>NC_069451.1:24478302-24567281 GCF_026875155.1 Cherax quadricarinatus | reverse complement strand
CCAAACTTCAAAAGTAAACAAATGTGCCAAGCGTGCAATAAAACGTAAACTGGTGAGTCAATATTCTTTCACAAGTGCACCAATAATATTTATACCATTTTTTACACTAATGCAGTAGTCTGCATAACAGTAAATCTTATATTTTTTGTGAAAATAAAAATTCAAAGTGGAAAGCAAAAGAATATAAGAGGGGCCTTGAGACGTGACTAATGACTAGAAGAAATGTCATTTTAGTGCCAGGAATGTCTTTCTTGTTTATTTGGACCCTATTCGGAAATTGGCATCTTTTGAAATTTGTGTGAAATTGGCAAAATTGCTAAATTCTGACCACTGTACTGGATAGTTGAATTTCATAAATGAGTGGTTTCTTGCACCCATTCGATAGAAAAAATGGAGTTCTAGCGAAATATTCATGTTTTTTGTCGACTAGTACAGTGAAATTGGCCGAAAATGGGGCTCAAAGTGGGCAAAATCGCCGATGCGTAAATATCGCCGAGACCGCTAACTTTGCGAGAGCATAATTCCGTAAGTTTTCTATCAAATTTCAAACTTTTGGTGTCTTTATGATTGGGAAAAGATTCTCTATCTTTTCATAAGAGAAAATAATTTTTTTTTTTTTTTAAATTTGGCCGACCCTGAGAACGAGTTTCGGAGAGGGCCTGTCGACCCTCAAAGGGTTAATTGCTCCAAAAGCTGCTATTTTAGCAAACGGTTCTGTGAATGGTTTAACCTCGTCAGGGACAAAAGCTGAGGACTGGACAGCATTGATAAATGATGATAAAAGTTTGTCTAATCTAACAGCAAAGGCACTCAACGATTCATTAGTCATGGGTGTAGCATTCACTAGTTCCCTAAGAACGACATATGGATCAGCTGTTTTTACTGGTACAAGGAAAGAACGAATCAGTTCCTCATATTGTGACCACTTAGTAAGATTCCTGAAGTCACGCATATCAAGGAGATCAACAACGTGAACAGCAGCAGGGGACCGATGAAGAGCTTCTTTCGCAAGTCTGATAAGACTTTCCTCTGAAGGAGAACCTTCAACTAGAGCATTAGCTCGAGAACAAATGGCAGTAAACCATGCTTCAAGACTAAGTACATGGCCATTGAATAAAGGTAACGCATCAAGGGAATCACGAGTATAACTATAGTATCTCAGTGTCTGGGTCGGTCTGTCAGTCGATAAGGAACTGTGAGGACTGATGACAGCAGCAGCAGTAGCCTGAGAGGTCTGAGTGTCGACATTCACTAAAGTATCACTTGACGGCATGTGAGACATAATGGCAAAGAAGTTGCACAAGAACAAATAAGGCAAAAATAATGAACAATAAAAAATGATACAAAATGCTAAAATTGAAATAAAAGAGATGCAACTAATTCTGCAGAAGTAATAAAAAAATTCTAAGATACACTGCAAGAGGAAGGACAACTCAATGTAAAGGACGATTGGTCAAGAAAAAAAAAATTACATTGAAATATACAAGTAAAAATATTACTGGAGACTGAATTAAATGCAAAATGAGCTGTCTTTACTCTTGCTAATAAAGGAATTAACTAATAAAATTTTAAATCAATGTAAAAAGTATAAAATAAAATCACTAAATTGTTAACTGGGAAATTTAAATATTTTCTAAGAATGCATAAACAAAATTAAAATATAATGCAAAGATAACATCAGGAAAATTAATAAAATGAAAAACAAGATGCAATAATAAACTGAGAATAATAATGCATAAAAATATCAATAAAAGAAAATAATTCACTGCAGAACAAGTGCAACAAAATAAGGTGTAGAAATAATCACTGCAGTAATAAAGTCTCACTGGGAAAACTCAGGTTAAATAATAAAAATATGAAGAAAAACTGATTGAACACTAACTCTTAATTGTAAATTAGACAAAACAATTAACTCAAACAGAGTAAAGAAAACACTTTACGTTAAAAGTAATTGAAATTACGTTAAGAGTGAATTTGTTCAAAGAAATATGAACAATATGAATAAAAATAAAACAAAGGAACAAAACGGGACGTGTAACACTTACAAGTGGCAGGGCACACAACACTTACAAGTGGCAGGGCACACAACACATAATCACGTATTCATTATTTTAGTATATTCTTACAAAATCTTGCTGTGACTGATACGACAAAAATTTGCTGGCAAAAATAATGGTACACAAGTCTGCGAAAAAATTAGAGGAATGAGACACTGCTGGCATACGAAAAAAGACACACATAGAAATAAATGGATAATTTGGTATACTGGGGTGAATATCACTGCATGAACTACAGTGACAAATACTGGAGAATACAATGCTGAAAGAATACAATAAAAAAAATGAATCACTTCACACAGAGTGACTGACTGGTACACTACACAATAATACTTACTACAGACAGAGAGTAGCATAAAAAAAAAACAGATAAAAAATATGAGATGAGCGAATAACACTGAAAAATATTGCAAAAATAACGAGTCAAAGAAACACTGAGTCTACACTGAAAACACAAGGCTTAGAGTACACAAGAAATTCACTATAAATGTCTCACACACGCAAATGTCTTTAAATGCAAGAAAAGTGTCACTAAACAGAAAATTATGGAGTTTGGAGTGGTCGACGGTGATGGTGACGAGGGTAGGTTGTCGAAGGTTGTCCTACGCGGTGATGACTGACGCCTCCTACACTCACTGTTGTCGGAAGAAATGCGCTTTCTCGGTGAACTCACATAACTGGCTTTATCGTTGGCGCTCAGCTACAATCTTGACCAATTATGTGAGCCAAAACAGTATTAGGACCTGGTACAAGGGTGCAAACAGCCACAGGTAGATGAGGTGGATGGCTGGTGGTGGTGGTGTGAGTAGAGTGGTGGTGGTGTGGTGTGAGTAGAGTGGTGGTGGTGGTGGTGTGAGTAGAGTGGTGGTGGTGGTGTGAGTAGAGTGGTGGTGGTGGTGGTGTGAGTAGAGTGGTGGTGGTGGTGGTGTGAGTAGAGTGGTGGTGGTGGTGTGAGTAGAGTGGTGGTGGTGGTGGTGGTGGTGTGAGTAGAGTGGTGGTGGGAGTGACTCTCGCTGGCACTCACTGGCGCGCACTCCACTCACTACCCACGAAGGTGGCTTGATAAGCCACTCTATGCCACAGGAATGGTGAAATTCACTCTTAGCATCCAACAGGGCGCACAAAGCGATACATGAAACAATACTTCAGAGGAACTTGCGTGGCTTACTTCTCTCTCTCAGCTGGGTTAGAAGCTGGGTTGGCTGACTGGCTTAACCCACGAGAATGGCTGACTGGAAGACGGGTAACGATGCACACAGCATGAAGGAGCAGGTGGATGACAGGAGACAGGCTGGATGACAGGCTGACTGGCGTTCTCCACAGTCTGGCTTACTGACTGGCTTAATTGCAAAATCCGGGTCAACCCCTCAGAGATTGAAGCAATTAGCACACGAACTAAGCCAGGAAGCTTGAAAAACAGCTGCAACAGGCTTGCAGGCTGGAGTACAGGGTGGAGGTGGTGAGTGAGGGTAAGCGGCTAGCTACGGTTCACCTTTGACCCGCCGGCTCCCCACAAACAGTCTTCTAACGTCTTGAAATACCCTTAAAAAGCTTAAATCCACGCTCCCACACCGTTGCCACCATTTATCAGGTGGGGTTCGAACATGTGGATAGGGTAAAGAAATACTCACGTAGGCTGGAAGTACGTATATTACGGATAATGTGGGAAGCGCCAAACAGCCGTGACCTGCCTCCTTGCTCTCTCTCGTAAGACTAACTAACCCCAGTACCCATATGTGAGGGGGGTGTTTGAATACTGCTGTGGTCACAATACGAATACAGACAGTGATTCACGCAGAGACGGTTGGTAGTGAGTCATCTACTGGTACACTGGTTACTGGTAACTGGTTACTGGAACTGGTACTACTACTGAGAATAAAGGAAATTAAAAAAAAAAAAAAATACTTCTCTTATGCCAAATCTAAGGGAAAAATAACATCCAGTATTGGGCCCCTGCTTAGGCAGGATGGGACAGATACAGATGATAGCCAAGAAATGAGTGAGATACTAAAGTCCCAATATGACTCGGTGTTCAGCGATCCACTGCCCACTAAGGGTCGACAATCCAAATTAATTCTTTATGAACGAAACCCAAAATTTGGTCTTCCCAAAACTCTCGGCTATTATTCTAATTCCACAAGATTTTGAAGAGGCAATTAATGACTTCCCCATGTACTCTGCCCCAGGCCCAGACTTGTGGAACTCCGTGTTCATCAAGAACTGCAAGAAGTCCCTATCGTGTGCCTTCAGCATTTTATGGAGAGGGAGCATGGACACAGGGGTCATCCCACATACACTAAAAACAACAGACACCCCCACTCCACAAAAGTGGCAGTAAAGCAATTGCAAAGAACTACAGACTGATGGCACTAACATCCCATATCATAAAAAACTTCGAGAGGGTTCTAAGAAACAAGATGGCCAACCACCTAGATACCCATCAATTACACAACCCAGGGCAACACGGGTTTAGAGCAGGTCGTTCCTCCCTGTCCCAGCTACTGGACCAATATGACAAGGTCCTGGATACTGTAGAGGATAAACAAAATACAGATGTAGTATACACAGACTTTGCAAAAGCTTTCGATAAGTGTGACCATGGTGTAATAGCACACAAAATGCGGGCTAAAGGAATAACGGGAAAAGTTGGTAGATGGATCTACAACTTCCTGACAAATAGAACACAAAGTGTAATAGTAAACAGTAAAGTCCCAGGCAGCCATGGTAAAAAGCTGTTTCACAAGGCACAGTACTCACTCTCATTCTATTCCTCATCCTCATTTCTGACAGACAGAGATGTAAGCCACAGCTCCGTGTCTTCCTTTGCAGATGACACCCGGATCACCATGGCCGTGACCTCCATCGAAGACACTGCGAGACTCCAAGCAGACATCAACCAAATCTTCGAATGGGCCACTCAAAACAATATGAAGTTCAACGAAGAGAAATTTCAACTACTCAGATATGGAAAACTTGAAGAAATTAAAAATGTGTCAGGGTATACCACAAATTCTAACCATACAATAGAGTGGAAAAGTAATGTGAAGGACCTGGGAGTGATAATGTCAGAGGATCTCGCCTTCAAATACCACAACAATGTATCTACCTCAACCGCTAGGAAAATGATAGGATGGATAATGAGAACCTTCAAAGATGTCAATCCCATAGTGATTCTCTTCCAATCACTTGTGCTCTCTAGGCTGGAATACTGCTGTACACTAACAGCCCCCTTCAAGGCTGGCGACATTGCAGGCCTGGAGAGTGTACAAAGAACTTTCACAGCACACATAAGTGCAATAAGGCACCTAAACTACTGGGAACAGTTGAAGGTCCTTGATCTGTATTCCCTCGAATGCAGGCGAGAGAGATACATGATAATATACACTTGGAAGGTCCTGGAGGGATTGGTACCAAGGGGATCTATTATGAAAGTAATGAAGCTAAAGCTTCAAGGCCCTTAATCCCAGAAGGGCCCAAGAAGAAGCGACTTATTTTGGGTCTTATATGAGAGAGGTTTTTTAAAATATGTATATTAATAGTGTAATTCAGTCCAAATTAATGGTTAAAATAAAAATTTGAAGGTTATTAAAGTATCATGTAGGCTAACTGTTGCTGCAAAGGGGCCCCCATAACAGTTCAAGGTTCAGGGACCCAAAAACGTAGGTTACAAATGCGGAATTATAATTTTGATTTGCTACGTACAAAGGAAGCCACTATCATGCCAGGACATTTCGGGACCTGTTTATGAGACACACAAGAGAAAGTCTGATAAATTACACAAGACAAACCTGAAATATAATGGTAGTTATGCAAGATACACGAGTGGCAATACTGGTGGAACTTAAATTTAATATTTTAGCAGACAGTATTGCGGTGTGAGGAACCGGTTGGTCTTCCTCACTCAGCACCTCAATATCTCTCTGATTAGTTGGCCAATTATGAAATCTTGAATATAACGGCGACTTACTTTACCTGTACGGAGTAATGTTGGTAGTGTTGAAGGATGAGAGTGGTGTGTTATGGTGGCTTGAGCAAGACGAGTCAGACAACTTGCACCGGCAGGGAAGCAATAATGGCGGCGGCAGCCATATCTTTGTAGGTTATATGTCAGCTAATCCTGTGTGAACTGTATATTATACTATTATATGAATATAAAGTCATTAACCAATTCTTGGTGCTGCTGTAGATTATATTCCGGCCAGAAGAAACATGGGAGTATGGATTTACTGGGTTACATATATTGATTTTTTTTTAAACAGCCCGACTACAGTACCATTTATTACTAACTACTGACCATCACTAACAATTCTGGTAAACAATAAGTAACAACCCCAGAACTACTTTAAGTATTTAAGTTACCTTAGAGAGTAGAGCTGAAGAAGGGTGTAACAGCGAGGTGTGGCTCCTCACACTACCTCACCGGGTGCCTCACACACCTGGTAACCCACACTGCCTCACCGGGTGCCTCTCACACCTGGTAACCCACACTGCCTCACCGGGTGCCTCTCACACCTGGTAACCCACACTGCCTCACCGGATGCCTCTCTCACCTGGTAACCCACACTGCCTCACCGGGTGCCTCTCACACCTGGTAACCCACACTGCCTCACCGGGTGCCTCTCACCTGGTAACCCACACTGCCTCACCGGGTGCCTCTCACACCTGGTAACCCACACTGCCTCACCGGGTGCCTCTCACACCTGGTAACCCACACTGCCTCGCCGGATGCCTCTCACACATGGTAACCCACACTGCCTCGCCGGGTGCCTCTCACACATGGTAACCCACACTGCCTCGCAGGATGCTTCTCACACATGGTAACCCACACTGCCTCACCGGGTGCCTCTCACACCTGGTAACCCACACTGCCTCACCGAGTGCCTCTCACACCTGGTAACCCAAACTGCCTCACCAGGTGCCTCTCACCTGGTAACCCACACTGCCTCACCGGGTGCCTCTCACACCTGGTAACCCACACTGCCTCACCGGGTGCCTCTCACAATGCCTCACCGGGTGCCCCTCACTGCCTCACCGGGTACCCCTCACAATGCCTCACCGGGTGCCTCTCACAATGCCTCACCGGGTGCCCCTCACACTGCCTCACCGGGTGCCTCACAATGCTTCACCGGGTGTCTTTCAATGCCTCACCGGGTCCCTCACAATGCCTCACCGGGTGCCTCTCAATGCCTCACCAGGTGCCTCTCACAATGCCTCACCGGGTGCCTCTCACAATGCCTCACCGGGTACCTCTCACAATGCCTCACTGGGTCCCTCACACTGCCTCACCGGGTTCCTCACAATGCCTCACCGGGTGCCTCACAATGCCTCACCGGGTGCCTCTCAATGCCTCACCGGGTGCCTCTCACAATGCCTCACCGGGTCCCTCACACTGCCTCACCGGGTGCCTCACAATGCCTCACCGGGTGCCTCTCACAATGCCTCACCGGGTGCCTCTCACAAAGCCTCACAGGTGCCTCTCACAATGCCTCACCGGGTCCCTCACACTGCCTCACCGGGTGCCTCACAATGTCTCACCGGGTGCCTCTCACAAAGCCTCACGGGTGCCTCTCACAATGCCTCACCGGGTCCCTCACACTGCCTCACCGGGTGCCTCACAATGCCTCACCGGGTGCCTCTCACAAAGCCTCACGGGTGCTCTCACAATGCCTCACCGGGTCCCTCACACTGCCTCACCGGGTGCCTCACAATGCCTCACCGGGTGCCTCTCACAAAGCCTCACGGGTGCCTCTCACAATGCCTCACCGGGTCCCTCACACTGCCTCACCGGGTGCCTCACAATGTCTCACCTGGTGCCTCTCACAAAGCCTCACGGGTGCCTCTCAATGCCTCACCGGGTCCCTCACACTGCCTCACCGGGTGCCTCACAATGCCTCACCGGGTGCCTCTCACAAACCCTCACGGGTGCCTCACAATGCCTCACCGGGTCCCTCACAATGCCTCACCGGGTGCCTCACCGTGTCCCTCACAATGCCTCACAGTGTCCCTCACAAAGCCTCACCGAGTGCCTCTCACAAAGCCTCACCGAGTGCCTCTCACAATGCCTCACCGGGTGCCTCTCACAAAGCCTCACCGGGTGCCTCACAAAGCCTCACCGAGTGCCTCTCACAATGCCTCACCGGGTGCCTCTCACAAAGCCTCACCGTGTCCCTCACAAAGCCTCACCGGGTGCCTCTCACAAAGCCTCACCGAGTGCCTCTCACAAAGCCTCACCGAGTGCCTCTCACAATGCTTCACCGGGTGCCTCTCACAAAGCCTCACGGGTGCCTCACAATGCCTCACCGGGTCCCTCACAAAGCCTCACCGGGTGCCTCTCACAAAGCCTCACGGGTGCCTCACAATGCCTCACCGGGTCCCTCACAACGCCTCACCGGGTCCCTCACAAAGCCTCACCGGGTCCCTCACAATGCCTCACCGGGTGCCTCACCGTGTCCCTCACAATGCCTCACAGTGTCCCTCACAAAGCCTCACCGGGTGCCTCTCACAAAGCCTCACCGAGTGCCTCTCACAAAGCCTCACCGAGTGCCTCTCACAATGCCTCACCGAGTGCCTCTCACACTGCCAAAGGAGGTGAAATTTCCTGCGGGATGAGAAACGGTTAGAAAGTACCCAAGTGAGGTGAGAGTGAGCCAAGAGTAACTGACATTGAAGTGTGTGAGAGGCATGAGAGACGCTGCGCACAGCTCCTGGGCTCGTCACTACGCACCCGCTGCCACCTCACCACCATCACTGCCACATTCCTACTATATATAACTTTACTCTCATAACAACTATGTTAAACCAACAGAACAATGTTCATACACCACTGACATTATAGCTGCTCTCTGCTACCTTCTGTTAGCTACTTCCTTATATTAACCTCAGTATAATGACATTATACTTACCTGGCAGTACCTGGTATAACGAACTTGGTGTTCAAATTCTGCAGTTGGTATTAACTCTTATATAACTTGATATTATATAAGTGCTGAACAAATGTATTATTAAAGCTGTACAATTAAATACTAGATAAATGGTAAATAGATATATAATTATATATACAAAAATAAAAGATTATAAACAGAAGAATGGACGGGGACGGAAATTCAAAACTATATAAAAAAAATCGAATCAGAGAGATAAGGAAATTTACAAATACAGGTACAAGCAATATATGTGAGTGCTCGCCTTGTTGCAGCTGTATAGCCCTTGTGGTTTAGCGCTTCTTTTTGATTATAATTATAAATCTCCATATTGCAAATTATGTGTGATTTAGTGATGAGAGGTGAGGTGACTAACACAGTAAACGGTCACCATTATAACCAGGAGTCACCATGTTACTTAACACTGTTTACCTGGAGAGAGTTCCGGGGGTCAACGCCCCCGCGGCCCGGTCTGTGACCAGGCCTCCTGGTGGATCAGAGCCTGATCAACCAGGCTGTTACTGTCGGCAGCACGCAATCCGACATAGATAACAGGACACTTGCGCAACTAACGTACTCGCCTGTTTGTGGTTTCAGGGGTCGAGTAACGGTTCCTGGCCACTCCTCTTTACTGGTCGCTACTAGGTCCACTCTATTCCTCCTCCAAGAGCTTTTACCGTACCTTTTCTTAAAGCTATGTATGGATTCTGCCTTCGCTGCATCACTCTCCAGATTGTTCCACTTCTTGACAACTCTAGTATTAAAGAAATATTTCCTAACATCCCTGTGACTTATCTGAGTTTTCAGCTTAATGGAGTATACCTGGAGAGTTCCAGGGGTCAACGCCCCCGCGGCTTGGTCTGTGACCAGGCCTCATGGTGGATCAGGGCCTGATCAACCAGGCTGTTACTGTTGGCAGCACGCAATCCGACATACAGACTACAGCCCGGCTGGTCAGGTACTAACTTTAGGTGCTTGTCCAGTGCCTGCTTGAAGACTGCCAGGGGTCTATTGGTAATCCCCCTTATGTATGCTGGGAGACAGTAGAGCAGTCTTGGGCCCCTGACACTTAGTGTTTCTCTTATTGTGCTAGTGACACCCCTGCTTTTCATTGGGGTGATGTTGCATCGTCTGCCAAGTCTTTTGCTTTCATAGGGAGTGATTTTTGTGTGTAAGTTTGGTACTAGTCCCTCTAGGATTTTCTAAGTGTATATAATCATGTATCTCTCCCTCCTGCATTCTAGGGAGTACAAGTTCAGGAACTTCAAGTGTTCCCATTATTATTATTATAATCAAGGGGGAAGCGCTAAACCCGGAGGATTATACAGCACCTGGGGAGGGATGTGGAAGGCATTCAGGCTTAATTCGGGGAACTGGAGCACAGATCCAATTCAAGTGTTCCCAGTAATTGAGGTGTTTTAGTGCAGTTATATGTGCCATGAAGGTTCTCTGTACATTTTCTAGGTCAGCAATTTCACCTGCCTTGAAAAGTGCTGTTAGTGTGCAGCAATATTCCAGCCTAGATCGAACAAGCGACCTGAAGAGTGTCATCATTGGCTTGGCATCCCTAGTTTTGAAGGTTCTCATTATCCATCCTGTCATTTTTCTAGATGTGATTGATGCAATGTTATGGTCCTTGAAGGCGAGATCCTCCGATATGATCACTCCCAGGTCTTTCACATCAGTTTTTCACTGTGTTCTGTGGTTGGAATTTGTTTTATACTCCAATATAGTTTTATTTCCTAGTTTTCCATATTGGAGTAATTGAAATTTCTCTTCACTGTTTTCATATTGTTTTCTGCGGACCATTTAAATATTTGGTTGATGTTCACTTGGAGACTCACAGTGTCTTCCATGGATGACGCTGAAGTTATATTTCACATAAAATTGTGAATATAACATCAATATAATTACTGTAGTAAATGTAGTAATGAGAGTCGTGGGAGGAAAAACAAAAGTCAGGAAAAGTAACTGAAACAACAGCTTTTTTTAATTAAGAAGAAGAAAGAATTAAAAAAAAATATTTGTAGAAATAATAATAATTATAATTATAGGATAATTATAATAAAGTTGGTATAATTACCGACAATATGTAAAGTAAAAGGACACAAGTGCAACTAATGTGATATTTATTGTGGCAGCTTAGTGCTTCTTTTTGATTATAATAATAATAATAATTTATTGTGGCAACGTTTCACTCTCCAGGAGCTGTATCAAGCCATTGATACAGCTCCTGGAGAGCGAAACGTTGCCACAATAAAATGTCACATTAGTTGCACTTGTGTCCTTTTACTTTACAGGATAATTATAGGATAACTAAAGGGTAAAGAAGACAATGCTCAGTGAGTATCCACATGGAGACATTATTATAATAATCATAAGCACTAAACCCACAAGGGTCATACAGCTCATGGAGAGATTAGATTAGATTTTGCCACCGAAGTGGCTAGTTTATTGTGCACCCCATATCCATCCTGTGGACGGTAGTGCGAGAGCATATGGATACACAAAAGGCCTAGGAACTAGGCCCCAAAGGGTTAACAGGAATACATATGGATTTATATCTACATATCTATAGTCATTTAGAAAGAATGGATCAAAGTAGAATGACATGGAAAGCATATAAATCTATAGGGGAAGGAAAGAGGGGTAGGGGTCGTCCTCGAAAGGGTTGGAAAGAGGGGGGTAAAGGGGTTTTTTTTGTGGGCGAGGGGGTTTGGGGACTTCCAGAAAAGCGTGAAATGAGCGGGGTTGATGGGAAAGTGAACGGGGGAGGGAATGAAAAATTGGGGAAACCTGACGATCTGTTGGAGGGGTGGAGAGGGAAAAATTTAGTGGGGGATTCGGGAGAAACCGGTTATTTTTTTTATGCCCGGACTTGAGTCCTGGAAATGGGAAGTCCCCAATGCCTGATTTTAAAGGGGGGTTTTTGGGAAAATTGGGGATTTTGGAGGGTATGTTGTGTATTTTATACGTATTTGCTTCTAAACTGTTGTATTCTGGGGCACCTCTGCAAAACCCAGTGATAATGTGTGAGTGTGGGTGAAAGTGTTGAATGAGGATAAAAAGTTTTTCTTTTTTGGGTTTTTTCTTTCTTTTTTGGGGTCACCTCCCTCAGGGGGAGACGCCCCGATTTGGGGGGTTAAAAAAAAAAAAAAAAAAATCTTTTGTTCACTTATCTTTACAGGAAATTTTAAGGAAAATTTTTGTTATTTATATCTGGTACCCTTATTTTCATTAATAAGATATCTTGACATGCCCACATAGGTTTTTTATACTGTTTTCCCTCTGTTTTTTCCTCAATAAATTTTGGACAAAAAGGAACATAGTGTTCAAGAGAGTGCCCATACCCCCTAAATCACATAATTTACTTTTGTTTGATCATCATCGTGTTTCCCCCAAAACTGCCAGAAGTACTTGAAACCCAAGCCTAAGCATGGCCCTACAAAAATCAGTCAGTCTGTTCCCCATTGCAAGTTGCCCCATAAACATATTATCTACGTTCTGTTATCATAGTGGGTTTTTAGATCTACTCAGGCCCTTTTAACTGCATTCCTATAAACAATAAATTTTTATTTTTTACTTTTCTCCTAATATTATTCCTTTAAAGTAAAAACGTTTTACCAAAATTATATTCTTTCATTCTCCCTTTTTGGGGGATCTTCTTGGCTAAAATTTTCAAAATTTATCAGAAGGAGTAATTCCCCAAAGTGTGATGGGATCCATAGAATTGTACCCTTAATTCCTTTGCCCTAATTTTTGAGTATCTATACCTGGCTTCCCAAAAGGCATGTTTTTGGAGTCTTATATGATCAAGAGCCTTCAATGATGACATAGAATCAGTAAGATGACAGAGTCAAACTCGTGTCTTAGGGGTTAGCCTTTTTTTACCAAATTTGGATTGCAAAAAAAATTCCTTTGCAGTGTAGACGCCCAGTTGTTAAAATTTTTAAAGCCTAACCAACAAAAAATTTTTTATGTTCTTTAATAGGGGGTGGGAACAAGAGCAGATTTCCCGCCCTGCCAGGAAAACTCCCGTTTAGATCCTTTAGTGTATTAACTTGTGATAAAATTTTACTACCAAACTGGTGGAAATTTCTTTTGAGGGAGTTGCCTAACAAAAGATTTAAGGAAGGGATTACTAGCAAGAGCTTTTTGGGGAGGGATGTAGGTATGTGTTTAAAATGAACCATCTTCCATGGAGGGGTGAAAGCTCTTGTTCCTACAGTGATCAGTTCATGCAGGTTAAAAACTTAATGCAATTGACGTTTTCCAAATCCATTTAGATCGTGTGTATTTCCCTCTAGACCTGGTAAGTTCCTGTGACAGTGTCGGGTTTTCGTTTCTAACATCAAAATACCGAGTACAGTGTTTAATTTCAACAATCCTATCACTGATATAAAAATACCAAGCCCTTCCTCGTTAAAACTTTTGAGATCGGGGGGACGCCAAGAATTTAATCCGAGAGCTTCATTTTGCATTAACTCCAAGGGTCGGAGAGAATTTTCTTACTAAACAAAGGGGAGCGCATAATCAATTAAGGACCTAACATAGGCTATGTAATCATTCTCACGATTTCACATTAGCACCATAGTTGGGTTGAGCCGAAAACAGCTTTGAGGCATTTCCCCAATTTTACATTTTTGTTTATTTGTGGTATAGTGTTTTTTTAAAAGGTTTACATCTAACCCAAGATATCGTAAGTTTTAACGTACTAATTTTTCCCCCTCAAAAAGGGGGGGGGTGTCGTTTGTTTAAATATTTTTGTTTTAGGGGAAGATATTAAGGCCTAGTCGATTAAAAATTTGTTTTCTTCATTAAGATGATATTCATCTTCTTAGCCTGTTTAGGATCTGATATCTAGCATAGCTTATAGCTATATTTTAGGTGAGGCAGGTAGGTTTTAGGGAGCATTAATCGAATATTAAATGAGGGACTAAGAACTCCTCCTGGGGTTTTTGTACCAAAGACATTTCTTTGAATCATTTTGAAACTTGAAAGGACAGGGTACCTATTTGGGGTTCCCTATTACCGCAGAGAAACTACCCCCAAATATTCATTTTTGGCATTTCTGTAGTTTAAGGGTTTCTTTCGAAATACAAATCGATTTTAGATCAAAAAATGGTTAAAACTAGTAAGGTGTGTGCAGTGAGAAAGGTGGAAATACAGTTCTGCACACTTTTATTTTTCATGAACCCATAGGTGGGAAAAAGTTGATGTTGTTTCTGTATTACGTATGTTAAGTCATTTTTCAAAAATTTTCAAAAAAACTGTTAAGGAGTTCGGGCCTTAAAAGTACGGCTGTTGGGTTGGGTAGGCACAATGAGCTATTGGTCCGGGAAAGTAGGAAGCGCCCTCAATGTAACGAGTTTTACAGTCCCAAAGGGGGTTATAGGCACGTGCCTTAAGTTCTGAGAATATAAAGGGTTATACCATCCCCCAGGAGCATTGCGCCCTTTGGTTAAGCATTATTAATTATACCGGTAAAGGGGCAAAATCTCTCATTTTTTGGGCTCTAAATTAATCATTTTTCAACTTTTTTCTTCGAGGTACCTTAAATTTTTTTTAAATATAAATGGAAGGTTTTCTACCGGGATGTTTTGGACCAGTCTTTATGAGGTATTTGCTTTTTTCAAAGGAAAGGGATGAGCAACATTCCCCAGTTTTTTTCCCTGGTTATTTTATTTATACCTTTCCAAGCCAAACTAAAAAGGGGTGGCCTATTTAATCCCAACAAACTGTTCCCATTCCTGTTGCTAAGTTTTTCCCTTTCTATTCTTTGTTTTTTGTGCAGTTGGAATGTTTGAGAGGTCGGGGGTTCTACTTTCAGGGTAATCTTTACAATCCCCCTAGCTGCTGTGTTAATTGCGCAGCTGTGGACATTATAGTATTACATTGGTTTTTTTTGTTATTTATGTGGAGGGCTTTGTTTCCTTTTCCCTGCCCACTTGATCTTAGAACCCTCAATGTGGAAATTTAAAGTCATCTTAAATTTTTTTGTGTGCCAAGGGGGCTCGTAATTCTATACCCTTGACCAAATGGTTTAAAAAAGTTGTCTCTTGTTCGGTTTGGAATAATTTCCCCCTTCTGTATTTAGCTCCCCAGACAAACTCGAAAGACTAAAAAAAATTTAAATTTTTGAGTTTGTCTCCATGTGGGTTTTACCCTGATTTTTTATCATTATCTTTTTTTATTATTATTTTTAAATTTTTATTTTTATTATAAAATAGGAAAAAACATTTTAAAATTTCACATTGCCAAAAAAGATCAGTAACTTTTTATGAAATTAGCTTGTTAGGGGGTTTTTTCTCAGTATTTTTCATTGAGAAAATGAGGTGTCTAAACCCTTTTTTGGAAAGAGGGTTTCTGGAGTAAGTTGAATGATTTCCAAGCTATACAACAGGGAGTGAGGGAGGAACAAAAGGGTGGGGAGGGCAAGCAGGTAGTAGGAAGGACAACGGGAGTGAGGAGGAACAAGAGGTAGTGGGGGGGAAAAAGGGTAGGAGGAGGAACAAGCAGGGAGTGAGGGGGAACAAGCGGTGTGAGGGAAGGGCAGCAGGTAGGGAGGGGGGGAGAAGCAGGTTGAGGGGGGAAAAAGCAGGTAGTGAGGGAGGAACAAGCAGGGGAGTGAGGGAGGAACAAGCAGATAGGAGGGAAGGACAAAACGGTAGTGGGGGGAAAAAGCGGGGAGTGAGGGGGAACAAGCGGGGGTGAGGAGGAACAAACAGGTTTGTGAGGGGGAACAAGCAGGGGTGAGGGAAAACAGCAGGGGGTGAGGGAGGGAAAAGCAGTAGGGGGGAGGGAAAAAAACAGGTAGTGAGGGAGGAACAAGCAGGTATGAGGGGGGAACAAACGGGGTGAGGGAGGGAAGAGGTAGGAGGGGGGAAAAAACAGGGAGTGAGGGGGAACAAGCGGTAGTGAGGGAGGGAAAGCAGGAGTGAGGGAGGAACAAGAGGGGGTGAGGGAGGAACAAGGAGGTGGGGAGGGAGGAACAAGGGTATGAGGGGGGACAAGCAGGGTAGTGAGGGGGGAAGAAGCAGGTAGGAGGGAAACAAGGGTGTGAAAGGAGGAACAAGGGTTGGAGGGAGGAAAAAAAGGGAGTGAGGGAGGAACAAGCAGGTAGTGAGGGAGGAACAAGCAGGTGGTGAGGGAGGAACAAGCAGGTAGTGAGGGAGGAACAAGCAGGTAGTGAGGGAGGAACAACAGGTATGGGGAGGAACAAGCAGGTAGTAGGGAGGGGAAAAAGCAGGTGGTGAGGGAGGAACAAGCAGGTGTGGGGGGAAAAAAGCGGTTGTGAGGGAGGAACAAGCAGGTGGGGGGGGAGGAACAACAGGTGGGGAGGGGGGGGAAAAAGCGGTAGTGAGGGGGGAAAAAGCAGGGGGTGAGGGAGGAAAAGCAGGGGGAGAGGGGGGAAAAAGCGGGGAGTGGGGAGGAAAAAAGCAGGTAGTGAGGGGGGAACAAACAGGGATGGGGAGGAACAAAGCTAGGAAGGGGGAAAAGCAGGTAAATAGGGGGGAAAAAGCGGGGTGAGGGAGAAACAAGATTTTTAAAAATGAGGGGAAAACAAAACAAGCTGAGGAAAGGGGGGGGTACCCGAGTGTTTAGAATCTTTCTCAGAGCTGAGGGAAGGTGGTGGGACCTGAGTGTTAGCACATCTTTTTCAAAACTGAGGAAAAGGGGGTGGGTACCCGAGTGTTGCAATTTTATCAGAGCTGAGGTAAAGGGGGTGGGTCTGAGTGTTAGAATCTTACTCAGAGCTGAGGGGAAATGTGGGTACCCGGTGTTGCACATCTTACCGAGCTGAGGTAGGTGGTGGGTACGAGTGTTGCACATTTACTCGAGGGGGAAAGGGGGTGGGTACCTGAGTTTGCACTCTTACTCAGAGTGAGGTAAAGGGGGTGGGTACCTGAGTGTTTTTCCATCTTACTCAGAGTGAGGTAAAGGGGGTGGGTCCCGAGTGTTGACATCTTATCAGAGCCCAGGTAGGGGTGGGTACCGGTTTTGCACATCTTATCCAAAGGGGGAAGGTGGTGGGGACCCGAGTGTTAGAATCTTACTCAGAGCTGAGGTAAGGTGGTGGGTACCCGGTTTTAGTACATCTTTCTCAGACGAGGGAAAGGGGGTGGGGGACCTGAGTGTTGCACTCTTACTCAAACTGAGGTAAAGGGGGTGGGGACCTGAGTGTAGAATCTTACTCGAGCTGAGGTAAGGTGGTGGGGAACTGGTGTTAGTACATCTTTCGAATGAGGTAAGGGGTGGGTACCTGGATTTTAGCACATCTTATCAAGCGAGGTAGGTGGTGGGTACCTGAGTGTTAGCCATTTACTAGAGCTGAGGTAAAGGTGGTGGGTACCTGGTGTTAGACTTTTTACTAGAGCTGAGGAAGGTGGTGGGTACCTGAGGTTAACACTCTTACTCAGAGCTGGGTAAAGGGGGGGGGTACCCGGGTTAGCCATCTTTTCCCGGCTGAGGGAAAAGGTGGTGGGTACCTGAGTGTTAGCATCTTATCAGAGCTGAGGAAGGGGGTGGGTACCTGGTGTTAGCACATTACTCGAGCTGAGGAAGGTTGGGGGGGTACCTAGTGTTTTTTAAATTTTTTCAAAGCGAGGTAAGGTGGTGGGTACCCGAGTGTTGACACTTACTCGAGCTGAGGTAAGGGGGTGGGTACCCGAGGTTAGACATCTTCTCAGAGGAGGTAAGGGGGTGGGTCCGGTGTTTCAATTTTTATCAGAGCTGGGTAAGGGTGGTGGGTACCTGAGTGTTAGCACATCTTTTTCGAGCGGGTAAAAGGGGGTGGGTACCGAGTTTTAGCAATCTTACCCGGGGAGGTAAAGGGGGTGGGTACTGAGTGTTGCAAATCTTACTCAGAGCGGGTAAGGTGGTGGGTACCTGGTGTTGAATCTTACTCAGAGCGAGGTAGGTGGTGGGTACTGAGTGTTAGCACCCCTTTTCCAGAGCTGGGAAGGGGGGGGGTGTTAAAAATTTAAGGGGGTGGGGTTACCCGGTGTTAGAATTTCCTCAACAAAGGGGGGGCCGGTGTTTCCCCCCCCCCGGCTGAGATGGGGGTACCTGAGGTTTGCACATCTTATCAGGCCGAGGTAAGGTGGGGGGTACCCATGTTAGCCATCTTTCAGAGCGAGGTAAAGGGGGTGGGGGACTAGTGTTAGCCCCAAATTTTCTCGGCCGGAAAGGGGGGGGATAACCTCTTAAATCAAAATAATTGGTTATGATTTAAATTTTTTGAAAATAATTTTGGGGGCCTGGGGTTAGTAAAACTTATAGGGAGGAAGGGTGGTGGGACCATGTTGACATTTTTATCACCCCAGGAATGGTTACCCCGAGTGTTTTAACATTTACCCAAAAAGGGGGGAAAGGTTTTGGGGGGTATGTGTTTATCATTTCTTTCACCCGGGTGGGGTTAACCCGTGGTTAGAAACCCAACTTGGGGGGTGGGGGGTTACCTGGGGTTTGGGCTCACCAACCCCTGGTGGTGGGTTTTGGGTGTTACACATCTTAATCGGTGAGGAAAAGTGGTGGGTAACCTGGTGTTAGCACAATTTTTCAAACCCGGGGGGGATAACCCTAAATTGTCAAAAAATTCGTTTAAAAAAAAACCATTTCCCCTTTTTGTGAAAAATAAAATTTAGATCCTTCAAAAATTTTTTATGGCAAAACTAAATTTGGGTTTTGAAAACAAAAAAGTTGAAAAATACCTTGTGGACAAATTTTTTTAAACTTTTGGGTGTTTTTACCAGCCCCTTTTTAGTCCAAAAATAAAAAAACGGGGTAGGGAAAATTTTCAATTGTTTGGGGGGTTTTTTTATCAAATTTTCCCCTCCCCTGGGGTTGTCACACCATACCCATCCTGTGGGTGGTAGCCACACTATACCCATCCTGTGGGTGGTAGTCACCCCATACCCATCCTGTGGGTGGTAGTCACCCCATACCCATCCTGTGGGTGGTAGCCACACCATACCCATCCTGTGGGTGGTAGTCACATCATACCTATTCTGTGGGTGGTAGTCACACCACACCCATCCTGTGGGTGGTAGTCACACAATACCCATCCTGTGGGTGGTAGTCACACCATACTCATCCTGTGGGCAGTAGTCACACCATACCCATCCTGTGGGCAGTAGTTACACCATACCCATCCTGTGGGTGGTAGTCACACCATACCCATCCTGTGAGTGGTAGTCACACCATACCCATCCTGTGGGCAGTAGTCACACCATACCCATCCTGTGAGTGGTAGTCACCCCATACCCATCCTGTGGGTGGTAGTCACACCATACCCATCCCATGGGTGGTAGTCACCCCATACCCATCCTGTGGGTGGTAGTCACACCATACCCATCCTATGGGTGGTAGTCACCCCATACCCATCCTGTGGGTGGTAGTCACACCATACCTATCCTGTGGGTGGTAGTCACACCATACCCATCCTGTGGGTGGTAGTCACACCATACCATCCTGTGGGTGGTAGTCACACCATACCCATCCTGTGGGTGGTAGTCACACCATACCTATCAGGTTACAGAGGTACATAACGAGTCCAGGGACTGAACCCCAAAGTTATGATAGCTGAACTAGTTACAAAGGTAATGAACTCCAGGTAGATCTGCTCACAATCATGGCAAGTTACAAAGGTAATGAACCATCTACACTCCTTTACATGGTTACAATCATGAGTAATGAGCCACTGACACCTCCACACTCGGTCACAATTGAAATGAGTTATAGGTACATATATTAAGTGGGTCGTACACCCACACGAGGAGTGTAATCAGTCACACTCCTCCTCTATCCTTCTCTGTATTGGACTAAAGAAGCCAATGACTTGCAAAACATTTCCTCAATAAAGATTCCCAAAATGTTGCACAAGTGTCTCATTCTTCAAACCATAAATGATTTATAAAACTAAATCATTCTTTCATCTATTGAGTCAGAAAAGTTTGTTGGATGTCAGGTTTAACTCTTATCTACAGTACAAGATGATTAAGGGTGCATACTACCTGTTCACTGCCATATACACTGCTGTTTGCAGTGAATGTATATACACAGCTCTTCTGTTTCCCATTGATGGTATATACACTGCTGTTCCCAGTGTATATACTCTGGGATCTGCTTTTAATACTATCTTTCTATTATTGAAAAAATAAATTACTACAAATAAAAGCCAATTTCCTCAAGAAATCATTAACCTAACAAAGATTTCTGTATTTCTTGTATGCATTGACATCATCTTATTAATTTTATATTGCAGCGCTGTATAGCCCTTGTAGCTTAGCGCTTCTTTTTAATTATAATAATAATAATAATAATTAATTTTATCAAAGATTTATATAATCTCTCACCAAAGAGTACATGCATGTCTGTGTACTGATAGGAAATACTTGAAGACTGTAAAAATAATCCATTATTAGCACTAAATTTATGTGCATTAGGTAGCCACCTGTGTGTTGTTACCTAGTGCATTACATTATGTGAAAGTACACAAGCAGAAGAGGGTTAGCATCTCTGGAAATGCGTTACCCTGATAACCAGGCTGAGGTGCCTAAATCTTCAGGTTAGCCAGGGCAGGGATAATGGTCTGGTAGATCTCAATGCCACGTAGGAATACTTTCTCGTTGAGGAATTCATTGTGGTCATGAAGAAGGATTGGTGTTCGGTTCATGGGAGAGAAGCCAAGTGCTGGAATGTTAAGCTGAAAGGAACACAACATCTCAATATAAATTTTTTAAAAGATTTCATCTTAAAATCCTAAAACCTTCTCTATTAAGTTAAACATATGGATATTGGTATATAGTTTTATTTTCTCTCACAAACTGAAATTTCACACCATCGTAATTTTAACACTACGTATATGGAAGAAGACCTGCACACAGTGCCAAGTGCCGACTCACAATCATGAAACCAAAATACTTCAGTTGCAAGCACAATGAAAGATATCTAGCACAAAGCTCATATTGCAAACTATGATGCATTAAACTAGGTGAGATGGTTATTAATTTTTTTAACACACTGATCATTTCCCACCAAGGTAGGGTGACCAGAAAAAGAAGAAACACTTTCATCACTCAAACCTTCACTGTCTTGCCAAAAGCATGCTGATACTACAGTTCAAAAACTGCAACATATCTCCACCCTTCCTTCATAGTGCAGGCACTGTACTTCCCACCTCCAAGACTTAAGTCCTGCTAACTGGTTTCCCTGAATCCCTTCATAAATGTTACCTTGCTCACACTAACAGCACGTTAAGTCATAAAAATCATTTGCCTCCATTCGTTCCTATCACGCTCACGCATACTTGCAGGAAGTCTAAGCCCCTCACACACAAAACCTCATTTACCCCTACTTCCAACCTTTCCTGGTATGACTCCCACCCTACATTCCTTCTATTACAGATTTATGTGCCCTCCAAGTCAATCTATTTTCTTCCACCCTCTCTAAATGTTCGAAACATCTCAAGAACCCCTCCTCAGCCCTCTGGATAATACTTTTAGAAACCCTGCACTTTCTAATCTCCAAGCTACAGACTCTCTGCATGACATTCACACCATACACTGCTCTCAGACACATCTCCACTGCCTCCTGCCTTCTCCTTGTTGGAACATTCACCACCCATACTTCACACCCATATATGACTGTCCATGTAACTATACTCTCATACATTTCCCTCTTTGCTTACATGGATAATGTTCTTTGTCTCCACAGACTCTTCAGTGCACCATTTACCTTCTTTCCCTCATCAGTTCAATAGCTCACCTCATCTTTTATAGACCCATCTTCTGACAAATCCACTCCCGAATATCTGAACACATTCACTTCCTCCTTACTTCCTCCCTCCAATCTTTCATTACCTTAATTTATATCCTCATTACCTTGCTGTTTCCTATGTTCATTTTTAATTTTCTTCTTTTACATACCCTCCCAAATTCATCCACCAACCTCTGCAACTTCTCTTCAGAATCTCCCAAAAGCACAGTGTCATTAGCAAAAGGCAAGAGTGACAACTCCCATTTTGTCTTAGATTCTTTATCTTTTAACCCCCACACCTCTTACCAACACCCGAGTATTCACTTCTCTTATAACCCCATCTCTAAATATACTGAACAACTATGGTGACACCACACACCATTGTGTAAGACCTATTTTTACTGGGAAATATTCTCCCTCTCTCCTAAATAATAATAGTAACAATAATCTATTTCTACAAGTACATATTACAACTATTACAGACCTAGTTGAAGTCAGTGACATACTATACAGAAAGTTCCTGGTTATGCAGAGCATTTCTGGCAACTTAGGTTAATCTTGTCCCCCAGGATGCCACCCACAACACTCCACTAACACCCAGGTACCTACTTACTGCTAGATGACCAGTCACAACAGGAAACACGTCCACTTGTTATGCTGAACATTTCAAGCAAATTAGGTCAGTGTCCCAGGATGCGACCCACACCAGTCGACTAACACCCAGGTACCCATTTTACAGATGGGGAACATATACAACAGGTGGAAAGAAACACGCCCAATGTTTCTACTCTGGCTGGGAATCGAACCCAGGCCCTCGCCGGGTGAAGCGAGAGCTTTAACCACCAGGCCACCAGATTAAACCAAACTTAGGATAAACAAAACAGATTTTTTTCCAGCGGTGATCTCTTACCTCCCTGATGTACCTACAGTCTGTGCCAGCTGGAAACACTTGCTTCTCGAGCTTTACACCTCTGAAAGAAGAGACTTGCATTAATCACAGAGTTATAGTTCACTGTCTAAATAAATCTTACCACTATATCTTTCAGAATATGATTTCAGAATATGCAAAACAACCACTGTGAAAGAATAGAGAAATTCCAAGCGCTTTCCTGACTACTCATATTATCAAGGAACAACGATAATGTGAGTAGTCACGAAATTGCTTGGAATTTCTCTATTCTTTCACAGTGGTTGTTTTGAATATCTTTCATGAAGAATAAAATAGGTAGTAGGTTGGTAGACAGCAACCACCCAGGGAAGTACTACCGTCCTGCCAGATGACTGTGAAACAAAAACCTGTAACTGTTTTGCATGATGGTAGGATTGCTGGTTTCTTTTTCTGTCTCATAAACACGCTAAGATAACAGGGATATCTTGCTACTCCTACTTACACTTTGGTCACACTTCACAGACACGCACATGCATATATATATATACATACATCTAGGTTTTTCTCCTTTTTCTAAATAGCTCTTGTTCTTTTTTATTTCTTCTATTGTCCATGGGGAAGTGGAAAAGAATCTTTCCTCCGTAAGCCATGCGTGTCGTATGAGGCGACTAAAATGCCGGGAGC
Organism: Cherax quadricarinatus; assembly: GCF_026875155.1. Lineage (NCBI taxonomy): Eukaryota > Metazoa > Arthropoda > Malacostraca > Decapoda > Parastacidae > Cherax > Cherax quadricarinatus. Next base: position 24,543,972 of record NC_069451.1, on the reverse strand, counting down.
AATGGGCTAGTAACCCCTTCTCCTGTATTACAATTACTAAAAAAGAGAAGAAGAAAAACTTTATAAAACTGGGTTGCTTAAATGTGCGTGGATGTAGTGCGGATGACAAGAAACAGATGATTGCTGATGTTATGAATGAAAAGAAGTTGGATGTCCTGGCCCTAAGCGAAACAAAGCTGAAGGGGGTAGGAGAGTTTCAGTGGGGGGAAATAAATGGGATTAAATCTGGAGTATCTGAGAGAGTTAGAGCAAAGGAAGGGGTAGCAGTAATGTTAAATGATCAGTTTATGGAAGGAGAAAAAGAGAATATGAATGTGTAAATTCAAGAATTATGTGGATTAAAGTAAAGGTTGGATGCGAGAAGTGGGTCATAATAAGCGTGTATGCACCTGGAGAAGAGAGGAATGCAGAGGAGAGAGAGAGATTTTGGGAGATGTTAAGTGAATGTATAGGAGCCTTTGAACCAAGTGAGAGAGTAATTGTGGTAGGGGACTTGAATGCTAAAGTAGGAGAAACTTTTAGAGAGGGTGTGGTAGGTAAGTTTGGGGTGCCAGGTGTAAATGATAATGGGAGCCCTTTGATTGAACTTTGTATAGAAAGGGGTTTAGTTATAGGTAATACATATTTTAAGAAAAAGAGGATAAATAAGTATACACGATATGATGTAGGGCGAAATGACAGTAGTTTGTTTGGATTATGTATTGGTAGATAAAAGACTGTTGAGTAGACTTCAGGATGTACATGTTTATAGAGGGGCCACAGATATATCAGATCACTTTCTAGTTGTAGCTACACTGAAGTAAAAGGTAGATGGGATACAAGGAGAATAGAAGCATCAGGGAAGAGAGAGGTGAAGGTTTATAAACTAAAAGAGGAGGCAGTTAGGGTAAGATATAAACAGCTATTGGAGGATAGATGGGCTAATGAGAGCATAGGCAATGGGGTCGAAGAGGTATGGGGTAGGTTTAAAAATGTAGTGTTAGAGTGTTCAGCAGAAGTTTGTGGTTTACAGGAAAGTGGGTGCAGGAGGGAAGAGGAGCGATTGGTGGAATGATGATGTAAAGAGAGTAGTAAGGGAGAAAAAGTTAGCATATGAGAAGTTTTTACAAAGTAGAAGTGATGCAAGGAGGGAAGAGTATATGGAGAAAAAGAGAGAAGTTAAGAGAGTGGTGAAGCAATGTAAAAAGAGAGCAAATGAGAGAGTGGGTGAGATGTTATCAACAAATTTTGTTGAAAATAAGAAAAAGTTTTGGAGTGAGATTAACAAGTTAAGAAAGCCTAGAGAACAAATGGATTTGTCAGTTAAAAATAGGAGAGGAGAGTTATTAAATGGAGAGTTAGAGGTATTGGGAAGATGGAAGGAATATTTTGAGGAATTGTTAAATGTTGATGAAGATAGGGAAGCTGTGATTTCGTGTATAGGGCAAGGAGGAATAACATCTTGTAGGAGTGAGGAAGAGCCAGTTGTGAGTGTGGGGGAAGTTCGTGAGGCAGTAGGTAAAATGAAAGGGGGTAAGGCAGCTGGGATTGATGGGATAAAGATAGAAATGTTAAAAGCAGGTGGGGATATAGTTTTGGAGTGGTTGGTGCAATTATTTAATAAATGTATGGAAGAGGGTAAGGTACCTAGGGATTGGCAGAGAGCATGCATAGTTCCTTTGTATAAAGGCAAAGGGGATAAAAGAGAGTGCAAAAATTATAGGGGGATAAGTCTGTTGAGTGTACCTGGTAAAGTGTATGGTAGAGTTATAATTGAAAGAATTAAGAGTAAGACGGAGAATAGGATAGCAGATGAACAAGGAGGCTTTAGGAAAGGTAGGGGTGTGTGGACCAGGTGTTTACAGTGAAACATATAAGTGAACAGTATTTAGATAAGGCTAAAGAGGTCTTTGTGGCATTTATGGATTTGGAAAAGGCGTATGACAGGGTGGATAGGGGGGCAATGTGGCAGATGTTGCAAGTGTATGGTGTAGGAGGTAGGTTACTGAAAGCAGTGAAGAGTTTTTACGAGGATAGTGAGGCCCAAGTTAGAGTATGTAGGAAAGAGGGAAATTTTTTCCCAGTAAAAGTAGGCCTTAGACAAGGATGTGTGATGTCACCGTGGTTGTTTAATATATTTATAGATGGGGTTGTAAGAGAAGTAAATGCGAGGGTCTTGGCAAGAGGCGTGGAGTTAAAAGATAAAGAATCACACACAAAGTGGGAGTTGTCACAGCTGCTCTTTGCTGATGACACTGTGCTCTTGGAGATTCTGAAGAGAAGTTGCAGAGATTGGTGGATGAATTTGGTAGGGTGTGCAAAAGAAGAAAATTAAAGGTGAATACAGGAAAGAGTAAGGTTATGAGGATAACAAAAAGATTAGGTGATGAAAGATTGAATATCAGATTGGAGGGAGAGAGTATGGAGGAGGTGAACGTATTCAGATATTTGGGAGTGGACGTGTCAGCGGATGGGTCTATGAAAGATGAGGTGAATCATAGAATTGATGAGGGAAAAAGAGTGAGTGGTGCACTTAGGAGTCTGTGGAGACAAAGAACTTTGTCCTTGGAGGCAAAGAGGGGAATGTATGAGAGTATAGTTTTAACCAACGCTCTTATATGGGTGTGAAGCGTGGGTGATGAATGTTGCAGCGAGGAGAAGGCTGGAGGCAGTGGAGATGTCATGTCTGAGGGCAATGTGTGGTGTGAATATAATGCAGAGAATTCGTAGTTTTGGAAGTTAGGAGGAGGTGCGGGATTACCAAAACTGTTGTCCAGAGGGCTGAGGAAGGGTTGTTGAGGTGGTTCGGACATGTAGAGAGAATGGAGCGAAACAGAATGACTTCAAGAGTGTATCAGTCTGTAGTGGAAGGAAGGCGGGGTAGGGGTCGGCCTAGGAAAGGTTGGAGGGAGGGGGTAAAGGAGGTTTTGTGTGCGAGGGGCTTGGACTTCCAGCAGGCATGCGTGAGCGTGTTTGATAGGAGTGAATGGAGACAAATGGTTTTTAATACTTGACGTGCTGTTGGAGTGTGAGCAAAGTAACATTTATGAAGGGATTCAGGGAAACCGGCAGGCCGGACTTGAGTCCTGGAGATGGGAAGTACAGTGCCTGCACTCTGAAGGAGGGGTGTTAATGTTGCAGTTTAAAAACTGTAGTGTAAAGCACCCTTCTGGCAAGACAGTGATGGAGTGAATGATGGTGAAAGTTTTTCTTTTTCGGGCCACCCTGCCTTGGTGGGAATCGGCCGGTGTGATAATAAAAAAAAAAAAAAGAATAAAATGTTACAATACAGTGACTGGAAAGGTACACAAATTACTCACACATAGGAGAGTGAAACTTATGTTGAAGTTTTGGTTCTACGTGGATCATCAACTAGCAACTAGTCACTAATGACTAGCTAATGGTGCAAGTCAGACCAAAACATCGTCATAAATTTCATTCTCTTATGTGTGTGAGCAGGGTAATATTTAGTGAAGGGATTCAGGGAAACCGGTTATTTTTATATAGCCAGACTTGAGTCCTGGAAATAGGAAGTACAATGCCTGCAATTTAAAGGAGGGCTTTGGGATATTGGCAGTTTGGAGGGATATGTTGTGAATCTTTATACGTATATGCTTCTCAACTGTTGTATTCTGAGCAGCTCTGCAAAAACAGTGATTATGTGTGAGTGAGGTCAAAGTGTTGAATGATGATGAAAGTATTTTCTTTTTAGGGATTTTCTTTCTTTTTGGGTCACCCTGCCTCGGTGGGAGAGGAGACGGCCGACTTGTTGAAAAAAAAAATCCCTTATGACATTCCAGACTGTCAGGAGATCCTGGCCTGTACCTGCGCATTCTTGCTGGCTTCAGGGCACATAATACATGGTATAGAGCTAGGCCTGTATACTATGTACATGTACTTGTAGTAAATAAAGATGATTATTATTATTATTTTTTTTAACAAGTCGGCCGTCTCCCACCGAGGCAGGGTGACCCAAAAGAGAAAGAAAATCCCCCAAAAGAAAATACTTTCATCATCATTCAACACTTTCACCACACTCACACATAATCACTGTTTTTGCAGAGCTGCTCAGAATACAACAGTTGACAAGCATATACATATAAAGATACACAACATATCCCTCCAAACTGCCAATATCCCAAAGCCCTCCTTTAAATTGTAGGCATTGTACTTCCCATTTCCAGGACTCGAGTATGGCTATATAAAAATAACCAGTTTCCTTGAATCCCTTCACTAAATATTACCCTGCTCATACTACAACAGCTCGTCAGGTCCCAAATACCATTCGTCTCCATTCACTCCTATCTAACACGCTCACGCACGCTTTCTGGAAGTCCAAGCCCCTCGCCTGCAAAACCTCCTTTACCCCATCCCTCCAACCTTTTCGAGGACGACCCCTACCCCGCCTTCCTTCCCCTACAGATTTATACGCTCTCCATGTCATTCTACTTTGATTTTTTCTTTCTAAATGACCAAACCACCTCAACAACCCCTCTTCAGCCCTCTGACTAATACTTTTATTAACTCCACACCTTCTGCACATTGCCCTTAGACAGGACGTCTCCAACTGCCTCCTCGCTGCAGCATTTACAACCCAAGCTTCACACCCATATAAGAGTGTTGATACCACTATACCACAACTAAATAAATATTGAATAACTGTATTTCATAAAAGTGTAACCTGTGACCTTATCAAACTGTTTTTTTTAATTACATTACCTAATAGAATAATCCATTCTCTTGAATGCACAGTAACTCATCTAATGACCATTTGACCTGTTTCTGCACTACAAATAGTATATTGATATAGTATATTGATCATTTTGTTATATTATACATTGTTATGCTACAAATTTGTACAATTATAATGCCTCTTAATTGAAAGGTTCAAATTTCATTGTTTAAAATACTCATTTGTACTTCATGTTGTATTTTGTTTACTGTAATTTTTACCACTGAATATATTATTGCTTAGTTAACCCGTAAACGGTCCAAACGTATATATACGTTTTTTCAACATTTGAAAGTAGTATGTAAAAAAGTAGATTTTTTTTTTTTTCACATTTGAAAACGTGTAAAAAAAACTTTGATCTACTTTTTTTTTTTTTTGTTATATTTGAAAATATGTAAAAAAACGTAGATCTACTTTTGGAGCACTACGCATGTGAACGTAGATCTGCTTGGACAGTTTAAGGGTTGATCTTAAGTTAATTTTAAGCCTGCCCATAATGCTCTGCATACAAGGGGCTTTTGGTATGTACACCCAACTATAATTCCTTGTGCAACTATGTATCATGTCCAAATATTGTATTGTATTGTATTGTATACATTCCCTTCTCTGCCTCCACAGATAATGTTTTTTTGTCTTCACATATACCTCAATGCACCACTCACCTTTTTTCCTTCATCAATTCTATGATTAACCTCATCCTTCACAAGTCTATCCGCTGACACGTCAACTTCCAAATATCTGAAAACATTCACTTCTTCCATACTCCTCCTCTCCAATTTGATATCCAATTTTTCTTTATCTAAATCATTTGATACCCTCATCACCTTACTCTTTTCTATGTTCACTTTCAACTTTCTACCTTTACACACACTCCCAAACTCGTCCACTAACCTTTGCAATTGTTATTATTATATGCACAATTACTGTATTAGTCAACTTCCTCCCACTTTGGTCAAGGTTCCTTTTCTGGGCACTGGAAGGCTGGGCTCGATACGCCGTAAGCTATCAGTGGCCCTATAAACCTCAACAACAACTTCTCATGCCCTGAAAACTCCCTCTAAGACATAAGAATGTTTTCTAGAGATTTTCTTCTGGTCTCTTTAATTAATGCCTCTTACGTCTTAACACAACTCATTTTTTCTAGTGCTTTACCCACTACCTTTTTTCAAGGTTTCCTGCAAATAATTTTTCTTATTTAAGGCTAATTTTAAGTTAGGTTGGGGTAGGTTACACAAATTCAATAAAAATTATATGTATCACAGTGTTTTAGCAAACTTAGGCAATGTTACAATCAACATCACTGTAACTTATCACGATTGTGACCGGATATAAACATGTAAATAGTTCATTACCATTGTAACTTGTTCAGCTATCAAAGCTTTGTGGCCGAGCTCCTGGAGCCATTATGTACCTCTGTAATACTGAGGTACAGTCCCTGGACTCATTATGTACCTCTGTAATGTTGAGGAACAGTCCCTGGACCCATTATGTACCTCTGTAATATTGAGGAACAGTCCCTGGACCCATTATTACATACCTCTGTAATGTTGAGGTATAGTTCCCCGACCAATTATGTACATCTGTAATGTTAAGGTATAGTTCCCAGACCCATTATGTACCTTTGTAATGTTGAGGCAGTCTCTGGTCCCATTATATACCTCTGTAATCTTTTAACTACCACTCACAGAATGGGTATGGGGTGCATAATAAAGACATCAAACTAAACTTTAGTCTTTGTAAAATGAGAATGAGTGGTTGTGTGTGATGTTCTATGGGTCATGGTTGCATTATCGAAAGTGGAAGTCAGAGAAGTTAGCCAGCTGGCCCAGTGGTTAACGCACTGGCCTGGGGTCTTAGGACTCACTCGCCATGGGTTCCAACTCCACCTGTTCTTTTTTTTTTTTCTTTAGAAAGAAATAGTTTTCATAATCTGAATGGTGGAACACAACACCAAGTGTTACATACTCATCTTTACATGCTTGGGAGAAGGCATCCCACCATGGATTTTTGCCATCTTCTACACAGGTCAACAGGCTCTGCAAAGTAAATTTGTTATATTAATTCAATTCATTATATACTTATTTGAAATGTATGTAGAAATTGTAACAAATTGGCTAACTGTTTGTTTACAGATTTTATGAAAAGATTTACAAAAGCATGTAGTAATACTATAGTTACTGGCTGGAAAATATTAATTATGTATTATTATGAATTTATTGGATTGGATTTGTTTGGTATAGAAAAGTGTTAGTGTAGTTACATTTGGGAGATAAGGAGATTTTTAATTATAGCTATAAACTGATTGGCAGACAGATAAGATAAGATAAGATTTCGTTCGGATTTTTAACCCCGGAGGGTTAGCCACCCAGGATAACCCAAGAAAGTCAGTGCATCATCGAGGATTGTCTAACTTATTTCCATTGGGGTCCTTAATCTTGTCCCCCAGGATGCGACCCACACCAGTCGACTAACACCCAGGTACCTATTTGCTGCTAGGTGAACAGGACAATAGGTGTAAGGAAACGTGTCGAAATGTTTCCACCCGCCGGGAATCAAACCCGGGCCCTCCGTGTGTGAAGCGGGAGCTTTAGCCACCAGGCCACCGGGCCACCTTTTGCTAGTTTGGACAATGAATTCCATCAAGGATGTACTAGAGATGCTCAGAGAGGACATAAAACAGAAGACAGTGTCTTTGGAAGCAAGAATCCTGATGCACGCCATGAACATCTGGATACTGGGATAAATGTGTCATTCTGGATCAAAGTTCTTCAACGACTTAACACCATTAAATTAATTCTTCAAGATTCTACACTCAACTTAACATGACCATTTCCTTGTCGATGGCCTATTCTAGTTAAACACACTGCAGTGTTTGATATTTCATTCTTCGAAGAGAAGAGAGAAATGGTAGAAGCAAAAACGAAACAAGACATGCCAGAACCGAAAAAAACGTTATTTTCTAGCCGATTCTTGTATTCTCATCCTGAACAAATTCGCAACAGCTCTCAGTAACCTGTGAGCTGCATATTTATTTATCAGTGAGAAGTCTGGCTTACTATGGCAGCTCGCAATGCTAATGATGCAAGAAACTGATGATAAATTAGACATGTGCATCACTTGGGTATCTTTACTGAGGAAACATTTCACCACACAGTGGCCTCATCAGTCCAGTACAAAGAATGGTGAAGATCAGAAGGAGTTTGAGGTAATCAGTCCCCCAGCCTGGAGTCGATGTAATCAGTCCATTAATCTTGATGGACTATGTGGGAGAATTATAGCCAATAAAGGATCACATTATAATGCATTTGTCTATTTTTCCATCGTGTGTCATACCATTTACAGAAATAATGTTTGCTTCTTTATTTGCTAGTGACATAGCTCCAGTGGTGATCATTTGGCTCACAACCAAAAGGACCCAAGTTTGATCCCCAGGGAAGCAAGATCATCTTCTTTCAATGAATTGGCTGTATCCCACCGAGGTGGGGTGGCCCAAAAAAAAAAACAAGTTTCTCCTTGAGTAATGTATACAGAAGAAAGGGTTACTAGCCCCTTGCTCCCAGCATTTTAGTCGCCTCTTACGACACGCGTAGCTTACAGAGGAAGAATTTTGTTCCACTTCCCTATGGAGACAAGAGGGAATAAACAAAAACATGAACAAGCAAGAAAATAGAAGAAAACCCAGAGAAGTGTGTATATATTTGCTTGTAAATGCATGTGTAGTGTGAGCTAAGTGTAAGTAGAAGTAGCAAAACATACCTGAAATCTTGCATGTTTATGAGACAGAAAAAAACACCAGCAATCTTACCATCATGTAAATCAATTACAGGCTTCCGTTTTACACTCACTCGCAGGACGGTATTACCTCCCTGGGTGGTTGCTGTCTACCAACATACTATCTAGGGAAAGCAAGATTTCTTTTTTTTTCAACATACCAGCCATATCCCACCAAGGCAGGGTGGCCCAAAAAGAAAAACGAAAGTTTCTCTTTTTAAATTTAGTAATTTATACAAGAGAAGGGGTTACTAGCCCCTTGCCCCCGGCATTTTAGTTGCCTCTTACAACACGTATGGCTTACGGAGGAAGAATTCTGTTCCACTTCCCCATGCAGATAAGAGGAAATAAACAAGAACAAGAATTAGAAAGAAAATACCAGAGTCTTGGCCCATTTTAGGGAGGTTTTAAAGAGACGCCAGAAACAGAGCTCTCTCGACACTTTTTTTGCTAGACAGGACTCCAGTGACTCTCAAGCTGGTCCTAGCAGCATTAAGAAACAGAGAAGAGAAGTAACCCCAGAAAAGGACTTGGTACCTAAGGTGTTGATGGAAGGGGATTCCCCTTCCAAACAGTAATTCAGTCTCTCTCCTCCTCCAGTCTTCCATACACTAAGAAGAATCGCCAATAAAAGTGAGTGTTATGCTGTTAATGTTTCATTCACAATGTCCCATTGTATTGTTTATGTACTACATCTATATTTCATGTGAAAAATTTTTTTGTTTTAATACTTCTGGGTGTCAAGAATGGATTAATTGTATTTATATTATTTCTTATGGGGAAAATCGATTCGAAAATCGTCTTTTTCGATAATCGTCGCACTTCCAGGAACGGATTAATGACGATAAACGAGGGACCACTGTACAAGCATATACATATATACACACCCCTCTGTTTTTTTTTTTTTTTTTTTTTTTTTTTTTTTTTTTTTTTTCACATGGTTTGACAAGGTTAAGGATCCCTAGCTTTATTGACAAGCTATTTACAGGTTAAGGATTCCTAACTTTATTGACAAGCTAAGAGCTGTTACCTACATCAGCTCATTTGAAAGCATTTTTATTGTTATGAGACATACAAGTAGGGAACAGGATGAAGTTGGGCCCACAGATGGCTCCAACTTCATCCTGTTCCCTACTTGTATGTCTCATAACAATAAAAATGCTTTCAAATGAGCTGATGTAGGTAACAGCTCTTAGCTTGTCAATAAAGTTAGGAATCCTTAACCTGTAAATAGCTTGTCAATAAAGCTAGGGATCCTTAACCTTGTCAAACCATGTGTAAAAAAAAAAAAAAAAAAAAAAAAAAAAAAAAAAAAAAAAAAAAACCCAGAGGGGTGTGTATATATGTATATGCTTGTACAGTGGTCCCTCGTTTATCGTCATTAATCCGTTCCTGGAAGTGCGACGATTATCGAAAAAGACGATTTTCGAATCGATTTTCCCCATAAGAAATAATATAAATACAATTAATCCATTCTTGACACCCAGAAGTATTAAAACAAAAAAATTTTTCACATGAAATATAGATGTAGTACATAAACAATACAATGGGACATTGTGAATGAAACATTAACAGCATAACACTCACTTTTATTGGCGATTCTTCTTAGTGTATGGAAGACTGGAGGAGGAGAGAGACTGAATTACTGTTTGGAAGGGGAATCCCCTTCCATCAACACCTTAGGTACCAAGTCCTTTTCTGGGGTTACTTCTCTTCTCTGTTTCTTAATGCTGCTAGGACCAGCTTGAGAGTCACTGGAGTCCTGTCTAGCAAAAAAAGTGTCGAGAGAGCTCTGTTTCTGGCGTCTCTTTAAAACCTCCCTAAAATGGGCCAAGACTCTGTCACTGTACAAGTTGCCGATATAGCTTGCAACATCCTTCTCAGGGTGATGTTTCTCCATAAATCTTTCCATCCTACCCCACATTTCAAAAATCTCCTTAATTTCTGAAGAAGGAACCTTCTTCCATCTCTCTTCCTCCTCCTTCCTCCTTCTTGTTTATCCACACCAATAATAACTTCTCAACATCTTCAAGTACTGGTGATCTCATTTTTATCAGCATATTTACCCCCTTTGCAACAACAGCTTCCTTGATTTCCTTTTTCTTGGCCACGATGGAAGATATGGTTGTACGGGATTTGTTATACATCCTGGCCAGTTCGGCCACACGTACGCCACTTTCATATTGTTCAATGATGTTTTTCTTAAATTCAATCATATTTCTCACCTTCTTTACCAAAGGCTTGGCACTAGGAGCTTTCTTTGGAGCCATGGTAGCTTATTTAGCACTTGCAAGCACTAAAATGAATGGAATATTATGAAATATTTCGTATGAACACACGAGAGGACTGTCGCTCACTGGTAAACAATGGCACACTGGCTGGGAAGGGAGGCTGAGGCGGCTCAGAGCTGTGAGTACGCGTCCAGGACGAACGACGATTAGGGAGTCAACCGACCATTTGCGAGCCAATGTTTGGACTAAAATAACACGACGATTTCCGAAAAGGACGACTATCGAGCCCGACTATTATCGAGGGACCACTGTATATGTATGTGTAGTGTGACCTAAGCGTAAGTAGAAGTAGCAAGACGTACCTGAAATCTTGCATGCTTATGAAACAGAAAAAGACACCAGCAATCCTACCATCATGTAAAACAATTACAGGCTTCCGTTTTACACTCACTTGCAGGACGGTATTACCTCCCTGGGTGGTTGCTGTCTACCAACATACTACCTAGGGAAAGCCAGATATATGAGGAAAATTTTTATGTAACATACAAATACACTTAGGACAATACTCAGCATGTTCAAATATATGGATGCATAAATTTCTGGCACAGCCACATATACATAGATGCAACACTGTCATGTATAACACTGCCAGATTAATAAAGACTTCAAAAAGTAGAAGAGATTTCTTTAGGGTTTGTTGCTAACTTTCACAAGAATCTCTTCACCTTCTCTGACAAAAGTTCTCCTGAATTGTGAATTCTTGCAATTTTTTCTTCATTTCTACCCAAAATGACTCAGCATGATAGTGGCTTTCTTTGCACTTACAAACTAATAGTGTAATAAATACACTGTAAACTATGCATGGAAATAGACTCCTTATATTATGTCAGTCGCACATTGCAAACTTTGCAAAGAAACAAAAATTTGAATTTTGAATTTGAAGTACAAGATACAAATTATACGGTCATAGCGACATGAATAACATACTATATAGAAAATGTTAAAAGCAGGTGGGGATATAGTTTTGGAGTGGTTGGTGCAATTATTTAATAAATGTATGGAAGAGGGTAAGGTACCTAGGGATTGGCAGAGAGCATGCATAGTTCCTTTGTATAAAGGCAAAGGGGACAAAAGAGAGTGCAAAAATTATAGGGGGATAAGTCTGTTGAGTATACCTGGTAAAGTGTATGGTAGAGTTATTATTGAAAGAATTAAAAGTAAGACTGAGAATAGGATAGCAGATGAACAAGGAGGCTTTAGGAAAGGTAGGGGGTGTGTGGACCAGGTGTTTACAGTGAAACATATAAGTGAATATTTAGATAAGGCTAAAGAGGTCTTTGAGGCATTTATGGATTGGAAAAGGCATATGACAGGGTGGATAGGGGGGCAATGTGGCAGATGTTGCAGGTGTATGGTGTAGGAGGTAGGTTACTGAAAGCAGTGAAGAGTTTTTACGAGGATAGTGAGGCTCAAGTTAGAGTACATAGGAAAGAGGGAAATTATTTCCCAGTAAAAGTAGGCCTTAGACAAGGATGTGTGATGTCACCGTGGTTGTTTAATATATTTATAGATGGGGTTGTAAGAGAAGTAAATGCGAGGGTCTTGACAAGAGGCATGGAGTTAAAAGATAAAGAATCACACATAACGTGGGAGTAGTCACAGTTGCTCTTTGCTGATGACACTGTGCTCTTGGGAGATTCTGAAGAGAAGTTGCAGAGGCTGGTGGATGAATTTGGTAGGGTGTGTAAAAGAAGAAAATTGAAAGTGAATACAGGAAAGAGGAAGGTTATGAGGATAACAAAAAGATTAGGTGATGAAAGATTGGATATCAGATTGGAGGGAGAGAGTATGGAGGAGGTGAATGTATTCAGATATTTGGGAGTGGATGTGTCAGCGGATGGGTCTATGAAGGATGAGGTGAATCATAGAATTGATGAGGGGAAAAGGGTGAGTGGTGCACTTAGGAGTCTGTGGAGACAAAGAACTTTGTCCTTGGAGGCAAAGAGGGGAATGTATGAGAGTATAGTAGTTTTACCAACACTCTTATATGGGTGTGAAGCATGGGTGATGAATGTTGCAGCAAGGAGAAGGCTGGAGGCAGTGGAGATGTCATGTCTGAGGGCAATGTGTGGTGTGAATATAATGCAGAGAATTCGTAGTTTGGAAGTTAGGAGGAGGTGCGGGATTACCAAAACTGTTGTCCAGAGGGCTGAGGAAGGGTTGTTGAGGTGGTTCGGACATGTAGAGAGAATGGAGCGAAACAGAATGACTTCAAGAGTGTATCAGTCTGTAGTGGAAGGAAGGCGGGGTAGGGGTCGGCCTAGGAAAGGTTGGAGGGAGGGGGTAAAGGAGGTTTTGTGTGCGAGAGACTTGGACTTCCAGCAGGTGTGCATGAGCGTGTTTGATAGGAGTGAATGGAGACGAATGGTTTTTAATACTTTACGTGCTGTTGGAGTGTGAGCAAAGTAACATTTATGAAGGGGTTCAGGGAAACCGGCAGGCCGGACTTGAGTCCTGGAGATGGGAAGTACAGTGCCTGCACTCTGAAGGAGGGGTGTTAATGTTGCAGTTTAAAAACTGTAGTGTAAAGCACCCTTCTGGCAAGACAGTGATGGAGTGAATGATGGTGAAAGTTTTTCTTTTTCGGGCCACCCTGCCTTGGTGGGAATCGGCCAGTGTGATAATAAATAAATAATAAGAAAATAGAAAATCCCTGGTTATGCAGAGTATTTCCGACAAATTTAGGTTAATTTTGTCCTAGGATGCGATCCACACCAGTCGACTAACACCCAGGTACGTACCTGCTGCTAAGTGAACAGGGCAGGAGGTGTCTTAAGGAAACACACCCCAATGCTTTGACCCATATTGGGGATCAAACCACAGTTCTCACTGTGTGAGTTGAGTGCTCTAGCAACTGAGCTCTGGGACACTATGAAAAAATATACACCTCAGTGAAGGGAAACTGCATGACTTACCTGTGTCAATGTCTGTGTAGAATCTTCCAATAAAGGAAACTCATACTCAACATCATCTCCTGCTGATTTACACCACATCTTTATCTTTTCTTCAAATTTTCTCACATCTTCAGTGGGGGCAAGGCGAATATCAAAGTAAATGCTCAGCTCTGCAGGCACCACATTAACCTGTACACCTCCCTGAAAAAAATACTTATGATTCACAGCTGAATCTATATAGTTTAGAAAGCACTACAATATCCATGGAACTACATGTCTCATAAAATAAGATTTTGTTTGGATTTTTAACTCTAAAGCCAGCAACAAACAACAAAATACCTTTCATCCGTGGACTGCTTGCAGAGGCAAAGGCAATGTTCGCGGCTTTCACTGAGACCCACATAAAGGATCACTTGGACAACGAAATATGGATCCCAGGTTACAACCTATACAGATGTGACAGAGTGAACAGGCAAAAGGGGGGGGGGGGTTTGGCCTGTACATTGCAGAGTCACTTGTTTGCACAGAACTGCTTAATGCCTCAAATGATGTAGTGCAAGTTTTAGCAGTAAAGGTCGAGAACCAAAACCTAGTCATTGTGGTAGTCTACAAGCCTCCGGATGCAACATCCCAGCAATTCCAGGAACAGCTGTTAAAAATTGACCACTGTCTGGAAAATCTTCCAGCTCCTGCACCCAACATCTTGCTCCTGGGGGATTTCAACTTAAGGCACCTAAAATGGAGGAATATAGCAAATAATATTGTTGCAGTAATAACACCAGGAGGCAGCTCTGATGAAAACTCACACTCACACGAGCTTTTAAATCTCTGCACAAAATTCAATTTAAACCAGCAAATAATAGAGCCTACTAGACTGGAGAATACACTAGACCTCATATTCACTAACAATGATGATCTGATAAGAAATGTCACCATATCAAAAACAATATACTCAGATCACAACATAATTGAAGTTCAGACATGTATGCGTGGAGCCCCAGACCGACATAATGAGACTAGTCACGAGGGAGCATTCACCAAATTCAACTTCAATAACAAAAACATAAAGTGGGACCAAGTAAACCAAGTCCTAACCGATATAAGCTGGGAAGATATACTAAGCAACACAGACCCCAACTTATGCCTAGAACAGATTAACTCGGTGGCACTCGATGTATGCACAAGGCTTATTCCTCTAAGAAAAAGGAGTAGATGTAAAATAGAAAGAGACAGGCGCTCCCTTTACAGGCGACGGAAAAGAATAATAGAGCGGCTAAAAGAGGTCAATATATCAAATGCGTAGGGAGACACTGGTCAGAGAAATAGCAAGCATCGAACTTAAGCTAAAAGAATCCTTTAGGAGTCAGGAATCGCGGGAAGAACTAAAAGCCATAAATGAAATCGAAAGAAACCCAAAGTATTTCTTCTCCTATGCCAAATCAAAATCGAGAACAACGTCCAGTATTGGGCCCCTACTTAAACAAGTTGGGTCCTACACAGATGACAGCAAGGAAATGAGTGAGCTACTCAAGTCCCAATATGACTCAGTTTTTAGCAAGCCGCTAACCAGACTGAGAGTCGAAGATCAAAATTAATTTTTTATGAGAGAGCCACAAAATTTGATTAACACAAGCCTATCCGATGTTATCCTGACGCCAAATGACTTCGAACAGGCGATAAATGACATGCCCATGCACTCTTGGCCCCAGGCCAGACTCATGGAACTCTGTGTTCATCAAGAACTGCAAGAAGCCCCTATCACGAGCCTTTTCCATCCTATGGGAGGGGCATGGACACGGGGGTCGTCCCACAGTTACTAAAAACAACAGACATAGCCCCACTCCACAAAGGGGGCAGTAAAGCAACAGCAAAGAACTACAGACCAATAGCACTAACATCCCAAATCATAAAAATCTTTGAAAGGGTCCTAAGAAGCAAGATCACCACGCATCAAAACCCATCAGTTACACAACCCGGGCAACAGGGGTTTAGAACAGGTCGCTCCTGTCTGTCTCAACTATTGGATCACTACGACAAGGTCCTAAATGCACTAGAAGACAAAAAGAATGCAGATGTAATATAACAGACTTTGCAAAAGCCTTCGCCCAAGGTGACCATGGCGTATAGCGCACAAAATGCGTGCTAAAGGAATAACGGAAAAGTCGGTCGATGGATCTATAATTTCCTCACAAAACAGAACACAGAGAGTAGTCGTAAACAGAGTAAAGTCCGAGGCAGCTACGGTAAAAGCTCTGTTCCACAAGGCACAGTACTCGCTCCCATCTTGTTCCTCATCCTCATATCCGACATAGACAAGGATGTCAGCCACAGCACCGTGTCTTCCTTTGCAGATGACACCCGAATCTGCATGACAGTGCCCTTCCATTGCAGACACTGCAAGGCTCCAGGCAGCCCTAAACCCAAAATCTTTCAGTCGGCTGCAGAAAACAATATGAAGTCAACGATGAGAAATTTCATTACTCAGAAAATGGTAAACATGAGGAAATTAAATCTTCATCAGAGTACGAAACAAATTCTGGCCACAAAATAGAGCGAAACACCAACATCAAAGACCTGGGAGAGATCATGTCGAGGATCTCACCTTCAAGGACCATAACATTGTATCAATCGCATCTGCTAGAAAAATGACAGGATGGATAATGAGAACCTTCAAAACTAGGGAGGCCAAGCCCATGATGACCCCTCTTCAGGTCACTTTTTTCTATCTAGGCTGGAATATTGCTGCACACTAACAGCACCTTTCAAGGCAGGTGAAATTGCCGACCTAGAAAATGTACAGAGAACTTTAAACGGCGCGCATAACGGAGATAAAACCCTCAATTACTGGGAGCGCTTGGGGTTCCTAAACCTGTAATTCCCTGGAATGCAGGAGGAGAGATACATGATTATATACACCTGGAAAATCCTAGGGGGACTAGTACCGAACTTGCACACGAAAATCACTCACTACAAAAGCAAAAGACTGGCAGACGATGCACCATCCCCCCAATGAAAAGCAGGGGTGTCACTAGCACGTTAAGAGACCATACAATAAGTGTCAGGGGCCCAAGACTGTTCAACTGCCTCCCAGCACACATAAGGGGGATTACCAACAGACCCCTGGCAGTCTTCAAGCTGGCACTGGACAAGCACCTAAAGTCAGTTCCTGATCAGCCGGGCTGTGGCTCGTACGTTGGTTTGCGTGCAGCCAGCAGCAACAGCCTGGTTGATCAGGCTCTGATCCACCAGGAGGCCAGGTCACAGACCGGGCCGCGGGGGTGTTGGTCCCCGGAACTCTCTCCAGGTAAACTCCAGGTTAGCCATCCAGGATAACCCAAGAAAGTTAGTGCGTCATCGAGGACTGTCTTATTTCCATTGTGGTCCTTAAATCTTGTTCCCCAGGATGCTACCCACACCAATCCATTAACACCCAGGTACCTACTTGCTTGCTAGGTGAACAGGGACAACAGGTTTAAGGAAACAAGCCCAATGTTTCCACCCTTGCTGAGGACTGAACCATTGACACTCAGAGTGTGAAGCAATAGCATTGCCTACCAGGCCACGACACCTTTATGAGTCAGAGTGCCACGTGAATGTACAAATAATGATAATAAAATGTCCAGAGAAAATGATGTTTCTTGATTGGACTAAGTATAATCAGAATGTTAAGAAATACATTCCGATTACTCCGGTGCATCTTTCTTGTTATACAAGATTTTTACCGACACAAGGTTTAACAGATCTATCATCACTCAGGATTTGAACAAGCTTTTTTAAGTCTGAGAGTTTAGGTGTTGTTAAGAGGCAGACATCTTGAGCAATCAGAAACATGACTGGGAAATGCATGGAACTATTAGAAGTGATTGACAAAATTATCAAAGGGTAGTTAGTTACCTAGAAGTCTAACTCACTCATGTGATGTGCATGTCCACATGTAACCACAGTTCAATTCTCTGTTTCCCTAAATACTGCTGGCCAGCAATTACAGAGAAAAATAGTAGACTCTTTTACTATGGGGCCTGGTGAGAGACAAATATCCACAGTACGTTGGGAAGCCTCTGAGATCCTCTGTCTCCAGAGGAGTATTTTGAAGACAGCGTGGGTCACTGACCAGGGAAATCAGTTGTTGTTGGTCCCTTGCTGTTCAAACCAGAATGCTTCTGCATTCAGCCTCGAACTCGACCTGCTTGTACGAGATGCTAGTTATCACAATTTACCTAATCTCATTACTTAATACAACCTAATGTTAAAGTCTAAGGCTGTAATATTAATCCTAATATTATTTGCTAACAATTTAAACCTACCTGGGACTTAAGATGTAAATCTATCAATTTGTATATCAATCTTCAGCAGTTGTCTAGTCTCTTGTTTGGGTGTAAGGATGTGCAAGAACTCATTTAAAATTAAGTCCTTTATAAAATTTTCTCTTATACGTTTAAAAATATATTTTTTCATTTATGTTAATGTAAAAATTAAATATCTAAAATATATTTAGTGCATGAGTGTGTTCGATAGGAGTGAATGGAGACGAATCTTATTTGGGACCTGACGATCTGTTGGAGTGTGAGCAGGGTAATATTTAGTGAAGGGATTCAGGGAAACCGGTTATTTTTTTAATAGCCGGACTTGAGTCCTGGAAATGGGAAGTACAATGCCTGCACTCTAAAGGAGGGGTTTCGGGATATTAGCAGTTTGGAGGGATATGTTGTGTATCTTTATACGTACATGCTTCTAAACTGTTGTGTTCTGAGCACCTCTGCAAAAACAGTGATTATGTGTGAGTGAGGTGAAAGTGTTTAAAGTTAATGAAAGTATTTTCTTTTTGGGGATTTTCTTTCTTTTTGGGTCACCCTGCCTCGGTGGGAGATGGCCGACTTGTTGAAAAAAAAAAAATTTAGTTTGATTAGGCTAAATTAAATTTTTTTTTTTTTTTTCAACAAGTCGGCCATCTCCCACCGAGGCAGGGTGACCCAAAAAAGAAAGAAAATCCCCAAAAAGAAAATACTTTCATCATCATTCAACACTTTCACCACACTCGCACATTATCACTGTTTTTGCAGAGGTGCTAAGAATACAACAGTCTAGAACATTGGTTCCCAAACTGGGGGTAAATTACCCCCTGGGGGTAATTTAACCATTTTTGGGGGGTAATGGAGGGGTGACAGAAAAAAAGTTATGAATTCTGAAAAACAAGAAAACAATGCGGTACCCGGTATGAGGATTATTGTTAACTTTATCTTAGTATATAAAGTTGTAAAGTAAACCTATTATAAGTAAGTAATAAAGTTAAACCAAATAACAATAAACATCAAAAACTAATATACAGTATTAGAAAAGAAGAAATATATAGCTAAGTGTGTGGAAACCCAAAAGTATTTTGACAAGTATGCTTCAGGACAAAAGTCACTCAGTAGCCCAGATCGACCTGTCCAGTACGCGTCTCTCACTTACTGAGGCTGCCTCTATTTCACTGTCAGTTTATCTGTGAGCATCAGCCGAGGTAGACATAAGCTGGTATGTATGTGTACTGCCCTGTGCAGTATCTAGTTAGTATTTACCCACTGTTACTGTGAATTTCTAGCTATTATTAATTTTATACATAATGTATGTGTGGTTCTTACGTTTTCAATGGTTTTGCTAGGATTAGCAGAGTATGCGAGGCTGTATACGTTCACGTTTAGCCATATATATCAATAATAACAACATTTTGTGAAAGGGGTAACATGCTTTATGTGACATGTTAAATTGGGTAACAAGCTGAAAAAGTTTGGGAACCACTGGTCTAGAAGCATACACATATAAAGATACACAACATATCCCTCCAAACTGCCAATATCCCAAACCCCTCCTTTAAAGTGCAGGCATTGTACTTCCCATTTCCAGGACTCAAGTCCGACTATATGAAAATAACCGGATTACCTGAATCCCTTCACTAAATATTACCCTGCTCACACTCCAACAGATCGTCAGGTCCCAAGTACCATTCGTCTCCATTCACTCCTATCTAACACGCTCACGCACGCTTGCTGGAAGTCCAAGCCCCTTACCCACAAAACCTCCTTTACCCCCTCCCTCCAACCCTTTCGAGGACGACCCCTACCCCGCCTTCCTTCCCCTATAGATTTATATGCTTTCCATGTCATTCTACTTTGATCCATTCTCTCTAAATGACCAAACCACCTCAACAACCCCTCTTCTGCCCTCTGACTAATACTTTTATTAACTCCACACCTTCTCCTAATTTCCTCACTCCGAATTTTCTGCATAATATTTACACCACACATTGCCCTTAAACAGGACATCTCCACTGCCTCCAACTGTCTCCTCGCTGCTGCATTTACCACCCAAGCTTCACACCCATATAAGAGTGTTGGTACTACTATACTTTCATACATTCCCTTCTTTGCCTCCATAGATAACGTTTTTGACTCCACATATACCTCAACGCACCACTCACCTTTTTCCCTCATCAATTCTATGATTAACCTCATCCTTCATAAATCCATCCGCCGACACGTCAACCCCCAATATCTGAAAACATTCACTTCTTCCATACTCCTCCTCCCCAATTTGATATCCAATTTTTCTTTATCTAAATCATTTGACACCCTCATCACCTTACTCTTTTCTATGTTCACTTTCAACTTTCTACCTTTACACACATTCCCAAACTCATCCACTAACCTTTGCAATTTTCTTTAGAATCTCCCATAAGCACAGTATCATCAGCAAAAAGTAACTGTGTCAATTCCCATTTTGAATTTGATTCCCCATAATTTAATCCCACCCCTCTCCCAAACACCCTAGCATTTACTTCCTTTACAACCCCATCTATAAATATATTAAACAACCATGGTGACATTACACATCCCTGTCTAAGACCTACTTTTACCGGGAAGTAGTCTCCCTCTCTTCTACACACCCTAACCTGAGCCTCACTATCCTCATAAAAACTCTTTACAGCATTTAATAACTTACCACCTATTCCATATACTTGCAACATCTGCCACATTGCTCCTCTATCCACTCTATCATATGCCTTTTCTAAATCCATAAATGCAATAAAAACTTCCCTATCTTTATCTAAATACTGTTCACATATATGCTTCAATGTAAACACCTGATCTACACATCCCCTACCCACTCTAAAACCTCCTTGCTCATCCGCAATCCTACATTCTGTCTTACCTCTAATTCTTTCAATTATAACCCTACCGTACACTTTTCCTGGTATACTCAGTAAGCTTATTCCTCTATAATTTTTACAGTCTCTTTTGTCCCCTTTCCCTTTATATAAAGGGACTATACATGCTCTCTGCCAATCCCTAGGTACCTTCCCCTCTTTCATACATTTATTAAACAAAAGTACCAACCACTCCAACACTATATCCCCCCCTGCTTTTAACATTTCTGTCATGATCCCATCAGTTCCAGCTGCTTTACCCCCTTTCATTTTACGTAATGCCTCACGTACCTCCCCCACACTTACATTCTGCTCTTCTTCACTCCTAAAAGATGGTATACCTCACTGACCAGTGCATGAAATTACTGCCTCTGTTTCTTCCTTAACATTTAAAAGTTCCTCAAAATATTCTCGCCATCTACCCAATACCTCCATCTCCCCATCTACTAACTCCCCTACTCTGTTTTAACTGACAAATCCATATTTTCCCTAGGCTTTCTTAACTTGTTTAACTCACTCCAAAATTTTTTCTTATTTTCATTAAAATTTCTTGACAGTGCCTCTCCCACTCTATCATCTGCTCTCCTTTTGCACTCTCTCACCACTCTCTTTACCTTTCTTTTACTCTCCATATACTCTGCTCTTCTTATAACACTTCTGCTTTGTAAAAACCTCTCATAAGCTACCTTTTTCTCTTTATCACACCCTTTACTTTATCATTCCACCAATCACTCCTCTTTCCTCCTGCCCCCACCCTCCTATAACCACAAACTTCTGCCCCACATTCTAATACTGCATTTTTAAAACTATTCCAACCCTCTTCAACCCCCCCACTACTCATCTTTGCACTAGCCCACCTTTCTGCCAATAGTCGCTTATATCTCACCCGAACTTCCTCCTCCCTTAGTTTATACACTTTCACCTCTCTCTTACTTGTTGTTGCCACCTTCCTCTTTTCCCATCTACCTCTTACTCTAACTGTAGCTACAACTAAATAATGATCCGATATATCAGTTGCCCCTCTATAAACATGTACATCCTGGAGCCTACCCATCAACCTTTTATCCACCAATACATAATCTAATAAACTACTTTCATTACGTGCTACATCATACCTTGTATATTTATTTATCCTCTTTTTCATAAAATATGTATTACTTATTACCAAATTTCTTTCTACACATAGCTCAATTAAAGGCTCCCCATTTACATTTACCCCTGGCACCCCAAATTTACCTACTACTCCTTCCATAACATTTTTACCCACTAATTAATTTTTATATCACCATAAATGAAAAAATATATCTTTAAATGTATAAGAGAAAATTTTAGAAAAGACTTAATTTTAAACGAGTTCTTACTAATTGACCAGTTTTACCTATTCAACACATACACACACACACACACATAAATTTATTTACCTGTAAACTACATTACATGTACCTGTATAATGTAGAAAAGAAATAAATTTATTATTAATACTGTTATTATTATTACTTTCAGCATGGTGAGGTTGACCGTAGTGACATCTCCGAGACGCAGCTCCTCGTTATCCCTCAGTAGAAGTTTCTGTTCATCTCGATAACTCAGGAAGGAATTGATTACCTTCTGCAGTTTTTCTCCTGCAGTGTTAGTCAGGAACTGTGATCCATGGCCAGGGTTCCCCGGACACTTCACCTTGGTCCCTGGAATTGTTAATTTAACCCTTAAACTGTCCAAACATAGATATACGTTTGCTCGCGTAGCGCTCCAAACGTAGATCTACTTTTTTTACATTGTTTCTTATGGAGAAAATCAAGGTCAGAGCGCTACGCGCGGAAACGTATATCTACGTTTGGACAGTTTAAAGGTTAACTAAATGAATCATCAGTAAGTTTAACGGGTTAAAGTCAAAGGCATCAAGTCAGTGGTGCAGTAAAAAAAAAATATTGCCTTTTATATAAAATAGTATAAACAAAGAAAATGTTACTGATTATACTATAAAGATATTTCTGCAAGAAATCATGAGGTTTATTATTCACATTATTAAATACAAAACTGTAATAAAATTTTTTTTTTTTTTTAACAAGTCAGCCGTCTCCCACTGAGGCAGGGTGACCCAAAAAGAAAGAAAATCCCCAAAAACAAAATACTTTCATCATCATTCAACACTGTCACCTCACTCACACATAATCACTGTTTGTTTTCCAGAATTAAAAATTGTAAAAATTGCTCTAATATTTAGAGAATTACCTGGAGAGAGACCCCCAGAACTCTCTCCAGGTAATTCTCTAAATATTAGAGCAATTTTTACAATTTTTAATTCTGGAAAACTTTTTTTTTTTGCAGATGTCTGAGATGCTTTATAATTCACAGTTAGTTGAGTAGGAATATAAAATAACAAGTAAAAATATAATGCATGTTGCTAATACTGCAGAGGTGATGGAAGGGAAGTGTACTTTATTATCAATATTTGATCCAGTACACAACTGCATGGCTCGGAGCCAGGGAAAAAATTAACAGAAAAAAGTCACAGGGAAAAAAAAAGTCACAAAAGAAAGTTCTTCAATGTTGTGGGTCACAGGGGCATTGACCCCCTCCAGGTATACTACCATCCCTCAGTCTGGCAAGTCACTGAATGGTCTCAGCTTGAAGAAGCTATGGCGAGCATCATTATTCATGACAACGCACCTAACTTAACCTGGAGAATCACAAAAATATAAACGAGTTTCTTGGTGGCGTTAGTTTAATATCTTTATTGCTCACCCCATACCCATCCTGTGGGCGTCGGCTGCTATATTCGTCTTAGTCCTGAACATCAAAAATACTAAATATACATATAATGTCACATTATTATGCAAGATGTTTTCAATCTCTATGTCAAGTATTGTCAATAAATGACTGACTTAAATGATTTTGTTTCATTGCCTTAACTTTAAATGTGATTTTTTGTATATGTGTGTAATGACATCATATATGAATTGTGTTGTCAAAGTGTACAAGTAATGTACTGTCAGTTAATAACTAATTTAAATATTTTTTTAGTATTTTAATTGTTTATGGTGTTTAAATAAGGTATGACTTTTTTTCCAGTGTCTTTTTCCTAGCCAAAATTGTGACTCATTTTCTGTGACTTTTCTTCCAGACACCGATGGCTCCTCCCTCAACCTATGACCCTAGTAGGTTTAGCACTTTGTTTTGATGATAATAATAATACTCCCTCAACTCTGGTACATGTTAACACAATTATATTCTGACAGACATTAAAATGTAAAACTAGTTGATTCAGTTTGCCAATATGTGTACGAGTTAAAAATATTTTTCTATGCAGCTTTTCAGTTTAAAATACTACTAATAAATACATATATGAACTTGAAAATATAAGAATACTAATTGTACTATTTAAAGAAAATCTCTGTTTTCTATTTCCTTCCAATAGTGTGGCTATCTCATGAAAAGATAATACTGATTCCTTAGTATCTTTATAGCATATTTTTGTCATAAAAAGATATGACTGAAAAAAAACTACAGTAAATTCTCTCATAAAGCATGGGTTATATGCCTGATAACCAGTGTGTAGTATAAAGCAACATTATGTGAAGAACAAGCAAGAGATGCATATGTCAACATACCTCCAGATCTGCCTATTTTTAGTGTACAAGGTCAAAACTGAAAAAGGTATAAAATACCAACAAGTTGATGATTAAGACACACGTGGCTTCTCCATTCAAATACAGAGGAGAATGTATTGTAGACAGCAGGAGTTGTGGCAAGGTAAAGATGATGTAATCAGTCCACCAACCTTAGAGTAATAGTTTGAGGCAGTCAGTTCCTCAGCATGGAGAAGAATTTAGCTGGAAGCGAACACTTCTCCAGGCTGAGGGACTGATCACCTCAAAATTAAGTCTTCAAGGGTAATGAACTGATTACATCGTCTTTTTTTTTTTTTTTAACAAGTCGGCCGTCTCCCACCGAGGCAGGGTGACCCAAAAAAGGAAGAAAATCCCCAAAAAGAAAATGCTTTCATCATCATTCAACACTTTCACCACACTCACATATAATCACTGTTTTTGCAGAGGTGCTCAGAACACAACAGTTTAGAAGCATATACGTATAAAGATACATAACATATCCCTCCAAACTGCTAATATCCCAAACGCCTCCTTTAAAGTGCAGGCATTGTACTTCTCATTTCCAGGACTCAAGTCCGGCTATATAAAAATAACCAGTTTCCTGAATCCCTTCACTAAATATTACCCTGCTCACACTCCAACAGATCATCAGGTCCCAAATACCATTCGTCTCCATTCACTCCTATCGAACACACTCATGCACGCCTGCTGGAAGTCCAAGCCCCTCGCACACAAAACCTCCCTTACCCCTTCCTTCCAATCTTTTTGAGGACGACCCCTATCCCGCCTTCCTTCCCCTACAGATTTAAATGCTCTCCATGTCATTCTACTTTGATCCATTCTCTCTAAATGACCAAACCACCTCAACAACCCCTCTTCTGCCCTCTGACTAATACTTTTATTAACTCCACACCTTCTCCTAATTTCCACACTCCGAATTTTCTGCATAATATTTACACCACACATTGCTCTTGGACAGGACATCTCCACTGCCTCCAACCGCCTCCTCGCTGCTGCATTCACAACCCAAGCTTCACACCCATATAAGAGTGTTGGTACTACTATACCTTCATACATTCAATTCTTTGCCTCCATAGATAACGGTTTTTGTCTCCACATATACCTCAACGCACCACTCAAGTACAAGTACTAATTCTGCTGCCTCCTCTGTACTCGACTGAAGAAGCCTACTGTGTAGGCGAAACATTTCAGAATCAAGTTTGCTAACTGTTGCACATGTATCTTACTTATCAATCTGTTGGTATTGCATAGCATTATACAGTGGACCCCCGCTTTACGATCACCTCCCAATGCGACCAATTATGTAAGTGTATTTATGTAAGTGTGTTTGTACGTGTATGTTTGGGGGTCTGAAATGGACTAATCTAATTCACAATATTCCTTATGGGAACAAATTCGATCAGTACTGGCACCTGAACATATTTCTGGAATGAAAAAATATCGTAAACCGGGGGTCCACTGTACTACATGAAACTCAAATCAATGAACAAGTCTATAAAGCAGAATATATTTATTACTGCATCATGAACTCCAAGAATCTTATAACATATAAAAAAGCAAGATGAATTTTTATTACATAATATTGTCCTCTCTCCGTAGAAGAGAGTGAAGTTCTCGGTGGGGTTTGCATAACCTTCGTCCAGTGCGAAACCAACGTTCATTTTCTTGAAGAAATCATTTTTCACAAATTTTTTCATGCCATCTAGTCCACCAATCTCCTCATCTGAAAAAAAAATATAACTGAGTGAATACAACGAACTCCTAATATCGAAATTTAGGAAAGTGCTAACTCTGTTGTACTGCAATAATAATAATAGTTTTGTCCCAGGATGCAACCCACACCAGTCCACTAACACCCAGAATGCGACCCACACCAGTCCACTAACACCTAGGTATGTGACCCACAAACCAGTCACTAAACCCAGGATGTGACCCACACCAGTCCACTAACACCCAGGATGTGACCCACACCAGTCCACTAACACCCAGAATGTGACCCACACCAGTCCACTAACACCTAGGATGTGACCCACACCAGTCCACTAACACCCAGGATGTGACCCACACCAGTCCACTAACACCCAGAATGCAACCCACACCAGTCCACTAACACCTAGAATGCAACCCACACCAGTCCACTAACACCAGGATGTGACCCACACCAGTCCACTAACACCCAGATGTACCCACACCAGTCCACTAACACCCAGGATGTGACCCACACCAGTCCACTAACACCCAGAATGCAACCCACACCAGTCCACTAACACCCAGAATGCAACCCACACCAGTCCACTAACACCTAGGATGTGACCCACACCAGTCCACTAACACCCAGGATGTGACCCACACCAGTCCACTAACACCCAGAATGCAACCCACACCAGTCCACTAACACCTAGGATGTGACCTACACCAGTCCACTAACACCCGTAGAGCCAGAAACGAATATGCACAGATAAGAAGGGAGGCCCAAAGACAATATGAAAACGACATAGCAGCAAAAGCCAAATCTGACCCGAAACTGTTGTACAGCCACATCAGGAGGAAAACAACAGTCAAGGACCAGGTAATCAGGCTAAGGAAGGAAGGAGGAGAGACAACAAGAAGTGACCGTGAAGTATGTGAGGAACTCAACAAGAGATTCAAAGAAGTGTTCACAGAGGAGACAGAAGGGGCTCCAGAAAGACGGAGAGGTGGGGCACACCACCATGTGCTGGACACAGTGCACACAACCGAGGAAGAAGTGAAGAGGCTTCTGAGTGAGCTAGATACCTCAAAGGCAATGGGGCCAGATAACATCTCCCCATGGGTATTGAGAGAGGGAGCAGAGGCGCTATGTGTACCCCTAACAACAATATTCAATACATCTATCGAAACAGGGAGATTGCCTGAGGCATGGAAGACAGCAAATGTAGTCCCAATCTTTAAAAAAGGAGACAGACATGAAGCATTAAACTACAGACCAGTGTCACTGACATGTATAGTATGCAAAATCATGGAGAAGATTATCAGGAGAAGAGTGGTGGAACACCTAGAAACCAACGATCTCATCAACAGCAGCCAACATGGTTTCAGGGACGGGAAATCCTGTGTCACAAACCTACTGGAGTTCTATGACATGGTGACAGCAGTAAGACAAGAGAGAGAGGGGTGGGTGGATTGCATTTTCTTGGACTGCAAGAAGGCGTTTGACACAGTTCCACACAAGAGATTGGTGCAAAAACTGGAGGGACCAAGCAGGGATAACAGGGAAGGCACTACAATGGATCAGGGAATACTTGTCAGGAAGACAGCAGCGAGTCATGGTACGTGGCGAGGTGTCAGAGTGGGCACCTGTGACCAGCGGGGTCCCACAGGGGTCAGTCCTAGGACCAATGCTGTTTCTGGTATTTGTGAACGACATGACGGAAGGAATAGACTCTGAGGTGTCCCTGTTTGCAGATGACGTGAAGTTGATGAGAAGAATTCACTCGATCGAAGACCAGGCAGAACTACAAAGGGATCTGGACAGGCTGCAGACCTGGTCCAGCAATTGGCTCCTGGAGTTCAATCCCACCAAGTGCAAAGTCATGAAGATTGGGGAAGGGCAAAGAAGACTGCAGACGGAGTACAGTCTAGGGGGCCAGAGACTACAAACCTCACTCAAGGAAAAAGATCTTGGGGTGAGTATAACACCAGGCACATCTCCTGAAGCGCACATCAACCAAATAACTGCTGCAGCATATGGGCGCCTAGCAAACCTCAGAACAGCATTCCGACATCTTAATAAGGAATCATTCAGGACCCTGTACACCGTGTACGTTAGGCCCATATTGGAGTATGCGGCACCAGTTTGGAACCCACACCTAGCCAAGCACGTAAAGAAACTAGAGAAAGTGCAAAGGTTTGCAACAAGACTAGTCCCAGAGCTATGAGGTATGTCCTACGAGGAGAGGTTAAGGGAAATCAACCTGACGACACTGGAGGACAGGAGAGATAGGGGGGACATGATAATGACATACAAAATACTGAGAGGAATTGACAAGGTGGACAAAGACAGGATGTTCCAGAGATTGGACACAGTAACAAGGGGACACAGTTGGAAGCTGAAGACACAGATGAATCACAGGGTTGTTAGGAAGTATTTCTTCAGTCATAGAGTAGTCAGTAAGTGGAATAGTTTGGGAAGCGATGTAGTGGAGGCAGGATCCATACATAGCTTTAAGCAGAGGTATGATAAAGCTCACGGCTCAGGGAGAGTGACCTAGTAGCGATCAGTGAAGAGGCGGGGCCAGGAGCTCGGACTCGACCCCCGCAACCTCAACTAGGTGAGTACAACCTCAACTAGGTGAGTACCCAGGATGTGACCCACACCAGTCCACTAACACCCAGGATGTGACCCACACCAGTCCACTAACACCCAGAATGCGACCCACACCAGTCCACTAACACCTAGGATGTGACCCACACCAGTCCACTAACACCCAGGATGTGACCCACACCAGTCTACTAACACCCAGGATGCGACCCACACCAGTCCACTAATATCCAGGTACCCATTTTACTGATTGGTGAACATAGATAACCGGTGTAAAGAAACACGCCAAATGTTTCTACCCTTGCCGGGAATGAGACCCAGACCCTCACTATGTGAAGCAAGAGCTTTAGCCACCAGGCCACGGGGCACCAAGGATCATGGAGCACCAAGGACCGCAGGGCACCAAGGACCACCATGGACCACGGGCCACCGAGGACCACGGAGCACCAAGGAACACTGGGTACCAAGGACCACGGGGCACCAAGGACCACAGGGCACCAAGGACCACGGGGCACCCAGGACCACGTGGCACCAAGGACCATGGGACACCAAGGACCATGGGGCACCAAGGACCATGAGGCACCAAGGACCACAGGGCGCCAAGGACCACAGGGCACCAAGGACCATAGGGCCCCAGGAACACAGGGCACCAAGGACCACAGGGCACCAAGGACCATAGGGCCCCAGGAACACAGGGCACCAAGGACCACAGGGCACCAAGGACCATGGGGCACCAAGGACCACGGGGCACCAAGGACCACGGGGCACCAAGGACCATGGGGCACCAAGGACCACGGGGCACCAAGGACCACAGGGCACCAAGGACCATGGGGCACCAAGGACCACAGGGCACCAAGGACCATGGGGCACACCAAGGGACCAGGATGGCACCAAGGACCATGGGGCACCAAGGACCATGGGGCACCAAGGACCACGGGGCACCAAGGACCATGGGGCACCAAGGACTCAAGTGTCACTGCCAGTTACGCTGGGAAAACAGTAGCTCACAAGGCAACACTGACAGTTGATGAATAAGACACCTGTGCAACATTTGGGAATATTTACTGAGGAAACGTTTTGCTAGCCAGTAGCTTCTTCAGTTCAACACAAGGCAGAATGGCAGTAGAGAAGGAGTTTGAGGTAAACAGTCCCTCAGACTGGAGTCGATGTGCTCAGTCTATCAATCTGACTCCAGGATGAGGGACTGATTATTTCAAATTCTAATTTTTCAACCGTTCTTCTTTGTATTGGACTGAAGAAGCCACTGGCTGGCGAAACGTTTCTTGAATAAAGATTCCTAAATGTTGCACAAGTGTCTAATTCTTCAACTTGTGTTCTAAAACATACATAACAGACAGTATTGTTCACACAGTAGCTGTCTTCTTCATAAAAGGCCACCAGGAAGTATTCTCATTTGCTGTCTCCATAAGATCAAAAAGTATTTTACAAACTGATTTAAGAATTTTACAGGAAAACTAAAACAACAAGTGCGCAAAACATGAAAGGAATTATTAAGCCGAGCTTCATATCATAGTAAAAAAGAAACAATGAAACAGGGAACTAGTCAGTGAGCAAAATGGAAGATTTAGTCTAATCTTCTAATTTAGGAGGACGACAGCCTAAGTAGACAAATAACATCTATCTTCCAATTTTTTCAACAAAACACCAGAAGTAAAACCCTGTGTTAAAAAAAAGTATGCAGACCTCACAATACAAATGAACCTTCAGTTAGTTTAGTTCAATATCTGTATTATGCAGCCCATACCCATCCTGTGGGCGGTAGTTGAAAGATTACAGAGGTACATAATGGGTCCAGGGACTGTACCTCAACATTACAGAGGTACATAATGGGTCCAGGGACTGTACCTCAACATTACAGAGGTACATAATGGGTCCAGGGACTGTACCTCAACATTACAGAGGTACATAATGGGTCCAAGGACTGTACCTCAACATTACAGAGGTACATAATGGGTCCAAGGACTGTACCTCAACATTACAGAGGTACATAATGGGTCCAGGGACTGTACCTCAACATTACAGAGGTACATAATGGGTCCAGGGACTGTACCTCAACATTACAGAGGTACATAATGGGTCCAAGGACTGTACCTCAACATTACAGAGGTACATAATGGGTCCAGGGACTGTACCTCAACATTACAGAGGTACATAATGGGTCCAAGGACTGTACCTCAACATTACAGAGGTACATAATGGGTCCAGGGACTGTACCTCAACATTACAGAGGTACATAATGGGTCCAGGACTGTACCTCAACATTACAGAGGTACATAATGGGTCCAAGGACTGTACCTCAACATTACAGAGGTACATAATGGGTCCAGGACTGTACCTCAACATTACAGAGGTACATAATGGGTCCAGGGACTGTACCTCAACATTACAGAGGTACATAATGGGTCCAGGACTGTACCCTCAACATTACAGAGGTACATAATGGGTCCAGGGACTATACCTCAACATTACAGAGGTACATAATGGGTCCAGGACTGTACCTCAACATTACAGAGGTACATAATGGTCCAAGGACTGTACCTCAACATTACAGAGGTACATAATGGTCCAGGGACTGTACCTCAACATTACAGAGGTACATAATGGGTCCAGGACTGTACCTCAACATTACAGAGGTACATAATGGGTCCAAGGGACTGTACCTCAACATTACAGAGGTACATAATGGGTCCAAGGACTGCACCTCAACATTACAGAGGTACATAATGGGTCCAAGGACTGTACCTCAACATTACAGAGGTACATAATGGGTCCAGGGACTGTACCTCAACATTACAGAGGTACATAATGGGTCCAAGGACTGTACCCCAACATTACAGAGGTACATAATGGGTCCAGGGACTGTACCTCAACATTACAGAGGTACATAATGGGTCCAAGGACTGTACCTCAACATTACAGAGGTACATAATGGGTCCAAGGACTGTACCTCAACATTACAGAGGTACATAATGGGTCCAGGGACTGTACCTCAACATTACAGAGGTACATAATGGGTCCAAGGACTGTACCTCAACATTACAGAGGTACATAATGGGTCCAGGGACTGTACCTCAACATTACAGAGGTACATAATGGGTCCAAGGACTGTACCTCAACATTACAGAGGTACATAATGGGTCCAGGGACTGTACCTCAACATTACAGAGGTACATAATGGGCCCAGGGACTGTACCTCAACATTACAGAGGTACATAATGGGTCCAGGGACTGCACCTCAACATTACAGAGGTACATAATGGGTCCAAGGACTGTACCTCAACATTACAGAGGTACATAAATGGGTCCAGGGACTGCACCTCAACATTACAGAGGTACATAATGGGTCCAAGGACTGTACCTCAACATTACAGAGGTACATAATGGGTCCAAGGACTGTACCTCAACATTACAGAGGTACATAATGGGTCCAAGGACTGTACCTCAACATTACAGAGGTACATAATGGGTCCAAGGACTGTACCTCAACATTACAGAGGTACATAATGGGTCCAGGACTGTACCTCAACATTACAGAGGTACATAAGGGTCCAAGGACTGTACCTCAACATTACAGAGGTACATAATGGTCCAAAGGGGCTGTACCTCAACATTACAGAGGTACATAATGGGTCCAAGGACTGTACCTCAACATTACAGAGGTACATAATGGGTCCAGGGACTGTACCTCAACATTAGACTGAATTTGCAAATATACAAGACATAACCGCCTCCCTATTATTGGCTCCTAGAACGTACATAACATTAAAGTACATAATAAACCTTCCCACTAAAGTACCCTTACCAAGGTTACCAACATTACACAGTACACAATGGGCAAGGCATAAACACTTTTCAACATTCCATGAGTCCAAGGGCTTACCCCAAAATGACAGCAGGCTATGGCTCCCAAAGCTGTTACTCAACACAGCAGGTACAGCTGGTTGTCAAGGCTGTACCTAAGCACTGGGGCAAGCGGCCCAGGGACGTACCCCATTGGACTGATCTCCAGTAAACTCCAGAAATACGCTCATATACCTACTAACAACATAAACAGCCCAAAATCCCCAAAGCTACCTGACAGTCCATGAATACCCTGACACAATCAAGATTAGAAATTTTCTAAAAAAAAAAAAAATCATCTTATCTCTCAATGATCAACCAAAACATCTGGGTATTTGTTTTATTTGGGGACCACTCAGGCTGTTGATCGGTTCTGATCAAAAGCTGGTACCGGCCGAGACCATTACCCTGTAAACGATTTTGGTAAATCTCCAGATTATTTTCGGAAACCCTAACCCCAACATTAAACTCCTCCAACATTTGGATTAAGTTTAAATAGGATTGTAAAAAAAAAAAATCACTTTGTCTAGTATCAACTAAACATTACTATTACTATTTATTCTTATCTAGTTTTAATTGTCTCCCAAAAATCCACCTGACCATATAGTGTAAAACTTTGTACTTCAAATATTTTGGAACCTAACACATTATACCTCACAAAAGTAAATAAATTTAACACTTATCTTACAGAGTTGTACATAATGGGTCCAGGAATTGTAACCTCAACATTAAGAGGTACATAATGGGTCCAGGGACTGTACCTCAACATTACAGAGGTACATAATGGGTCCAGGGACTGTACCTCAACATTACAGAGGTACATAATGGGTCCAGGACGACTCACATTACAGAGGTACATATGTCCGGGACGTATCAACATTACAGAGGTACATAATGGGTCCAGGGACTGTACCTCAACATTACAGAGGTACATAACGGGTCCAGGGATTGTACCTCAACATTACAGAGGTACATAATGGGTCCAGGGACTGTACCTCAACATTACAGAGGTACATAATGGGTCCAGGGACTGTATCTCAACATTACAGAGGTACATAATGGTCCAGGGACTGTACCTCAACATTACAGAGGTACATAAAGGGTCCAGGACTGTACCTCAACATTACAGAGGTACATAATGGGTCCAGGGACTGTACCTCAACATTACAGAGGTACATAATGGGTCCAGGGACTGTACCTCAACATTACAGAGATACATAATGGGTCCAGGGACTGTACCTCAACATTACAGAGGTACATAATGGGTCCAGGGACTGTACCTCAACATTACAGATGTACATAATGGGTTCAGGGACTGTATCTCAACATTACAGAGGTACATAATGGGTCCAGGGACTGTACCTCAACATTACAGAGGTACATAATGGGTCCAGGGACTGTATCTCAACATTACAGAGGTACATAATGGGTCCAGGGACTGTACCTCAACATTACAGAGGTACGTAATGGGTCCAAGGACTGTACCTCAACATTACAGAGGTACATAATGGGTTCAGAGACTGGGTTCCAAAGTTATAATAGCTGACCAAGTTACAAAGGTAATGAACCATCTACACTCCTATACATGGTTACAATCATGAACAAATTACAAAGTACAGTGAGCCACTGACACATCCACACCCGGTCACAACTGTAATGAGTTATTAGTGCAAATATTAAGGGAGTCACACACCCACACGAGCGCGCGCGCGCACACACACACACACACACACACACACACACACAGGCGGGGCCAGGAGCTGAGTCTCGACCCCTGCAACCACAATTAGGTGAGTACACACACACAGTAGTAGCAATCAGTGAAGAGGCGGGGCCAGGAGCTATGACTCGACCCTAGAAAATGACGTAGTGGAGGCAGGAACCAAATACAGTTTTAAGACGAGGTTTGATAAAGCTCATGGAGCGGGGAGAGAGAGGGCCCAGTAGCAACCGGCGAAGAGGCGGGGCCAGGAGCTAAGACTCAACCCATGCAACCACAAATAGGTGAGTACAAATAGGTGAGTACACACACACACACACACACACACAGGCGGGGCCAGGAGCTGAGTCTCGACCCCTGCAACCACAATTAGGTGAGTACACACACAGTAGTAGCAATCAGTGAAGAGGCGGGGCCAGGAACTATGACTCGACCCATGCAACCACAAATAAGTGAGTACAAATAGGTGAGTACACAGCGGGAAGAGTGACTGAGTAGCGACCAGTTGAAGAGGGGCCAGGAGTTGTGAATCGACCCCCCTCCTCCGCAACCGCAACTAGGTGAGTACACACACACACACACCACACACACACACACACACGCGCGCGCGGAGTGCAGGCAATAATGTACCCCTTACCTCTGGGACTCAGATCCTGTTAACAGGTTTTCCTGAATCACATTCCAACAGAATGTCAAACCATAAAAATCACTAGTCTGTATTCACACCTATCTTAACATATTCGCACAGAACAGTTGGATGCTCAGTCCCCAGCACATAAAATTTTATTCCTCTCCTTCCAACCCGTCTCGGGGACCCCCCCCCCCCGAACTCCACATTTATAAACACACTTGGTCATTCTATTCTGCTCTATCTTTAACTAATTACCAAATTCACCTTAATAATCCTCCTTAGCTCCAATATACCTCTGGTATAACCCCACTGACTTCTATTTTAAAACGGGCTGTACAAGAATTGAATTCTGAGTGTTTGGGAGAGGTGGGAGAGGTACGGGAATGAAAGATCAATCAATCAATCAAGTTTATCAAGATAATAAATCTGATACGAAATAAGAGATTGTACAGTTGTATTTTGCTAAGGACACAATTCTTTTGAGAGATTCTGAAGAAAAGTTGCAAAGGTTGGCAGAGGAGTTCGAGAGATTTTAGATTTTGCCACCGAAGTGGCTAGTTTATTGTGCACCCCATATCCATCCTGTGGATGGTAGCGGCGCAAGAGCATATGAATACACAAAAGGCCTAGGAACTAGGACCCTAATGGGTTAACAGGTGAACATATGGATTTATATCTACATATCGATGAGAGAATATGCGAAAGAAGGAAAACAGCAAGGCGACGAGAGTAACTAAGTGTAGAGGCAATGAAGACTGGATATTAGCTTGGAGAGAAGAAAATTGAAAAAAATGAATATATTCAGATATCTGGGAGTGAACTTGTTGGCAGATGAAACTGTGATATATAAGGTGAACCATACAATAGATGAGGGGGACAAAAAGGTGTTGTGTTGAGGCATCTGTGGAAGGAAAGAATCAAATCAAATCAAATCAAATCAAATCAAGTTTATTCTCTATAAGGATTACAATGCTGAGTTTACAGAATTTGGATATTGTGTGGTTTACATGTTTTAAATTACTAATTACAGAGGGGGCCACTAGAACACCTAGCATGGCTAGGCATTTTGGGCAGACTTAGATTAATTCTTAACTTTAAAATATTACAAATTATGAGGTAAGTTGGCATTATGGCTAAGTGACTAAATACTAGTTTGTGAGTTTAGCAATGTGAATGCTTTTGTTATCGCACAATACATAGTTTCAGCATTGGAGTATCACAGGCCAACTTATGACTAGTTAGGATTCATTAAGGGCTCTGGTGGCCTGGTGGTTAACGCTCTCGCTTCACACGGCGAGGGCCTGGGTTTGATTCCCAGCCAGAGTAGAAACATTGGACGTGTTTCTTTCCACCTGTTGTCTATGTTCCCCATCAGTAAAATGGGTACCTGGGTGTTAGTCGACTGGTGTGGGTCGCATCCTGGGACACTGACCTAATTTGCCCGAAATGCGGAGCACAACAAGGAACTTTCTATATGTAATAGCATGTCATTGTTGTCAGCTAGGACTGTATACCTTGTACATGTACTTGTAGTAAATAAAGATATTATTATTATTATTATTATTATTATTATTATTATTATTATTATTATATTTAAGATTAAGATTGATATTTCTGTGTTTATGGTCAAATGGGTGAGTGAGTGTAAGTGTGAAGCACCAGGTGGTGACTTCGTCAATGGTCCAAGTCGGACCGAAACGTCGTCGTAAGCTTCTCTCTTTTATGTGCGGGTTATTTGTGCACCAGGTGGTATTCATGTAATTAGTTGATGGGGTGTATCAGGGAGATAAGATGTTTTCTAATGGTAGTTTTGAAGGTGATGAATGTGTCTGCAGTTCTAGAGTTTTCAGGGAGGGTGTTCCAGATTTTAGGGCCTTTGACATACATTGAATTTTTGTAAAGGTTTAGGCGGACATGGGGAATGTCATAGAGATGTTTGTGTCTGGTGTTATTACCTGGAGTTTACCTGGAGAGAGTTCCGGGGGTCAACGCCCCCGCGGCCCGGTCTGAGACCAGGCCTCCTGGTGGATCAGAGCCTGATCAACCAGGCTGTTGCTGCTGGCTGCACGCAAACCAACATACGAGCCACAGCCCGGCTGATCCGGAACTGACTTTAGGTGCTTGTCCAGTGCCAGCTTGAAGACTGCCAGGGGTCTGTTGGTAATCCCCCTTATGTGTGCTGGGAGGCAGTTGAACAGTCTCGGCCCCTGACACTTATTGTATGGTCTCTTAACGTGCTAGTGACACCCCTGCTTTCATTGGGGGGATGGTGCATCGTCTGCCAAGTCTTTTGCTTTCGTAATGAATGATTTTCGTTTGCAAGTTCGGTACTAGTCCCTCTAGGATTTTCCAGGTGTATATAATCATGTATCTCTCCCTCCTGCGTTCCAGGGAATACAGGTTTAGGAACCTCAAGCGCTCCCAATAATTGAGGTGTTTTATCTCCGTTATGCGCGCCGTGAAAGTTCTCTGTACATTTTCTAGGTCGGCAATTTCACCTGCCTTGAAAGGTGCTGTTAGTGTGCAGCAATATTCCAGCCTAGATAGAACAAGTGACCTGAAGAGTGTCATCATGGGCTTGGCCTCCCTAGTTTTGAAGGTTCTCATTATCCATCCTGTCATTTTTCTAGCAGATGCGATTGATACAATGTTATGGTCCTTGAAGGTGAGATCCTCCGACATGATCACTCCCAGGTCTTTGACGTTGGTGTTTCGCTCTATTTTGTGGCCAGAATTTGTTTTGTACTCTGATGAAGATTTAATTTCCTCATGTTTAACCATATCTGAGTAATTGAAATTTCTCATCGTTGAACTTCATATTGTTTTCTGCAGCCCACTGAAAGATTTGGTTGATGTCTGCCTGAGCTTTGCAGTGTCTGCAATGGAAGACACTGTCATGTAGATTCGGGTGTCATCTGCAAAGGAAGACACGGTGCTGTGGGCTGACATCCTTGTCTATGTCGGATATAAGGATGAGGAACAAGATGGAGCGAGTACTGTGCCTTGTGGAACAGAGCTTTTCACCGTAGCTGCCTCGGACTTTACTCTGTTGACGACTACTCTCTGTGTTCTGTTAGTGAGGAAATTATAGATCCATCGACCGACTTTTCCTGTTATTCCTTTAGCACGCATTTTGTGCGCTATTACGCCATGGTCACACTTGTCGAAGGCTTTTGCAAAGTCTGTATATATTACACCTGCATTCTTTTTGTCTTCTAGTGCATTTAGGACCTTGTCGTAGTGGTCCAATAGTTGAGACAGACAGGAGCGACCTGTTCTAAACCCATGTTGCCCTGGGTTGTGTAACTGATGGGTTTCTAGATGCGTGGTGATCTTGCTTCTTAGGACCCTTTCAAAGATTTTTATGATATGGGATGTTAGTGCTATTGGTCTGTAGTTCTTTGCTGTTGCTTTACTGCCCCCTTTGTGGAGTGGGGCTATGTCTGTTGTTTTTAGTAACTGTGGGACGACCCCCGTGTCCATGCTCCCTCTCCATAGGATGGTAAAAGCTCGTGATAGGGGCTTCTTGCAGTTCTTGATGAACACAGAGTTCCACGAGTCTGGCCCTGGGGCAGAGTGCATGGGCATGTCATTTATTGCCTGTTCGAAGTCATTTGGCGTCAGGATAACATCGGATAGGCTTGTGTTAATCAAATTTTGTGGCTCTCTCATAAAAAATTCATTTTGGTCTTCGACTCTCAGTCTGGTTAGCGGCTTGCTAAAAACTGAGTCATATTGGGACTTGAGTAGCTCACTCATTTCCTTGCTCTCATCTGTGTAGGACCCATCTTGTTTAAGTAGGGGCCCAATACTGGACGTTGTTCTCGATTTTGATTTGGCATAGGAGAAGAAATACTTTGGGTTTCTTTCGATTTCATTTATGGCTTTTAGTTCTTCCCGCGATTCCTGACTCCTAAAGGATTCTTTTAGCTTAAGTTCGATGCTTGCTATTTCTCTGACCAGTGTCTCCCTACGCATTTCAGATATATTGACCTCTTTTAGCCGCTCTGTTATTCTTTTCCGTCGCCTGTAAAGGGAGCGCCTGTCTCTTTCTGTTTTACATCTACTCCTCCTTTTTCTTAGAGGATAAGCCTTGTGCATACATCGAGTGCCACCAAGTTAATCTGTTCTAGGCATAAGTTGGGGTCTGTGTTGCTTAGTATATCTTCCCAGCTTATATCGGTTAGGACTTGGTTTTACTTGGTCCCACTTTATGTTTTTGTTATTGAAGTTGAATTTGGTGAATGCTCCCTCGTGACTAATCTCATTATGTCGGTCTGGGGCTCCGCGCATACATGACTGAACCTCAATTATGTTGTGATCTGAGTATATTGTTTTTGATATGGTGATATTTCTTATCAGATCATCATTGTTAGTGAAGATGAGGTCTAGTGTATTCTCCAGTCTAGTAGGCTCTATTATTTGCTGGTTTAAATTGAATTTTGTGCAGAGATTTAAAAGCTCGCGTGAGTGTGAGTTTTCATCAGAGCTGCCTCCTGGTGTTATTACTGCAACAATATTATTTGCTATATTCCTCCATTTTAGGTGCCTTAAGTTGAAATCCCCCAGGAGCAAGATGTTGGGTGCAGGAGCTGGAAGGTTTTCCAGACAGTGGTCAATTTTTAACAGCTGTTCCTGGAATTGCTGGGATGTTGCATCCGGAGGCTTGTAGACTATGTTATGCCTGTGGGTTCTGTCACAACTATCAAGAAAGCGTTTTAGGTCAAGGTTAATATTGGAATTTAAGGTCCTGTAGATGTAGATTGCACAGTAGTAAGTGTGGATGTACTGAACAGGGAGTAAGTTTAGATCTATGAAGAGTGGATGGGGGTGTTGCCAGGGATGGGATTTAGTGATTATTCTTACTGTGGCTTTTTGTTGGGTAATTATTGGCTTTAGGTGTGTTGCTGCAGTTGATCCCCAAGCACAAATAGCATAGGTGAGGTATGGATAAATAAGTGAGTGGTATAGTGTGAGAAGGGCATTTTGAGGCACGTAGTATCGTATCTTGGAGAGGATCCCAACCGTTTTGGATACTTTTTTGGTTATGTGTTTTATATGGGTGCTGAAATTCAGGTTGTTGTCGAGGTATAGGCCTAGGAATTTGCCCTCATTATGTCTGGCAATTAGAGTGTTGTCGATCTTAATGTTAATTTGCGCAACTCCTGCTCTGCTACCAAACATAATATAGTAGGTTTTGTCAGTGTTAAGCGTAAGTTTATTGGCTGTCATCCAAGTCGATATTTTGAGCAGCTCCTCGTTAACAATGGTGTTGAGGGTGGCAAGATTAGGGTGAGAGATGACATAAGTCGTGTCGTCAGCAAAGAGAATGGGGTTCAGGTGTTGGGATACATTTGGAAGATCATTGATGTATATGAGGAAGAGCAGGGGACCAAGGACGCTTCCCTGTGGAACTCCAGTATCAAGTGGCCGTGTTGATGCTGTGTCTTTAATGGTGACATACTGATACCTATTAGTAAGGTAGGATTTGAAATATGCAAGTGAATGGCCTCTTATACCATAATGGTCAAGTTTGTGGAGTAGGGTGCCATAGTCTACTGTGTCAAAAGCTTTTCTTAGGTCAATAAAAATTCCTAGTGGATATTCCTTATTTTCCAATGCTGTGTAAAGCAGATCTAGCATTTTTATAATTGCATCATTAGTGCTTTTATTTTTCCTGAATCCAAATTGGCAGGGGTTGAGTATGTTTTGTGACGGTATAAATGAAAATAGTCTCCTGTGCACGAGTTTCTCGAAGATTTTGGATAGCAATGGTAAGTTTGATATTGGCCTATAGTTGTTTACATCTATAGGGTCACCACCTTTATGTATTGGTGTAACCCTTGCTGTCTTGAGTAGTGTCGGGAAAGTGCTAGTTTCTAGTGACTTGTTAAAAAGTAATGTAATAGCATGCGAAAGGACATGGGCTGCTCGCTTGTACAATAATGGTGGGACATGAGACAGATTCCCTTAGTTATTTTTAAGTGACTTTATAATCTCGGTGACTTCAGAGGGCTCAGTTGGTACAAGATAGAAGGAATTTGGGAAATTCCCAGCTAGGTAGTCCCCGGCATGGGCATTGGTACGTGGAATTTTACTGGCGAGATTAGATCCTATGGTTGAGAAGAAGTCGTTTATCTTGTTAGCTGTTTCAGTGGGATGCAGTGGTGTTTTATTAGGTTTAGTTAGGACAATATTCTTGTTTTTTTCAGTTTATGGGTCCCTAGAATCTGGGAGAGTGTTTTCCAGGTCTTTTTTATATCTCCTCTAGTGCCTGTGAATCTACTGGAGTAGTATAGTTGTTTGGCTTTCTTTATTACTTTGATGAGAACTGATGAATAGTGTTTAAGAATATCTTTGTGTATTAAGCCCTGTCTATATTGCTTTTCATATTAGTGTTTCTTATCAATGGATTTCAGAATGGTGCTGGTTAGCCATGGGCAACCAAGCCGTTTATTCGTGATCTGTTTCATTTTTATAGGGCAATGTTTGTTGTATAGTCTAAGTAATTTGTTGAGAAAAATGTCTGTCCAGTCATCAATACCATTGGCCTTGGAGAATTCTGTAGTCCAGTCAACAGTCTCTAGGTCAGCTGTGAACTTCCTTATTGAGGCCTCGTCATAGAGTCTAAATGAAACTTTGTTGTATTCCAGTGGTGGTTTACTAAAGTTTGGCAAGAGGAAGGTAGGGTAGTGGTCTGTAGTGCTGTCTGTGATTATCCCTGATTTAAGGGGGGCTAGTATATTGGTCCATATGTGGTCTTTTATGGTTGCACTTGTCTCAGTGAGCCTGGTTGGTTTAGTTATTGTTGGTATGAGAAGTGTGTTGTTCATATTGTTGATGAAATCAGTTACAGGCTGATCATCTAGTAGGCCAAGGTTGATATTGAAGTCTCCAGCTAAGAGAAGGTGGTGCTTGTTCATTTGTCTGTTTGTTATTAGTGACTTTAATTTCTCACTGAAATTTGGGATGTTTGTGTGGGGTATCCAGTAAATGGCACCGATTGTTATAGGCGTCTTAAGGTTTATTACAGTAAAATTATCAAAAATATATTCCCCATATTCATCACTAAAGCAAGTGGTGCTAATACAAGATAATTGGTTAGAATAATAGATTGCAATACCACCCCCAACTTGGTATGGTCTGCAGTTGTGGATTGCTGTGTATCCTGGAAGAGGGTAGATATCTATTGTGTCCTGCTTAAGCCAGGTCTCAGTAAAAATAATGCAGGAGAAGGGTTATCTAAAGGCTATCTATGAAGGTAAAAATGGGGAATTTATCAGACGATAGTGGTATCAACGCTTTTACACGAGTGCGAAGCTTTTTATGGTTGAGCGAGAATGAGACTGGGGGTAGTGATGTCAAGCATGAGAGTAACATGTGGTGACGATCTAGTCTCATACATCACTGGGAGCAGTGATGTCAAGTATGAGAGTAACGTGTGGTGACGATCTAGTCTCATACATCACTGGGAGCAGTGATGTCACGTATGAGTAACGTGTGGTGACGATCTAGTCTCATACATCACTGGGAGCAGTGATGTCATGTATGAGAGTAACGTGTGGTGAGGCTCTAGTCTTGTAATTACACTACTCACTTCCAGTTTTCTAGTAAAACTATCGCTTCCACATTTACTCCTCAGACTCTGCTAAAGCCTAAACTTCCCTGAGGTTTTATATTTATTCTCAACATAAATCATCAATCTCAATTGTGTGCTCTTCCATATTTTCTTATTCTTTCACATTTTTCATTAAAACTACTGTAGTCAAGCATCACATTTTTCCAGCATGAAAAAAGTCTTTTTAATGCTCTGAGTGTCTGGAGACAGCATGTGTGTCTGTGTAACGATCTACCTAGAGACAGTATGTGTCTGTGTAACGTTCTATCTGGAGACAGTGTGTGTGTCTGTGTAACGTTCTACCTGGAGACAGTACGTATGTCTGTAACGTTCTATCTGGAGACAGTACGTGTGTCTGTGTAACGTTGTACCTGGAGACAGTACGTTTGTCTGTAACATTCTACATGGAGACAGTACGTATGTCTGTAACGTTCTATCTGGAGACAGTACGTGTGTCTGTGTAACGTTGTACCTGGAGACAGTACGTTTGTCTGTAACATTCTACATGGAGACAGTACGTATGTATGTGTAACGTTCTATCTGGAGACAGTACGTATGTCTGTGTAACGTTCTATCTGGAGACAGTACGTGTGTCTGTGTAACGTTCTACCTGGAGACTGTACGTGTGTCTGTGTAACGTTGTACCTGGAGACAGTACGTATGTCTGTGTAACGTTCTATCACCAGCAGGATGGTTATGGTAGTAGATAGTACCAAATCAGTTTATGAGTGCCATCCACTTGTTAAATTTGTTCAGACTGTTTTTAACATAAAATGCTGTACCAACTATCTGCGCACATAACAATAACTGATGAGTCACGAGGTAAATCTTGGGTTGGCATATTTTTTCTTTCAACGAACTGGCCGCGTCCCACGGAGGCAGGGTGACCCAAAAAGAAAACCAAAAGTTTCTCTTTTTAAATTTAGTAATGTAAACAGGAGTTAATAAAAAATCTTACCTGGCATAAAAGAAATGTAAATTGTCCTGAGGAACTTATGCCCTTCTTTTCTAAGACGTTTAAGAGCCTCTATATACTGTATTCCAACACACTTCATGTCTTGAGTGCCTCTCCCGTATATATCTCCCTTTTCATCTTTATGTGCACTGAATGGGTCATATTTCCAATTTTCCTGTAATGAGAAAAAACGTATGTAACCCGAATTAATAACTTTTATCATACAGAAAGCTGACCAACAGCGGTAAAATCACTAGCAAACACTATTCCCTTGACTGTGTCTATGCCTTAAAAAATATTAAGAAATAAACAAGAATGTAGGTAAATGGCTCAGAGAACCGTGTAACACTTGGGTATCTTTACTGAGGAAACATTTCGCCACACAGTGGCTTCATCAGTCCAGTACAAAGGAGAATGGTGAAGATCAGGAGGAGTTTGAGGTAATTAGTCCCTCAGCCTATAGTCAATACAATCAGTCCATCAGTTTTCACCTTTCTCCTTTGTATTGGACTGATGAAGCCAATGTGTGGCGAAACGTTTCTCCGTTAAAGATATCCAAGAGTTAAATATGTGTTTAATTTATTAAACAAGAAGTACAGTGGAACTTTGGTGTTCGAGCATCCTGGACCTCCAACAAGCCGGAGTCTGAACACTTTTTTCAGAAAAAAAAAAAAATTGACCCGGTATTTGAACGTTTTTCTGGAGTCCGAACACGCTGACTTGTTTAAAATTCAGTTATAAAAAACTTTAGAGGAAAGCTGTGTTTCAGAAGTGCTTTGAAGTGACCTCTGACACAGACCTGACTCTCAGAGACTTTTGGAAGAGTCAGTTCAACATCCACCAGTGTAAGAGGTTGGTAATTAAAGCCTGGCAAATACTGTCTCCCACATCCAACTTTTCACAGTTCCAACACCACCCGGGACACAATTAAGTTCAAATACCGAGGTTCCACTACAATGTTACAAGAGAATCCGACTCTTACGAATAGCTCCATAGTTCCTAACATGTAATACTGTAGATTCAGACTCCTCCATTAATGCCTTTAATAACAAGGAACATCAAATACAAAGAACAATACTGTTAGCAATTATCAAATACAGTGTTAGGTAAGACACATATGCAACAGTTAGGTATCTTTATTTCGAAACGTTTCGCCTACACAGTAGGCTTCTTCAGTCGAGTACAGAAAAGTTGATAGAAGCAGAAGATACTTGAAGACGATGTAATCAGTCCATCTTCTCCAGACTGAGGGACTGACCACCTCAAAACTTTAAGGGTGATGGACTGATTACATCGTCTTCAAGTCTCTTCTGCTTCTATCAATTTTTCTGTACTCGACTGAAGAAGCCTACTGTGTAGGCGAAACGTTTCGAAATAAAGATACC
Organism: Cherax quadricarinatus; assembly: GCF_026875155.1. Taxonomy (NCBI): domain Eukaryota; kingdom Metazoa; phylum Arthropoda; class Malacostraca; order Decapoda; family Parastacidae; genus Cherax; species Cherax quadricarinatus. The sequence goes on along the minus strand of NC_069451.1, from coordinate 24,499,020 downwards.
TAACTGTTGCATATGTGTCTTACCTAACAACCTGTCGGTATTTTATACCATTTTAATGTTCCATCAAATACAGTATAATACAGTTCTGACCATTTAAAAATTTTCATCTGATATTTTGCTAGGTTTAATAACCTGTGTATGGTCATTCTCTTTAAAAAAATATATGTTCAAAAAATATGTAAATCAGAAGAAAAAGATTGTTTATGCCATTACAGTGATAATGTGACTTTATTACTTTTTAAAAAATCCACAAAGGCATTATCCGTTATCCACAGATATCTATTATCCACAAATTTATCCATTATCCACAAAGATATCCATTATCCACAAAGATTCATTATCCACAAAGATTCATTATCCACAAAGATTCATTATCCACAAAGATTCATTATCCACAAAGATTCATTATCCACAAAGATATCCATTATCCACAAAGATCCATTATCCACAAAGATATCCATTATCCACAAAGATATCCATTATCCACAAAGATTCATTATCCACAAAGATATCCATTATCCACAAAGATCCATTATCCACAAAGATATCCATTATCCACAAAGATATCCATTATCCACAAAGATTCATTATCCACAAAGATATCCATTATCCACAAAGATATGCATTATCCACAAAGATATCCATTATCCACAAAGATTCATTATCCACAAAGATATTCATTATCCACAAAGATTCATTATCCACAAAGATATCCATTATCCACAAAGATATCCATTATCCACAAAGATTCATTATCCACAAAGATATCCATTATCCACAAAGATATGCATTATCCACAAAGATATCCATTATCCACAAAGATTCATTATCCACAAAGATTCATTATCCACAAAGATATCCATTATCCACAAAGATATCCATTATCCACAAAGATTCATTATCCACAAAGATTCATTATCCACAAAGATATCCATTATCCACAAAGATATTCATTATCCACAAAGATATCCATTATCCACAAAGATTCATTATCCACAAAGATATCCATTATCCACAAAGATATTCATTATCCACAAAGATTCATTATCCACAAAGATATCCATTATCCACAAAGATATTCATTATCCACAAAGATTCATTATCCACAAAGATATCCATTATCCACAAAGATATGCATTATCCACAAAGATATCCATTATCCACAAAGATTCATTATCCACAAAGATTCATTATCCACAAAGATATCCATTATCCACAAAGATATCCATTATCCACAAAGATTCATTATCCACAAAGATTCATTATCCACAAAGATATCCATTATCCACAAAGATATTCATTATCCACAAAGATTCATTATCCACAAAGATTCATTATCCACAAAGATATCCATTATCCACAAAGATTCATTATCCACAAAGATTCATTATCCACAAAGATATCCATTATCCACAAAGATATCCATTATCCACAAAGATATCCATTATCCACAAAGATATTCATTATCCACAAAGATATCCATTATCCACAAAGATATCCATTATCCACAAAGATATCCATTATCCACAAAGATATTCATTATCCACAAAGATTCATTATCCACAAAGATATCCATTATCCACAAAGATATTCATTATCCACAAAGATATCCATTATCCACAAAGATTCATTATCCACAAAGATATCCATTATCCACAAAGATATTCATTATCCACAAAGATTCATTATCCACAAAGATTCATTATCCACAAAGATATCCATTATCCACAAAGATATCCATTATCCACAAAGATATTCATTATCCACAAAGATTCATTATCCACAAAGATTCATTATCCACAAAGATATCCATTATCCACAAAGATATTCATTATCCACAAAGATTCATTATCCACAAAGATATCCATTATCCACAAAGATATCCATTATCCACAAAGATATTCATTATCCACAAAGATTCATTATCCACAAAGACATCATCCATTAAACGTAAAGATATCATTCATTTATTATACAATGATCCTAAAAATAAAAATAAACCAGGTGGTTATATTATACAGACTACACCATGTGGGCGACTCAGAGCACTACACACACACACTTTAGTGGTGTGTACAGGACACGGGGCGCATAACAAAGCTGTCAGAAAAACCGTTTTAGGTTCACTGTCACCGTTAATTAAGTAACTGAATGCAAAACCCGAGTAACAAATTTTGTTAGTTATGGTTAATGATTTTGTAAAATAAAAAAGTGGTGTCGTAATTTGCTCATGTTAACAGTGTTGAAGTTCAAGATTCACTACGTGCCTTTGTAACCTTGTTAGACTAACACCTCAATATTCACTACGTGCCTTTGTAACCTTGTTAGACTAACACCTCAATATTCACTACGTGCCTTTGTAACCTTGTTAGACTAACACCTCAATATTCACTACGTGCCTTTGTAACCTTGTTAGACTAACACCTCAAAATTCACTACGTGCCTTTGTAACCTTGTTAGACTAACACCTCAAGATTCACTACGTGCCTTTGTAACCTTGTTAGACTAACACCTCAATATTCACTACGTGCCTTTGTAACCTTGTTAGACTAACACCTCAAGATTCACTACGTGCCTTTGTAACCTTGTTAGACTAACACCTCAAGATTCACTACGTGCCTTTGTAACCTTGTTAGACTAACACCTCAAGATTCACTACGTGCTTTTGTAACCTTGTTAGACTAACACCTCAAGATTCACTACGTGCCTTTGTAACCTTGTTAGACTAACACCTCAAGATTCACTACGTGCCTTTGTAACCTTGTTAGACTAACACCTCAAGATTCACTACGTGCTTTTGTAACCTTGTTAGACTAACACCTCAAGATTCACTACGTGCCTTTGTAACCTTGTTAGACTAACACCTCAATATTCACTACGTGCCTTTGTAACCTTGTTAGACTAACACCTCAATATTCACTACGTGCCTTTGTAACCTTGTTAGACTAACACCTCAGGATGATCATGGGATGCACAATAACACTGCCGAACTAACTAGGCTTCAATGTTCTCTTAGATGAGAAGTTACAATAGTGATGATTTTTTTTTACAAGCGTAATGATTTCGATAACAATATTAATAAGAGAAACTTGTGCAACATTTTGGGTATCTTTATTCTGGAAATGTTTCGCCAGCCAGTGACTTCTTCAGTCCAATACAGAGAACGGTGGAAAATGAAGAATTTGAGGAAACATTACACAAGTATGTCAGTTTATTAACCTGTCGGGTTTCAAAATCATTAATACAAACAATATTATTGTCTGAAAACAATTACATTATTGCAAAGGTTGAGTTACTGTGTCCCGCAGCTCGTTTATTAGCGCACTTAGTTCACACATTGAGGTCCGTGGTTACATCCCCGGTATTTCCTTTAGACACCTGTTATTTAAGTTTACCTAGCAGTAAAATATGTACCTGGGTGTTAGTCGACTGGTGTGGGTCGCATCTTGGCACAAAATTGACATAATTTTGCGGGAAATGCTCAGCATAACAACCGGCTTTCTATATAGTAGTATGTCATTGATGTCACCTAGGCCTGTATACCTTGTACATGTACTTGTAGATATAAAGATTTATTATTATTATTATTATTATTATTATTATTATTATTATTATTATTATTATTATTGTTATTATAAAATAAAGTTATTACGCAATGAAAAGCTGAAATACTACAAATGTTCAAATTGGCTGATAAGAGGAGAGATATAAGCACATACAAGGTCAACAGAGTCACAGAAGAACGAAAACAACTCGCAGGTAGTGTTACTGGGGCGAGAGAATTTGGCCAAACTTGAAATTTAGGTCGAACGGGTGGGTGGAGAGTTAGACCTGCCTAGCATGGGTCAATAACCCTACTGCAGTGTTGCTTTATTATCAGGTTCTTATATTTTTATTAATAAAGAAGAATGTTTAGTACCAGCAGTGCGAATAACAAGTTCAAAAGCGTAAATTCAGGGAAAAATGGTGCCGATGGGAAACTAGGGAAAAATTCTTGGCAAACAGACATGTAAAAATGGAAAGAATTAAATCAAGAATTTAAAAATTGCTAGAACTTTTAAAACTTATATGATGAAATGATCACTGAAGACACAAGACGACCAGCTTAGCTCTGCTCCAGTAGCTACATATAAGCAATTACAAATAACTTTACTCACAGGAAACACTGGCACGACATCCGTGTGGGAGTTGAGGAGTAGTGATGGAAGATGAGGGTCTTGTCCCACTAGAGTTATCACCATAATAGGATTCCCAGGGACACATTCTATCACCTGATAATCGGCATCTAATTCTTTTGCTTGTTGTTCCAGAAACTTGATGCAGGAAGCTGATGGGGAGAAAACTATGGGTGAAAAACTGTAATGCTGATAAAATTAATTACCTTTTAGTATTAATACTTTAAACTGATTTACAGTATCCTTGGGGCATATCCAGGGTGGTTACTTTGTTGCCCAGAAACCACTTCCCCCCCCCCCTTTTGATGTCCAGACAGAAGTGTCTTGCATCTACCCTCCCCCTCCCCCCTCTTTCACCTCTTTGTTGACCCTTCGAGGGTCGAGACTCCTGCTTACAAACTTGTTCCCAGAGTCGAATATAAAAAAAAAAAAATTTCTTGTGAAATGATAGAGAATCTTTTTCCCAAGGTAATGAAACCACATAAGGGGGATTACCAATAGACTCCTGGCAGTCTTCAAGCTGGTACTGGACAAGCACCTAAAGTCGGTACCTGACCAGCCGGGCTCGTACGTTGGATTGCGTGCAGCCAGCAGTAACAGCCTGGTTGATCAGGTTCTGATCCACCAGGAGGTCTGGTCACAGACCGGGCCGCGGGGGCGTTGACCCCCGGAACTCTCTCCAGGTAAACAGCATCTTGCTCCTGGGGGGATTTCAACTTAAGGCACCTAAAATGGAGGAATATAGCAAATAATGTTGTTACAGTGATAACACCAGGAGGCAGCTCAGACGACAACTCACACACACACACGAGCTTTTAAATATCTGCACAAATTTCAACTTAAACCAGCAAATAATAGAGCCTACTAGACTGTTGAATACACTAGACCTCATCTTCACAAACAATGATGATCTGATACGAAATGTCACCATATCAAAAACAATATACTCAGATCACAACATAATCGAGGTTCAGACATGTATGCGCGAAGCCCCAGACCAACAAAATGAGATCAGTCACGAGGGAGCATTCACCAAATTCAACTTCAGTAACAAGAACATAAAGTGGGACCAAGTAAACCAAGTCCTAAACGATATAAGCTGGGAAGATAGACTAAGCAACACAGACCCCAACTTATGCCTAAAACAGATTAACTTGGTGGCACTCGATGTATGCTCAAGGCATTTTTCCTTTAAGAAAATGAGTAGATGTAAAATAGAAAGAGACAGTCGCTCCCTTTACAGGCGACGGAAAAGAATAACAAGAGCAGCTAAAAGAGGTTAATATATCTGAAATGCGTAGGGAAACACTGGTCAGAGAAATAGCAAATATCGAACTAAAGCTAAAGGAATCTTATAGGAGTCAGGAATCGTGGGAAGAACTAAAAGCCATAAATGAAATCGAAAGAAACCCAAAGTATTTCTTTTCTTATGCCTGGTTACCTGGAGGTTACCTGGAGGTTATTCCGGGGATCAACGCCCCCGCGGCCAGGTCCATGACCAGGCCTCCCGATGGATCAGGGCCTGATCAACTAGGCTGTTACTGCTGGCCGCACACAGTCCAACGTACGAGCCACAGCCCGGCTGATCCGGCACTGACTTTAGGTATCTGTCCAGCTCTCTCTTGAAGGCAGCCAGGGGTTTATTGGCAATTCCCCGAATGCTTAATGGGAGGCTGTTGAACAGCCTTGGGCCCCGGGCACTTATGGTGTTTTCCCTTAGTGTACCAATGGCACCCCTACTTTTAATTGGGGGCATTTTGCATAGCCTGCCCAGTCTTTTACTTTCGTAGGGAGTGATTTCTGTGTGCAGATTTGGGACCATTCCTTCCAGGATTTTCCAAGTTTAGATTATGATATATCTCTCCCTCCTGCATTCCAACGAGTACAAGTCAAGTGCCTCCAAGCGTTCCCAGTAGTTAAGGTGCTTGACAGAATTTATACGTGCAGTAAAGGATCTCTGTACACTCTCTAGATCTGCGATTTCACCTGCTTTGAATGGAGATGTTAATGTACAGCAGTATTCCAGCCTAGAGAGAGCAAGTGATTTGAAAAGGATCATCACTGGCTTGGCATCTCTCGTTTGGAACGTTCTCATTATCCATCCTATCATTTCCTTTGCACGTGCGATCGTGCCAAATCAAAGTCGAGAACAACATCCAGTATTGGGCCCCTACTTAAACAAGATGGGTCCTACACAGATGACAGCAAGGAAACGAGTGAGCTACTCAAGTCCCAATATGACTCAGTTTTTAGCAAGCCGCTAACCAGACTGAGAGTTGAAGATCAAAATTAATTTTTATGAGAGAGGCACAGAATTTGGTTAACACAAGCCTATCTGATGTTATCCTGACGCCAAATGACTTCGAACAGGCGATAAATGACATGCCCATGCACTCTGCCCCAGGGCCAGACTCATGGAACTCCGTGTTCATCAAGAACTGCAAGAAGCCCCTATCACGAGCTTTTACCATCCTATGGAGAGGGAGCATGGACACGGGGGTCGTCCCACAGTTACTAAAAGCAACAGACATAGCCCCACTCCACAAAGGTGGCAGTAGAACAATAACAAAAAACTACAGACCAATAGCACTAACATCCCATATCATAAAAATATTTGAAAGGGTCCTAAGAAGCAAGATCGTCACCCATCTAGATACCCATCAGTTACACAACCCAGGGCAACATGGGTTTAGAGCAGGTCGCTCCTGTCTGTCTCAACTTCTGGATCACTACGACAAGGTCCTGGATGCACTAGAAGACAAAAAGAATGCAGATGTAATATACACAGACTTTGCAAAAGCCTTCGACAAGTGTGACCATGGTGTAATAGCGCACAAAATGCGTGCTAAAGGAATAACAGGAAAAGTTGGTAGATGGATCTATAATTTCCTCACAAACAGAACACAAAGAGCAGTAGTAAACAGAGTAAAGTCGGCAACGGTGAAAAGCTCTGTTCCACAAGGCACAGTACTCGCTCCCATCTTGTTTCTCATCCTCATATCTGACATAGACAGGGATGTCAGCCACAGCACCGTGTCTTCCTTTGCAGATGACACCCAAATCTGCATGACAGTGTCTTCCATTGCAGACACTGCAAGGCTCCAGGCGGACATCAACCAAATCTTTCAGTGTTTTTTTAAGTTTAATCTCTTTATTATGCACCCCATACCCATCCTGTGGGCGGTAGTCAAAAGATTACAGAGGTACATAATGGGTCCAGGGACTGGGCCTCAAAGTTTTGATAGCTGAGCAAGTTACAAAGGTAATGAACTCACAATTTACAAAGGTAATGAAGTCACAATTTACAAAGGTAATGAACTCCAGGTAGGTCTGGTCACAATCATGACAAGTTACAAAGGTATTTACAGATTACAGAGGTACGTAATGGGTCCAGGGACTGGGCCCCCAAGGTTTTGATAGCTGAACTAGGTACAAAGGTAATGAACTCACAAGTTACAAAGGTAATGAATCCTGTAAGAATGGTTACTTACGTTTATACATGGCTACAATTATGAACAAATTATAGAGTACTGAGCAATTCACACTTCCACACCCAGTCACAACTGTAGTGAGTTACTGGTGCAAATATTGATTGTTGAGTCACACACACACACACTGGAGGGCAGGAGAGATAGGGGGGACATGATTGTGGAAAATACTGTATATATTTTCCAGAAATTCAGTATTTATATGTATATAGATGGCCATACTGTATTTAATAACATTTATATCATAGAAAATGGGAAACTGAGCCTGGGGAGAAGGGACAGTCGCCATTATGGTTTTGAATTTTGTATAAACGTTGGTGTAATGGGAAGAATTTTTCGTGCTCAAGAGGTTAAAATTGTGTTGACACCTCTCAAATAGGAGGCGAAATTGGTGGATGTGCATTCCTGCATAACTTGAGATATCAGACGACTGGACAAGACAGCTCCAGGAACCTCAGATAAGCTCTCTAGATTTGTGTGTAATTCTGGCCAGCATTATTTTCATAGATTTAGTTAGAGTGAGGTTTTCTGAGTATGATACACATTAATCTCCAGTCAAATTGGTGAGTGATATTAAGATATATTTTCCTTCTGTTATGTAATTGTATATATATAACCATTTATTATTTTTAATATACAGTCCACAAATTTATATATTTACCAGTATTCCTGGTGTATGTATATTTCATTTAATTAATAGGTCCAGAGCAACTTGTGGTTATGACAGTGGTAGGTATCGAAGGGGGACATTTTTGCGACCTAGGTGTCCCAAATTCCTACTTGTCTATGTAACATTGATAAATAATAATCTTTGTTATCATTTACTGTTATGTACATAATTAGTTACATTCAGATAAATGCAATTTTCCACATTTAATTTGCCCGTTGGTCCTTCTTGAACCGGAGGTAATTAGTGAAGTCATTAATTAGTTAATTACTTAATAATTATATGTGAAATGACAGGAGGTGGATGTTAAGTCTGGATAATTTACTTAATGTGTAGTGGATTATAATTATTACAATATTAACTTGGATAAGTCAAGTGTGGCTAAAGATTATATTAATGTGTATAAGTGTATGTGTAATTGATAAGACAAGTGTGGCTAATTATATTGTATATAATATTAATTTTGCTATGCCAAATTCTGGCAAGGATTTATATTTGTATAATATTAATTTTGATAAGCCAAGTCTGGCTAAAGGTTTGTTTGTATTAATGTACATTTAAAATTTATATTATAATTTTTTACATGTAGTTGCTGAGCTCAAGTAGCTGGGATTTATTCAAAGGTAGGTTGTGTCAGTGTTGTGAGTTGTAATCAGTGTTATTAATTGGGTTGAATTTAATACATTGCATCATGGCTGAAAATGAGGAAATTAATATAGAAGACAAACATATGGAATATCGAGCAAAGAAAGCATCACTGCAAGCTAGAAAGGGTCATGTAACCAAGGCATATAATAAATGTTTGGAATTAATGAATCAAGAAACTGTGAATATTGATGATTTAAAATTGTATTTAGATGCTTTAGGTAATAGATATGATTCATACAAATTATATTACAACAAATATGAAGGAGATTTGTTAGTAAACTGTGTAGATGAGACTGAAGTAGATCTCATGATTAATCAGTATTATGAATTAGAGGAAAAGATTCTTTCTTGTAAAAGTCAGGCCTTGAATAAATTAAAATGTGTAAACCAGGCAGTTGGTCAGTCTGCTCCAACAAATAATATGTCTTTGCCAAAACTCCCAGAATTGTGTTTGCCTGTGTTTAATCCTGGAGAAAATTGGGAGGAATTTTGGTCAATTTTCAAAGCAGCTGTGCAAGATAGGAGTGATCTAGCCTGTGTAACTAAATTATTTTACCTCAAAGGACAGGTAAGAGGAGATGCTCACATACTCATACAAGCCTTTCCCAATGTAGATGACTCTTACAAGGAAGCAGTTGACTTGTTGAAGGTCACTTATGGTAATAGAGAACAAAGTAGGTTGGATCTAGTGAATATCATTGTTAATTTAAAATCTCCAGATCACACTTACAAAGGTTTACAGCAGTTTAGAGTTAAACTGGAGAGCACTCAAAACTTTAAGTAATAAATATAATCTGAAGGACAACATCAAAGCTGCTTTCATAGAAAACCTGGAAGCTTTCTACAACAGATGGGAACATAAAAAGTCTGGGCTGAATGGTACTGCCCTTGATACTGGCCATGTAGTCACAAACTGTAAGGCTGGAGGTGATGTCCTGGGAGACAGTAATAGTAAAGCTGGAGGTGCTGTCCTGGGAGACAGTAATGGTGAAGCTGGAGGTGCTGTCCTGGGAGACAGAAATGGTGAAGCTGGAGATACTGTCCTGGGAGACAGTAATGGTGAAGCTGGAGGTGCTGTCCTGGGAGACAGAAATGGTGAAGCTGGAGATACTGTCCTGGAGACAGTAAGGTGAAGCTGGAGATTTTGTCCAGGTAGTCGGGAATATACGCAGGAAGGAATACATATAAATGACCTCACAGGGGACAGGAGCCATAGTAGGGAAACAATGTAGTCAAAGAAAAAGATAAAACCAATATTGCAAACTAAAATTCCGCAGGAAATAGCAAACAAGAGGACTCCAAAAAGCAATAGTGAGGATAAATTACCAAAAACAACTGGTGGGAGCTCCATTGTTGGTGCTAGGGAGGATAGAAGTAAGACAGGGAAACATGCACCAACGGGGAATACAGTCACAAAAACCCCAAAGGGCAAGCGGAAACCAAGCCTGTGCACATACTATGCATTTGGGTATCTGCTGGCATGGTAAATCTGGAAAAAACAGATGGACGTGCAACTATGACCACCCTAGAAAATGCCATGCCATTGACAACGGAAAATGCAAACTCCCTTCCTGTAAGCTTTTTTAAACCCTGAAATGTGTACCTCTTCAGTACGGGAAAAGACTGTGGTATAACTTAAATTGCCAGGCAAAAACCATCAAAGGGGACAAAAAGATACAAAACATCCAGGCCATGGGAAAACCTGGAGCCACAGCCACTCAGAGGGAGAGGTTTTTTAGTGCCGGGAAAGGAAAAAAAAACTGGCAGGAAATGGCAGAAATCGTACACCAAATCCAGTCATTCCTGGAGTGGAACCACAGTCGATGGCCTCCACTCCAAACCAACAGATACAGATACTAATGCCGGAAAAAAATCCCCCCCCAGTACCAACAATACCACCAGTCTGATAACATTCTTCTTTGCAAATATACAGGGTCTAAAGCCAGCAACAAACAACAAAATACCTTTCATCCGTGGACTGCTTGCAGAGGCAAAGGCAATGTTCGCGGCTTTCACTGAACCCCATAAAGGATCACTTGGACAATGAAATATGGATCCCAGGGTTTCAACCATACAGATGTGACAGAGTGAACAGGCAAAAGGGGGGGGGGGTTGGCCTGTACATTGCAGAGTCACTTGTTTTTCACAGAACTGCTTAATGCCTCAAATGACGTAGTGGAAGTTTTAGCAGTAAAGGTCGAGAACCAAAACCCAGTCATTGTGGTAGTCTACAAGCCTCCGGATGCAACATCCCAGCAATTCCAGGAACAGCTGTTAAAAATTGACCACTGTCTGGAAAATCTTCCAGCTCCTGCACCCAACATCTTGCTCCTGGGGGATTTCAACTTAAGGCACCTAAAATGGAGGAATATAGCAAATAATATTTTTGCGTAATAACACCAGAGGCAGCTCTGATGAAAACTCACACTCACACGAGCTTTTAAATCTCTGCACAAAAAATTTAATTTAAACCAGCAAATAATAGAGCCTACTAGACTGGAGAATACACTAGACCTCATATTCACTAACAATGATGATCTGATAAGAAATGTCACCATATCAAAAACAATATACTCAGATCACAACATAATTGAGGGTTTAGCCCTGTATGCGAGGAGCCCCAGACCGACAAAATGAGACTAGTCACGAGGGAGCATCACCAAATTCAACTTTAATAACAAAAACATAAAGTGGGACCAAGTAAACCAAGTCCTAACCGATATAAGCTGGGAAGATATACTAAGCAACACAGACCCAAACTTATGCCTAGAACAGATTAAAATCGTGGCACTCGATGTATGCACAAGGCTTATTCCTCTAAAAAAAGGAGGAGTAAAATGTAAAATAGAAAAGAGACAGGCGCTCCCTTTACAGGCGACGGAAAAGAATAACAGAGCGCTAAAAGAGGTCAATATATCTGAAATGCGCTGGAGACACTGGTCAGAAAAAATAGCAACATCGAACTTAAGCTAAAAGAATTCCTTTAGGAGTCGGAATCGCGGGAAGAACTAAAAGCTATAAATGAAATCGAAAGAAACCCAAAGTATTTCTTCTCCTATGCCAAATCAAATCGAGAACAACGCCCAGTATTGGGCCCCTACTTAAAAAAAGATGGGTCCTACAAGATGACAGCAAGGAAATGAGTGAGCTACTCAAGTCCCAATATACCAGTTTTTAGCAAGCCGCTAACCAGACTGAGAGTCGAAGATCAAAAAGAATTTTTTATGAGAGAGCCACAAAATTTGATTAACACAAGCCTATCCGATGTTATCCTGACGCCAAATGACTTCGAACAGGCGATAAATGACATGCCCATGCACTCTGCCCCAGGGCCAGACTCATGGAACTCTGTGTTCATCAAGAACTGCAAGAAGCCCCCATCACGAGCCTTTTCCCTCCTATGGAGAGGGAGCATGGACACGGGGTCGTCCCTCAGTTACTAAAAACAACAGACATAGCCCCACTCCACAAAGGGGGCAGTAAAGCAACAGCAAAGAACTACAGACCAATAGCACTAACATCCCATATCATAAAAATCTTTGAAAGGGTCCTAAGAAGAAAAGATCACCACCATCTAGAAACCCATCAGTTACAAAACCCCAGGGCAACATGGGTTTAGAACAGGTCGCTCCTGTCTGTCTCAACTACTGGATCACTACGACAAGGTCCAAAATGCACTAGAAGACAAAAAGAATGCAGATGTAAATATACAGACTTTGCAAAAGCCTTCGACAAGTTGACCATGGCGTAATAGCGCACAAAATGCGCGCTAAAAGGAATAACAGAAAAGTCGGCCCGATGGATCTATAATTTCCTCACTAACAGAACACAGAGAGTAGTCGTCACAGAGTAAAGTCCGAGGCAGCTACGGTGAAAAGCTCTTTTCCCCACAAGGCACAGTACTAGCTCCCATCTTGTTCCTCATCCTCATATCCGACATAGACAAGGATGTCAGCCACAGCACCGTGTCTTCCCTTTTCAGATGACCCCAATCTGCATGACAGTGTCTTCCATTTCAACACTGCAAGGCTCCAGGCGGACATCAACCAAATCTTTCAGTGGGCTGCAGAAAAAAATATGAAGTTCAACGATGAGAAATTTCAATTACTCAGATATGGTAAACATGAGGAAATTAAATCTTCATCAGAGTACAAAACAATTCTGGCCACAAAATAGAGCGAAACACCAACGTCAAAGACCTGGGAGTGATTATGTCGGAGGATCTCACCTTCAAGGACCAAACATTGTATCAATCGCATCTGCTAGAAAAATGACAGATGGATAATGAGAACCTTCAAAACTAGGGAGGCCAAGCCCATGATGACACTCTTCAGGTCACTTGTTCTATCTAGGCTGGAATATTGCTGCACTCTAACAGCACCTTTCAAGGCAGGTGAAATTGCCGACCTAGAAAATGTACAGAGAACTTTCACGGCGCGCATAACGGAGATAAAACACCTCAATTACTGGGAGCGCTTGAGGTTTCTAAACCTGTATTCCCTGGAAAGCAGGAGGGAGAGATACATGACTATATACACCTGGAAAATCCTAGAGGGACTAGTACCGAACTTGCACACGAAAATCACTCACTACGAAAGCAAAAGACTTGGCAGACGATGCACCATCCCCCCAATGAAAAGCAGGGGTGTCACTAGCACGTTAAGAGACCATATAATAAGTGTCAGGGGCCCGAGACTGTTCAACTGCCTCCCAGCACACATAAGGGGGATTACCAACAGACCCCTGGCAGTCTTCAAGCTGGCACTGGACAAGCACCTAAAGTCAGTTCCTGATCAGCCGGGCTGTGGCTCGTACGTTGGTTTGCGTGCAGCCAGCAGCAACAGCCTGGTTGATCAGGCGCTGATCCACCAGGAGGCCTGGTCACAGACCGGGCCGCGGGGGCATTGACCCCCGAAACTCTCTCCAGGTAAACTCCAGGTAAACTCCAGACTGGTTATTGAGTGCCATAGTACAGAATAAATTAAGCTGTAAAACACTTTAATGGCTCTCAAACAAATATCACAAGGGTTATTTTGGTCTGGAGGAAATAAGACTAGGTCTACAGGAGTTAATTGTGCAGTTGCAGACCAGCCAACTAACTCATTTTAAAGATGCAACACATAATAACTTTGATGTATCTGCCAAGTTTCACCAAGGGAAAAATTATCCCAATGTTAATAATCAAAATTCATTTCCTAAAAAGAGTTACATAGGTGCATATCAAGTAGCAAGAATCAGAAATAATGATTCTCCACAAGGTAAGAAGAATAAGTACCCTCCTAAGAGTAGCACAGTTAATAAGAAACCAGTCAAAGAAAGGAGAGATTGTCTTTTCTGTCAGGGTACTCATTTTTCTAAGAATTGCAATGCATACAATTCATGGAATGATAAAGTTGAAAGATTGGAGGAACTTGACAGATGCATCAGGTGTTTAGGTAATCACAATGTAAAGGATTGTCATGCCAAATTAAACAACTGTTATCAATGCCACAAAGGAAGACACCATATAGTCATGTGTAAAGGTCTATATGATAATGTTGATAATAATGATAATGTTGACAATCCTGACACAACAGTAGCTAATGTAAAAATTGCTGCTAATGTTAATAATGATCGTTTTGCTGAAGTAGCCTTACCTGTGTTACAGGTAAAAATTGATGATAAAAGGCATAAATCAAAAAATGTAACTGCATTATTGGACCAGGGATCCCAGCGTACTTTCAGAGAACGTAAATGTCTTGATGGTATGAAACTACAGATGGGAGATCCCACAACTTTAAAATTATCTGGTTTTCTCTCGGATAAAAGGGCTCAATTGTATGACACTGTTTATGTAACTGTCAGGCTGGGCAATGAGAAAAAACATGTTAATGCAGTAATTGTAGATAGACTTCCAGAGAAAATATCTACAGCAGGGCTTAGTAAAGCTACAGAAAGACTCTCACATAATGTAAATTTAGCACCTTCTGGTGTAAGTGATGATTCTGTAGGCCCAATAAATATTTTGATAGGTAGTGACTATTATGCCTCCTTTGTAAAGGGTATGGTAAAGAAATGTGGTGTCACCCTTTTGAAGACTGCTGGAGGTCATGTAATGTATGGTAGGATTCCTCGTAATAATAATTCTTACCTGGAGAGAGTTTCGGGGGTCAACGCCCCCGCGGCCCGGTCTGTGACCAGGCCTCCTGGTGGATCAGCGCCTGATCAACCAGGCTGTTGCTGCTGGCTGCACGCAAACCAACGTACGAGCCACAGCCCGGCTGATCAGGAACTGACTTTAGGTGATTGTCCAGTGCCAGCTTGAAGACTGCCAGGGGTCTGTTGGTAATCCCCCTTATGTGTGCTGGGAGGCAGTTGAACAGTCTCGGGCCCCTGACACTTATTGTATGGTCTCTTAACGTGCTAGTGACACCCCTGCTTTTCATTGGGGGGATGGTGCATCGTCTGCCAAGTCTTTTGCTTTCGTAGTGAGTGATTTTCGTGTGCAAGTTCGGTACTAGTCCCTCTAGGATTTTCCAGGTGTATATAATCATGTATCTCTCCTCCTGCGTTCCAGGGAATACAGGTTTAGAAACCTCAAGCGCTCCAGTAATTGAGGTGTTTTATCTCCGTTATGCGCGCCGTGAAAGTTCTCTGTACATTTTCTAGGTCGGCAATTTCACCTGCCTTGAAAGGTGCTGTTAGAGTGCAGCAATATTCCAGCCTAGATAGAACAAGTGACCTGAAGAGTGTCATCATGGGCTTGGCCTCCCTAGTTTTGAAGGTTCTCATTATCCATCCTGTCATTTTTCTAGCAGATGCGATTGATACAATGTTATGGTCCTTGAAGTGTGAGATCCTCGACATAATCACTCCCAGGTCTTTGACGTTGGTGTTTCGCTCTATTTTTGTGGCCAGAATTTGTTTTGTACTTGATGAAGATTAATTTCCTCATGTTTACCATATCTGAGTAATTGAAATTTCTCATCGTTGAACTTCATATTGTTTTCTACAGCCCACTGAAAGATTTGGTTGATGTCCGCCTGGAGCCTTGCAGTGTCTGCAATGGAAGACACTGTCATGCAGATTCGGGTGTCATCTGCAAAGGAAGACACGGTGCTGTGGCTGACATCCTTGTCTATGTCGGATATGAGGATGAGGAACAAGATGGGAGCTAGTACTGTGCCTTGTGGAACAGAGCTTTTCACCGTAGCTGCCTCGGACTTTACTCTGTTGACGACTACTCTGTGTTCTGTTAGTGAGGAAATTATAGATCCATCGACCGACTTTTCCTGTTATTCCTTTAGCGCGCATTTTGTGCGCTATTACGCCATGGTCACACTTGTCGAAGGCTTTTGCAAAGTCTGTATATATTACATCTGCATTCTTTTTGTCTTCTAGTGCATTTTAGGACCTTGTCGTAGTGATCAGTAGTTGAGACAGACAGGAGCGACCTGTTCTAAACCCATGTTGCCCTGGGTTGTGTAACTGATGGGTTTCTAGATGGGTGGTGATCTTGCTTCTTAGGACCCTTTCAAAGATTTTTTATGATATGGGATGTTAGTGCTATTGGTCTGTAGTTCTTTGCTGTTGCTTTACTGCCCCCTTTGTGGAGTGGGGCTATGTCTGTTGTTTTTAGTAACTGAGGGACGACCCCCGTGTCCATGCTCCCTCTCCATAGGATGGAAAAGGCTCGTGATAGGGCTTCTTGCAGTTCTTGATGAACACAGAGTTCCATGAGTCTGGCCCTGGGGCAGAGTGCATGGGCATGTCATTTATCGCCTGTTCGAAGTCATTTGGCGTCAGGATAACATCGGATAGGCTTGTGTTAATCAAATTTTGTGGCTCTCTCATAAAAAATTCATTTTTTCTTCGCTCCAGTCTGGTTACGGTTGCAAAAAAAATGGGGGGGTCTATTGGGACTTGAGTAGCTCATCACCCTTTTTGTATCTGTGTGGACCCATCTTGTTTAAGTAGGGGCCCCAAATACTGGCGTTGTTCTCGATTTTGATTTGGCAAGGAGAAGAAATATTTGGGTTTCTTTCGATTCTTTAGGCTTTTAGTTCTTCCGCGTTTCCCTGATCCTAAAGGTTCTTTTAGCTTAATTCGATGCTTGTATTTTCTGCCATTTCCCCCGCGTTTTTCAGATATATTGACCTCTTTTAGCCGCCGTTTTTCTTTTCCGTCGCCTGAAAAGGGGAGCGCCTGTCTCTTTCTATTTTACATCTCTCCCCCTTTTTTTCTTGAGGAATAACCTTGTGCATCATCGAGTGCCACCGAGTTAACTGTTCTAGGCATAATTTTGGGGCTGTGTTGCTTATAATCTTCCCCGCTTATATCGGTTTTGGACTTGGGTTTTCTTGGTCCCACTTTTTTTTTTTGTTATTTTAAGTTGAATTTGGTGAATGCTCCCTCGTGATAGTTCATTTTTTTCGGGCTGGGGGTCCCCCTACATGTCGAAACCCCAATTATTTGGATCTGAGTATTTGTTTTTTATATGGTGACATTTCTTATCAGATCTCATGTTAGTGAAAATGAGGGCTGTGTATTCTCCAGTTAGTAGGCTCTATTATTTGTGGGTTTTAAAATTTAATTTGGCAGGATTTAAAAACTCGGTGGTTTGGGTTTTTTCGAACTGCCTTTTTTGTTATTTCTCCAAAATTTTTTTGCCCTCCATTTTTGGGCCCTTTAAATTGAAACCCCCCGGAGCAAGATGTTGGGGCAGGACTGGGAAATTTTTTAGACATGGCAATTTTTTCCCCGGTCGGGTGCTATTTCTCCAGGGTTTTTCTCCCAAAAGCTGGGTTTTTTTTCGACCAGCTTTAAAAATTTTCCCATGCATTTTGGGTGCTTCTTTCAAACAATGCTTGAAGTGGCAACCCCCCCTTTTCCTGTTCCCCCCTTTGGTTTTAAACCGGGGCCATTTTGTTTTCCGGTCCTTTTGTGGGGCCAAAAAGGGAAAACCTTTGGGTCCAGGACGGGAAAATTTTTTTTGGGCGGTTTAGATTTTTTTTTGGGAAAAAAAATGTTATGGAGGGGTTTTTGGACGGGGGGGATTTTTTTTTTGGCGGATTTTTTTGGATAGGACGACTGTGGTTATGGAAAAGACTGGTTTGGGTTTTCGATTTTTCCTTTCCCGCCTTTTTTTTTTTTCTTCCTGGCACAAAAAACCTCTCCCTTTGAGTGGCTGTGGCTACCCAGGTTTTCCCCGGGCCCGGAGTTTGTATCTTTTTGTCCCCCTTTTGTGGATGCCTGGCAATTTAAATTATAGCACAGTCTTTCCTGTACTGAAGAGGTACACATTTCAGGGTGAAAAAGCTTACAGGAAGGGAGTTTGCATTTTCCTGTTGTCATATGGGCATGACATTTTCTAGGGTGGTCATAGTTGCATGTCCCATCTGTTTTTCCAGATTTCCCATGCCAGCAGATACCAAGTGCATAGTATGTGCACAGGCTTGGTTTCCGTTTGCCTTGGGTTTCTGTGACTGTATTCCCTGTTGGTGCATGGTTCCCTGTCTTCTTGACTAGAGGAAACTACAAATACCATAACTGTTGTGTCTTACTCATGAAGTTGTACCCCAGTATAATTCTTCCATAGAGGATGGTGTTGAGCCAGTGCATAAATTGTGGGAATTAGACAGCATTGGAATAAATGTAAATGAAGAAAGTCCAGACGATTCTTTTACTCAGGATCAATACCTAAGAGATGTAAAATTTGAATCTGGACAATACTGGGTACGACTTCCGTGGAGACTGAACCATCCAGAATTGCCCACTAATTACAGAATGGCATATGGACAGTTAAAGGCTCAGCTCCGCAAACTGAGTAAGACACCAGAATTGTTAACTGCCTATAATGATATAATTGCTGAGCAGTTAATTAATAAATTTATAGAAGAGGTACCTCCTGAGCAAGCCAAAATTTATGGTAACTGTTTGCCACATCACGGAGAAACAACGGGCAAATTAAATGTGGAAAATTGCATTTATCTGAATGTAACTAATTATGTACATAACAGTAAATGATAACAAAGATAATTATTATTTATCAATGTTACATAGACAAGTAGGAATTTGGGACACCTAGGTCGCAAAAATGTCCCCCTTCGATACCTACCACTGTCATAACCACAAGTTGCTCTGGACCTATTAATTAAATGAAATATACATACACCAGGAATACTGGTAAATATATAAATTTGTGGACTGTATATTAAAAATAATAAATGGTTATATATATACACAATTACATAACAAAAGGAAAATATATCTTAATATCACTCACCAATTTGACTGGAGATTAATGTGTATCATACTCAGAAAACCTCACTCAAACTAAATCTATGAAAATAATGCTGGCCAGAATTACACACAAATCTAGAGAGCTTATCTGAGGTTCCTGGAGCTGTCTTGTCCAGTCGTCTGATATCTCAAGTTATGCAGGAATGCACATCCACCAATTTCGCCTCCTATTTGAGAGGTGTCAACACAATTTTAACCTCTAGAGGACGAAAAATTCTTCCCATTACACCAACGTTTATACAAAATTCAAAACTAAAATGGCGACTGTCCCTTCTCCCCAGGCTCAGTTTCCCATTTTCTATGACATAAATGTTATTAAATACAGTATGACCATCTATATACATATAAATACTGAATTTCTGGAAAATATATACAGTATTTTCCACAATTATAACGACGTACAAAATACTGAGAAGAATTGACAAGGTGGACAAAGACAGGATGTTCCAGAGACTGGACACAACAAGGGGACACAGTTGGAAGCTGAAGACACAGATGAATCACAGGGATGTTAGGAAGTATTTCTTCAGCCACAGAGTAGTCAGTAAGTGGAATAGTTTGGGAAGCGATGTAGTGGAGGCAGGATCAATACATAGCTTTAAGCAGAGGTACGATAAAGCTCATGGTTCAGGGAGAGTGACCTAGTGGCGACCAGTGACGAGGCGGGGCCAGGAGCTATGACTCGACCCCTGCAACCACAAATAGGTGAGCACAAATAGGTGAGTACACACACACACACACAAACACACACACACTGAGTGTACTTGCTGCAGCCGCAGCAAGCAGCAACAAGGCTGCTCCTACTGGGCCTATCCGAACTCCAGTGATGGCCAAGTTGGCAAGTACTGCTGCAACAACATGCAAGGAACCTATAGTGACATAAAAACTGACGGTGACGACAACGAAATGGACTAAATATGACAAAAGAGGGACCGGCATTCAAGTACCAGACCTGCTGCCAGACGTGAACCAGACATGAGACGTTTTCCACTACAATTTATTTATTTATTTATTTATTTAAAAATTTGAGCACACATACAGAGGTACAAAAAATACAGATAAGAAATAACTGACCTCCATATCAACTGCACCAGTGTTTAACGGGAAGACAACATGGCAGAAAACCTGATCAACTAAATCTCCAAGGAAATGACAGGTCTGTAGGACTTTTTTCTTCAGTGCCAAACGAGGGAAAGAATTGAGCCTTTAAACATGGCTGACCGGCATCCAAACAGCCGCTACTGCCAGACGTACAACTAGCGAAGTGAAATTCTCATCTTTACTGACGTTCATCTGTTGACAGTAGCATAAACCATACCCCCGGCCGGGATTGAACCCGCGGTCATAGAGTCTCAAAACTCCAGCCCGTCGCGCTAGCCACTATGGTTTATTTGCAATCGTGTCATTACGATTTCTTAAGTCTTGACAGTAGCATCATATCTGTACCACCCTATATTAC
>NC_069451.1:24429525-24477802 GCF_026875155.1 Cherax quadricarinatus | reverse complement strand
TGTGTACAGAGTGATGGCTCTCTAAAGAAATTGGAGCACGCATCAATAATTGGGCCTCTACCCTTCAGACAGAACTGTTTGCCATACTCCTTGCACTGAAATGCATCTATGTATCAATGATTGACAGTTTAATTGTAACTGATTCTCTGTCATCCATAAATGCTCTCAACTCATTAAGCATAAATTGTGGCATGCTTGTGTCAGAAGCCAGACACAGGTATGGTAGGATTGTGGACAGTGGAGTCAGAGTGCACATGCTATGGATTCCATCTCACATTGGTCTTCAGATGCATGATAGAACTGATAAATTGGCTAAGCTGTATGCTTTCAAAGAGGGAGTAGATTACAATCTTGGCTTGTCAGGTAGTAGTTTGAGAACAATAATAGAACTTCAACTGAATTTTATGGACTTAAGGCTCAGGGAGATTGACACCAGTGAGTCCATCTATCATCACTCTATCATGCAGGAGGAGCCACATGTCTATGGTGCATCCAACAAAATAAGCAGACTCTTGGATGTCACTACTGCCCGGCTCCGGCTGGGTTACAAGTATCTTTGGCAGGTTAAATCACCACCACCAGATGTAGACCAAACGAAATGTAAACTTTGCCAGATGGATTATTGTCACACCCTGCGTCATTATGTACTGGAGTGCGATAAAATTAATGAATTTAGAAACAACTCACTCAGAAATGTTCAAGAAATGGCAAAGTATTTTATCCACAGTGGTATATTGCAGACCATTCTGGAGAAATACCCTGACTTTGCTAGCTGTAAATAAAGCATTACCACATGTGTGCATGTGTGTGTGTGTGTGTGTGTGTGTGTGTGTGTGTGTGTGTGTGGTGTGTGTGTGTGTGTGTGTGTGTGTGTGTGTGTGTGTGTGTGTGTGTGTGACTCAATCAATATTTGCACCAATAACTCACTACAGTTGTGACCGGGTGTGGAAGTGTGAATTGCTCAATACACTATAATTTGTTCATGATTGTAGCCATGTATAAACGTAAGTAACCATTCTTACAGTATTCATTACCTTTGTAACTTGTGAGTTCATTACCTTGTACCTAGTTCAGCCATCCAAACTTTGGGGCCCAGTCCCTGGACCCATTGTGTACCTCTGTAATCTGTAAATACCTTTGTAACTTGTCATGATTGTGACTAGACCTACCCGGAGTTCATTACCTTTGTAATTTGTGAGTTCATTACCTTTGTAAATTGTGAATTCATTACCTCTGTAACTTGCTCAGCTATCAAAACTTTGGAGTCCACTCCCTGGACCCATTATGTACCTCTGTAATCTTTTGACTACCGCCCACAGGATGGGTATGGGGTGCATAATAAACATATTAAACTATAACGTCGAAGGTTATTTGCCCTAAACCTTCTTAACAATTGATCTCGGAATTTAGTGTTTTCTAATATCTCACCAGTTATCCAGGGTTCAGTTCTATCCTAACCTCCTTAACTATCGCAATATCATCAATAATAGCGATGAATATGCCTCTGTTTCCCAGGAATTAGATCTCTGAGTATCTTGATACTACAGTCCACTCACAGTGTTGTAATTTAAGTCTCAACTTCACCGTAATCAGGCATCATTACCATAGCTCATTAAGACCTATGTTAATGATGCATGATTGACAAGTGCTTCCAAAAGCAGTTAGTTATATACGTGGCTAAGTGTGAGGGTTGAGAACTACATGATCCAAGTTGGTTCATTAACTGAATGTAATTATGTCGTCCTAGAACTTGTTTATATCTGTTATATAACCGTTGTTTTGTTGTCGAGAGCAGATACTGGAGTCACTTATAATTATCGTCTCACAGGTGTGCTCAATCCTTGACAAATTTACTTTTTAATATCTTCATTAATCACCCCATACCAATCCTGTGGGTGATAGTCAAAAGAATACGTTTTACCTGGAACGGGTTTTGGGGGGCAACGCCCCCCCGGGGCCCGCTGAGACCAGGGCCCCATGGGATCAATCGATCAACCAAACTTTTTCTGCGGGCCGCACGCAAGCGACGTACAACTACAGCCCGGGTTTTCAGGACTGACTTTTTTGGTGCTTGTCCATGCCTTTTTGAAAACACCCAGGGTCTATTTGGGAATCCCCCCTTAGTATGCGGGAGGGGAATGAACATCTTGGGGCCCCAACACTTATTGTTTTGTCTCTCAATGTACTCGTATGCCACAAGGGAATGAGCAACATTCCCCTTTTACTTAAAAATTATGACCTAAGAGGGATCGAAAAAAACTGGAACCGACCTCCGCTAATCAGATACATGATCTATGTCAAGTAAGGCAACAGCGGCACTTCTCCGCTCCAGGAATATTACCCCATTCCAAACTACCATTCCTCCATTTCCCCCAAACTACTTCTTAAATCACAACCAAAACTTCGCCTTGAAGCCAAACATGGGGCCCTTTAAATTTTTGGTATTGATAACTTAGTCACACAGCACACACTCTCGCAAATTATTTACGCCGATGGTTCTGTTCACCAATCCACGGGTCTAGCTGGTAGTGCTGCTGTTGTCTGCAGTGATACCCCTCTTAAAGAAATTGGAGCACGCATCAATAATTGGGCCTCTACCCTTCAGCCCGAACTGTTTGCCATACCCTTCACTGAAATGCATCTATGTATCAAAGATTGACAGTTTAATTGTAACTGATTCTTGTCATCCTTTAAATGCTCTCAACTCATTAAGCATAAATTGTGGCATGCTTGTGTCAGAAGCCAGACACAGGTTATGGTAGGTTTGTGGACAGTGGATTTCAGAGTGGCACATGCTGTGGATTCCATCTCACATTGGTTTTCAGATGCATGATAGAACTGATAAATTGGCTAAGCTGTATGCTTTCAAAGAGGGAGTAGATTACAATCTTGGCTTGTCAGGTAGTAGTTTGAGAACAATAATACGAAAAGAACTTAAACTGAATTTTAGGATTTAAAGGGCTCAGGGAGACTGACACCAGTGAGTCCATCTATCATCACTCTATCATGCAGGAGGAGCCACATGTCTATGGTGCATCCAACAAAATAAGCAGACTCTTGGATGTCACTACTGCCCGGCTCCGGCTGGGTTACAAGTATCTTTGGCAGGTTAAATCACCACCACCATATGTAGACCAAACGAAATGTAAACTTTGCCAGATGGACTATTGTCACACCCTGCGTCATTATGTACTGGAGTGCGATAAAATTAATGAATTTAGAAACAACTCACTCAGAAGTGTTCAAGAAATGGCTAAGTATTTTATCCACAGTGGTATATTGCAGACCATTCTGGAGAAATACCCTGACTTTGCTAGCTGTAAATAAAGCATTACCACATGTTAGTTAGTTACCATTTTGTCCTAGGCACATGTCGATTAGACACTAGGCCTGTTTTTTTTTTACATGTGTGCATGTGGGTGTGTGTGTTGCACTCACCTAGTTGAGATTGCAGGGTCGAGTCCAGCTCCTGTGTGTTTTGTGTGTGTGTGTGGTGTGTGTGTGTGGTGGGGGTGTGTGTGTGTGTGTGGGGTGTGTGTGTTTTGTGTGTGTATGGTGTAGTGGTGTGTGTGTGTGTGTGGTGTGTGTGTGTGTGTGTGGGGTGTGTGTGTGTTGTGTGTGTGTGTACTCACCTATTTTGTGGTTGCAGGGTCGAGTCCTAGCTCCTTGTGGTGTGTATGAGTGTGTGGCGTGTGTGTGTAGAAATGGTGGGGGTGTGCGTGTGTGTGTATGAGTTTGTGTGTGTGTGGTATGAGTGTGTGTTGGGGTGTATGAGTGTGTGTGTGTGTGGTGTGTGTGTGTGTGTAGTGTGTGTGTGTGTGTATGAATTTGTATATATTTGTGTGTGTGTGTGGGTGGTGTGTGTGACTCAACAATCAATATTTGCATTGTCCTCATCGCCTCCGAGCCGTGTGGACGAGCTGCGCAGACGCCCTGTTTTGAGTTTGTTTTTGCGCAGTTTACCTGATTGAGCTGCCCCCAGCGTTGGTTGGTGGAAACTTTATTTTCTCCAAACCCTGGCGCTAATAGCAAAAAGAAGAATCAACACTGTCTGCATTGAGATGATCCGTGGTGCTGTCACAGGAAACCAACATGGATTTATTATTACCGGCGATCATTCGGCGATCCTATGGTATAGCAAATGAGGGGATGTGGTGTCGCATTAAATGGAAATAAAATCTTCGTTAAAATTTACGTCTGCACAAGTCTACGAGGGAGTGGTCGACAAGTTTTCAGAAGACCATCAAACCGGTTAATACAGCTGTGTCGGTGAACTTCATGATGTACCCTCGACTTTACCCCTTGGGTAAAAATCGGGAATGTCCCCTTTTGGGGGAAAACCGGGATTTGTATTACCATTGAATTTCAAATTTATGGACGGTTCCGTAGCCAAAAGCAGGAGTTTGGGCAACGGGCCCAATGCAGGGGCCGGGAAAGGGGCGCGATACATTTTAAAAATGACTCTTCGAAAAACCCCAATTCCTTAAAATTTTTGTGTTGAAAAAATTTAAGGGAAACCAAAAGTTTTATGTAACGTATGGGGGGCAACAACGTAGAGTCGGCTATGTGGGCAATGACCACATCCGGTGAAAGTGTGGAAAGAAGGGGGTCCCCCGCAAAAACAGCAACGGCAACAGCAAAAACCAGAAACCCGGGGGGACGAGGTAGGCGAGAGCGAGAACAGTCTCTTGCTACACCGCCCCAACAAGGGGTTGTAAAGGAGTGGGGAGGTGGACAAAAAAAAGGGCCCGAATCCCCAATTGTAACGCTTAAAGGGAAAAACCATCTTTGGGACTACATAAAGGGTTTTTGGGGAGAGACAAACCTAATAGGGGGAAAAGAAGTGGGGGCGTCTTTGGAAAAGGCTTTGGTTTAACCTTTTTAGGGGAATGGTCCAAAGATCGGTGGAAGACCCAGGCTTAGTTCGGGGGAAGAGGGGGAATGATGTTTTGGCAGAAAAGAGGGTTTTTGTCGAGGGAGAATCAAAAAAGGGTGAAGGGCATGCAGAAGAGGGGGAGGGGAAACCAAGGACGGTGTTTTAAAAGATTTCAAAAGCGGGTGGGGGGCGGGACACAAACGGGACGCAGCCATTGGATTCTGATGATGGCAACTCCTCCCCCCAACGCCCGGGGAAAAAAGGTCTTGGGTGGAGGACAGAAGAGAGGGAATTTGGTTGCCCCCCAAGGGAAAAGGGGATTGAAAAGGGTGATTCCCAACAAAGGGGGGGGGAAAGGGGTTTTGAAAAACGAACTGGGTAAAGCCCAATGCCGGGACAAAAGGAAAACCCAAAAAGTTAAATTTCAAGTGTTTTACTATAAATATTAACGGGTTGAGGGCTGAGGGGAAACCTTAAGGGGGTTTAATGAGTATTTGGGTGCGATTTTGGTTTGTGGTTTTGGGGTTTTCTTACAGGAACAAAATTTTGGGCCTGTTATGATTTGGAATGAGGGGTTAAAATTTGGGGTACATGGAACTTTCGACACGTTTGAAAGGTGGAGCTCCCAAATTTTTGGGTTTAAAGGAAACTAGCCCGTTTTATTTAAAGGCGGAGTGAAGGGGGGAGGGGGGGGTTTAATTAAGTGGAGGGAACCCTTGGGGAAATTTTTTCCCCTTTTAGTTTAGTATTTGAAATAGGGGCCCGGCGGGGGTGACTGTTTAAATAAAACAAAATTTTTGTTGGGGAAACGTGCGGGTTTCCAATTTTACGGGGTTTACCGAATGTTGAAAATAATGGGAGGAAAATTAAAATTTTCTTGATACGTCCCGAAAAGATGTGGAGCCCAAGGTGGCGGGGGTTTTTTTGGGAAATTTTGGGGGGATATTTGACGGGGGGGTTAAAAGGATTTTTTGGGGGGGGGGGGAAATTTTAAAGCATACCTTAAATTAAACGGTTTTTTGGGGAAAAGGTTGGAGGGAATGTACGGCCTTTTTGCGGTTACTGGGGCGGAGGGTGAATGTGAAAAGGTTTTTTTTTCGGATCATAGAGGAGTGGAAAATAGATGTGGGATATTGGGTGTGCCCCCGGAGGGGCCCAATCATTTAAAAATTTAGAATGTAAATTTTTTAAAGGAAAGGATAGTCTTTTGTTTTTTGGGCCCATATTTGGGGAAACGTTTAGG
Organism: Cherax quadricarinatus; assembly: GCF_026875155.1. Classification (NCBI taxonomy): domain Eukaryota; kingdom Metazoa; phylum Arthropoda; class Malacostraca; order Decapoda; family Parastacidae; genus Cherax; species Cherax quadricarinatus. Next base: position 24,471,683 of record NC_069451.1, on the reverse strand, counting down.
GGAAGAAGCCCCGGGGGAAATTTGCCAGGGTTTAATTTGGGTGGGAAAAAAAAATTTAAACAAAAAAAACGTAAAAGGGAAAAATTTTAAATTAAACGGGGGTAAGAGATAAAAATCATTACAAAAACGGTTTTCAAAAATTTTTTAGGGGGGCATTTTTGCGCGACTGTTTTTAAACAAAAAAAATGCAAATTTTATCCTGTTTTAAAATTTGAAACTTTAAAGGAAAAAAAACCGGAATTTACAAAATAGAGGTTTAGGGGGAAAAAGGTTTTTAAAAGGGCGGGATTGAGGAGGTTTTTTTTGGGGGGGAATGGGCCGCGGCGTGTGGGGTTTGGGGAGTCAACACACACGTCGCAAGGCAATGGAGTTAAGGGGGTTGAAGGGTTCAGGTAGGTAAAAGGGGTAAAAGGGACCAGGTGTTGACACGAAAAAAGGGTATGAGGGGGGTATATTAATGTTTGGTTTAATTTGAAAACCCAATGTTTTGGGGAATTAACGAAATAGAAATTACAGTAAATTAAAAGGTTTGTGCAGGGGAGTTGACAGAGCAAAACGTTTTCTTTTTTTGGAAAGGGGCCCGTTTAAGGGAGTGGGGAGACAGGGGAAGTTTTACCCGGGGCGCAATTGGGTAAGGCAAAAAGGAATTTGGGGGGGTTTTGCCCAGTGATTTTTATCCCAAAAAAAATTTGGAGCTTTTTAAAAAATTTTTGGGTAAGATTATTCAATATCCTTAAAGGGCGGGATGGGGGTTTTTGGGGGCACAGCAGCGGATGGCGGGGCCTTTTTTAGTGCCAAAAAGGGGTGACCTTTAACCCAGTTAAAGACATCGTGCTATTTCGTTTTGGTGGTGATTAAAAATTTTTTTGCAAGAATTTTTACTAACAGAATAAAAAAGGTCCTAGGTAAAGTGTTGAAAAGGGACAATATGGGGTCCCGGGGAAAGGTCAATGTATGACGGGGATGGTTTTTTAGAAAATTTTTTTTGAAGAAAGAGTAAAAATTTTTGGGTGGGGGGGGGGGGGTTTGGGTTTAAAATTTGGGGGGCGGCAAATAATTTTAAATGGAAAAAAGGGAAGCGTTAAAGGAAGATTATGAATGGCAGGGGGTTTTGGGGAGGAAATTATTCAGGGCCAAATTAAGGGATCCCAAAATGCATCCTTGCGGGGGCAGGGAAATGGAAGGGGTTTGAGAACAAATTCCAAAGAGGGAGGGGGCTACCCCTCAAGGTTGTCCTCTTTCCCCCAAAAAATTTTTTTCGTGTTTTAAAAGGAAACCCTTTATAGAGGAATTTGGGTCCCTTTTTGGCAGCCAAAAAGGGGGTTTTGGGGACGAAAAGGGGTTTGGGGGGGCCCGGCAGTTTTGGGTATGTTGATGCCCCAGGGGATTTTGTAAAGGGGTTTGGTGGGGGGAAAAAAGGGGGGGGGGGGGTTTTGGGGGGAAAAAGTGGGGGGGGGGGGGTTTTTTAGGGGGTGAAAAATTTGTAAAGTTTTTTTAAAAAGGGCCCCCTGATTTTTCAATGAAATACAAGGGGAAAACAAATTAAGTGGATTGGGGTGTTTAAGGTAGGGAAGGAATTAATTTGGAAAAAAGGGGGAAAAAGGTGGCCAATTTATGAAATTTTTGGGGGTCGCAAAATTTTGAATTTTCACGAAGGAAAACAAAATTTAAAACCGCGTTTTTTTAAGCCCGGGTACAAGGAAGGTTTGGTAAAAGGTTTTTTCCCCGAGGCTGGAGGGGGCCCCTAACTTTAAAAAAGGATTTTAATTTAAAACCCAATTAAACTTGTAAAGGGGGGGAAACTTTTGATGTAACAGCAATTTTATGGGGGTTTTTTAAACGTAAATGAGGGGGCACAAAAACAAGCGACCTTTTTAGAAATTTGGGAAACCCGTGGGAAGGTAAAGGGTTTTGGGAGAAGGGGGTTTTTTCCAAAAATTGTTGGCCCAAAGGGGCTTTTTCCTTATTAAAATGTTGAAAAGAAATTATGATTTTAAATGGAAACCCCTTAATTTTTTAAAAAGGCGGGAGGGGGGGAAGGGGGGGGAAGGGGGCGATTTCCCTAAGTGTAGGAATGAACCAAGGGTGGGTTTTTTTGGGAAATTAATTTAAGGTTATGGGGGGGGGGGGTTTCAAAGGGGTGAGGGTTTTTAAATTAGGGAAAAATAGGGGGGGGGGGGTGGGGGGAATCCAAATTTGGTTAAGGGGGAAAAAAAAATGCGGGGTTTTTTGGGTTTTTAATAATTTTTTAAAAAAAAATCAGAATTTTAAAATTTTTTAATTTTTTTGGTTTCTTTTTTGGGGGGGGGGGGTTTTTTTTTGAGGAATTGAAAGGGGGGCCGGGGGAACGGGGGGTTTTGGTTTTTTTTTAAAGGGGGGAAATTTAAAAAAGCATTAACGGGAAATTTTTTAAGGACAAAGTGTAGAAATAAGGAGGTGTATTTGGGGGGGGGTGGGAGAGGGGTTTAATGAGGGTTTTTAGGAATTTTTCTTTTCGGGATTTACGGGAGTTGAAAGGCAGGAAAGGGGGGGTGAAAAGGGCTGGTTTCCCCAGAATGGCGGTAGCATGATGGTTTTTATAAAGTTTATGAGGTTATGTCCCGGGGGGGCAAAATTTTAAACATTAATTTTTTCCGAGGGTAAGTACAATAAAAATTTATTTGGGAAATTTTCCCCACTTATAACTATGTAAAGTGTAGTGTGTAAAATAATGCAATGTTTTAAGTTTTTTGTGTATTTAAAAAATGTATGTAGGGAATAAAATGTATGTATATGTATGTATGTATAGTTATAATAAAATAAATATAATTTTAAATATAAAAATATATATATATATATAATATAATATATATATATATATATGTTTTGTATTGTAAAGTAGGGTTTTTTTTCTTACTTTCTTGTATTTTCCTTTAATGGGGTTTTTTTTTCCCGAACATTTTTTAATGATTTTCAATAATATTTTTCCCATGCGCATTTTTGATTTTGATACAATGGTAAAATGTCAAAATGGCTTTTTTATTTTCATTTAATTTAAAAAATGTATTTTTGTAAGCACAAAATTTATTTTTGGGCCAATTTAAAAGGGGGGGGGGATTGGGGGTTTTTATATTTTGGGAAATTTTTTTTCTTTTTTAATTTTTTCTAGAAAGGGGGTAAACTATGTATGTAGTTAAGAGTTTTTTCGAACCTTGAAGTTGTAAAATGGATGAATTATTCGTGGTTGAGTTTACGTTTTAAAAATTAAAAAGCCCTTTAAGTTTTTTGGGTTCAATTAGACAACATACTTTATTAAAAAAAAAAATTTTTTAAATGTAGGGACATGAATGGGGAAATTTTAAGGGCTGAATTTTTAAAGGGGAAAATTGGGTTTTTTTTTTTTTTTTTGTTCTTTTTTTTTTTTTTTATGGGAATAAAAAGGTTTAACCAAAGTCAAACCCAAAAAATAAGGGGAATACAAAGGGTTTTAAACATGAACACCAAAAAAATGGGTTTTACAAGGGTTTTATTAGTACAAACCCCAAAAAATATGGTTAAAAACAAGGTTGTATCTGTAAAACCAACAAAAATGGGTTTGGGGAAGGGGAAAATTTTTGTGTTGATTAGACCAAATTTTTAAAACAGATGAAATACTAGGCTTATTTAGGGAAAAATTTTTGATAATTGGAATTTTTTTTTGATTCAAAAATGCTCTTTAAATTTTAACAAATTGGGGGAGAATTTTTTTACGTATGGCATTATTGAAAAATGTTTTAGCTGAATCTAATTTTAGGTAAAAGATGTGTAATGTACATTTTTGCACACCTGGGGGAGAGACTGCGTGGACCCTCATTCCATGTTAATGGACATGTGGGACAACCTGGGGGAGCAGCTGCGCCGGGCCGTGCAGTTCTCATGTGTAATGTACATGTACCACCTGGGCGAGCAACTGCCGGACCGAGCAGATTCTCATGTGTAATGACAAGTGCCAACCCCCTGGGGGAGGCCAAAAACGCGGGGACCCTGCAATTTTTCATGTGGGAAAAGAAAATGGCACACCTGGGCGAGCAGCTTTCGCGGGGCCGGCCGTTCTCATGTGTAATGTTTAAAAAAGAAAACACCTGGGGCGAGCACACGCGGACCGTTGGGAGTTCTCATGTTAAAGGACAATTTTCCACAATGGCGGGGCAACTGCGCGGCCGTGCATTTTTCCCTGTGTAATGTACATGTGGGACACCTGGGCGAGCGCGCGCGGGCCGGCAGTTCCTGTGTAATTTTTAATTTCACAAACCCGGCGAGCAACTGCGCGGGCCGTGCATTCTTTTTTAAAAAGTAAAATGTGCACACCTGGGCGAGCACGCGCGGGCCGTGCCGTTCCATGTGGGAAATGAAAATGTACCACCTGGGCGAGCAGCTTCGCGGACCGTGGGAGTTTTTCATGTGTTAAAATAAAAAGTCACACCTGGGGGAGCAGCTTTGGTACCGGCAGTTTTCATGTGTAAAGTACCTGGCACACCTTGGGGGAGAACTGCGCGGAAACCGGTGCAAAATTCTTATTGTAATTGGGGGCATTTGCACAAACCCGGGCCAGCAGCGCGCGGACCGTGGGAGTTCTTATTGTAATGACATGTTCACCCTTGGGGGAGCAAACTGCGCGGGCCGGCAGTTTTCATGTGTTTAAAGTACAGTACACACCGGGGGGAGCACCCGCGCGGACCGTGCCCTTTTCATGTGAAAAGTACATGTGCAACCTGGGCGACAGGGTGCGCCGGAAACCCTGCTTTTTCAAGTGTAATGTACAAGTCCCCACCTGGGCGAGCAGGCTGCGCGGGGCCGTGCAGTTCTCAAATTTTAATGTACATGTGCAACCTTTGGGCGAGCAGCTGCGGCGGACCCCCGGGAGTTTCCATGTGTAATGTACATGTACACACCTGGGCGGGCAGCTGCGCGGACCGTGCAGTTCTCAAGTGTAATGTACATGTGCACACCTGGGCGAGCAGCTGCGCGGACCGTGCAGTTCTCATGTGTAATGATCATGTGCACACCTGGACGAGCAGCTGCGCGGACCGTGCAGTTCTCATGTGTAATGTACATGTACACACTGGGCGAGCAGCTGCGCCGGACCGTGCAGTTCTCATGTGTAATGTACATGTGCACACCTGGACGAGCAGCTGCGCGGACCGTGCAGTTCTCATGTGTAATGTACATGTGCACACCTGGGCGAGCAACTGCGCGGACCGTGCAGTTCTCATGTGTAATGTACATGTACACACCTGGGCGAGCAGCTGCGCGGACCGTGCAGTTCTCAAGTGTAATGTACATGTGCACACCTGGGCGAGCAGCTGCGCGGACCGTGCAGTTCTCATGTGTAATGTACATGTACACACCTGGGCGGGCAGCTGCGCGGACCGTGCAGTTCTCAAGTGTAATGTACATGTGCACACCTGGGCGAGCAGCTGCGCGGACCGTGCAGTTCTCATGTGTAATGTACATGTGCACACCTGGGCGAGCAGCTGCGCGGACCGTGCAGTTCTCATGTGTAATGTACATGTCCCAAAACCTGGGCGAGCAGCTGCGCGGACCGTGCAGTTCTCATGTGTAATGTACATGTACACACCTGGGCGAGCAGCTGCGCGGACCGTGCAGTTCTCATGGACCTGTATGGTCGGTGTAGGTTTCACTTGGATGTGTTCTTGACATCATTGGTTAATTATCCTATATTTCTTTCCGTGTCCAGAGCAGAAGGAATTTAGTCTGTAACGACATAATGAAAGTATACTTGTATTTTATTATTCTAATGTAAATTAAGAGCAAGGATGATTAATTTTGAGGAAGAGTTAATATAGGTTTGCATGTTTTTGCGAAAGTTAACTTATCCACATGTAGCTAGTATAGGACAGTTTTAAGCTTCGGTATCTGATTTTATATGTAGGTAATAGTGGTCATATTTGTTATATTGTAATGTTATTCGTTAATGTTTCAATATCTAATGTAATGTTTTTTCGGTTATTGTTCATATATTGTCATCTTTAGGGTTTTTCCTTTTGTCTATTGTCTATTGTTGGTTTTAAATAAAATATAAAAAAAAAAAAATCAATATTTGCACCAATAACTCACTACAGTTGTGACCGGGTGTGGAAGTGTGAATTGCTCATTACACTAAAATTTGTTCATGATTGTAGCCATGTATAAACGTAAGTAACCATTCTTACAGTATTCATTACCTTTGTAACTTGTGAGTTCATTACCTTGTACCTAGTTCAGCCATCAAAACTTTGGAGCCCGGTCCCTGGACCCATTGTGTACCTCTGTAATCTGTAAATACCTTTGTAACTTGTCATGATTGTGACTAGACCTACCTGGAGTTCATTAACTTTATAAATTGTGAGTTCATTAACTTTGTAAATTGAGTTCATTACCTTTGTAACTTGTGAGTTCATTACCTTTGTAACTTGTCATGATTGTGACTAGACCTACCTGGAGTTCATTAACTTTGTAAATTGTGAGTTCATTACCTTTGTAAATTGTGAATTCATTACCTCTGTAACTTGCTCAGCTATCAAAACTTTGAGGCCCAGTACCTGGACCCATTATGTACCTCTAATCTTTTGACTACCGCCCACAGGATGGGTATGGGGTGCATAATAAACATATTAAACTAAACTCGTGGCACCCCTGCTTTTCATTGGGGGAATGTTGCATCTCTTGCCGAGTTTTTTGCTTTCATACGGAGTGATTTTCGTGTGCAAGTTTGGTACTAATCACTCCAAGACCTTCCAAGTGTATAATATCATGTATCTCTCTCACCTGCGTTCGAGGGCATACAGATCAAGGACCTTCAACCGTTCCCAGTAGTTTAGGTGCCTTATTGCACTTATGTGTGCTGTGAAAGTTCTTTGTACACTCTCCAGGTCTGCAATGTCGCCAGACCTGAAGGGGGCCGTTAGTGTACAGCAGTATTCCAGCCTAGAGAGCACAAGCGATTTGAAGAGAATCATCATGGGCTTGGCGTCCTTAGTTTTGAAGGTTCTCATTATCTGTCCCATCATTTTCCTAGCAGATGAGGTAGATACATTGTTGCGGACTTTAAAGGCGAGATCCTCTGACATTATCACTCCCAGGTCCTTCACATTACTTTTCCGCTCTATTGTATGGTTAGAATTTGTGGTATACCCTGACATTTTTAATTTCTTCAAGTTTTCCATATCTGAGTAGTTGAAATTTCTCCTCGTTGAACTTCATATTGTTTTGAGTGGTCCATTCGAAGATTTGGTTGATGTCCACTTGGAGTCTCGCAGCGTCTTCAATGGAGGTCACGGCCATGGTGATCCGGGTGTCATCTGCAAAGGAAGACACGGAGCTATGACTGACATCTCTGTCTGTCAGAAATGAGGATGAGGAATAGAATGGAAGCGAGTACTGTGCCTTGTGGAACAGAGCTTTTCACCATGGCTGCCTGGGACTTTACTCTGTTTACTATTATTCTTTGTGTTCTATTTGTCAGGAAGTTGTAGATCCATCTACCAACTTTTCCCGTTATTCCTTTATCCCGCATTTCGTGTGCTATTACACCATTACAGAGGTACATAATTGGTCCAGAGACTGTACCTCAACATTACAGAAGCACATAATGGGACTAATTACTGCACCGAGAAATTCTGATAGCTGAACAAGTTAGTGATAATGAACTATTTACATATTTATGGTTACAATCGCAACCAGTTTTTCATGCAAACATGAATTAGGTCACACACAAAAAAAAATGGTAATGTGTTATTTACAATGAACAAAGTCAGGGTATTTTTCTAGAATGGTTTGTAACACACCACTGTAGATATAATACTCTGACATTTCTTGAACATTTCTGAGTGACTTGTCTCTGAATTCATTAATTTTATCGCACTCCAGTACATAATGATGCAAGGTGTGACAATAGTCCATCTGGCAAAGTTTAGATTTCGTTTGGTCTACATCTGGTGGTGGTGATTTAACCTGCCAAAGATACTTGTAACCCAGCTGGAGCCGGGCAGTAGTGACATCCAAGAGTCTGCTTATTTTGTTCGAATGCACCATAGACATGTGGCTCCTCCTGCATTATAGAATGACGATAGATGGACTGACTGATGTCAAGTCTCCTTCAGTCTCAAGTTAATGAAGTTCTTTTCGTATTATTGTTCACAAACTGCTAACTGACAGTCCAAGATCTACTCCCACTCTGACTTTGCTAATTCATCAATTCTATCATGCATCTCAAGACCAATGTGAGATGGAATCCAAAGGTGCACTCCAACTCCATTGTCCACAATCCTACCATACCTGTGTCTGACTTCTGACACAAGTATGCCACAGTTTATACTTAACGAGTTGAGAGCATTTATGAACGATAGAGAATCAGTTACAATTAGTGTTAACCTTTGATACATGGACACATTTGAGTGCAAGAAGTATGGCAAACAGTTCTGTATGAAGAGTAGAGGCCCAGTTACTGATGAGTGCTCCAACTTCTTTATGAGAGCCATCACTATGTGACAACAGCAACACTACCAACTGCACCAGTGGACTGGTGAACACAACCATCAACATAAATAATTTGTGAAAGTGTGCTGTGTGACTAAATTATCAATACAGCTTAAGGCATCCTGCTTGGCTGAAGGTCAAGAGAGTTTAGGTAAGACCCCATGTGGGGTGAGCTGGGAAGACGAGATAGGCGAAGAATAGCCATGGGGGATGTCTGAGAATGTAATCTTTAGCATAGATGATGCGTTAGGGATCTTGGAGATACTATCTACCGAGGCCCAAGTGTTTTGTTCTTAGACAGATGACTTCAGTGCTTCAGTAGAGGTGATGATCTTGTCCAGTCTTTTCACAAAGACCGAACGTTTCGCCTTCAAGATATGATGAATTGTCGTGTTTGTAGGGTCTTGACTGAAGTCGTCCATTAGTTTTGAGGTTTCATTGTTGTCTGTGCAGACGACAATGAAGGAGTCCTTCAGGGAGTGGAATGCCGTAAATTTGACTTGCAGGCAGGTCCTAACGGCGGTAGCTGAAACTAGCTTCGAGGAGTCATTGATTACTCCATCCACAGGCTTGATTTTCACACGATGCGACAGCATTGTGAGAAAGGAAGTGGCGCTTGTAGGATATAAATTCCCCTCGCCAGTGGGGATCGAAGGGAGACTTCTTGGACGAACTGTCTTTTGCCAGTAGCAAGGTCAGAAGTGGCCTTGCTTTGTTTCAAGGCGAAGCTTTAGTTGTGATTTAAGATTTTTTTTTTTTGTTTGGGAGAAGGAATGGAATAACAGTGGTTTGGAATGGGGTAATATCCCATGGAGTGGGGAAGTGCTGCTGTTGCCTTACTTGACATAGATCATGTACCTGGTTCATGCAAAGGCCAGTTACTGTTTTCATGATCCATCTGAAGAAGTGTTCACCAGCGCTGTGGAAAGTTTGGAGGGTTTCTGTGCAAGGGTTTCACACCCTGTTTTTAAGACACTACTTGATGCAAACAGCATGTTCAAACACATTCAGAGGCATGCAAGATGTTCCATACACAATCAGAGGCATGCACGGTGGTCCAAACAACATCACACATTGTCGTGCACGCATACACACGCACGGACACACAGACACAGACACACACACACAGACACACAGACACACACAGACACAGACACACACAGACACAGACACATACAGACACACACAGACACAGACACACACAGACACAGACACACACAGACACAGACACAGACACACACACACACACACACAAACACATGTGGGGGACATGATAACGAAATATAAAATACCGAGAGGAATTGACAAGGTGGACAGAGACAGAATGTTCCAGAGATGGGACACAGCAACAAGGAGTCACAGTTGGAAATTGAAGACACAGATGAATCACAGGGATGTTAGTATTTCTTGAGTCACAGAGTAGTCAGGAAGTGGAATAGTTTGGGAAGCGATGTAGTGGAGGCACGATCCATTCATAGCTTTAAGCAGAGGTATGATACAGCTCATGGTGTGGAGATAAAAAGAATGCAGATGTAATATATACAGACTTTGTAAAAGCCTTCGACAAGTGTGACCATGGCGTAATAGCGCACAAAATGCGTGCTAAAGGAATAACAGGAAAAGTCGGTCGATGGATCTATAATTTCCTCACTAACAGAACACAGAGAGTAGTCGTCAACAGAGTAAAGTCCGAGGCAGCTACGGTGAAAAGCTCTGTTCCACAAGGCACAGTACTCGCTCCCATCTTGTTCGTCATCCTCATATCCGACATAGACAAGGATGTCAGCCACAGCACCGTGTCTTCCTTTGCAGATGACACCCGAATCTGCATGACAGTGTCTTCCATTGCAGACACTGCAAGGCTCCAGGCGGACATCAACCGAATCTTTCAGTGGGCTGCAGAAAACAATATGAAGTTCAACGATGAGAAATTTCAATTACTCAGATATGGTAAACACGAGGAAATTAAATCTTCATCAGAGTACAAAACAAATTCTGGCCACAAAATAGAGCGAAACACCAACGTCAAAGACCTGGGAGTGATCATGTCGGAGGATCTCACCTTCAAGGACCATAACATTATATCAATCGCATCTGCTAGAAAAATGACAGGATGGATAATGAGAACCTTCAAAACTAGGGAGGCCAAGCCCATGATGACACTCTTCATTCAGGTCACTTGTTCTATCTAGGCTGGAATATTGCTGCACACTAACAGCACCTTTCAAGGCAGGTGAAATTGCTGACCTAGAAAATGTACAGAGAACCTTCACGGCGCGCATAACGGAGATAAAACACCTCAATTACTGGGAGCGCTTGAGGTTCCTAAAACTGTATTCCCTGGAACACAGGCGGGAGAGATACATGATTATATACACCTGGAAAATCCTAGAGGGACTAGTACCGAACTTGCACACGAAAATCACTCACTACGAAAGCAAAAGACTTGGCAGACGATGCAACATCCCCCAATGAAAAGCAGGGGTGTCACTAGCACGTTAAGAGACCATACAATAAGTGTCAGGGGCTCGAGACTGTTCAACTGCCTCCCAGCATACATAAGGGGGATTACCAACAGACCCCTGGCAGTCTTCAAGCTGGCACTGGACAAGCACCTAAAGTCGGTTCCTGACCAGCCGGGCTGTGGCTCGTACGTTGCTTTGCATGCAGCCAACAGTAACAGCCTGGTTGATCAGGTTCTGATCCGCCAGGAGGCCTGGTCACAGACCGGGCCGCGGGGGCGTTGACCCCCGGAACTAACTCCAGGTAAACTCCAGGTAGCGGCCAGTGAAGAGGCTATAAATCGACCCCGGCAACCACAACTAGGTGAGTACACACACGGGTGGGGAGACTTTTTTTTCTTGGACTGTAAGAAGGCTTTTGACAGTTCCACACAAGAGATTAATGCAAAAACTGGAGGACCAGGTAGGTCCTCCAGTTTTTGCACTGCAATGCATAAGAGAATACCTGACAGGGAGGCAACAGCGAGTCGTGGTATGTGACGAGAAGGGTTCCACAGGGGTCAGTCATGGGACCGGTGCTGTTTCTGGTATATGTGAATGACACGACGTAAACCTAATGAGGAGCATTCAGTCAGATGAAGACCAGGCAGGACCACAAAGGGATCTGCAGTCTGCAAGCCTGGTCCAACAACTGGCTCCTAGTGTGTGTGTGTGTGTGTGTGTGTGTGTGTGTGTGTGTGTGTGTGTGTGTGTGTGTGTGTGTGTGTGTGTGTGTGTGTGTGTAGTGTGTGTGTAGTGTGTGTGTAGTGTGTGTGTGTGTAGTGTGTGTGTGTGTGTGTAGTGTGTGTGTGTAGTGTGTGTGTGTAGTGTGTGTGTAGTGTGTGTATAGTGTGTGTGTGTAGTGTGTGTGTGTGTGTGTGTGTGTAGTGTGTGTGTGTGTGTGTAGTGTGTGTGTGTAGTGTGTGTGTGTGTAGTGTGTGTGTGTGTGTGTGTAGTGTGTGTGTGTGTGTGTAGTGTGTAGTGTGTGTGTGTGTAGTGTGTGTGTGTAGTGTGTGTGTGTGTAGTGTGTGTGTGTAGTGTGTGTGTAGTGCGTGTGTAGTGTGTGTGTAGTGTGTGTGTAGTGTGTGTGTAGTGTGTGTGTAGTGTGTGTGTAGTGTGTGTGTGTGTGTGTGTAGTGTGTATGTAGTGTGTGTGTAGTGTGTGTGTGTGTGTGTGTGTGTGTGTGTGTGTGTGTGTGTGTGTGTGTGTGTGTGTAGTGTGTGTGTGTAGTGTGTGTGTGTAGTGTGTGTGTGTAGTGTGGTGTGTGTAGTGTGTGTGTGTAGTGTGTGTGGTGTAGTGTGTGTGTGTAGTGTGTGTGTAGTGTGTGTAGTGTGTGTAGTGTGTGTGTAGTGTGTGTGTAGTGTGTGTGTAGTGTGTGTGTAGTGTGTGTGTAGTGTGTGTGTAGTGTGTGTGTAGTGTGTGTGTAGCGTGTGTGTAGTGTGTGTGTAGTGTGTGTGTAGTGTGTGTGTAGTGTGTGTGTGTTTGTGTGTGTGTACTCACCTAATTGTGGTTGCAGGGGTCGAGACTCAGCTCCTGGCCCCGCCTCTTCACTGATCACTACTGGGTCCTCTCTCTCTCTGCTTCCTGAGCTTTGTCATACCTCTTCTTAAAACTATGTATGGTTCCTGCCTCCACTACTTCACTTGCTAGGCTATTCCACTTGCTGACAACTCTATGACTGAAGAAATACTTCCTAACGTCCCTGTGACTCGTCTGAGTCTTCAGCTTCCAGTTGTGACCCCTTGTCCCTGTGTCCCCTCTCTGGAACATCCTATCTCTGTCCACCCTGTCTATTCCCCGCAGTATCTTGTATGTCGTTATTATGTCTCCCCTGACCCTTCTGTCCTCCAGTGTCGTCAGTCCGATTTCCCTTAACCTTTCCTCGTACGACATTCCCTTGAGCTCTGGGACTAGCCTTGTTGCAAACCTTAGTACTTTCTCTAACTTCCTGACGTGCTTGACCAGGTGTGGGTTCCAGACTGGTGCTGCATACTCCAGTATGGGCCTAACATACACAGTGTACAGTGTCTTGAACGATTCCTTATTAAGGTATCGGAACGCTATTCTCAGGTTTCCCAGGCGCCCGTATGCTGCTGCGGTTATTTGGTTGATGTGTGCCTCCGGTGATGTACTCGGTGTTATGGTCACCCCAAGGTCTTTCTCCCTGAGTGAGGTCTGTAGTCTTTGTCCACCTAGCCTATACTCTGTCTGCGGTCTTCTTTGCCCCTCCCCAATCTTCATGACTTTGCATTTGGCTGGATTGAATTCGAGAAGCCAGTTACTGGACCACGTGTCCAGCCTGTCCAGGTCTCTTTGCAGTCCTGCCTCATCCTCGTCCGATTTAATTCTTCTCATCAACTTCACGTCATCTGCGAACAGGGACACTTCAGAGTCTATTCCTTCCATCATGTCGTTCACATATATCAAAAATAGCACTGGTCCTAGAACTGACCCGTGGGACCCTGCTCGTAACAGGCGCCCACTGTGATACCTCTTCACGTACCATGACTCGTTGCTGCCTCCCTGTCAGGTATTCCCTTATCCATTGCAGTGCCCTCCCTTTTACATGCGCCTGATCCTCCAGCTTCTGCACTAATCTCTTGTGGGGAACTGTGTCAAAGGCCTTCCTGCAGTCTAGGAAAACGCAATCTACCCACCCCTCTCTCTCGTGTCTTACTTCTGTTACCTTGTCATAAAACTCCAGGAGGTTTGTGATGCAAGATTTGCCTTCCATGAACCCATGCTGGTTTTCATTTATAATCTTGTTCCTTTCCAGGTGTTCGATCACTCTCCTCCTGATAATCTTCTCCATGACTTTGCACACAATACATGTCAGAGACATAGATCTGTAGTTTAGTGCCTCGTTTCTGTTTCCTTTCTTAAATATGGGGACTACATTAGCTGTCTTCCATTTCTCAGGTAGTTGCCCAGTTTCAAGGGATGTGTTGAAGAGTGTGGTTAGAGGCACGCAAGCATCTCTGCTCCTTCTCTAAGGACCCATGGGGAGATGTTGTCCGGTCCCATCGCCTTTGAGGTGTCAAGGTCACTTAAGAGCTTCTTCACCTCCTCCTCAGTTGTTCGTATGTCATCCAACACTTGTTGGTATATTCCCTCTTGATGTTCCCTTCTGTGCTGTCTTCCCACAGCCCTTCCTGTCTCTACTGTAAAAACTTCCTTAAATCTCCTGTTCAGCTCCTCACATACCTCCTGATCATTTCTTGTGAGTTCTCCACCTTCTGTCCTTAATCTGATCACCTGGTCTTTGACTGTTGTCTTCCTCCTGATGTGGCTATACAACAGTTTCGGGTCAGTCTTGATTCTCGATGCTATGTCATTTTCATACTGTCGCTGGGCCTCCCTCCTTACCTGTGCGTACTCATTCCTGGCTCTGCGACTGATCTCCCTATTTTCGTGTGTTCTCTGCCTTCTGTACTTTTTCCATTCTCTATTGCACTTTGTTTTTGCCTCCTTACACCGTCGGGTAAACCAGGGGCTCGTTCTGGTCTTCCCGTTGTTACTGTTGCCCTTGGGAATAAACCTTTCCACTGCCTCCTTGCATTTTGTTGTTACATATTCCATCATTCCATTTACTGGCTTTCCTGCCAGTTCTCTGTCCCACTGGACCTCCCGCAGGAAGTTCTTCAACCCTATGTAGTCCCCTCTTTTATAGTCAGGCTTTTCCCATTCAACTCCTGTTATTCTCTCCACTTGCAGCTCTACTATGTATTCAAAGCACAGAACCACGTGGTCGCTAGCTCCTAGGGGACTCTCATACTTGATGTCCTCAATGTCTGAGCTGCCCAGTGTGAACACAAGGTCCAATCTTGCTGGTTCATCCTCCCCTCTCACTCTGGTAGTGTTCCTAACATGTTGGTGCATGAGGTTTTCCAGCACCACGTCCAACATCCTGGCTCTCCATGTTTCGGGACCCCCATGTGGCTCCAGGTTTTCCCAGTCAATCTCCCTGTGGTTGAAATCCCCCATAACCAGCAACTTTGCTCTGCTGGAGTGAGGTCTTCTTGCCACCTCAGCAAGTGTGTCCACCATTGCTCTGTTGCTCTCTTCATATTCCTCTCTTGGCCTCCTGCAGTTCTGTGGTGGTGGTGGTGTGTGTGTGTGTGTGTGTGTGTGTGTGTGTGTGTGTGTGTGTGTGTGTGTGTGTGTGGTGTGTGTGTGTGTGTGTGTGTGTGTGTGTGTGTGTGTAGTGTAGTGTGTGTGTGTGTGTGTGTGTGTGTGTAGTGTGTGTGTGTGTGTAGTGTGTGTGTGTGTGTAGTGTGTGTGTGTAGTGTGTGTGTGTAGTGTGTGTGTGTGTGTAGTGTGTGTGTGTGTGTAGTGTGTGTGTGTGTGTAGTGTGTGGTGTGTGTAGTGTGTGTAGTGTGTGTGTGTGTAGTGTGTGTGTGTGTAGTGTGTGTGTGTGTAGTGTGTGTGTGTGTAGTGTGTGTGTGTGTAGTGAGTGTGTGTGTGTGTAGTGTGTGTGTAGTGTGTGTGTAGTGTGTGTATAGTGTGTGTATAGTGTGGTATAGTGTGTGTATAGTGTGTATATGTGTATAGTGTGTAATAGTGTGTGTATAGTGTGTATAGTGTGTATAGTGTGTATAGTGTGTGTATAGTGTGTGTATAGTGTGTGTATAGTGTGTGTATAGTGTGTGTAGTATGTGTAGTGTGTATAGTGTGTGTAGTGTGTGTAGTGTGTGTGTGTGTGTGTGTGTGTGTGTGTGTGTGTGTGTGTGTGTGTGTGTGTGTGTGTGTGTGTGTGGTGTGTGTGTGTGCAGGTGTGTGTGTGTGTAGGTGTGTGTGTGTGTGTGTAGGTGTGTGTGTGTGTGTAGGTGTGTGTGTAGATGTGTGTATAGTGTGTGTGTGTAAGTGTGTGTGTGTGTGTGTAGCGTGTGTGTGTAGTGTGTGTGTGTAGTGTGTGTGTGTAGTGTGTGTGTGTAGTGTGTGTGTAGTGTGTGTGTGTGTAGTGTGTGTGTAGTGTGTGTGTAGTGTGTGTGTGTGTGTGTGTGTGCATTGTGTGTGTAGTGTGTGTGTGTATTGTGTGTGTGTATTGTGTGTGTGTATTGTGTGTGTGTGTATTGTGTGTGTGTATTGTGTGTGTAGCATAGCATAGTGTAGCATAGCATAGCATAATGTAGTGTAGTGTAGTGTAGCATAGCATAGTGTAGTATAGCGTAGCATAGTGTAGTGTAGCATAGCATAGTGTAGTATAGCATAGCATAGTGTAGTGTAGCGTAGCGTAGTGTAGCATAGCGTAGCATAATGTAGTGTAGTGTAGTGTAGCATAGCATAGTGTAGTATAGCGTAGCATAGTGTAGTGTAGCATAGCGTAGCATAATGTAGTGTAGTGTAGTGTTGCATAGCATAGTGTAGTATAGCGTAGCATAGTGTAGTGTAGCATAGCGTAGCATAATGTAGTGTAGTGTAGTGTTGCACAGCATAGTGTAGTGTGGTGTAGTGTAGTGTAGTGTTGCATAGCATAGTGTAGTGTAGTGTAGTGTGGTGTAGTGTGCTGCAGCATATGGGTGCCTGTCAAACCTAAGAACAGCATTTCGATATCTGTGTAAGGAGTCATTCAAGACACTGTATACCATGTACGTCAAGCCCATATTGGAGTCTCCAAATGCAGCACCAGTATAGAACCCACACCTGATCAAACACGTTAACAAATTAGAGGACGTGCAAAAGTTTGCAATAAGACTAGCCCCAAAGCTATGGAGTATGTCCTATGAGATGAAGTTAAGGGAGTTCACCCTGACAACACTGGAGGACAGGAGGGATAGGGATAACATATAAGGGATGTATAAAATACTGAGAGGAATTGACAAGGTGAACAGGGCCAGAATGTTTCAGAGATGGGACACAGCAACAAGGAGTCACAACTGAAAGTTAAAATTATTATTATTATAATCAAAAAGAAGCGCTAAGCCACAAGGGCTATACAGTGAAAGTTAAAAACTCAGATGAATCATAGCGATGTTACAAAGTATTTCTTCAGCCTTAGAGTTGTCAGAAAATGGAAACCTGGAGAGTGAGGAAGTGGAGGCAGGATTCATGCACACCTTTAAGAAGAGGTATGATAAGGCTATTGAAGCAGGGAGAGAATGGACCTAGTAGCGATCAGCAAAGAGGCAGGGCCAGGAGCTGTGAAATGAATCCTGAAACCACATATAGGTGAGTACACTCACTCTCATAATGCTCACCAAATAGGGCCTCAGTTTCTCCAGTGTTGGTGAATAGTGTGACCCTTATTAGTGACTGACTTGTAAGTAAGCATCCGTGGGTGGAAAGATCCCACTTCCCTCCCTGCAGTGTTTGGCCTGTGGATGAGTGAGGAAGTCTTGTGTTGTGAAAGATTTGCATGGGATACCACCAATGGCAAACATGACGACACTCATAGAGGAAGTTGTTAGAAATGGTCATAATCAAATCCATAATTTTTAAAGAGGAGGGCCAGTAAGCCAGCAGAAGGCCTCGGTTGGATGACCAAAAGCTTCAGCTGCAGGTCATTATATGACCAAGATGTATATCAAGAAAGACTTGTCCTGTTTCCTGACAAGCCTTATACATACCTAACCGCAGAGGAACACATTTCTGTAAGCGTTGGAAAAGATGGTGGATATTACAGTTAAAAGTAAAAGAAATGCATTTGGTTACTGTTGTCCAATTTAGATAAAATTAAGGCAGAAAGATGATGAAGAGCTCATTTATGAGTGTCTCATGAAAGGTAGGCAAGGGTAAGGAGTGTTAGCCAGCTATGGAAAGCTTCTTTCAAGGAGGTTATGTGAAGCTTCCTGCACATTCAGCAATCAAACAGAAGGCTGAGAAATTTGATCATATCTTATTCAGGGATACATGAACCATACAGGCATAATATGGTACCAGAGACAACAGGGCGTCTTGTAAAGGTAATCTGATGCATTTTAGTAGTAGAAAATTTAAACCAATGAGAAGTGGTCCAGTAGGAAACACTGGAGAGAAGCTGCTACTAGGTGACAGCACCTGCACCAGCTGTTGCAAAACCATAGACATAAAGTCATGACTAAATATCGGATGGAAGAACAGAGGCAAGGTCATTAATTTACCTGGAGTTTACCTGGAGAGAGTTCCAGGGGTCAATGCCCCTGCAGCCCGGTCTGTGACCAGGCCTCCTGGTGGATCAGAGCCTAATCAACCAGGCTGTTACTGCTGGCTGCACGCAAACCAACGTACGAGCCACAGCCCGACTGGTCAGGAACTGACTTTAGGTGCTTGTCCAGTACCAGCTTGAAGACTGCCAGGGGTCTGTTGGTAATCCCCCTTATGTATGCTGGGAGGCAGTTGAACAGTCTCGGGCCCCTGACACTTATTGTATGGTCTCTTAACGTGCTAGTGACACCCCTGCTTTTCATTGGGGGGATGTTGCATCGTCTGCCAAGTCTTTTGCTTTTGTAGTGAGTGATTTTCGTGTGCAAGTTCGGTACTAGTCTCTCTAGGATTTTCCAGGTGTATATAATCATGTCTCTCCCGCCTGCGTTCCAGGGAATACAGGTTCAGGAACCTCAAGCGCTCCCAGTAATTGAGGTGTTTTATCTCCGTTATGCGCGCCGTGAAGGTTCTCTGTACATTTTCTAGGTCAGCAATTTCACCTGCCTTGAAAGGTGCTGTTAGTGTGCAGCAATATTCCAGCCTAGATAGAACAAGTGACCTGAAGAGTGTCATCATGCGCTTGGCATCCCTAGTTTTGAAGGTTCGCATTATCCATCCTGTCATTTTACTAGCAGATGCGATTGATACAATGTTATGGTCCTTGAAGGTGAGATCCTCTGACATGATCACTCCCAGGTCTTTGACGTTGGTGTTTCGCTCTATTTTGTGGCCAGAATTTGTTTTGTACTCTGATGACGATTTAATTTCCTCGTGTTTACCATATCTGAGTAATTGAAATTTCTCATCGTTGAACTTCATGTTGTTTTCTGCAGCCCACTGAAAGATTTGGTTGATGTCTGCCTGGAGCCTTACAGTGTCTGCAATGGAAGACACTGTCATGCAGATTCGGGTGTCATCTGCAAAGGAAGACACGGTGCTGTGGCTGACATCCTTGTCTATGTCAGATATGAGGATGAGGAACAAGATGGGGGTGAGTACTGTGCCTTGTGGAACAGAGCTTTTCACCGTAGCTGCCTCGGACTTTACTCTGTTGACTACTATTACTCTCTGTGTTCTGTTAGTGAGGAAATTATAGATCCATCGACCAACTTTTCCTGTTATTCCTTTAGCACGCATTTTGTGAGCTATTACGCCATGGTCACACTTGTCGAAGGCTTTTGCAAAGTCTGTATATATTGCATCTGCATTCTTTTTGTCTTCTAGTGCATCTAGGACCTTGTCGTAGTGATCCAATAGTTGAGACAGACAGGAGCGACCTGTTCTAAACCCATGTTGCCCTGGGTTGTGTAATTGATGGGTTTCTAGATGGGTGGTGATCTTGCTTCTTAGGACCCTTTCAAAGATTTTTATGATATGGGATGTTAGTGCTATCGGTCTGTAGTTCTTTGCTATTGCTTTACTGCCCCCTTTGTGGAGTGGGGCTATGTCTGTTGTTTTTAGTAACTGTGGGACGATCCCTGTGTCCATGCTCCCTCTCCATAGGATGGTAAAAGCTCGTGATAGGGGCTTCTTGCAGTTCTTGATGAACACGGAGTTCCATGAGTCTGGCCCTGGGGCAGAGTGCATGGACATGTCATTTATTGCCTGTTAGAAGTCATTTGGCATCAGGATAACATCAGATAGGCTTGTGTTAACCAAATTCTGTGGCTCTCTCATAAAAAATTCATTTTGATCTTCGACTCTCAGTCTGGTTAGCAGCTTGCTAAAAACTGAGTCATATTGGGACTTGAGTAGCTCACTCATTTCCTTGCTGTCATCTGTGTAGGACCCATCTTGTTTAAGTAGGGGCCCAATACTGGACGTTGTTCTCGACTTTGATTTGGCATAGAAGAAATACTTTGGGTTTCTTTCGATTTCATTTATGGCTTTTAGTTCTTCCCGCGATTCCTGACTCCTATAAGATTCTTTCAGCTTAAGTTCGATGCTTGCTATTTCTCTGACCAGTGACTCCCTACGCATTTCAGATATATTGACCTCTTTTAGCCGCTCTGTTATTCTTTTCCGTCGCCTGTAAAGGGAGCGACTGTCTCTTTCTATTTTACATCTACTCCTCCTTTTTCTTAGAGGAATAAACCTTGTTCATACATCGAGTGCCACCGAGATAATCTGTTCTAGGCATAAGTTGGGGTCTGTGTTGCTTAGTATATCTTCCCAGCTTATATCGGTTAGGACTTGGTTTACTTGGTCCCACTTTATGTTTTTGTTATTGAAGTTGAATTTGGTGAATGCTCCCTCGTGACTAATCTCATTATGTCGGTCTGGGGCATAATGGGTGGTGCTAAGAATACAAACCTGAGGGACACCTTCAGCCTACACAAAGTAGGGAAAAACATGTGGTTGACCTGGACACAGAAGTGTGTCTCAACATGAAACTCTTGAGGACAAGCGGCAGACTGCCCCAAAGGCCCAAGGAATGAGCCTGGGTGAAGATGTTGTAATGTCAGGTAGTGTCATATGCTTTTTCAAGATAAAAAAAAAAACTAACCAAGTGTTCATTAGCAAACTCTATGGTCCAATACCCGGCCACGTGGAACATTAGGTGTGTTTCCTTAATGCTCCTTACACCTGCTGTGCCTGTTCACCTAGCAAGCAAATAGGTACCTGGGTGTTAGTCGACTGGTGTGAGTTGCATCCTGGGGGACAAGACTGAAGGACCCCAATGGAAATAAGACAGGCAGTCCTCGATGAAACATTTACATTCTTGGGTTATCCTGGCTGGCTAACCCTCTGGGGTTAAGAATACAAACAAAATCTTATCTTAACATAAGTCTCTAAGGAGAATATGGGGTTAATAGTGGATAGGCCCTTATGAAAGCCAAACTCGTGAGAGGAGAGAATGAAGAGTTTAAAAATACCCCACCAAATGTTTCTAATAACTTACAAATTACACTAGTAAGAACATTGGATCTATAGTGAGTGGCAGTAACAAGGGTCAGCATCATCAGTTAAAGGTTGCAGTCACTTGAATGGGAGTCTTAAGCTGATCTGTTCTTTGAAGTATGAACCATCCAAAAATTGATGCACCACCCAAGAATTGATGAATGTCAATGATGAGCAAGGTAACATTTATGAAGGGATTCAGGGAAACCGGCAGGCCGGACTTGAGTCCTGGAGATGGGAAGTACGGTGCCTGCACTCTGAAGGAGGGGTGTTAATGTTGCAGTTTAAAAACTGTAGTGTAAGGCACCCTTCTGGCAAGACAGTGATGGAGTGAATGATGGTGAAAGTTTTTCTTTTTCGGGCCACCCTGCCTTGGTGGGAATCGGCCAGTGTGATAATAAAAAATAACAATGATGGAGTTTTTTCATTTTCTTGTTTTAAAAAGAAAAGCAGAGGGGAATGGAGGCAGTTCTGAGGAGAAACATAAAACAAACAGTACATACATCCCTCTCTACATCCGAGGTCCCTCGGTACAGTAGGTAGTATTGATGCTATGTGGAATCTGTGCCGTACCCTTCATGTTAGTAAACCAGCAATCCAGGATAACAACCTCACATCCACTGAGCCACCTTGGCAGACAAAAAAAGGGCAACCGGAAACCTGCCAAGGGGCATACTCCCACTTCAGTCATCACTTCCTGGAACTGACAAGAAGGCCTCCAAAGATATACCTGTCATCTTGAGGACACCCAAAGCCAACCTCCAGAACTCTGGAGGGTAGCTCAGCACATCCCTTGATGATGCAGATTCCATAACAAATGCCACCACCACTAAGGACCTCAATGGAATGACTCAGACAATGGTTCCCTTTCTCCCAACCTAAGAGCTGTAATTTGCAAGGGGAAATTCCCAAAGGCTGAATGGGTAGGAAAGAAGGGGATGGGAGAGGATAGAAGACAGATGGAGGAGAGGGAAGGGAAGAGAGTTTTGGGGATGGGAGGGGTAGGGGCAATTAGATTTTGGTTAGGGGAGACAAAAAAAGGTCCAAATCCTTAGTTCAAGAGCTTCTTCACCACATCAAACTACTCCCCTTGAAGAGGACCATATATTTAAATATACTAATATTAATTGCAATGATTCTTCATCAACTATTAATGCTCACATCTCCAAATGACAATTATGACACACTCGTGTCAGGAGCAAATACAGGTTTGATAGAATTGTAGACAGTATAATCAGTCTATACATTCTGTGAATTGCCTCTCACATTGATCTTCAAATGAATGACAGAAGTGATGAATTGCCAAAGGCATATATATGCCTTCAAGGAGGAATTAAAACTTGGACCTTCCATTAGAAGCTCTAAGACAATAATACAAAAGGAACTTCAAATGAACTTCACTGACTTGGGACTGAGGGAGATTAACTGGTATCATACAAGAAGACTGGCGTACATGGTGCACCCAACAAAATCAGCAGCTTCCGGCCCAGCTCTGGTTGGAATACAGGTGCATCTTGGAGTTTGCACCACCAGCTGTTGTAAACATCATAATTATATGTAATCTTTGCCAGAGGAACTATTGTCACACTCTGCACCATCAAGAGTTAGAATGAAAAAAAAAATCAAGACAACTTCTTCACAATGTTCAAGAAATGTCTAAAATTTTATCCACTGTGGCATATTACAAACCATTCTAGAAAAATACCTTTACTATTATAAATCATAACCATTTAAATCTGACTAAATTTAACCATATCTTGCTAAAAAAAAATGGGTATTATAAATAACTCAAAATACATACAAGCTATTTTCTAATATTTTTGTTACCAAATTCACATCTGTATAAACAAATCATCGTGACTGTCTCCAGATCACAAGTTTTTAAATATTACCGCTGTAACTTGCCCAGCCCCTAGACCCATTGTGTGCCTCTAATCTTTTGACTGCCACCCACAGGATGGGTATGGGGTGCATAATAAAGCTATTTAAGCTATCATTCAAGAGTAGCCACATGTCTATAACACATTCAACAGTCAGCAAATTCTTGGATGTCCTGTAGCTCAGTTAGTAGCGCACTCAGCTCACACAATGAGGTCCGTGGTTCAATCCCCAGTACAGGGATCGAACCACAGGTGTGTTTCCTTAAGACACCTGCTATCCCTGTTCACCTAGCAGTAAGTAGGTACCTGGGTGTTAGTTGATTGGTGTAGGTTGCATCCAGGAGACAAAATTAACTTTTGTTTGAAATGCTCTGTATAACCAGGGACTTTCTATATAGTATGTTACTGATATCAGCTATGTCTGTATAAGTTGCATCAAGTACTTGTAGAAATAAAGATTATTATTACTTCTGACCAGTTTTGGCTGGATCACAGGTAGGTTTTTGGGAATCTGCCCAACTAGCTGATGTGGACATGAATGAATGCAAATATAGCCACAGGAACTATTATCACACTCTGAGTCATTATACGCTGCAATGTGGAAAAAATAAATTATAAATTCAGAGAAAATTCTCACAAACATTCAAGAACCATCAAAGTATTTTATCCAGAATAGGATATGTATTACTAATCATTTTGGAGAAATACCCTGTCTTTTCCTATTGTAATTAACTCGTGATTATTTATTTATTTATTATGTTTTGTATGACTGAATTGTGAGCATAAAAAAAGTACAGTAGTCCATTACTATGGTAGCTTAGGTATCAGTTCTCTCATCTTCCTTGAATTCCTAAATTTCTTATGACCACTTAAAGAACATATACATAAGCAATCAATTAGTTATTGTGTTATTAGTCTTAAGTTAGTTTTAAGTTTGCCCAATATGGTGTACATATTAAATAGGGGCTTCCTGCATGTACACCTAAATATCACCCATCTCTGTACAAACATTGTATCATGCTGAAGTAAATAATCTGAAATTGAAATTGAACTGAAGCCCCATTCCCCGGACCCATTAGGTGCATCTGTAATGTTTTGATTATGGGGCACAAAATGGGCATGCAGTGCATAACAGAGCAATTAAACTAATATCAAGGGATATCAGCCTTTAAAATTTTTCACAGGCAAAAGCAGACTTTTGTATATCAAATGTAAAATCAAGCAGGCAAAAGAGAACAAGCAGAGCATGGTACAGTTTTTAAATTAGAAAACCAATAAATAAAAATATATCATTTAAAATTTTCAACAGTCACAGTTAAATACTGTATGTGCCTTTTTCTTTTAAATTAATTGTTTTATCATTTGTTTTATAACATAATTTAGTCATACAATTATTAAAAAATAAATTAAAAATAGATACTAATAGTAAGTGTATTATACAGCAAAAGAAATAATTTTTTAAATAAAATACTTAACAAGAAGAAGTTGAATACAGGTGTTGGGTCACTGTGAGACACCTGTGGGATACATCTGACTGATATCATGGATTAGGAGTCATTTTGTCTAGATGCTGCATAAGACACTAACAAGCATCTTATGCTGGTTATCCAGATAAGGCATAAGAGGCCAACAACACTGTATACCTTGTCTGTAGTAAACTATGTTATCATAACGCTCTCAAGCACAGACTCGCACACTTTATTCAACTATCATTTCATGTCAAGAAAGCTTCCTTAGCTGGGGTGGTTTCTAGAGTAAAGTTTGTCTTCAAAGTATTACTATAAAAATACTAGACTCACAAATAAGGTAGACATATATTGTTTTCAGTCAGTGGTAGTAATCATGAAGAGTTAGTTGACAAAATTTTTGACCATATCCCTCTACTGGAAACTTGTTAATTACACTTGCTAAAGCTCTAGTTCAATTAAAAGAAGTAAATGGCTTCACAAGTGTAAAAACACGTTTTATTACAACTGATTTTTGCAAAAACTAATAGACAATCTTTGTTGTGTTTTAGTTTTTCAAAAAAATAAATTGTTAGACATTGAACATTAAAAAAGTTTCTCTTCTGTATGAACCCTCAGGTGGATTATTAAACTTAAGTTTTTCTGAAAATACTTCTACATACTTTTAACAATATTATAGTTTCTCTCTAGCATGAACTCTTATGTGTTTTATTAGTTTTGATTTTACTCTAAAGGCTTTTAGACACTCTGAACACTGATGTGGTTTCTCTCCTGTGTGAACTCGGAAATGTATGTTTAATTTATATTTTTCTGTAAAGGATTTTAGACACTCTGAACACTGATATGATTTCTCTTTTGTATGAACTCTCAGGTGTCTTGTTAGAGCTGACTGTTTGGAAAAGGCCTTTAGACACTCTGAGCACTTGTATGGTTTCTCTCCAGTATGAACTCTAATGTGTTCTATTAGATCTTTTTTTTGTGAAAATGCCTTGAGACACTCTGAACACTTAAATGGTTTTTCTCCAGTATGAATTCTTGTATGTTTTATCAGTTCAGATTTTTCTGAAAATGCCTTAAGACATTCTGAACACTTATGTGGTTTCTCTCCAGTATGAACTCTTATGTGTATTTTTAGACCTGACTTTTTTGAAAAGGCCTTTAAACACTCTGAACACTGAAATGGTTTCTCTCCGGTATGAATTCTAAAGTGGGAATTTAGATCAGTTTTTCTCGAAAAGGATTTTATGCACACAGAACACTGATATGGTTTCTCTCCTGTATGAACTCTCAAGTGTCTCGTTAAATCTAATTTTTGTGTAAAGGCCTTCAGGCATCCTGAACACTGGTATGGCTTCTCTCCTGTATGAACTCTCCTATGTTTTATTAGATCTGATTTTTGTGTAAAGGCCTTTATACACTCCAAACACTTATACGGTCTCTCTCCAGTATGAATCCGGATGTGTTTTGATAGACCTGCTTGTTTAGCAAAGGCCTTTAGACACTCTGAGCATTGATATGGTTTCTCTCCTGTATGTACTCGTAAGTGTATGTTTAATTTATATTTTTCTGAAAAGGCTTTAGACACTCTGAGCACTGATAAGGTTTCTCTCCTGTATGAAGTCTCAAGTGTTTTGTTAGGTATGATTTTTGTGTAAAATCCTTCAGACACTCTGAACACTGGTATGCTCTCTCATTAACATGAAGTTTTAAGTGAGTGGTTAGATTTGAATTTTTTGAACATCTTTGATATAGTTTCTTCTCTGTGTGAACACTCATGTTTGATTAATATATATTTATTGAAATGACTAAATTTAACGATGGGCTCTTCAATGCTGCATAATAGAAGAGAAACACCAAAATAGAAAGGCTAAACCAAAATTTCATAATGTTACAAAATCATATTAAGTATGGGTAACAACTGACAGAGAATTAAGGATGAAGACAAGATCACTTAAGCCAGGGAAGCATGTAAGACATTAAAATTTCCAAAGTATGTTTACATAAGATGATAACTTCGATGCTACAGAATTTAACCCTAAACAGCTAATTGAAATAGAAAACAATGTAATATCTGAGGTTAGAATTGCTACTGAATGTAAATAAGAGAAAGGCAAAAAGACAAGATGAGAGAACATGACAGCTCTTAAAAACATGACCTGACAAATTGAGTAATTTCCTCCAGAAAAATTTTTGAGATTTCATTTGGAGGACAAAATGGATGGCATCTGGAAAATATGAATTAGATGGATGTTTAGAAATACAAAAGGGAGGCTTCCTTGCAGACAGTTTACATTATAATTGTATAATGCAGTAGAGGAATGGTGCACGGACCATAAAAAACATGGAAATGAAAAGAAAAAACCTGTGACAAGATATAAAATGGCTTACAGCCAAAAACTGTAACTTATGAAGGCTGAAAACATTAGACATGCTATATTTAGCTGACAGGAAGGAAAAGAAAGACACGAAAACCACAAGAATAAAAAACAATACAAATGATTTGATAAGCAAAATTTCTTACTACCATTCAAAAGGAAGAAAAAGAGGCCACAGCTATAACTAAAACAAGAACTGCTGAAGGATACAATAAAAAAAGGCCACACCTATAACCTAAAGAAGAGCTGCTGAAGAATACAAGAAGAAAAAAGCCCAGCTATAACCTGAAGAAGAGCTGCTGAAGGATATAAGAGCAAAAAGGCCACAGCTATAACCTAAAAAAGAACTAGTGAAAGCAAGAAGAAAAAAGGCCACAGCTATAACGTAAAGAAGAAGAGCTGCTGAAGGATACTAGAAAAAATAATCCTTGTACTGAATGGTAGAAGAGTGGAACAGGTTACATGAGGAAGTAATAAGTGCTAAAACAACTGGAAATTACAAAAAAAAAAAACTAACAACAGATTAAACAGCAAACAGAAGACAACAGGAGCCTTGCCTGATCCTGCATTAATACATTATGTGCTTACAAAGTTTAATTTGGAGGTAAGAAAAGACAAGATAAAAATATAACCACAGCTAATGCAACTGTTGATTAACATGCTATTAGTCACAATCTGCAAAAGTCCACTGGGGAATTTCAATAAATTACACTTTATAAATTTACATATATTACATATTTTATGAAAATTTCAATAATTTTCTTAAGACACATTCAAAAGTATTAGAATAATGTTCATCCTTTATTTATATCATTTATGCTTTTCAAATATATGACTTCTCACATACAAGTTTACAAGTCTTCTACACAAATTTTTTATTTATTTATTTTTGGACACTGAATACTATTAGTTTCTTGCAGACCAAGTCTCTGTTTCACTAGGTCTCACGGTTTACATAAATTCACTTTAACAAAGGCAAGGTACTAGGAAACTAATGTTGTATGTGTCTGCTGTTTAACAAGGTATATATGGGTCTATCTAGTATGGTTAGTCCCAGGAGACCCCCTTGCCAGCCTTAGAACTGAGGTAGTCCATGTCATAGTCCTGAGTCACAGGGATGTTAGGAAGTATTTCTTCAGCCTTAGTGTTGTCAGGAAGTGGAACAATCTGAAGTAGTGGAGGCAGGATCCATACATAGTTTTAAGATGAGGTACAATAAGGCTTATGGAGCAGGAGAGTGACTAGCAGAGAGGCAGGGCCAGAAGCTATGAATCAACCCCTGCAACCACAAACAGGTGAATACAAATTACTACTACAGTACTAGTGCTTTGTTCACATGATGTAGTAGCTGGCAGTGCAAGTGAGAAGTTACTACTACAGTACTAGTGCTGTGTCCACATGATGTAGCAGCAGGGAATTATTAATTAATCAATATTATGAACTGGAAGAGAAAATACTATCACATAAAAGTGAGGTATTAAATAAATTAAAATGGGTAAATACTTTAGTTGACCAGTCTATTAATGTAAATGCCAGGTCTTTGCCCAAACTCCCAGAGTTTGGGCAAAGTCTACAGTATTAGTAAAGGCAGAAAATCATATAAATAATTGTCCCCATCATTTTTGGTTCCTGCCACTAGTATAATCCTGAACTGATCTACGAGCAGGGAACCTTTTGCTGGTTTGGGCAGAGAGTTCCAGATCTTTGGGCCCTTCATGTGGACTGCATTTTTACAAGGTGTGAGACAGACACGAGGGATGTCAAAAAGTGTTTTGTGCCTTGTGTTATGTCTGTGTGTTCTGTTGTAGCAGTCTAGGAGAAGTTTGAGTGGAGGGTTTATATTGGAGTTTAGTGTTCTGTATACAGTGGACCCCCCGCCTTACGATGGCATTGCGTTACGTTAAATCCGCCATACGATACATTTTAATGCAAAAATTTTGCCTCGCCTCACGTGATTCATCCGGGATGCATCCCACACGTGGCCTCAGCTGCCCCGTGCGTGCCAGTGTTTACAAACCAGCCAGTGCAGTTGCATCCACGCATATATTCAGTACATTTCATATTATCACAGTGTTTTTAGTGATCGTAGCTGCAAAATAAGTCACCATGGGCCCCAAGAAAGCTTCTAGTGCCAACCCTGTGGGAAAAAGGGTGAAAATTACTATGGAAATGAAGAAAGAGATAATTGATAAATACGAAAGTGGAGTGCGTGTCTCGGAGCTGGCCAGGTTGTATACCAAACCCCAATCAACCATCGCTACTATCGTGGCCAACAAAACGGCAATCAAGGAAGCTGTTCTTGCAAAAGGTGCAAGTTTGTTTTCGAAACAGAGATCACAAGTGATAGAAGATGTTGAGAGACTTATTGGTGTGGATAAACGAATAACAGATAGCAGGAGGTAGCATCTCTCAAGCGAATCATATGTGAAAAGGCTAGGAAGTTGCACGAGGATTTAATTAGAAAAATGCATGCAACTAGTGGTGATGTGAGTGAATTAAAGGCCACCAAATGTTGGTTTGAGAGATTTAAGAATCATAGTGGCATACATAGTGTGATAAGGCATGGTGAGGCTGCCAGTTCGAACCAAAAAGCGGCTGAAAAATATGTGAAGGGATTCAAGGATTACATAGACAGTGAAGAATTGCAACCTGAACAAGTGTTTAATTGCGACGAAACAGGCCTGTTTTGGAAGAAAATGCCAAGCAGGACCTACATTACTCAGGAGGAAAAGGCACTCCCAGGACATAAGCCTATGAAAGACAGGCTTACTCTTCTGATGTGTGCTAATGCTAGTGATGATTACAAAGTGAAGCCTTTATTGGTGTATCACTCTAAAACTCCCAGAGCATTCAGGCAAAACAATGTTGTCAAGGCTAATTTGTGTGTGATGTGGAGGGCAAACAGTAAGGCATGAGTCACTCGGAACCTTTTCTACGACTGGTTACACCATGCATTTGCCCGCACTGTGGAAAAATTACCTAATGGAAAAGAAATTGGACCTTAAGTGCCTCCTGGTATTAGACAATGCTCCTGGTCATCCTTTGGACTTGGCAGAGCGACTTTCTAGGGACATGAGCTTCATTAAGGTCAAGTTTTTGCCTCCTAATACCACTCCTCTCCTGCAGCCCATGGACCAGCAGATCATTTCAAACTTCAAAAAACTCTACACAAAAGCAGTTTTAAAAGTGCTTTGAAGTGACCTCAGACACTCAACTGACTCTAAGAGAGTTTTGGAAAGATCACTTTAGCATCTTCAGTTGTGTAAACCTTATAGGTAAGGCTTGGGAGGGAGTGACTAAGAGGACCTTGAACTCTGCTTGGAAGAAACTGTGGCCACAATGTGTAGAAGAAAGGGATTTTGAAGTGTTTGGGGCTAACCTTCAGGAGCCGATGCCAGTTGTGGAATCTATTGTGGGGTTGGAGGTTAGTGGGGAGGATGTGGAAGAGTTGGTGGAGGAGGACAATGAAGAACTAACCACTGAAGAGCTGCAAGATCATCTTCAACAGCAAGAGGCCAGACCTGAGGAAACTGCTTCAGAGGAGGGGAAAGAAAAATTGAGGAAGATGCCTACTTCAAAGATTAAGGAAATGTGTGCAAAGTGGGTTGAACTGCAAACCTTTGCGGATGAAAATCACCCTGACACAGCTACTGTAAGCCGTGCTGGTGACTATTACAATGACACTGTTATGGCCCATTTTAGGGAAGTCTTAAAGGAACGGGAGGTACAGACCTCTATGGACAGATTTGTTGTGCGACAGAGGTCCAGGGACTCTCAAGCTGGTCCTAGTGGCATTAAAAGAAGAAGGGAAGCAACCCCAGAAAAGGACTTGCTACCTCAAGTATTAATGGAAGAGGATTCCCCTTCTAAACAATAACAACTTCCACACTCTCCCCTCCTCCCATCCCATCAATCATCACCAGATCTTCAATAAAGGTAAGTGTCATGTATTCTATTGTGTGTCATGTATTCTATTCTAAGTAGAGTAGTAATTGTGCATGTCTTCTTCAGTTTGTGTATTAAAATTAATATTTCATGTGGTAAAAATTTTTTTTTTTCATACTTTGGGGTGTCTTGCACGGATTAATTTGATTTCCATTATTTCTTATGGGGAAAATTAATTCGCCTTACGATAATTTCGGCTTACAATGAGCTCTCAGGAACGTATTAATATCGTCAGGCGGGGGTCCACTGTATATAGTAGGCACAAAAATAAGGGTGCATATTTTGTATATTAAGTAAGTTCAAGCTCTTGAAGAGTGCTGGGGTGTGTTGTCTGGCGCAGGAGTTTGTGATCATCCACACCACAGCTTTTTGTTGGGTTATTAAAGGTTTAAGGTGATTGGCCATGGTAGATCCCCAAGCACAAATACCATAGGTGAAGTAGGGGTATATTAGAGTGTGATATAAAGTAAGGAGCACCATTTGGGGCACATAGTATTGTATCTTGGAAAGGATACCTACTGTTTTGGAAACTTTCTAAGTTATATGCTGGATGTGGGTCTGAAATTTAAGATTACAGTCAAGTTGGAGACCTAGAAATTTGCCCTCAGTGTGTCTCGTAATGGAGTAAGGTGAATAACACCCAGGTACCTACTTACTGCTAGGCAAACAGGAACAGCAGGTGTAAGGTGAGTTCCACCCAGGTACCTACTTACTGTTAGGTGAACAGGAACAGCGGGTGTAAGGTGACTAACACCCAGGTACATACTTACTGGTAGGTGAACAGTGACGGCAGGTGTAAGGAAACATGCTCAATGTTCCAACTTTGTCAGGACTGATTGTGGACCCTGAGAATGTAAGTTTATTCAGATACAGTACACATAAATACAGTTACATAAATTATCATACACAGCAGCAAATATATAAATTATATAGGATAACTAAAAAAAAGTCAGACTTACTTCCACTGGGATCCTTGTAATATCTTATTATTTAAACCTTGAAAGTTAAAACAGCTATGTAACTCTATGTGAAAAGCTGTTACAATAAAATGAGATATACTAGGAACAAGGTAAACTGAGTTATTTATATTAACATTAAAGATAGGATCAGATCACAATAATACGTATATGTATGTAGCTACATTCATTAGGGACTTTTTGGCTCTCTTCCTGAAGTGGCTTATGCTATAACAGGCTTTGGCATGTGCAGGCAGTCTGTTCCACTCCTTTATTGCTGTACAATAAAATATGTTTGAAGTCTGACCACCTACTGTGGGTACTACAAAGTTGTGTTCCCTTCCTCTAGTATTATAATTGCTTTAGTTCCCAGCCTTGACAAACTTGGCAGCAAGATATTCTGGACACTGAGCAATTTTATAAACGTGATTTAACTTCAGTTGTTTTACTCTGTCTTCAACATTCAGCATATCCATTTGTTGTAATTCATCCTGTCCTGCATGTTCTCTTGGACCCAGGTCCAGGAGGAATCTTACCATTTTGTTCTGTGTGATTTGTAGTCTATCTTTCAGTTTTTTGTTAAGGCAGAGTACCATGAAGAGCAAAAGTAGTCTATATGACAGTGCATAAGAGCTGGACATAGGGTCTAGACATAGGTAGACACTGTGCTTGTCTGTAGAGGAAGTTTAGTCTGTCATTCACTTTTTTTTACTACGCTGTTCCCTATCAATTCTCGGATCAATTCTCGGATCAATTCTTGGATCAAAGGGGATTCCCAGATATTTCACCGAGGATACTGAAGTGATGGGCTCCCCATTCACGGGACATTAAAATTATTTACCCTTTTCAGTGTTTCGTTCCAAAGAGTGTAGCTTCCGTTTTTCCTGAGGTGTAACAATAATTTGTTGTCTACTAACCATCTGCTGCAGGACTCTTAGTTCTAGTGATAGTACATTAGCTATATCTTGTGGGTCTACCTGACACTAACAGAACACTGTCATCTGCATACAACACTTGACGCTGATGGGCATGACATTTATATAACACTGGAACAGTAAGGGACCCAGAATTTTACCTTGGGGAACCCCACATGTTATCTGCAGGGATCCTAATTCTGTGTTGTTGATCTTAACAATTTGTTTCCTGTTGCTCAGGTAGTGTGAGCTAAGACTGTCATCTATGCCACAAACAACCTGGACAAGAGAATCAAAGAACCACAATGGAAATAAGCCACACTACACAGCTTGTCCTGGGTTACACAACGCTCCTGGGTTAATAATAATAAAATTTCGTAATAGAGAAGTGACCATTTGGGACAATGACCCCAATGGAAATTAAGTTACTTTGACTCTTTTGGGTTATCCTGGTGGGAAATTTACACATACGTTGCTATGCATGATAATTTGTGTAACTTTGTGTGTACCTGTACCTAAACAAACTTATTTGCTTAATTACTTGTAATAGAGGTGACCACCACCAGTCAACACAGTCACGTCTAGATATTTATAAATCTCTCTAAATAATCTTTAATATATTCTTAACTTGTATTCTTACAGTCCCAAATACCTCACCTTTGTGTCTTCTTACGTTAATTCTCAAATATTCTTCCAGTAGTAAAGTAAACTTAAAACTAATGCTTATTTTGAGTCCAATATCTGCTTACTTCTAATTACTTTATTGTTGGGGTTATAAGAGCCACTGACAGCTTACGCAGTATCGAGCCCGACTTCCCGATGTTTGGGGAAGATTTGTTGCCCGAAGCTGGACCATGAAAGATAAAGGAACAAAAGTTCCTTTGTAAATAGAAATAGGTGGACCTCCCTTGCCAAGCCCCAGCAGAGCCAGACGCCCACTTCCCCCACCTGAGTGGGGTGTGTGGGTGTCTGAGTGAGTGGGTGTGGGTGTTGAGGTTTATAGGGCCACTGATGATGTACGCCGTATCGAGCCCTGCTTTCCAGTGCTAGGAAAAGAACCCTCGACCAACGTGGAAGGAAGTTAGTAAGTTTATTCAGGTATACACAAATACAGTTACATAGATTATCATACATAGTAGCATATGCGTAGAGAACCTGGGATAACCCAAAAATGTCAGTGATTAATTTCCATTGGGATCATTTGGTTGACTAATAACTGTGCATATTGCATGCCCCCAGTGCACCCAGAGGCCAGCAAGAAGGCGCAGGTACAGGACAGGTTCTCCTGACGGTCTGGAGGGTCAAATACCTCCCCACTGAGGAGAGTAAGGTAAAAGACTGCACCCCAAATATGCACAAGGCAGCACAGAAGACTCCGTGCAGAGTGGTAAAGGGACACCACAGTAGGAAATGTTCCACCGTTTCAGGCTGAGGGACACATTATTATTATTATAATCAAGGGGAAGCGCTAAACCCGGAGGATTATACAGCGCCTGGGGGGGGGGGAAGATGTGGAAGGCATTCAGGCTTAATTCGGGGAACTGGAGCACAGATCCAATTTCCTAAATCAAGAGCCCCTCACCAACATCAAGGAACCTTCCTTGAGGGAAGGCTGAGGGACAACGGGACAATAATCACGGTAATATTTAATGGGGTGGACGGGTAAGCCAACAGAAGACCTTGGTCAGATAACCAAAAGCTCCAGCTGCAGGTCATCATACGACAGACCCGCGTCAGGAGACAATCGTTTCTTGGCAAGATTCGTCAGGAAAAACTAGTTTCCTGAGGAATCTTAAGCTAACGACACGGGCAGGGCGGAGAGTACGTCATCCGAAGGCAGTGCAGATGAACTTCCAGCGGTGAATGCCCAACCCGGAGGTGGGTCAGTGCAATATCCAGCGAGCGATTGGGATGACGAGCCCGTGGGCAGCGACCGTTGAAAGACCGGACTGAGCTAAATGCCGAAGAAGATAGGGACCGTGCCAGTTTCCCTTGCCATATTATTATTATAATCAAGGGGGAAGCGCTAAACCCGGAGGATTATACAGCGCCTGGGGGGGGGGATGTGGAAGGCATTCAGGCTTAATTCGAGGAACTGGAGCACAGATCCAATTCCCTAAATCAGGAGCCCCTCACCAACATCAAGGAACTTTCCTTGAGGGGTTCCCTTGCCATAAACGGCAGATTTCCCTCCAGCCTTTGTGAAATCAATGGGGCTCAGTGCAAGGGATGTAATGGTATGGAGTGTGTGTGCGAGGGAGGCCGCTCGATCACCCACTTCATTGCCCCGAATGCCAACACGAGCTGGTACCCACTGAAGGAAGATGCTCCAACCCGGACTTCCTGCCGGACTAGGAAACCGAGGGACCGTGGACGGGCAGAACAAAGTGCCAGGGATCTTAGCCTCGTCTGCCACTGCAATGTTGTTGATGGTATTGTTAGGTGTAAGGTTGCCCGAGGGGTATACCAGGCACCAGTGTTGCCCGAGTTGTGTACCAACCAGGCACCAGTGTTGCCCGAGTTGTGTACCAACCAGGCACCAGTGTTGCCAGAGGTGTGTACCAACCAGGCACCAGTGTTGCCTGAGGTGTGTACCAACCAGGCACCAGTGTTGCCTGAGGTGTGTACCAACCAGGCACCAGTGTTGCCTGAGGTGTGTACCAACCAGGCACCAGTGTTGCCTGAGGTGTGTACCAACCAGGCATCAGTGTTGCCTGAGGTGTGTACCAACCAGGCACCAGTGTTGCCCGAGGTGTGTACCAACCAGGCACCAGTGTTGCCTGAGGTGTGTACCAACCAGGCACCAGTGTTGCCTGAGGTGTGCACCAACCAGGCACCAGTGTTGCCCTGAGGTGTGTACCAACCAGGCACCAGTGTTGCCTGAGGTGTGTACCAACCAGGCACAGTGTTGCCTGAGGTGTGTACCAAACCAGGCACCAGTGTTGCCTGAGGTGTGTACCCAAACCCGGCACCAGTGTTGCCTGAGGTGTGTACCAACCAGGCACCAGTGTTGCCTGAGGTGTGTACCAACCAGGACCAGTATTGCTCGAGGTGTGTACCAACCAGGCACCAGTGTTGCCTGAGGTGTGTACCAACCAGGCACCAGTGTTGCCTGAGGTGTGTACTAACCAGGCACCAGTGTTGCCTGAGGTGTGTACCAACCAGGCACCAGTGTTGCCTGAGGTGTGCACCAACCAGGCACCAGTGTTGCTCGAGGTGTGTACCAACCAGGCATCTGTGTTGCCCGAGGTGTGCACCAACCAGGTATCAGTGTTGCCCGAGGGGTGTACCTAGGATCAGTGTTGCCTGAAGTGTGTACCAACCTAGCATCAGTGTTGCCTGGGGGGTGTGCCAGGCATCAGTGTTGCTCGAGGTGTGTACCAACCAGGCACCAGTGTTGCCCGAGGTGTGTACCAACCAGGCATCGGTGTTGCCCGAGGTGTGTACCAACCAGGCACCAGTGTTGCCTGAGGTGTGTACCAACCAGGCACCAGTGTTGCCTGAGGTGTGTACCAACCAGGCACCAGTGTTGCCTGAGGTGTGTACCAACCAGGCATCAGTGTTGCCTGAGGTGTACCAACCAGGCATCAGTGTTGCCTGAGGTGTGTACCAACCAGGCACCAGTGTTGCCTGAGGTGTGTACCAACCAGGCACCAGTGTTGCTGAGGTGTGTACCCAACCAGGCACCAGTGTTGCCTGAGGTGTGTACCAACCAGGCACCAGTGTTGCCTGAGGTGTGTACCAACCAGGCACCAGTGTTGCCTGAGGTGTGTACCAACCAGGCACCAGTGTTGCTCGAGGTGTGTACCAACCAGGCACCAGTGTTGCCTGAGGGTTGTACTAACCAGGCACCAGTGTTGCCTGAGGTGTGTAACCAACCAGGCACCAGTGTTGCCTGAGGTGTGCACCAACCAGGCACCAGTGTTGCTCGAGGTGTGTACCAACCAGGCATCTGTGTTGCCCGAGGTGTGCACCAACCAGGTATCAGTGTTGCCCGAGGGGTGTACCTAGGATCAGTGTTGCCTGAAGTGTGTACCAACCTAGCATCAGTGTTGCCTGGGGGGTGTGCCAGGCATCAGTGTTGCTCGAGGTGTGTACCAACCAGGCACCAGTGTTGCCCGAGGTGTGTACCAACCAGGCATCGGTGTTGCCCGAGGTGTGTACCAACCAGGCACCAGTGTTGCCCGAGGTGGTGTACCAACCAGCACCAGTGTTGCCTGAGGTGTGTACCAACCAGGCACCAGTGTTGCTGAGGTGTGTACCAACCAGGCACCAGTGTGTGCCCGAGGTGTGTGTACCAACCAGGCATCAGTGTTGCCTGAGGTGTGTACCAACCCGGCATCAGTGTTGCCTGAGGTGTGGTACCAACCAGGCACCAGGTTGCTGAGGTGTGTACCAACCAGCACCAGTGTTGCCTGAGGTTGTGTACCAACCAGGCACAGTGTTGCCTGAGGTGTGTACCAACCAGGCACCAGTGTTGCCTGAGGTGTGTACCAACCAGGCAACCATGTTGCCTGAGGTGTGTACCAACCAGGCACCAGTGTTGCTCGAGGTGTGTACCAACAGGCACCAGTGTTGCTCGTGGTGTGTACCAACCAGGCACCAGTGTTGCCCGAGGTGTGTACCAACCAGGCACCAGTGTTGCCCGAGGTGTGTACCAACCAGGCACCAGTGTTGCCCGAGGTGTGTACCAACCAGGCACCAGTGTTGCCTGAGGTGTGTACCAACCAGGCACCAGTGTTGCCTGAGGTGTGTACCAACCAGGCACCAGTGGGTTGCCTGAGGTGTGTAACAACCAGGCACCAGTGTTGGGCCGAGGTGTTGTACCAACCAGGCACCAGTGTTGCCCGAGGTGTGTACCAACCAGGCATCAGTGTTGCCTGAGGGGTGTACCTAGGATCAGTGTTGCCTGAAGTGTGTACCAACCTAGCATCAGTGTTGCTCGAGGTGTGTACCAACCAGGCACCAGTGTTGCCTGAGGTGTGTACCAACCAGGCATCGGTGTTGCCCGAGGTGTGTACCAACCAGGCATCAGTGTTGCCTGAGGGGTGTACCTAGCATCAGTGTTGCCTGGGGGGTGTGCCAGCCATCAGTGTTGCCTGAGGGGTGTACCTAGCATCAGTGTTGCCCGGGGGGTGTGCCAGCCATCAGTGTTGCCTGGGGGGGTGTACCAGGTACCAGTGTTACCTGGGACTAGTAATGACCAGACATTCTGTATCTTGTCAAGCATTTAGTTCCTTCTGCTTCCTGATTCTCTAGTTTGTTGTGTGACCGCAGTTCATGGATGAGTGGAACAAACTCCCGAGTACCGTCATAGACGCTAAGACGTTGTGTACTTTTAAAAATGGGTCGGATAAATACATGAATGGGTGTGGGTGGGCGAGTTGGACCTGACTAGCTTGTGCTACTAGGTCGGATGCACTGCTCCTCAAGTGACGTGTCTGACCTCACTAGGTCACGGCATTGGCTTAAGCCGGTGGGGGAATTGGAGCTGCCTCGCATAGGCCAGTTGCAGTGTTCCTTCTTTATGTTCATCCTGCGAGAATAACCAGCATTACAGAAGTCACAATAATATCTATTTCTACAAGTACATGTACAAGGTATACAGACCGTAGCTGACATCAATGACATACTAGTATATAGAAAACCTCTTGTTATGCAGTAAAGCAGATAACTATTATAATCAAAATTAAGCGCTAAACCCACTGGGGTCATACAGCGCTGGCAGTTATGCAAAGCATTTTGGGCAAATTAGGTCAATTTTGTCCCCAGCGCCTTTCAAGGCAGGTGAAATTGCTGACCTAGAAAATGTACAGAGAACCTTCACGGCGTGCATAACGGAGATAAAACACCTCAATTACTGGGAGCGCTTGAGGTTCCTGATTATTATAATCAAAAAAGAAGCGCTAAGCCACAAGGACTATACAGCACTTGAGGTTCCTGAACCTGTATTCCCTGGAACGCAGGCGAGAGAGATACACGATTATATACACTTGGAAAATCCTAGAGTTATTAGTACCAAACTTGCCCACGAAAATCACTCCCTATGAAAGCAAAAGACTTGGCAGACGATGCAACATCCCCCAAATGAAAAGCAGGGGTGTCACTAGCACTATAAGAGAGACAATACAGTAAGTGTCAGGGGCCCAAGACTGTTCAACTGCCTTCCAGCATACATAAGGGGGATTACCAATAGACCCCTGGCAGTCTTCAAGCAGGCACTGGACAAGCACCTAAAGTCAGTACCTGACCAACCGGGCTGTGGTTCGTACGTCGGTTTACGTGTGGCCAACAGTAAGGACCTGGCTGATCAGGCTCTGATCCACCATGAGGCCTGGTCACAGACCGGGCCGCGGGGGCGTTGACCCCCGAAATCCTCTCCAGGTATATTTTAGGATGCGACCCACACCAGTCCACTAACACCCAGGTACCTAGTTTACTGATAGGTGAATATGAACAGCAGATGTCTTAAGGAAACACGTCCTGATGTTTCCACCCGTACCGGGGATCAAACCACTGACCTCAGTATGCGAGCTGAGTGCACTAACAATAGAGCCACGGGACACAAACCATCAGTAACCACTGGTGAGTCATCAGATACCTCTGCGGATAATAACTATTACAGTTACTAGATGTATTAAGGACATTGCACGATCCTAGAGGTTCCCATATTGCATACCTCGTTCACTGCACCTCAGTCCACCGAGTGCAACAAGGCAACATACATTTGTACTTAGTTAAATATCAGCATTGTATATTTGGAGCAAATCAGATTTGCTATTCTTAAGTTATCACCTGGACACTAATATCCGAATTTCCTCATTATGAATAACAAATTAGATAATTCACAGCGCTGAACTAATTCAAACCTGCAAAGGAATTCTCTTATCTCAAAGGAACCATTATCCTAAAATACATCAGCACATTATATCTATTATTATAATCATAACCAAGCGCTAAACCCACAAGGAAAACTGCCTTTACAGACCCGATTATTGGACACCGTGAAAAGAATTAATTATGAAAAGCTTCCCCCAACCATGGCTTATCAGCCCCAATACAGAGAAGAATGACAAAGATCAGCATCCGGGGAATTTTGACAGGGGATTCTAGACTTGCCTAACCTATAGCCATGACCTTTTTATCTGGGGGAATTGTCAAAGGTAACACCGCCTAAGACGCTTGCCTCATTCCTACAGTACATAAGCCACATCTTGCGAAATTTGTTGACTCTTTTTAAGATTGGGGGAGTTTAAAAGACTCCAGGCTGGGGGACTGATTATTCAAACTCCCCCCTGATCTTAACCATTCTTTTGTTTTGGAGAAAACCCACTGCTTACGAAATGTTTCCAAATAAAGATCCCAAAGTGTTCGAAGGAATAGGGAGCATTCCCCCTTTCCTCAATTTTTTTTTTCCCCCACACAGCGGGGGTGTCACAGCACGTTAAGAGACCAACAATAAGTGTCGGGGGCCCCGAATGTTCAACTGCCTCCCAGCACAATAAGGGGGATTTCCCAAACAGACCCTGGCAGTTTCAACGGCACTGGACAAGCCCCAAAGTCATTTCCTGTCAGGGGGCTGTGGTCTTAGTTGGTTTGCGTGCACCCAGCAGAAACAGCCTGGTTGATCAGGCGCTGATCCACCAGGGGGCCGGGACAGCCCCGGGGCCGCGGGGGCTTGACCCCAAAACTTCTCCGGTAAACTCCAGGTAAACACCAGCAGAACGATTTTTTTTTATTAAGGGGAAGATTACAGTCTTTGGAAATAAGCACTTCATTAATGGAGGCAAAGCGGGTGAAAGAAAGAGACTATATGGTATTAAATTTTGGGCTTGGTGGCAAAAGCTCTGCTTCAAAAGCGGGGGCGGGGTTCGTTAAAACCCCGGGGTAAAAAATTTGGGACATGTTTCTTTACACCTGTTGTCGATGTTCCCCATCAGTAAAAGGGGTACTTGGGTGTTAGTGAGGGTGTGGGTCGCACCCTGGGAAACTGATCTAATTTGCGGGAAATGCTCAGCATAAAAAGGGTTTCCTATACAGTTTATGTCACTGATGTAGTTGGTCTGTATCCTTGTAATGTACCGTAGAAAATAAGATGAATTCATGGTTTGGGGCAGGTAGGTACTGTAGCGAGGGGGAAAATTGGGAGTGGGGCAGACGAAGATTTTGTCAGGATTTTTAACCCTGGAGGGTTAGACAACGGGTACCCCAAGATAATCTCTCAAAAGGACTTTTTTTTCCATTGTGGTCCCCCAAATCTGCCCCCCAGGACCACCCCTTAGCCCTAAACCCCAGGTACCTATTGTTGCTGTGGACGGGGCAGCGGTGTCCGGGGAGTATTCCGGAAGATTTCCCGGGGGTCAACGCCCCCGCCCCCGGTCTGTGACCAGGCCCTTCCGGTGGATCAGAGCCTGATCAACCAGGTTGTTGCTGCTGGCTGCACGAAACCGACGTCACCCACCCCGGTTTATCAGGAACCGACTTTAGGTCTTGTCCAGGCCACTTAAAACTGCCAGGGGGTTTTTGGGAATCCCCCTTATTTTTGCTGGGGGGCATTGAACAGTCCGGGCCCCCGAAACTTATTGATGGTCCTTACGTGCTAGTGACACCCCTGCTTTTCATTTCGGGGGTGTGCCCCAAAGTTTCCACCCATGCCAAGAACGAACCCGGACATCAGTGTATAGGCGGGAAAAATTGCTACCCGGCACGTTAGATGATCCTCCCCACTGAGGGCCGGGGGCGATCCCCGGGAGAGTGGAAACATTTAAAAGTTTTCTTTAAAACACCTACTGTCCTGTTCCCTATCAGAAAAAAGGGACCGGGGTTGTGGACGTGGGTTTTGGGGGCATCCTGGCAAAAATTTTTCAATATGCCCGAAATGTTTTATCAGGCTGGAATATGCTGAAATTAACAGCCCTTTCAAGGCAGGTGAAATTTCCCCACCTGAAAATGTACAGAAACTTTCACGGCGCGCATAACGGGATAAAAAACACCTCAATTACTGGGGGCGTTGAGGTTTTTAAATTAATTCCCCGGAACCAGGAGGGGGGGATACAGATTTTACATGGAAATCCTAGAGGGGCTAGTCCGAACTTGACACGAAATCACTCATACAAAAGCAAAAGACTTGCGACTGCACCCTCCCCCCAATGAAAAGAGGGGGTACTAGACGTTTTAAAAACCTACAATTGTGTTGGGGCCCCAGACTGTTCAAATGCCTCCCAGCAACATAAGGGGGATTACCAAAAACCCCCCAGTCTTCAGCTGGCACTGGACAACACCTAAAGTAGTTTTCCTGATCAGCCCGGGGTGTGGCTCGTACGTTGGTTTGCTGCCCAGCAGCAACAGCCTGGTTGATCAGGGGCTGATCCACCCGGAGGCCCGGGCACAGCCGGGCCCGGGGGGGATTGACCCCCCAAAACCCCTCCATAAACTCCAGGTAATAAAAGCGATTTCTAAAAAAGTAATAATTGGGGGCCCCTTGGAAGAGACCCCGCCGGTACAAGCTGGTGAACCCTTTTACATAAGTGTATGTCAATTTTGTAGCATGGTCTGTTTCCCCACATGTACTTGTAGAAATGCCTAGCCCTGCTAGGGGTTCT
>NC_069451.1:24401600-24429025 GCF_026875155.1 Cherax quadricarinatus | reverse complement strand
CAGGCATCAGCAGCACACAGCCACCAGCCAGGCAGTCAGGCAGGCACACAGCCACCACCCAGCAGTCAGGCAGGCACACAGCCAGCCACCACCAGCCAGGCACACAGCCAGCCAGCCAGGCAGTCAGCAGGCACACAGCCAGCCACAGCAGTCAGGCAGGCACACAGCCAGCCAGCCAGCCAGGCAGTCAGGCAGGCACACAGCCAGCCAGCCAGGCAGTCAGGCAGGCACACAGCCAGCCAGCCAGGCAGTCAGGCAGGCACACAGCCAGCCAGCCAGGCAGTCAGGCAGGTACACAGCCAGCCAGCCAGGCAGTCAGGCAGGCACACAGCCACCAGGCAGTCAGGCAGGCACACAGCCAGCCAGCCAGGCAGTCAGGCAGGCACACAGCCAGCCAGCCAGGCAGTCAGGCAGGCACACAGCCAGCCAGGCAGTCAGGCAGGCACACAGCCAGGCAGTCAGGCAGGCACACAGCCAGGCACACAGCCAGCCAGACAGTCAGGCAGGCACACAGCCAGCCAACCAGGCAGTCGGGCAGGCACACAGCCAGCCAGGCAGTCAGGCAGGCACACAGCCAGGCAGTCAGTCAGGCAGGCACTTCATTTCATTTCACGATTTCAAGCTCGCCACAGATATATATTATATCTGTCTTCTGCAGCATGGGTGTGAAGGGTCTGTGGAGTGTGTTGAGTTCAGCTGGGGAGAACATTGGTCTAGAAGACTTGGATGGTCTAGTACTGGCTCTGGACCTGTCTACATGGTTGATCAACAGCTGGCTCAGGTATGACAACAATCTCAACTTACTGAGTACATTATACTACACTGTTCCCTAGGTAATTGGCTTGAATTTGCTTCAGTTTGCATACAGCCGACGTACGAATAACTTGGTTGATCAGACCCTGATCCACTGTGAGGCCTGGTCATGGACCGGGCCGCTGGGGCGTTGACAAACCATACCACGGATGGGGATAGAACACGCAATCAGTGTCTCTCAAAACTCCAGACCGTCGCGTTTTTCTCTTGTTTTATGACTAATTTCCCAGCATTACACAAGGCCACAGGCTGGGTCATAAAAAATGTTCAGATATATTAGAGAGATAAACCAAACTGTAGCTGTTGAAAAGTTTATATACTTGTATCCTCCATTTTAACCTTTCACTTGTTTTTATTTACGATTGCTTGATCTTCCGTGAGATTATTGTATCATCGTTATGTGGTGTTCTTGTTATTTATTTGCTTACAGAACTTTGTTTTACCGCCTGATAAGTCTGATAAGAGCCGGGGTGGTGCCGCTGGTGGTGCTGGATGGTGCCTCGCCTGAGTGGAAGATGCCTCTCCTGAGTCAACGCCGCTGGAAAAAACTTCTCTACCACACTAGAGGTGTCAGCCTTGCCAAGAAAAAATCCAAGTGAGTCAGAGTTTCTGTGAGTGAAGATATAACTTTGCTCTGAAAAATATTGAATGAGTGTTCTGTGGGCATTAGACATGTTTAACGTGTTGTGTTGCAGGTGCTGCACGAGTGGTCATGGTTTCTGTTTATTAGAGTCTGCAGTAATTGTGATTCAGATATCTGATCTGTTTGACCTTCAGAGGGAAGGATCTTTTTTTTTTTTTTTTTTTAGATTTTCGCTCATTTCTCTTTTCATTATCAGTGTATGAACCTCCTGTGATTAATAGTCCAATTATAAATACAGTTCTTAACTTGGATTTTTAATTGTTACTGCAGAAGGTATTTTATTCTGACCCTGAATGCTTCTGTACTCAGTTTTTCCAGTCACTCACAGGTCTGTTTACTGCTGCTCTGGTTGTTGAAATTAAATTTATCGAGCCTCCCTTCTCGTAAAATATATTTCCACTCCTGCATTTATACGCGTTTGTACTTCTATGATATAAATTTACGTATGTATAAATATATACTTTGATTATATATATTTAGGCCTTTTGTGTTGGTCAACACATAAGAACATAAGAACATAAGAACGAAGGAACACTGCAGAAGGCCTACTGGCCCATGCGAGGCAGGTCCAAGTCCCTACCGGCTTAAGCCAATGCACCCAACCTAGTCAGGTCAGGTCACATTGACTCAAGGGAGGAACACGGCAACCGACCCGTTAGCACAAGCTATCAGGTCTAACTCACACCCACCCACATCTACTCATGTATTTATCCAACCTATTTTTAAAGCTACACAACGTTCTGGCCTCTATAACGGTACTTGGGAGTTTGTTCCACTCATCCACAACTCTATTACCAAACCAGTACTTTCCTATATTCCTCCTGAATCTGAATTTTTCCAACTTAAAACCGTTGCTGCGAGTCCTGTCTAGGCTAGATATTATCAGCACACTATTTACATCCCCTTTATTTATTCCTGTCTTCCACTTATAAACCTCAATCATATCCCCCCTAATTCTACGTCTTTCTAGAGAGTGCAGTTTCAGGGCC
The DNA here is from genome assembly GCF_026875155.1 of Cherax quadricarinatus. Classification (NCBI taxonomy): domain Eukaryota; kingdom Metazoa; phylum Arthropoda; class Malacostraca; order Decapoda; family Parastacidae; genus Cherax; species Cherax quadricarinatus. Next base: position 24,426,580 of record NC_069451.1, on the reverse strand, counting down.
CTTAGTCTATCCTCATAGGGAAGGTTTCTGATACATGGGATCATCTTTGTCATCCTCCTTTGTACATTTTCCAGAGAATTTATATCCATTCTGTAATACGGTGACCAAAACTGTGCAGCATAATCTAAATGAGGCCTAACCAAGGATGTATAGAGTTGAAGAACAACCTGAGGACTCCTATTATTTATGCTTCTTGATATGAAGCCAAGGATTCTATTAGCTTTATTGCGAACACTTATGCACTGTTGTCTTGGTTTCAGATTACTGCTAACCAGAACTCCTAAATCTTTTTCGCAAACCGTAATATTAAGATCTACATTATTTAGTTTATATGTGGCATGGTTATTGTCCTGTCCAACATTTAGAACTTTGCATTTGTCTATATTAAACTGCATCTGCCACTTCTCCGACCACTGCATCAGTCTATTCAAATCTTCCTGGAGTGCTCGAATGTCCTCGTCAGAATGAATTCGACGGCCTATTTTGGTGTCATCGGCAAACTTGCCGATGTCGCTCTTTATGCCCTCATCTATGTCGTTTATGTAGATTGTGAACAGCAGGGGGCCCAACACTGACCCCTGTGGAACACCGCTCGTGACGCTTCCCCACTCTGATTTCTCCCCATTTATGCAAACTCTCTGCTGCCTATTTGTCAACCATGCCTCTATCCAGGAAAAAATTTTCTCCTCCTATTCCATGTGCTTTAATTTTCCTCAATAGTCTCTGATGTGGGACCCTGTCAAAAGCCTTACTGAAGTCCATATACACAATATCATATTCGTTACCATGATCTACCTCCTCAAATACCTTAGTGAAAAAAGTTAATAAATTCGTAAGGCAGGAACGTCCCTTTGTAAAACCATGCTGAGATTCGTTGATTAATTTATGCTTTTAAAGGTGGCTACGAACTGCCTCGGCAATTATTGATTCCATAAATTTTCCCACTATGGAGGTTAGGCTTATTGGTCTATAGTTCGAAGCTAAGGACCTGTCACCTGTTATGAAAATGGGTATCACATTTGCCATTTTCCACTTATCTGGCACCATGCCAGTTTGTAGTGATATGTTGAAAAGATTAGCCAAAGGTGTGCTAAGCTCCTCTTTACATTCCTTTAGAACCCTTGCATACAGTTCATCAGGGCCTGGGGATTTGTTAGGTTTTAATTTATCTATTTGCCTAAGGACCATGTCACTTGTGACCCTAATAGTGCACAGTTTATTATCGTTCCTGTTCTACATAATTTATCATTACTGGAATATCACTGGTATCCTCCTGTGTAAAAACTGAGAGGAAGTATGTGTTAAAAATTCTACACATTTCCTTATCACTGTCAGTGAGCTGACCCGAGGAACTTTTGAGTGGGCCTATCTTGTCCCTGATCTTACTTCTGTATACCTGAAAGAATCCTTTTGGGTTAGTCTTCGATTCTCTTGCAACTTTAACCTCATAATCTCTTTTGCTTTTCTAATTCCCTTTTTTATTTCTCTCTTTAACTGAATATATCGATTTCTTAATTGCCCCTCTCCTCTTTTGATTTGCCTATATATGCCTCTCTTTTGACCAATCAGATATTTTAATCTATTTTTCATCCATTTAGGATCATTTTTGTTTGATCTGATTTCCCTATTTGGAACATAATTTGACTGAGCAGCTAGAACTATGCCCTGGAAAGCATCATATCGGCAACCATCACCACCTACCTGACCCCTAGTCAAGTCATTCCAGTTCAGCCCACCTAAGTAATTTTTCAGTCCTATGAAATCAGCCAAGCGAAAGTCAGGGACGGAGACTTGATTGCCATTATTAGGGGATTCCATGATATGTTAAAACTGAGTGATTTGTGAATCACTCTCCCCAAGCTCATCATTAACCTCAAGATTATTAATTAGTGTTTCCCTACTGGCAAGAACCAAGTCAAGGAGGTTATTTCCCTAGTTGGCTCTGTCACAAACTGTTTTAAAAAAAAAATCCTGGATCGTATCAAGAAAGTCACCCGACTCTAAATTTCCTGTCAAATTGCTCCAGTCAATCTGTCTATAGTTGAAATCTCCCATTAGCACAACATTTTCGTATGTAGATGCCTTACGAATTTCGTCCCATAGAAGTTTACTGCACTCCCTATCAAGATTTGGGGCCCTGTAAATCACACCCAAAATTAGTTTTTCTCGGCCCTCGAGAAGCTGTAACCAAACAGATTCAGTGGCTGACGCTTCTAATTTAATATCTTGTCTAACACAACAATTTAATTGTCTCTGACCATACATCGCTACTCCACCACCTTTCCTGTTGACCCTGTCAGTGTGGAATAATTTATAGCCTTGTATGTGACATTCAGATGGCATCTCTCTATCTTTCAGATTGAGCCAGGTCTCTGTTATAGCAATAATATCTATGTTTCCTGCACTTGCAATTAATCTTAGCTCATCTATCTTATTTCTAACACTCCTGCTATTAGTATAGTAAACCTTAAGGGAGCTAGTCCCTTGCTGCCCTCTGCTGTCCCCCTTTGTTTTCTGACCTGTTCTATTGTCTTTATTTATAACTTCATGCTGAATGCCTTTTATACATTTACTGTTTCCAACCCTAGTGTTGCAACCTGCTTGTTTCCCACACACACCCATACCTCTATCTTCCCATCAGTTTAAAATCATAGGCATTTCACCAATGGCCTTCTCAATCGAGTCTGCAAGTGCTACCACCCCTGCCCCAGAGAGATGAACCCCATCCTTGCATACATATCATGTTTGCCATAAAAGTTGTTCCAGTTGTCAATGAATGGGATTGCAAGTTCCTTGCAGTATCTGTCTAGCCAGCAATTTACACCAATTGCCTAGACAACCATTCATTTCCTACTCCCCTTCTAGGCAAGATGCTACATATGATTGGGGATCCCTCCCTTAGACTTAATGAAATCTATAGCTGACCTGTACTTATCTAGCAGCTCTTCTCTCCTACCCTTCCAATATCATTTCCACCAGCACTGAGACAGATAATGGGCTTGTTCCATTACCTGACATGATATTATCCAGTCTGTTGACAATGTCCCCAACACCAGCTCCAGGGAAGCACACTCTATCTCTCATCTTCTTATTCCTATTACAAAAAGCACGGTCAACATATCTTACCTGAGAGTCACCAACCACAAGAATGCGCTTACCTTCATTAGCAGGGGCAGTAGTACCCTTACCTTCACGGCCACTGAAGTACATTCATCCTGGAGAACAGAGAAGCGATTTCCTACCTTCAGATCTTCACTCTTAAACTTTCCTTACTCTGATGCGCCTCCCATTACTGTGAACAACTCGCCACTTGTAGCAGGTGCTGGGCTGCACCTCACTGCTGGTACCCGTTGCTACCTCCCCACCTACAGCCTCCTCACAGTGAGAGACAGACTGCACCTCACTGCTAGAAGCCTCATTCCCCACATCTCCAACCACCTCACACTCTCTCCCAGGCCCATTGAGGTGGACCTTCAGCCTCCTAATCTCCTCCTGGAGAAGCAAGACCTCCTCCTTCAACTCTCCAAACTCAGTTTTTAAAACACTGCAGAAGCAAGCCATGAGGAGGTTCGTACAAATACGATCATAGGAAGCACCTCTGCTGCAAAGGTACTTCCTCTGATCGTATTTCCTTGGACCTGTTTTCTGCAACACTGTAAGCTCCTGATGTTGATTGCAACACGAAAGGCCTACAGCTATCATTTAACCCCCCCCCCACCACCATCCGTAGCTGTTTTGCATATTGTATCGCTAGTTCGCGAGATATGTATATCTATATACTAATATATGTCTAGATATATATAATTTAAAAAATTGTTTAAATGTTTTTTTTTTTTGTATCATTATTTTCTAAATCCAGATTTTTCTTATATTTCCTCAAAAAATGAACTTTCTACAGAAAATGACTTAACATTAGTAAACAATAATCCTCAAAATTCCTTGTTTTATACGTCTTATACAATGTTGAAATTTGTCATTTTAAACTGCCTTCAGCTTGGCAAAATATATAGTTTTGTGAATGACAAAACAGGCACAATACCATGACTGGAATGGCTTCGTAAATGGTCCAAGTCTGACCGAAACGTCCTCCTAAGCTCATCTCTATGTGCGTGTTTGTGTATATAGTTTTGTGATTTATGTAGTGTAGATGAGTGATGATTGAATAATTGTCTTCAGGTTCAGAGAACCAACAGGCAAGAGGAACTACCACGCAGTTATCGAGGTGAGAACCTGACATGTTTGGCAGAGTTCATCAGTGATGATTGAGATGCCTGGGCAACGCTTGGGTATCTATTGTTGAAACGTTTCGCCTACACAGTAGGCTTCTTCAGTCACATGCAGAGTCAGTAGGTGTATTAGTGACAGGAGGGTGACGTAAATAGTCCCTCAGCCTGGAGAAGAGGTCACTTTCATGGTCTGGAACATCTTTCCACCGTGGAGTCTTGTCAAGCCGTCACTGCTTGACAAAATTTCTGGAGAGCGAAGCGTGTCCACAGTAAAATGTGGCATTAATTTCATGTATGTCTTTTTACCTTATAGTTTTAGATTACATAGTAAAAAGTTACTTTTTTTTTTACACTAATTTTGGTGACCGGATTAACATGTTGGGATTTTAAAACTCAGACCTGTCAGGAAAATAGTTGCCCTGTTTCCTGACAAATATTGCCTAACCTGATGTGCTGCACTTTTATCAAGATTGATGGACTAAACACAGACTCCAGGCTGAGGGACTGATCACCTAAATTCATCATCTACCTTTCTCTGCACTGGACTGAAGAAACCACTGACTGGAGAAGCGTTTCCTGGAGTTTACCTGGAGAGAGTTCCGGGGGTCAACGCCCCCGCGGCCCGATCTGTGACCAGGCCTCATGGTGGATCAGGGCCTGATCAACCAGGCTGTTAATGTGATGGTCTCTGGCCAATGTCTTCCTACTTAATGCAGATATATTGGCCTCTTTTATCCTGGACAACATGCAATATATATATTGTAGCACCAAAGATGGACACATTTATATGGGAGTTCATTTTTTATTTAAAAGTAATTAATTTAAGGTAATTGGAAAACATTGTGACATTGTTGAAGTAAATTATGAGAAATTTTAAGTTAAAAGGGAGATTGTCAGGGCAGGTCACCGCCATCTTTATTTGTAAGTTGTGTGTTTAATGTTGGTCTGATGTAATGATCTAGATACATGTTGGATTGTCTCATGATTATAGAATGAAAAATGTATGTGAGCAAACTGAATAATATTTAAGAAATTTAATATTTATAGTGATCTCAAGTATTGAAAGTTTTCAGTATTTTTAATATACCGACTGAAGCAGTACGAGGCTTTTTTTTTTTTTTAACCAGTGCTGATAAGACTAAATTATTTAGACTTTGGTGTTGGTTAAAGTTGGATGTTTACTTGTGGTGGTGGTGGTATTCTGAGGTAGTCAGGAACGAAGGAGTTCAGGGACTGTGGATAATACGGAAGAAGGACAGTGACTTGTACGTTCCATCTTATATTTATTTTGATGGCTTCCTTTCTGAGTCAGCCTTGGAAGACAGGTGTAATACTGCCTAGTAACGGAAAATAAACCATGTTTATGTCCCCAACAGATACTGCAGTGCCTGGGTGTGCCTTACATGTATAGCAACGGTGAGGCTGAGAAACTCTGCGTGTGGCTGGAGAGAGAGAAGGTCAGAAAATCTTACTGTAGTTTCATAATCAAGTTTATACCAATTTTCAAAGCTAATGTACATTTTTATGCTGCTGGATTATGATTATAATAATTTTTAAAGGGGTGGAGGGGTAAGCCGGTGGAAGGTCTCAGTCAGATAACTAAAAGCTCTAACTGTGGGTCATATGACGAAGACCCGCATCAGGAAATACTAGTCTTGTTTCCTGACAAATCTTAACCCATACTGTGGAACTAAAGGAGAGGGCCCAGATGGAATTATATCCTACCTTCCTCTGCCTGATACCTACCTCTGTTACTCTTGTTTTGTAATTTTTTTTTTCCAACGAAGCCTTTCCTTGTCATAAACGGATCGTTGCTGGATCAAGCTTGGTGTGCAGTTGCTAGGTGTATGTGTCCGCGTCCATTGTTCACAAGAAGTTATTAATTAGATGGTGATGTCAGCCCCTAACCTCTCTGCTTGTAATGCGTTGTTAGTTCTCTAGTGCCCCATTTCCCTCTGCTTTCCTTCTGATAAAACTTCTTTTTCGAGGTTGGGAATTTAAATCTTTATTGACGTGTTGCTCAGGCTGGGCAATTTTTCCAAAGTGGCTCCAACCTTCAATAGGCTAACTAAATTGACTCGTACGTTTACTCTATATGGAGGCCCATATACTCATTGCTACCGCTCACCTGCAGGTTAAGCTTGCTACTAGTTAAGTAGCAGGTTAAGCTTGCTGCTAGTTAAGTAGCAGGTTAAGCTTGCTACTAGTTAAGTAGCAGGTTAAGCTTGCTACTAGTTAAGTAGCAGGTTAAGCTTGCTACTAGTTAAGTAGCAGGTTAAGCTTGCTACTAGTTAAGTAGCAGGTTAAGCTTGCTACTAGTTAAGTAGCAGGTTAAGCTTGCTACTAGTTAAGTAGCAGGTTAAGCTTGCTACTAGTTAAATAATTAACCTGAATGACCCTATTCGTGAAGTAGGGCGACCATTAGTGTGTTAATTTCTTCCTCAGGAGAGCACTGTGTTGGTTAGTCACTATCATTGCATGTTGGAGAACTTAACATACCACCATGAAATCTTAAAATAATGTAGTCTAGTAGGCTGCCTTTGTTCCTCTGGTGCATCATCATAACTGTCCCTTGACCTCACTCGACCAGTGTATTAGTTAAAATAAATTGTTTTTCGTGTTCTCCATGTAGTTGAACTGCATTGTGTATAAGAATAGATGTTCTTATGCTACAGACATAAGGAAGAGGATCCAAGGTTGCTTCTTCCCCAGCTGTGAGGCTGCAGGTTACCTAGTGCTGGTCAGGTGTGTATATCCCTTCTTAACGCTCCTGAGTATAATCATCTGGTCCCATTAGTCCTCGTGTCAAAAGAAGAGTATATTTCTGCGTTGTTTTTTTACTTCTGTTTAAATAATAAGAGAAAATGGACAGAGAACTATTTTTTTTTATCATTGATGACCAGACCTTACATGTGTCATGACTCGATTATTATTATTATAATCAAGGGGGAAGCGCTAAACCCGGAGGATTATACAGCGCCTGGGGGGGGGATGTGGAAGGCATTCAGGCTTAATTTGGGGAACTGGAGCACAGATCCAATTCCCTAAATCAAGAGCCCCTCACCAACATCAAGGAACCTTCCTTGAGGGGGTCATGACTCGAGAAATCATAATAACTGGCTTGTAAGTTATAAGACTGGCTTGTCATTGGTTCAGTCTCCACCTGTTCCCTGGTTTACATACATATATAACTGATCTGACTCAACACTAAGTTAGTGTGGTGCAGGTCACATGAACACTGACTTACTATTATCTACCAAAAAACTGTATCTGAACTGGTTCTTAGACATGACTGGGATGTGAAAGAAAAATTTTTTTCACTGGAATATGAAATCTGTCCGTGTTTAGCATTGCTTTGACTTTTAATATATGTTGCATAACGCGATACCATTTTAATTTGTCCCCCCCCCCAAATAAAAAAAAAATTTTAGATTGCTTCTGTAATATCACTGATATATAAGAAATCAATGAGAGGTTCTGGCGCTGAAATATTCCCAAATATAATAAAATGGCAGATATATCTCTCCTTACGTCAATCATATTGAATTATTCTGTTATTAAATAGATTCATATTAAAAGAATACCATGTACATTTCTAGAAAGATATGATAGAAGTACTTGTATATTTTATATCAGCTTCGTAAAATCACCAGTCACAAATGACTTAAGGGGCACTTCAGTGCCTCTCTTCTAATATATTATGTTTCCCCAATAATCTACCTCATACACATTTGATTTGTTTTCGTGAGGTGAAGTCCAGGATCTTTCCTTAATTTATGGTATAACTTAACAAATCTTTGTGGTCAGTTGTGATGTAGAGGTGTTTACCTGGAGTTTACCTGGAGAGAGTTCCGGGGGTCAACGCCCCCGCGGCCCGGTCTGTGACCAGGCCTCCTGGTGGATCAGAGCCTGTGTGAGAACAGTTCAGACCTCTACAACAGAATTGCCATCAAAGATTTGTTAAGTTATACCATGAATTAAGGAAAGATCCTGGACTTCACCTCGCGAAAGCAGACAAATTATTATTATTATTATTATTATTATTATTATTATTATTATTATTATTATTATTATTATTATTATTAAAGATTCGCCGGTATTCTCCCGGCCCGGGCCTTTTCCAAGTGGTGGCCCGGCAAGCAGACAAAGTAAATGCGATAGTAATTATGGACGAGGTAGATTATTGGGGAAAAATAAAGTTGATATTAGGAGACAGGGAAATTCACTTGCCTCTTAAAATATTGTTGTAATGTAAGTTTGTTGATATTGATGTAATATTTGTTCCCCAGCTTGTTGATGGTATAATTACTGAGGACAGTGATGTATGGCTCTACGGTGCACATACTGTATACAGACAACTCTCCACGGCTCCTGGCAGCCATGGCATCAGGTACTCTACACTTTCTCTCTGGCAGCCATGGCATCAGGTACTCTACACTTTCTCTCTGGCAGCCATGGCATCAGGTACTCTGCACTTTCTCTCTGGCAGCCATGGCATCAGGTACTCTACACTTTCTTTCTGGCAGCCATGGCATCAGGTACTCTACACTTTCTCTCTGGAAGGCATGGCATCAGGTACTCTGCACTTTCTCTCTGGCAGCCATGGCATCAGGTACTCTACACTTTCTCTCTGGCAGCCATGGCATCAGGTACTCTACACTTCTTTCTGGCAGCCATGGCATCAGGTACTCTACACTTTCTCTCTGGCAGCCATGGCATCAGGTACTCTACACTTTCTCTCTGGCAGCCATGGCATCAGGTACTCTACACTTTCTCTCTGGCAGCCATGGCATCAGGTACTCTACACTTTCTCTGGAAGCCATGGTATCAGGTACTCTACACTTTCTGGCAGCCATGGCATCAGGTACTCTACACTTTCTCTGGAAGCCATGGCATCAGGTACTCTGCACTCTCTCTCTGGCAGCCATGGCATCAGGTACTCTACACTTTCTCTGGAAGCCATGGCATCAGGTACTCTGCACTTTCTCTCTGGAAGCCATGACATCAGGTACTCTACACTTTCTCTGGAAGCCATGGCATCAGGTACTCTACCCTTTCTGGCAGCCATGGCATCAGGTACTCTACACTTTCTCTCCAGGAAGTTTCAAACAACATCCAGGTTAAGTCACCAGAGGAAAGTCTTAGAGGAGGAAAGGAAGAGATAAAGGCTATCAGGCCTTTATAGGGGGTTACAGAGGTTTATTGGGTTTGAGGTTTATAGGGGTTTAGGATTTTTAGAGGTTTATGGGGTTTATAGGGGTTATGGAGTTTATAAGGGTTTAAGGGCATTCCCCATCAACTGAAGAGAAGGCTAACTCTAATTCATTGAATCAAGAGCCTTTGACCAGTGTCAGGGCACCATCTTCCTCTACCCCTCAAAGAAGGTTTCTGTCCACCTGATCTAATTGGACCTATTGCTCACCTTCCTCGGATTGAACCTAAATGCCTGCCATTCACACAGGCGCTGTATGGCTCATGCGGGCTTTTAGCTCCCCTGTGAATGTATTTTGGTAGCTGCAAGATACGAGAAAAGTATCCCTGAGCTGCATAACCCCAGCCCTCTGCAGGTCAGTACAGGAGAATGTAGTTAAATATTTGCACTGTAGATGTCAGTAGAGGCGCCAACAAGTCATCACATAGAAACAAAAGTATAGCAGTTTTTTCCAGTAAGATAAGATTTCGTTCGGACTTTTAACCCCGGAGGGTTAGCCACCCAGGATAACCCAAGAAAGTCAGTGCGTCATCGAGGACTGTCTAACTTATTTCCATTGTGGTCCTTAATCTTGTCCCCCAGGATGCGACCCACACCAGTCGACTAACACCCAGGTACCTATTTGCTGCTAGGTGAACAGGACAACAGGTGTAAGGAAACGTGTCGAAATGTTTCCACCCGCCGGGAATCGAACCCGGGCCCTCCGTGTGTGAAGCGGGAGCTTTAGCCACCAGGCCACCAGGCCACCGGGCCACCGGGCCACCAGGCCACCGGGCCACCGGGCCACCAGGCCACCGGGCCACCGGGCCACCGGGCCACCAGGCCACCGGGCCACCGGGCCACCGGGCCACCAGGCCACCGGGCCACCAGGCCACCGGGCCACCCAAATGAGGAGATAATCCAGTCTGGTTTTACTCTACACTGAAGAATAACACTTGTGCAATATTTGGCCAACTTTATTGAGGAATCGTGTCGCCAGTCAGTGACTTCTTCAGTCCAATACACAGAAGAACGATGGAAGATAAGTTGTTTGAGGTAATCAGTCCGTCAGCCTGGAGCTGACTCCAGGCTGACGAGTCGACCAGAACACTGTAACAAAGAACAAGTTCTGACAACAAAGTTCTTCAGGCTTCACTGAACTTGTCAAAACTAAGTTCTCTTTACTTTAAAATTCTCTACAATGATTTAAAAAGTAGGAAAAACATTTGAATTTTTTATTTAAGAAATTTTAATTAAAAAAATATATGAAAGTGGCAGATACCAAGTTTAGAAGTTAATAATAAAAAAAAAACTTCCAGTTAAGATAAACCGATTATTTGATGTCCAGTTATATTTATCAGTTATTATTGTCAATTATTTTTAGTTATCACAGTTATGTCACAGACCGGGCCGCGGGGGCGTTGACCCCCGGAACTCTCTCCAGGTAAACTCCAGGTTATCAGTTACTGTTATCATTTGTCTATTAGTTATCAGTTACTGTTATCACAGTTATCTATTATCAGTTATCAACTACTGTTATCAGTTATCAGTTAACGTTATCACAGCGAAGTTTGTTATCACACTGCTGCACTCCACAAGTTGGAATACTGCAGTTGGTAGTGATGTGAACGATGTCAGGGAATATTGTAGTTGGTAGTTATGTGAACGATGATGTCAGGGAATATTGCAGTTGGTAGTGATGTGAACGATGTCAGGGAATATTGTAGTTGGTAGTTATGTGAACGATGATGTCAGGGAATATTGCAGTTGGTAGTGATGTGAACGATGTCAGGGAATATTGTAGTTGGTAGTTATGTGAACGATGATGTCAGGGAATATTGTAGTTGGTAGTTATGTGAACGATGATGTCAGGGAATATTGTAGTTGGTAGTGATGTGAACGATGATGTCAGGGAATATTGTAGTTGGTAGTTATGTGAACGATGATGTCAGGGAATATTGTAGTTGGTAGTTATGTGAACGATGATGTCAGGGAATATTGTAGTTGGTAGTTATGTGAACGATGATGTCAGGGAATATTGTAGTTGGTAGTTATGTGAACGATGATGTCAGGGAATATTGTAGTTGGTAGTGATGTGAACGATGATGTCAGGGAATATTGTAGTTGGTAGTGATGTGAACGATGATGTCAGGATGGTGGTGGCAACACAGTCATTGAATAAATAATGGTGAATGTGTTTTTTTGTTTTGTCACCCTCCGTCGGTGAGACACAGCCGGTGTTTAAAAAAAAAATATTTATTAGAGATAGTGGAAAAAGAATTACAGGAAACAAAAATATTGCTGAATATTTACATTTACGGTTCCCCGTGGCCTGTTGGGTAAAGCTCTCGCTTCAGACGGCGAGGGTCTGGGTTCGATTCCCAGCGAGGGTAGAAACAGGCGTGTTGCTTTACACCGGTTGTCTATGTTCACTCATCAGTAAAATGGGTACCTGGGTGTTAGTGGACTGGTGTGGGTCGCATCCTGGGACAAAACTGACCTAATTTGCCGGAAGTGCTCAACATAACAAGCGACTTTCTATACAGTAGTATGTCACTGATGTCAGCTATGGTCTGTATACCTTGTATATGTACTTGTAGCAAATAAACATATTATTATATATAAATGTTCACAGGTATCGCGGGGAGAATATCAGAGAGAAGTTTGGTCTCAATCAATACTCCATGATAGGCCTTGGCGTTCTGATTGGCTGCGATATGCTTCCAGCTGGTGCAGTGGGAATTGGCCTCAAGAAGGCACTGAAGCTTGTTCAGGGTGCCGGACTTAGGTCAGTCTTATTTTGATAAATACGCTTGGACAACATCTGGGTATCTTTATTGTAGACGTTTCGCCATCCAGTGGCTTTATCAACACACTTTCAAGAGCATAATGGAAAGACTGTACAACTATATGCAAAACACGAGGTAATCAGTCCCTCAGCCTTGGAGTTGAACACTGTAGTCGTGGAGAATGTGGAGCACTGACATGAAGATTGGTGCTTATATACTGGCGTCAGGTGATGGAGGTGTAGCAGACGAAGACAGTCACTGGTAGGTAGGAGTACCCAGTGGAATCAGGTCACACCCGAGGGTTGGACCAGTAGGATTACCCAGTGGAATCAGGTCACACCCGAGGGTTGGACCAGTAGGATTACCCAGTGGAATTAGGTCACACCCGAGGGTTGGACCAGTAGGATTACCCAGTGGAATTAGGTACACCCGAGGGTTGGACCAGTAGGATTAACCCCTGGAATTAGGTCACACCCGAGGGTTGGACCAGTAGGATTACCCAGTGGAATTAGGTCACACCCGAGGGTTGGACCAGTAGGAGTACCCAGTGGAATCAGGTCACACCCGAGGGTTGGACCAGTTTGGATTACCCAGTGGAATTAGGTCACACCCGAGGGTTGGACCAGTAGGAGTACCCAGTGGAATCAGGTCACACCCGAGGGTTGGACCAGTAGGATTACCCAGTGGAATCAGGTCACACCCGAGGGTTGGACCAGTAGGATTACCCAGTGGAATAGGTCACACCCGAGGGGTTTGGGCCAGTATGAGTACCCAGTGGAATCAGGTCACACCCGAGGGTTGGACCAGTAGGAGTACCCAGTGGAATCAGGTCACACCCGAGGGTTGGACCAGTAGGAGTACCCAGTGGAATCAGGTCACACCCGAGGGTTGGACCAGTAGGATTACCCAGTGGAATTAGGTCACACCCGAGGGTTGGACCAGTAGGAGTACCCAGTGGAATCAGGTCACACCCGAGGGTTGGACCAGTAGGATTACCCAGTGGAATTAGGTCACACCCGAGGGTTGGACCAGTAGGAGTACCCAGTGGAATCAGGTCACACCCGAGGGTTGGACCAGTAGGATTACCCAGTGGAATTAGGTCACACCCGAGGGTTGGACCAGTAGGAGTACCCAGTGGAATCAGGTCACACCCGAGGGTTGGACCAGTAGGAGTACCCAGTGGAATCAGGTCACACCCGAGGGTTGGAAACCCGTAGGAGTACCCAGTGGAATCAGGTCACACCCGAGGGTTGGACCAGTAGGAGTACCCAGTGGAATCAGGTCACACCCGAGGGTTGGACCAGTAGGGGGTACCCAGTGGAATCAGGTCACACCCGAGGGTTGGACCAGTAGGATTACCCAGTGGAATCAGGTCACACCCGAGGGTTGGACCAGTAGGATTACCCAGTGGAATTAGGTCACAAACCCCAGGGTTGGACCAGTATGAGTACCCAGTGGAATCAGGTCACACCCGGTGGTTGGACCAGTAGGAGTACCCAGTGGAATTAGGTCACACCCGAGGGTTGGACCAGTAGGATTACCCAGTGGAATTAGGTCACACCCGGGGGTTGGACCAGTAGGATTACCCAGTGGAATCAGGTCACACCCGAGGGTTGGACCAGTAGGATTACCCAGTGGAATTAGGTCACACCCGAGGGTTGGACCAGTAGGAGTACCCAGTGGAATTAGGTCACCCGGGGGTTGGACCAGTAGGATTACCCAGTGGAATTAGGTCGCACCCGGGGGTTGGACCAGTAGGATTACCCAGTGGAATTAGGTCACCCGAGGGTTGGACCAGTAGGATTACCCAGTGGAATTAGGTCACACCCGAGGGTTGGACCAGTAGGAGTACCCAGTGGAATCAGGTCACACCGAGGGTTGGACCAGTAGGATTACCCAGTGGAATTAGGTCACACCCGAGGGTTGGACCAGTAGGAGTACCCAGTGGAATCAGGTCACACCCGAGGGTTGGACCAGTAGGAGTACCCAGTGGAATTAGGTCATATCCGAGGGTTGGACCAGTAGGTTTACCCAGTGGAATTAGGTCATATCCGAGGGTTGGACCAGTAGGTTTACCCAGTGGAATTAGGTCACCCAGGGGTTGGACCAGTAGGATTACCCAGTGGAATTAGGTCATACCCGAGGGTTGGACCAGTAGGATTACCCAGTGGAATTAGGTCACACCCGAGGGTTGGACCAGTAGGATTACCCAGTGGAATTAGGTCACCCGGGGGTTGGACCAGTAGGATTACCCAGTGGAATTAGGTCCACACCCGAGGGGTTGGACCAGTAGGATTACCCAGTGGAATTAGGTCACACCCGAGGGTTGGACCAGTAGGATTACCCAGTGGAATTAGGTCACCCGAGGGTTGGACCAGTAGGATTACCCAGTGGAATTAGGTCACACCCCGAGGGTTGGACCAGTAGGATTACCCAGTGGAATTAGGTCACACCCGAGGGTTGGACCTGTAGGATTACCCAGTGGAATTAGGTCACACCCGAGGGTTGGACCAGTAGGATTACCCAGTGGAATTAGGTCACACCCGGGGGTTGGACCAGTAGGATTACCCAGTGGAATTAGGTCACACCCGGGGGTTGGACCAGTAGGATTACCCAGTGGAATTAGGTCACACCCGAGGGTTGGACCAGTATGATTACCCAGTGGAATTAGGTCACACCCGAGGGTTGGACCAGTAGGATTACCCAGTGGAATTAGGTCACACCCGAGGGTTGGACCAGTAGGATTACCCAGTGGAATTAGGTCACACCCGAGGGTTGGACCAGTAGGATTACCCAGTGGAATTAGGTCACCCGGGGGTTGGACCAGTAGGATTACCCAGTGGAATTAGGTCACACCCGAGGGTTGGACCAGTAGGATTACCCAGTGGAATTAGGTCACCCGGGGGTTGGACCAGTAGGATTACCCAGTGGAATTAGGTCGCACCCGGGGGTTGGACCAGTAGGATTACCCAGTGGGAAATTTGGTCACCCCGGGGGTTGGACCAGTAGGATTACCCAGTGGAATTAGGTCACCCGAGGGTTGGACCAGTAGGATTACCCAGTGGAATTAGGTCACCCGGGGGTTGGACCAGTAGGATTACCCAGTGGAATTAGGTCACCCGAGGGTTGGACCAGTAGGATTACCCAGTGGAATTAGGTCACACCCGGGGGTTGGACCAGTAGGATTACCCAGTGGAATTAGGTCACCCGAGGGTTGGACCAGTAGGATTACCCAGTGGAATTAGGTCACCCGAGGGTTGGACCAGTAGGATTACCCAGTGGAATTAGGTCACCCGAGGGTTGGACCAGTAGGATTACCCAGTGGAATTAGGTCACCCGAGGGTTGGACCAGTAGGATTACCCAGTGGAATTAGGTCACCCGAGGGTTGGACCAGTAGGATTACCCAGTGGAATTAGGTCACACCCGGGGGTTGGACCAGTAGGATTACCCAGTGGAATTAGGTCACACCCGAGGGTTGGACCAGTAGGATTACCCAGTGGGAAATTTGGTCACACCCGGGGGTTGGACCAGTAGGATTACCCCAGTGGAATTAGGTCACCCGAGGGTTGGACCAGTAGGATTTCCCAGTGGAATTAGGTCACCCGAGGGTTGGACCAGTAGGATTACCCAGTGGAATTAGGTCACCCGAGGGTTGGACCAGTAGGATTACCCAGTGGAATTAGGTCACCCGAGGGTTGGACCAGTAGGATTACCCAGTGGAATTAGGTCACACCCGAGGGTTGGACCAGTAGTACACAAGAAGCTTGTGGAGATGTCACGACTACGGTGTTCTTCACAATCTTCACGACTACGGTGTTCTTCACAATCTTCACGACTACGGTGTTCTTCACAGTCTTCACGACTACGGTGTTCTTCACAATCTTCACGACTACGGTGTTCTTCACAATCTTCACGACTACGGTGTTCTTCACAATCTTCACGACTACGGTGTTCTTCACAATCTTCACGACTACGGTGTTCTTCACAATCTTCACGACTACGGTGTTCTTCACAATCTTCACGACTACGGTGTTCTTCACAATCTTCACGACTACGGTGTTCTTCACAATCTTCACGACTACGGTGTTCTTCACAATCTTCACGACTACGGTGTTCTTCACAATCTTCACGACTACGGTGTTCTTCACAATCTTACGACTACGGTGTTCTTCACAATCTTCACGACTACGGTGTTCTTCACAATCTTCACGACTACGGTGTTCTTCACAATCTTCACGACTACGGTGTTCTTCACAATCTTCACGACTACGGTGTTCTTCACAATCTTCACGACTACGGTGTTCTTCACAATCTTCACGACTACGGTGTTCTTCACAATCTTCACGACTACGGTGTTCTTCACAATCTTCACGACTACGGTGTTCTTCACAATCTTCACGACTACGGTGTTCTTCACAATCTTCACGACCACGGTGTTCTTCACAATCTTCACGACCACGGTGTTCTTCACAATCTTCACGACTATGGTGTTCTTCACAGTCTTCACGACTACGGTGTTCTTCACAGTCTTCACGACTACGGTGTTCTTCACAGTCTTCACGACTACGGTGTTCTTCACAATCTTCACGACTACGGTGTTCTTCACAATCTTCACGACTACGGTGTTCTTCACAATCTTCACGACTACGGTGTTCTTCACAATCTTCACGACTACGGTGTTCTTCACAATCTTCACGACTACGGTGTTCTTCAGTCTTCAAGACTACGGTGTTCTTCACAATCTTCACGACTACGGTGTTCTTCACAATCTTCACGACCACGGTGTTCTTCACAATCTTCACGACCACGGTGTTCTTCACAATCTTCACGACTACGGTGTTCTTTCACAATCTTCACGACCACGGTGTTCTTCACAGTCTTCACGACTACGGTGTTCTTCACAATCTTCACGACTACTGTGTTCTTCACAATCTTCACGACTACGGTGTTCTTCACAATCTTCACGACTACGGTGTTCTTCACGACTACGGTGTTCTTCACAGTCTTCACGACTACGGTGTTCTTCACAATCTTCACGACTACGGTGTTCTTCACAATCTTCACGACCACGGTGTTCTTCACAGTCTTCACGACTACGGTGTTCTTCACAATCTTCACGACTACGGTGTTCTTCCCCAATCTTCACGACTACGGTGTTCTTCACAGTCTTCACGACTACGGTGTTCTTCACAGTCTTCACAAACTACGGTGTTCTTCACAGTCTTCACGACTACGGTGTTCTTCACAATCTTCACGACTACGGTGTTCTTCACAATCTAAACGACTACGGTGTTCTTCACAGTCTTCACGACTACGGTGTTCTTCACAGTCTTCACGACTACGGTGTTCTTCACAATCTTCACGACTACGGTGTTCTTCACAATCTTCACGACCACGGTGTTCTTCACAATCTTCACGACTACGGTGTTCTTCACAATCTTCACGACCACGGTGTTCTTCACAGTCTTCACGACCACGGTGTTCTTCACAATCTTCACGACCACGGTGTTCTTCGCAATCTTCACGACCACGGTGTTCTTCACAATCTTCACGACTACGGTGTTCTTCACAATCTTCACGACTACGGTGTTCTTCACAATCTTCACGACTACGGTGTTCTTCACGACTACGGTGTTCTTCACCAGCTCCGAGCCTGAGGGACTCATTATCTTGTCTTTTCTATATACTTCTACAGTCTTCCCACTATGTTTTGAATTTGTGTTGATAAAGCCACTGGATGGCGAAACGTCTACAATAGATACCCAGATGTTACACAGGTGTCTAATTCTTCATCTTGTCGGTATTGTATATCATTTATCCTCTATAAAAATGCTATACCGTCTATAGGTTTTAAACCGAAGATAATTTTCTAGTATAATTTTCCTATAAATATATAACGTAACGTTTTCTTCGTTGTCTACTATTATTAACTCTTCTGCAGTGAGTTAAAAGACCTGTTTTATACTTCTGCTGCAATACCTCGGCCAGCGTCCTAGAAAGTTACTGAAGGTGCTCTTGGCAGAGTTCCTCTCACATCCTGTCGTCAAAGACTTCGTGTACACTGAACTTCGACCTCCCAATGTTTCCAAGTTCCTGGTAAGTATCTGCTGTAGATTTCTCTACCTGTGTTCTTTTTTTACACGTAGTACAATAGAAAATGTAAATATGAGCTGATTATTGCAGATATTTTTAATTAATGTAAATAAACAGGTAATTATTGTTTGTGGGGATGAGTGTTATTCCTGGCTCGTTACGTGTCTTCACTGAGCACAGTGATCAGATTTTCTTAAGCATGTGGTTGTGGAAACCATAATCGCAATAAAAATGTGAATTAGTACTTTCACCAGAGGACACTGAAGGGTGATAGCTGGTACTTTCACCAGAGGACACTGAAGGGTGATAGCTGGTACTTTCACCAGAGGACACTGAAGGGTGATAGCTGGTACTTTCACCAGAGGACACTGAAGGGTGATAGCTGGTATTTCACCAGAGGACACTGAAGGGTGATAGTGGTACTTTCACCAGAGGACACTGAAGGGTGATAGCTGGTACTTTCACCAGAGGACACTGAAGGGTGATAGCTGGTACTTTCACCAGAGGACACTGAAGGGTGATAGCTGGTACTTTCACCAGAGGACACTGAAGGGTGATAGCTGGTACTTTCACCAGAGGACACTGAAGGGTGATAGCTGGTACTTTCACCAGAGGACACTGAAGGGTGATAGCTGGTACTTTCACCAGAGGACATGAAGGGTGATAGCTGGTACTTTCACCAGAGGACACTGAAGGGTGATAGCTGGTACTTTCACCAGAGGACACTGAAGGGTGATAGCTGGTTACTTTCACCAGAGGACACTGAAGGGTGATAGCTGGTACTTTCACCAGAGGACACTGAAGGGTGATAGCTGGTACTTTCACCAGAGGACACTGAAGGGTGATAGCTGGTACTTTCACCAGAGGACACTGAAGGGTGATAGCTGGTACTTTCACCAGAGGACACTGAAGGGTGATAGCTGGTACTTTCACCCGAGGACACTGAAGGGTGATAGCTGGTACTTTCACCAGAGGACACTGAAGGGTGATAGCTGGTACTTTCACCAGAGGAACTGAAGGGTGATAGCTGGTACTTTCACCAGAGGACACTGAAGGGTGATAGCTGGTACTTTCACCAGAGGACACTGAAGGGTGATAGCTGGTACTTTCACCAGAGGACACTGAGGGTGATAGCTGTACTTTCACCAGAGGACACTGAAGGGTGATAGCTGGTACTTTCACCAGAGGACACTGAAGGGTGATAGCTGGTACTTTCACCAGAGGACACTGAAGGGTGATAGCTGGTACTTTCACCAGAGGACACTAGTAGGTGATAGCTGGTACTTTCACCAGAGGACACTGAAGGGTGATAGCTGGTACTTTCCACCGAGGACACTGAAGGGTGATAGCTGGTACTTTCACCAGAGGACACTGAAGGGTGATAGCTGGTACTTTCACCAGAGGACACTGAAGGGTGATAGCTGGTACTTTCACCAGAGGACACTGAAGGGTGATAGCTGGTACTTTCACCAGAGGACACTGAAGGGTGATAGCTGGTACTTTCACCCGAGGACACTGAAGGGTGATAGCTGGTACTTTCACAGAGACACTGAAGGGTGATGCTGGTACTTTCACCAGAGGACACTGAAGGGTGATAGCTGGTACTTTCACCAGAGGACACTGAAGGGTGATAGCTGGTACTTTCACCAGAGGACACTGAAGGGTGATAGCTGGTACTTTCACCAGAGGACACTGAAGGGTGATAGCTGGTACTTTCACCCGAGGACACTGAAGGGTGATAGCTGGTACTTTCACCAGAGGACACTGAAGGGGGATAGCTGGTACTTTCACAGAGGACACTGAAGGGTGATAGCTGGTACTTTCACCAGAGGACACTGAAGGGTGATAGCTGGTACTTTCACCAGAGGACACTGAAGGGTGATAGCTGGTACTTTCACCAGAGGACACTGAAGGGTGATAGCTGGTACTTTCACCAGAGGACACTGAAGGGTGATAGCTGGTACTTTCACCAGAGGACACTGAAGGGTGATAGCTGGTACTTTCAACCCGAGGACACTGAAGGGTGATAGCTGGTACTTTCACCAGAGGACACTGAAGGGTGATAGCTGGTACTTTCACCAGAGGACACTGAAGGGTGATAGCTGGTACTTTCACCAGAGGACACTGAAGGGTGATAGCTGGTACTTTCACCAGAGGACACTGAAGGGTGATAGCTGGTACTTTCACCAGAGGACACTGAAGGGTGATAGCTGGTACTTTCACCAGAGGACACTGGGAAGGGTGATAGCTGGTACTTTCACCAGAGGACACTGAAGGGTGATAGCTGGTACTTTCACCAGAGGACACTGAAGGGTGATAGCTGGTACTTTCACCAGAGGACACTGAAGGGTGATAGCTGGGACTTTCACCAGAGGACACTGAAGGGTGATAGCTGGTACTTTCACCAGAGGACACTGAAGGGTGATAGCTGGTACTTTCACCAGAGGACACTGAAGGGTGATAGCTGGTACTTTCACCAGAGGACACTGAAGGGTGATAGCTGGTACTTTCACCAGAGGACACTGAAGGGTGATAGCTGGTACTTTCACCAGAGGACACTGAAGGGTGATAGCTGGTACTTTCACCAGAGGACACTGAAGGGTGATAGCTGGTACTTTCACCAGAGGACACTGAAGGGTGATAGCTGGTACTTTCACCAGAGGACACTGAAGGGTGATAGCTGGTACTTTCACCAGAGGACACTGAAGGGTGATAGCTGGTACTTTCACCAGAGGACACTGAAGGGTGATAGCTGGTACTTTCACCAGAGGACACTGAAGGGTGATAGCTGGTACTTTCACCAGAGGACACTGAAGGGTGATAGCTGTACTTTCACCAGAGGACACTGAAGGGTGATAGCTGGTACTTTCACCAGAGGACACTGAAGGGTGATAGCTGGTACTTTCACCAGAGGACACTGAAGGGTGATAGCTGGTACTTTTCACCAGAGGACACTGAAGGGTGATAGCTGGTACTTTCACCAGAGGACACTGAGGGTGATAGCTGGTACTTTCACCAGAGGACACTGAAGGGTGATAGTGGTACTTTCACCAGAGGACACTGAAGGGTGATAGCTGGTACTTTCACCAGAGGACACTGAAGGGGTGATAGCTGGTACTTTCACCAGAGGACACTGAAGGGTGATAGCTGGTACTTTCAACCAGAGGACACTGAAGGGTGATAGCTGGTACTTTCACCAGAGGACACTGAAGGGTGATAGCTGGTACTTTCACCAGAGGACACTGAAGGGTGATAGCTGGTACTTTCCCCCAGAGGACACTGAAGGGTGATAGTGGTACTTTCACCAGAGGACACTGAAGGGTGATAGCTGGTACTTTCACCAGAGGACACTGAAGGGTGATAGCTGGTACTTTCACCAGAGGACACTGAAGGGTGATAGCTGGTACTTTCACCAGAGGACACTGAAGGGTGATAGCTGGTACTTTCACCAGAGGACACTGAAGGGTGATAGCTGGTACTTTCACCAGAGGACACTGAAGGGTGATAGCTGGTACTTTCACCAGAGGACACTGAAGGGTGATAGCTGGTACTTTCACCAGAGGACACTGAAGGGTGATAGCTGGTACTTTCACCAGAGGACACTGAAGGGTGATAGCTGGTACTTTCACCAGAGGACACTGAAGGGTGATAGCTGGTACTTTCACCAGAGGACACTGAAGGGTGATAGCTGGTACTTTCACCAGAGGACACTGAAGGGTGATAGCTGGTACTTTCACCAGAGGACATGAAGGGTGATTAGTGGTATTTCACAGAGGACACTGAAGGTGATAGTGGTATTTCACCAGAGGGACACTGAAGGTGATAGCTGTACTTTCAGGACACTGAAGGTAAAGTGAACAACTGAAGGGTGATAGCTGGTACTTTCACCAGAGGACACTAGTAGATGACAGTTAATTAGAAACTTCAAGACTGTTTACTCAAAGGTGACACTTGATCAGTAAGATTACAAAGGTGACACTTGATTAGTAAGATTACAAAGGTGACACTTGATCAGTAAGATTACAAAGGTGACACTTGATTAGTAAGATTACAAAGGTGACACTTGATTAGTAAGATTACAAAGGTGACACTTGATTAGTAAGATTACAAAGGTGACACTTGATTAGTAGATTACAAAGGTGACACTTGATTAGTAAGATTACAAAGGTGACACTTGATCAATAAGATTACAAAGGTGACACTTGATTAGTAAGATTACAAAGGTGACACTTGATTAGTAAGATTACAAAGGTGACACTTGATTAGTAAGATTACAAAGGTGACACTTGATCAGTAAGATTACAAAGGTGACACTTGATTAGTAAGATTACAAAGGTGACACTTGATTAGTAAGATTACAAAGGTGACACTTGATTAGTAAGATTACAAAGGTGACACTTGATTAGTAAGATTACAAAGGTGACACTTGATTAGTAAGATTACAAAGGTGACACTTGATTAGTAAGATTACAAAGGTGACACTTGATCAATAAGATTACAAAGGTGACACTTGATCAGTAAGACTATAAAGGTGACACTTGATCAGTAAGATTACAAAGGTGACACTTGATCAATAAGATTACAAAGGTGACACTTGGGTCATAAAATTACAAAGGTGACACTTGATAGTAAGATTACAAAGGTGACACTTGATTAGTAAGATTACAAAGGTGACACTTGATTATAAGATTACAAAGGTGACACTTGATCATAAGATTACAAGGTGACACTTGATTAGTAAGATTACAAAGGTGACACTTGATTATAAGATTACAAAGGTGACCTTGATAGTAAGATTTCAAAGGTGACCTTGATTAGTAAGATTTCAAAGGGACACTTGATTAGTAAGATTACAAAGGTGACACTTGATCAGTAAGATTACAAAGGTGACACTTGATCAGTAAGATTACAAAGGTGACACTTGATCAATAAGATTACAAAGGTGACACTTGATCAGTAAGATTACAAAGGTGGACACTTGATTAGTAAGATTACAAAGGTGACACTTGATAGTAAGATTACAAAGGGGACACTTGATTAGTAAGATTACAAAAGGGGGACACTTGATTAGTAAGATTACAAAGGGGACACTTGATCAGTAAGATTACAAAGGTGACACTTGATCATAAGATTTTAAAAAGGTGACACTTGATCAGTAAGATTACAAAGGTGACACTTGATCAATAAGATTACAAAGGTGACACTTGATCAATAAGATTACAAAGGTGACACTTGATCAGTAAGATTACAAAGGTGACACTTGATCATAAGATTACAAGGTGACACTTGATATAATTACAAAGGTGGACACTTGATTTGTAAGATTACAAGGTGACACTTGATCAGTAAGATTACAAAGGTGACTTGATCGTAAGATTACAAGGTTTACACTTGATTAGTAAGATTACAAAGTAATTGATTAGTAGAATTACAAATGTGACACTTGATCCATAAGATTACAAAGGTGACACTTGATTAGTAAGATTACAATGGTGGGCACTTGATCGTAAGATTACAAATGGGGCACTTGATCGTAAGACTATAAAGGTGACGATTTATCGTAAGATTACAAAGGTGACACTTGATCATAGATTACAAAGGACATTGATCAGTAAGATTACAAAGGTACCTTTATGTAAGATTACAAAGGGGCACTGATCATAAGATTAAAAAGGGGACACTTGATTAGTAAGATTCAAAGGGACATTGATAGTAAAATTACAAAGGGGCACTTGATCATAAATTACAAAGGTGACACTTGAAAAAAGATAAAGGGGACCCTTTTTAGTAAATAAAAGGGACACTTGATTTAAAATTCAAAGGTGACACTTTATCATAAAATTACAAAAGGGGACACTTGATATAAGATTCAAAGTGACATTGATTGTAAAATTACAAAGGTGACACTTATCAGTAAGTTTTAAAAAGGGGACACTTGATCAATAAGATTACAAAGGTGCACTTGTCTAAGATACAAAGGTGACACTTGATCAATAAGATTTAAAAGGGACACTTGATATAAAATTACAAAAAGGGGACACTTGATAGTAAGTTACAAAGTGACATTGATCAGTGATTACAAAAGGGGACCTTTATATAAATTACAAAGGGGACACTTGACATAAGATTACAAAGGGGGACACTTTATCATAAGATAAAAGGGGGAAAGCCCCGATCAAGGGGTTTAAAAATTACAAAGGTGACATTGATCATAAGATTAAAAGGTGAACTTTATCAAAAAATTTCAAAAGGGGACATTGATAGTAAAATTACAAAGGGAATTGATCTAAAATTACAAAGGTGACACTTGATATAAGATTCAAAAGGGGACACTTGATAATAAAATTACAAAGGGCCTTACAAAAGATTACAAAAGGGGCACTGATAATAAGTTTCAAAGTGACACTTTTAGTAAGATTACAAAGGTGACACTTGGAAATAAGATTACAAAAAGGGGAAATTGATCATAAAATTAAAAGGGGACACTTGATTAATAAATTACAAATGACACTTTATCATAAGATTAAAGTGGCATGATCAGTAAAAAGGTGCCTTTTCAGTAGTTACGTGAATTGATATAAATTACAAAGGTGCATTGAAGTAAAGAAAAGGTGACACTTATAGTAAAACAAATCCCCCTTGTAGAAAATTACAAGGGCCTTGAATGATTACAAAATGTC
>NC_069451.1:24326579-24401100 GCF_026875155.1 Cherax quadricarinatus | reverse complement strand
TTAGTCTCAAACTAATCATTCTGACATTCACTGAGTTGGAAAAAAGTGGAGAAGAAATTGTCGGGCAGTTTTTCAAAAAGGTTGGACAAATATGTGGGTGGAATTGTGTGGTTATGACAAGGTCTTGCCTTGTATGGGCCAGTAGGCCTTCTGCAGTGTTCATTCTTTATGTACCCAAGGATGCCACCTACGACACTCCACTAATACACAGGTACCTATTTACTGCTAGGTGAACAGGGGCAGTAGGTGTGAGGGTTACCACCCATGGATCCATTTATTGCCACGCGATCTGAGGTACCAGGTGAAGGTACCAGATGAAAGTGCCAGGTGAAGGTACCAGATGAAGGTGCTAGGTGAAGGTGCCAGGTGAAGGTACCAGGTGAAGGTACCAGGTGGAAGTACCAGGTGAAGGTACCAGATGAAGGTGCCAGAAGGTACCAGATTAAGGTGCCAGGTGAAGGTACCAGGTGAAGATACCAGGTGAAGGTGCCAGATGAAGGTACCAGGTGAGGGTACCAGATGAAGGTACAAGGTGAGGGTACCAGATGAAGGTGCCTGGTGATGGTACCAGGTGAAGGTGCCTGGTGAGGGTACCAGGTGAAGGTGCCAGGTGAAGGTATCAGGTCAAGGCGCCAGGTGAAGGTACCAGGTGAAGGCGCCGGCTCACTCATTATTCTTCTGCGCAAGACTAATCATAGCATTGTTCCAGTCACAGTATTGTTCCAGTCATGGCATTTTTCCAGTCACGGTATTTTTCCAGTCATGGCATTGTTACATAGTATTGTTCCAGTCATGGCATTGTTCCAGTCACGGTATTTTTCCAGCCATGGCATTGTTCCAGTCATGGCATTGTTCCAGTCACGGGATTTTTCCAGCCATGGCATTGTTCCAGTCACGGCATTGCTCTAGTCACGGTATTCTTCCTTTGTCATCTACAATGATTCAGAGGTCTGGGGGATGGGGCAGAGGTGCAGGTTGAGGTGGTTCAGACATAGAAGGTGAAGAATATGCTCAGGGGTTAACCCCTGGAGAGCCAGCCACGCTGTATAACCCAAGAAAGTCAGTCATTGAGGACTGTCTTATTTCCTCAATCTTGTCCCCCAGGATGCCACCCACACCAGTTGACTAACACCCAGGTATCTACGTGTTAGGTGAACAGGACAACAGCTGTAACGAAATGCGTCGAATGCTTTCACCCCTGCCGGGAATCGAACCCGAGCCCTCAGCGTGTGAAGCGAGGCTTTTTCCACCCAGGCCACGGGGTCCCTAGAAGCGTGTATAAATCTAGGATGGAGGGAAGGAGGGGTAGGGGACGTCCTGAGATAGCTTAGAGAAAGATGGAGGGTTTGAGTGCTGTGGGATTGGACATCCACAGGGCTTGTGTAACCACGTTAGAAAGTAGTGGAGGCGAGTGACTTATGACCTGATAGTTGGAGTGTGCGCTAGGTTATATTCATGAATGGAATCAGGAAAACCGGTTAGCCGGACTTGAGTCTTGGAGGTGGGAAGTGCAGTGCCTGCACACTGAAGGTGTGGGGATATTTGCTGCTTGGAGAGTCATCTGAAGTGTGATGGTAACATACATCTGGCAAAGATAGTAATTAACTGAGCGATGGTGAAAGGTGTGTCACCTCGGGTCACCTTACCTCGGTGGGAGACGACCGGTATCTTAGACATTACAGTGGAACTTCGGTTTCTGAACTTAAACGGTTCCCAGGTGGTGTTTGAACTGCGAAAAGTTCAATGACCGAAACAGTATTTACCAGGCTTGACCATCCTCACACACTGGTGGATGTTGAACTGACTTACAAAAGTCTCTGAAAGTCAGGTTAATGTCAGAGGTCACCTCAAAACAATTCTGAAACACGACTTTCCTCTAAAGTTCTTTATAACGAGTTCAGACTCCAGAGAAACGTTCAAAGACCAGGTCAATTTTCCTCTGAACAAGACCGTTCACACTCCGGTTCGTTCGAACACCGAGGTTCCACTGTATAACTCACGAAATCGTAATGACACGATTGCAAACAAACCATAACCCCGGCCGGGATTGAACCCGCGGTCAGAGAGTCTCAAAACTCCAGCCCGTCGCGTTAGCCACTGGACCAGCTAGCCACAATAAGATTCATCCAACTAGGTATATTTCTACACCATAGGAAGGTTAGCACAGGCACCTCTGTGACCACAAATGCAAGTTTTTACAGACGAATCTCCAGCTAGCGTGGCCGTGACGAACTCTAGTGGCTAACGCGACGGTCTGGAGTTTTGAGACTCTCTGACCGCGGGTTCAATCCCGGCCAGGGTATGGTTTGGTTCCACTGTATCACTCATACCCAGTTTAACTTCATTTTTCGGGACACAACTTCAAAACTCTCTGGTCATTGTATAATAATGATAAAACATACTTGTAAATGATTTCCTGTACAGTGAATATATCACTTAACCTTCACCATTGTTTGTGGTGAGTCACCATAAGTCCAGCATCTCACAATAATAATAATAATAATAATGATAATAAAAATACAATATTAATAATGATAATAACATAATAATGCAAGACAATAATAACAATAGTATAAACCTTGGTAATAAATACGGACAAGTTGCTTTAGAAAAACCAACTTGTCCGTATTAGAATATATTTGAACATGTTTCGGTCCTGGGACCGAAACATCTTTAATATGTCCTAGTGTTTGCTTGTGTGTTTTTCTAGACCAATAATAATAATAATAATAATAATAATAATAATAATTATAAGACAGGTAGAGCCTCACTGACCGGGTAGAGCAGTTTATGTTTGGGTTGAGAGACGAGAGCTGTAGCCCAACTGATGGAAGGTGTGAGAGTGTGTGAGGTCACAGCCTCTACCTCACACGCCAGCAAGTTACCTGTAAGCAGGAATATACTAGTAGGCCTAGTGGCTAACGAAAAGCACAGCCTCCATATGAAGGCCAACATATGTAGGCCTACAGGCCAATGCTAAGTTGGTCCTACTCACACATAGGCCTTCTATTGTCGTAGGCTTATTGACCAGTATTAGGCACCCAAACTCCTCCCACTGGTGCAGGACTACTAGCAAGTGTTGTAGGTCAAGACGAGTTGATGAACAATCCACTTGAGATATTTGTTTATGATGAGACACTGTTGATGAGACAAGTAGTGTTGAGGTGATCAGTCCCTCAGGCTGAGGGACTGATCACCTCAACACTACGTCTTCAAGGCTGATAGACTGATTACATCATCTTCATTTATAATATCTATTTTCTACCAATACATGTACAAGGTATACAGACCATAGCTGACATCAGTGACATACTACTATATAGAAAGTCCCTTGTTATGCTGAACATTTCCCGCAAATTAGGTCAGTTTTGTCCCAGGATGCGACCCACACCAGTCCACTAACACACAGGTACCCATTTTACTGATGGGTGAATATAGATAACCGGTGTAAGGAAACACGCCCAATGTTTCTACCCTTCCAGGGAATCGAACCCGGACACTCACTGTGTAAAGCGAGAGCTTTAGTCACAAGGCCTTCTTCAGTCCTAAGATACATCAGTTACCAAATATTGGAGGAGTCCAGAAGTAAACTGGTATTTATTTAACGCGATTTAACAGCAATTTAACACAATTTTAGGCATAAAATGGTCACATCTGCTCCTACACGAGTCAAATAACTTTGCTCACAGGAGTCCTCTACAGGCAAATTGTTCCAAGAATCTAGTCTTCGGTATCCTACACAACCACTGAAAATCTGAAACCGATCGGATGAGCTGTTCTCAAGCTACAAGCGATAGAATAACAAAAAATTCTAAGACAAAATAAATTCAATTCAATTCAGGTTTATTCTCTATAAGTGTTACAATGTGGGGTTTACAGGTTTTGGGTATTGTGTGGTTTACATGTTATAAAATACTAATTACAGAGGGGGCCACTAGGACACCTAGCATGGCTAGGCATTTCCAGCAGACTTAGATTAATTCTTAACATTAAATCCTTACAGATTATGGTATTAAGGCTAAGTGACTACATCATAATTTGTGAGTTTAGCAATGTGAATGTTTTTGTTTTGGCACAATACATAGTGTCTATATTGGAGTATCATAGGCAAACTTATGACTAGTTAGGATTTATTATTTTAAGATTAAGATTAGTATTTCTGTGTTTATAGTCAGTGGGTGAGTGAGTGTAAGTGTGAACCACCAGGTGGTTATCATGTAGTTAGTTGTCGGGGTGTATCAGGGAGATAAGATGTTTTCTAACTGTAGTTTTGAAAGTGATGAATGTGTCTGCAGTTCTAGAGTTCTCAGGTAGGGTGTTCCAGATTTTAGGTCCTTTTGAAATACATTGAATTTTTGTAAAGGTTTAGTCGAACACGGGGAATGTCATAGAGATGTTTGTGTCTGGTGTTATGCCTGTGGGTTCTGTCACAACTATCAAGAAAGCATTTTAGGTCAAGGTTAATATTGGAGTTTAAGGTCCTGTAGATGTAGACTGCATAGTAGTAAGTGTGGATGTACTGAACAGGGAGTAAGTTTAGGTCTATGAAGAGTGGGGGGGTGTGTTGCCAGGGATGGGATTTAGCGATTATTCTTACTGCGGCTTTTTGTTGGGTTATTATTGGCTTTAGGTGTGTTGCTGCAGTTGATCCCCAAGCCCAAATAGCATAGGTGAGGTATGGATATATAAGTGAATGGTATAGTGTGAGAAGGGCAGTTTGCGGCACGTAGTATCGTATCTTGGAGAGGATCCCAACCGCTTTGGATACTTTTTTTATGTGTTGGATATGGGTGCTGAAATTTAGGTTGTCCTGCGATACCTGATAAAAATATAAATATGAATAATGTTTGTAAAGGATGAGTACTGACCCAGGAAAGTGTTTCCTGAGGTAGACTCCCTCAGCCACGGTGACTACAGCTAGCTCCTGAGTACTGACCCAGGAAAGTGTTTCCTGAGGTAGACTCCCTCAGCCACGGTGACTACAGCTAGCTCCTGAGTACTGACCCAGGACAGTGTTTCCTGAGGTAGACTCCCTCAGCCACGGTGACTACAGCTAGCTCCTGAGTACTGACCCAGGACAGTGTTTCCTGAGGTAGACTCCCTCAGCCACGGTGACTACAGCAAGCTCCTGAGTACTGACCCAGGAAAGTGTTTCCTGAGGTAGACTCCCTCAGCCACGGTGACTACAGCTAGCTCCTGAGTACTGACCCAGGAAAGTGTTTCCTGAGGTAGACTCCCTCAGCCACGGTGACTACAGCTAGCTCCTGAGTACTGACCCAGGACAGTGTTTCCTGAGGTAGACTCCCTCAGCCACGGTGACTACAGCAAGCTCCTGAGTACTGACCCAGGAAAGTGTTTCCTGAGGTAGACTCCCTCAGCCACGGTGACTACAGCTAGCTCCTGAGTACTGACCCAGGAAAGTGTTTCCTGAGGTAGACTCCCTCAGCCACGGTGACTACAGCTAGCTCCTGAGTACTGACCCAGGACAGTGTTTCCTGAGGTAGACTCCCTCAGCCACGGTGACTACAGCTAGCTCCTGAGTACTGACCCAGGACAGTGTTTCCTGAGGTAGACTCCCTCAGCCACGGTGACTACAGCTAGCTCCTGAGTACTGACCCAGGACAGTGTTTCCTGAGGTAGACTCCCTCAGCCACGGTGGCTACAGCTAGCTCCTGAGTACTGACCCAGGACAGTGTTTCCTGAGGTAGACTCCCTCAGCCCACGGTGACTACAGCAAGCTCCTGAGTACTGACCCAGGAAAGTGTTTCCTGAGGTAGACTCCCTCAGCCACGGTGACTACAGCTAGCTCCTGAGTACTGACCCAGGACAGTGTTTCCTGAGGTAGACTCCCTCAGCCACGGTGACTACAGCTAGCTCCTGAGTACTGACCCAGGACAGTGTTTCCTGAGGTAGACTCCCTCAGCCACGGTGACTACAGCTAGCTCCTGAGTACTGACCCAGGAAAGTGTTTCCTGAGGTAGACTCCCTCAGCCACGGTGACTACAGCTAGCTCCTGAGTACTGACCCAGGACATGTGTTTCCTGAGGTAGACTCCCTCAGCCACGGTGACTACAGCAAGCTCCTGAGTACTGACCCAGGAAAGTGTTTCCTGAGGTAGACTCCCTCAGCCACGGTGACTACAGCTAGCTCCTGAGTACTGACCCAGGACAGTGTTTCCTGAGGTAGACTCCCTCAGCCACGGTGGCTACAGCTAGCTCCTGAGTACTGACCCAGGACAGTGTTTCCTGAGGTAGACTCCCTCAGCCACGGTGACTACAGCAAGCTCCTGAGTACTGACCCAGGACAGTGTTTCCTGAGGTAGACTCCCTCAGCCACGGTGACTACTCCTAGCTCCTGAGTACTCACCCAGGATAGTGATGGGAACGTTAACACCGTGTTTCCTGAGGTAGACTCCCTCAGCCACGGTGGCTACAGCTAGCTCCTGGACACCCTCCTGAAGAAGAACATCGACCACCTTCATCAGACCGGAACCGTATGCTCCTCCCTTCACCACGCCCATAATACCTGATGGAGAAACCTGCCTTCGTACACATCTGCCACGTAATATCTGAAAAGCATATATGTATTTCTGTACAATATATCAGGTGGAAATGGAATATGAATTTGAAAGATATCCCGTATTAACTGGTGGACCGGGTGGGGTTTCAACCCATATCAAGTGAGAGCTAAAACTCAGAGGCCAGTGCGTTAACCACTTGACCAGCTTGTTCTAATAAGGTTCACTCAACTAGGTATATTTTTATACACTAGAGTGTGGTATGGCATAACCCCAGTGTTCCTTGTACCTCCCTGAACGTGACACTGTTGTAATAATAATAATAATATTATTTCTGCAAGTACAAGGTATACACACCATAGCTGAGAGTATAACACTCACCAGTGTTGTTACTGAGTGTATAACACCAGTGTTGGTATTGACAGTAACACTCACCAGTATTGGGTCCTGAGAGGGACTTTAGGACGTTTATGTTGTTGACGACAGCGTCCAGGTTGACGTGGATGAAAGAGGGTGCTCCTAACTCGAGGAATGCCTGAGTGGCCAGTGCCACCAGTGAGCTGGATGTGGGTGATCCACTAGCACTACCACTGGCACTCTCTGCTCCTGGCTCATCCTCAGTCATACTGTTCCTGTTGAGGCACCTTGGAGTTAATTATTATTATGATCATTATTATAAAAGTCAGAGGGAAACACTGAACCCGTTGGGATAAATTTGTTAAAGAACAAAAGACACAACACAGTGACTGGAACAATGTACAGATACCCAGCACATAGCAGAGCTGCTGGCGACGTTACGGTCAGACTTACACCGAATCACAGACGAAGGTGAGAGAGCCAGTATATATACCAGAGGAGGA
This sequence comes from Cherax quadricarinatus, assembly GCF_026875155.1. Lineage (NCBI taxonomy): Eukaryota > Metazoa > Arthropoda > Malacostraca > Decapoda > Parastacidae > Cherax > Cherax quadricarinatus. The sequence continues at coordinate 24,393,723 of NC_069451.1, read as the reverse complement.
CAGAGCACAAAGAAATTAGTGGAGAAGTTTTGATAGAGGTAATGCTGGTAGCAGTAGTGGTGGTAATTGGTAGGAGGAAGCACTACAGGAGAACTCAGGACCCACAAGGGTGGAACCAAAAGCAGGGGGTAACTGGAAGACACGAAACGCCTAGGCAGAAGAAAGGAAGACAAAATAAAATGCAGGAAAAGAGAAGAGGAGAAGAAAAGATCAGGTTAAGTCACGAGTGTTCTGAAGTCTGGAACATTTAACTATGTAATGAGACAAGAAGGCATCTAGAGAGACAAAGTTTTAGTTTAATATGTTTATTATGCACCCCATACCCATCCTGTGGGCGGTAGTCAAAAGATTACAGAGGTACATAATTGGTCCAGGGACTGGACTCCAAAGTTTTGATAGCTGAGCAAGTTACAGAGGTAATGAACTCACAATTTACAAAGGTAATGAACTCACAATTTACAAAGGTAATGAACTCACAATTTACAAAGGTAATGAACTCCAGGTAAGTCTGGTCACAATCATGACAAGTTACAAAGGTATTTACAGATTACAGAGGTACGTAATGGGTCCAGGGACTGGGCCCCCAAAGTTTTGATAGCTGAACTAGGTACAAAGGTAATGAGCTCACAAGTTACAAAGGTAATGAATTCTGTAGAATGGTTACTTACGTTTATACTTTGGCTACAATCATGAACAAATTATAGAGTAATGAGCAATTCACACTTCCACACCCGGTCACAACTGTAATGAGTTATTGGTGCAAATATTGATTGTTGAGTCACACACACCACACAAAAGCCAAGCCTAACATTCATATTAGGAAAGTTGTGTATAAGGGCGGATGCAACAAGACTGACCGTGTCTGTGAAGGCTAGAAGGTTAGACAGTTCTGACAGAGGACCAGTTAATACTATGACTGTGATAAGGTTAGGTTATGTAAGGTTTGCCAGGACACAGGACAAGTGCTTCCTGACGCGGGGTCTGAGTCATATGATGACCTACAGCTGGAACTTTTGGTTATCTGACCGAGGCCTTCCACTGGCTTACCCCTCCACCACTTTAAAAATTATAGTTATGATTATAACCATTTTAGGATGATTGTGATCTCTAATATGAGAGAAAAGAACATTATTGGTGTCGGCAAGTTTAACACTACTTGTATACTCCTTAAGTCTGTCAGAAAGATAGCGGCCAGTGTCTCCAGAGTGCTGGAGAGGACACAGCACTGGAGAGGACACAGCACTGGAGAGGACGCAGCACTGGAGAGGACGCAGCACTGGAGAGGACACAGCACTGGAGAGGACACAGCACTGGAGAGGACGCAGCACTGGAGAGGACGCAGCACTGGAGAGGACACAGCACTGGAGAGGACACAGCACTGGAGAGGACACAGCACTGGAGAGGACACAGCACTGGAGAGGACACAGCACTGGAGAGGACACAGTACTGGAGAGGACACAGTACTGGAGAGGACACAGCACTGGAGAGGACACAGCACTGGAGAGGACACAGCACTGGAGAGGACACAGTACTGGAGAGGACACAGTACTGGAGAGGACACAGTACTGGAGAGGACGCAGTACTGGAGAGGACGCAGCACTGGAGAGGACGCGGCACTGGAGAGGACACAGCACTGGAGAGGACGCAGCACTGGAGAGGACACAGTACTGGAGAGGACACAGCACTGGAGAGGACGCAGCACTGGAGAGGACGCAGCACTGGAGAGGACACAGCACTGGAGAGGACACAGCACTGGAGAGGACACAGCACTGGAGAGGACACAGCACTGGAGAGGACACAGCACTGGAGAGGACACACACTGGAGAGGACACAGCACTGGAGAGGACACAGCACTGGAGAGGACACAGTACTGAGAGAGGACACAGTACTGGGAGGACACAGTACTGGAGAGGACACAGCACTGGAGAGGACACAGTACTGGAGAGGACACAGTACTGGAGAGGACACAGTACTGGAGAGGACACAGTACTGGAGAGGACACAGTACTGGAGAGGACGCAGTACTGGAGAGGACGCAGTACTGGAGAGGACGCAGCACTGGAGAGGACGCAGCACTGGAGAGGACGCAGCACTGGAGAGGACACAGCACTGGAGAGGACACAGCACTGGAGAGGACGCAGCACTGGAGAGGACGCAGCACTGGAGAGGACGCAACACTGGAGAGGACACAGTACTGGAGAGGACACAACACTGGAGAGGACACAGCACTGGAGAGGACGCAGCACTGGAGAGGACGCAGCACTGGAGAGGACGCAACACTGGAGAGGACACAGTACTGGAGAGGACACAGCACTGGAGAGGACACAGTACTGGAGAGGACACAGCACTGGAGAGGACACAGTACTGGAGAGGACACAGCACTGGAGAGGACGCAGCACTGGAGAGGACGCAACACTGGAGAGGACACAGTACTGGAGAGGACACAGCACTGGAGAGGACACAGCACTGGAGAGGACACAGTACTGGAGAGGACACAGTACTGGAGAGGACACAGCACTGGAGAGGACACAGCACTGGAGAGGACACAGCACTGGAGAGGACACAGTACTGGAGAGGACACAGTACTGGAGAGCACACAGTACTGGAGAGGACACAGTACTGGAGAGGACGCAGCACTGGAGAGGACGCAGCACTGGAGAGGACGCAGCACTGGAGAGGACACAGCACTGGAGAGGACACAGTACTGGAGAGGACACAGTACTGGAGAGGACACAGTACTGGAGAGGACACAGTACTGGAGAGGACGCAGCACTGGAGAGGACGCAGCACTGGAGAGGACGCAGCACTGGAGAGGACGCAGCACTGGAGAGGACGCAGCACTGGAGAGGACACAGCACTGGAATGGACACAGCACTGGAGAGGACACAGCACTGGAGAGGACACAGCACTGGAGAGGACACAGCACTGGAGAGGACACAGCACTGGAGAGGACACAACACTGGAGAGGGACACAACACTGGAGAGGACACAACACTGGAGAGGACACAACACTGGAGAGGACACAGTACTGGAGAGGACACAACACTGGAGAGGACACAGTACTGGAGAGGACACAGTACTGGAGAGGACACAGTACTGGAGAGGACACAGCACTGGAGAGGACACTGCACTGGAGAGGACACAGTACTGGAGAGGACACAACACTGGAGAGGACACAACACTGGAGAGGACACAACACTGGAGAGGACACAACACTGGAGAGGACACAACACTGGAGAGGACACAGTACTGGAGAGGACACAGTACTGGAGAGGACACAGTACTGGAGAGGACACAGCACTGGAGAGGACACAACACTGGAGAGGACACAGCACTGGAGAGGACACAGTACTGGAGAGGACACAGTACTGGAGAGGACACAGCACTGGAGAGGACACAGCACTGGAGAGGACACAGCACTGGAGAGGACACAGCACTGGAGAGGACACAGTACTGGAGAGGACACAGTACTGGAGAGCACACAACACTGGAGAGGACACAGCACTGGAGAGGACACAGTACTGGAGAGGACACAGTACTGGAGAGGACACAGTACTGGAGAGGACACCGCACTGGAGAGGACACAGCACTGGAGAGGACACAGTACTGGAGAGGACACAGTACTGGAGAGGACACAACACTGGAGAGGACACAGCACTGGAGAGGACACAACACTGGAGAGGACACAGCACTGGAGAGGACACAGTACTGGAGAGGACACAGTACTGGAGAGGACACAGCACTGGAGAGGACACAGTACTGGAGAGGACACAACACTGGAGAGGACACAACACTGGAGAGGACACAACACTGGAGAGGACACAACACTGGAGAGGACACAGTACTGGAGAGGACACAACACAGGAGAGGACACAGTACTGGAGAGGACACAACACTGGAGAGGACACAGCACTGGAGAGGAACAAACACTGGAGAGGACACAGTACTGGAGAGGACACAGTACTGGAGAGGACACAACACTGGAGAGGACACAGTACTGGAGAGGACACAACACTGGAGAGGACACAGTACTGGAGAGGACACAACACTGGAGAGGACACAGTACTGGAGAGGACACAACACTGGAGAGGACACAGTACTGGAGAGGACACAGTACTGGAGAGGACACAACACTGGAGAGGACACAACACTGGAGAGGACACAACACTGGAGAGGACACAGTACTGGAGAGGACACAGTACTGGAGAGGACACAACACTGGAGAGGACACAGCACTGGAGAGGACACAACACTGGAGAGGACACAGTACTGGAGAGGACACAGTACTGGAGAGGACACAACACTGGAGAGGACACAGTACTGGAGAGGACACAACACTGGAGAGGACACAGTACTGGAGAGGACACAACACTGGAGAGGACACAGTACTGGAGAGGACACAGTACTGGAGAGGACACAACACTGGAGAGGACACAACACTGGAGAGGACACAGTACTGGAGAGGACACAGTACTGGAGAGGACACAGCACTGGAGAGGACACAACACTGGAGAGGACACAACACTGGAGAGGACACACTACTGGAGAGGACACAACACTGGAGAGGACACAACACTGGAGAGGACACAGTACTGGAGAGGACACAACACTGGAGAGGACACAGTACTGGAGAGGACACAACACTGGAGAGGACACAGTACTGGAGAGGACACAACACTGGAGAGGACACAACACTGGAGAGGACACAGTACTGGAGAGGACACAGCACTGGAGAGGACACAACACTGGAGAGGACACAGTACTGGAGAGGACACAACACTGGAGAGGACACAACACTGGAGAGGACACAACACTGGAGAGGACACAACACTGGAGAGGACACAACACTGGAGAGGACACAACACTGGAGAGGACACAACACTGGAGAGGACACAGTACTGGAGAGGACACAGTACTGGAGAGGACACAACACTGGAGAGGACACAGTACTGGAGAGGACACAGTACTGGAGAGGACACAACACTGGAGAGGACACAACACTGGAGAGGACACAACACTGGAGAGGACACAACACTGGAGAGGACACAACACTGGAGAGGACACAGTACTGGAGAGGACACAACACTGGAGAGGACACAACACTGGAGAGGACACAACACTGGAGAGGACACAGTATCTGGAGAGGACACAGTACTGGAGAGGACACAACACTGGAGAGGACACAACACTGGAGAGGACACAACACTGGAGAGGACACAACACTGGAGAGGACACAGTACTGGAGAGGACACAGTACTGGAGAGGACACAGTACTGGAGAGGACACAGTACTGGAGAGGACACAGTACTGGAGAGGACACAACACTGGAGAGGACACAACACTGGAGAGGACACAACACTGGAGAGGACACAACACTGGAGAGGACACAACACTGGAGAGGACACAACACTGGAGAGGACACAGTACTGGAGAGGACACAACACTGGAGAGGACACAACACTGGAGAGGACCAACACTGGAGAGGACACAACACTGGAGAGGACACAGTACTGGAGAGGACACAACACTGGAGAGGACACAGTACTGGAGAGGACACAACACTGGAGAGGACACAACACTGGAGAGGACACAAACACTGGAGAGGACACAGTACTGGAGAGGACACAGTACTGGAGAGGACACAGTACTGGAGAGGACACAGTACTGGAGAGGACACAGTACTGGAGAGGACACAGTACTGGAGAGGACACAACACTGGAGAGGACACAACACTGGAGAGGACACAACACTGGAGAGGACACAACACTGGAGAGGACACAGTACTGGAGAGGACACAGTACTGGAGAGGACAACAGTACTGGAGAGGACACAGTACTGGAGAGGACACAGTACTGGAGAGGACACAACACTGGAGAGGACACAACACTGGAGAGGACACAACACTGGAGAGGACACAACCCCTGGAGAGGACACAACACTGGAGAGGACACAGTACTGGAGAGGACACAACACTGGAGAGGACACAACACTGGAGAGGACACAACACTGGAGAGGACACAGTACTGGAGAGGACACAGTACTGGAGAGGACACAACACTGGAGAGGACACAACACTGGAGAGGACACAACACTGGAGAGGACACAGTACTGGAGAGGACACAGTACTGGAGAGGACACAACACTGGAAGGGACACAACACTGGAAGGACACAGTACTGGAGAGGACACAGTACTGGAGAGGACACAACACTGGAGAGGACACAACACTGGAGAGGACACAACACTGGAGAGGACACAGTACTGGAGAGGACACAGTACTGGAGAGGACACAACACTGGAGAGGACACAACACTGGAGAGGACACAACACTGGAGAGGACACAGTACTGGAGAGGGACACAGTACTGGGGAGGGACACAACACTGGAGAGGACACAACACTGGAGAGGACACAACACTGGAGAGGACACAGTACTGGAGAGGACACAGTACTGGAGAGGACACAACACTGGAGAGGACACAACACTGGAGAGGACACAGTACTGGAGAGGACACAGTACTGGAGAGGACACAACACTGGAGAGGACACAACACTGGAGAGGACACAACACTGGAGAGGACACAGTACTGGAGAGGACACAGTACTGGAGAGGACACAACACTGGAGAGGACACAACACTGGAGAGGACACAACACTGGAGAGGACACAGTACTGGAGAGGACACAGTACTGGAGAGGACACAACACTGGAGAGGACACAACACTGGAGAGGACACAGTACTGGAGAGGACACAGTACTGGAGAGGACACAACACTGGAGAGGACACAACACTGGAGAGGACACAACACTGGAGAGGACACAGTACTGGAGAGGACACAACACTGGAGAGGACACAACACTGGAGAGGACACAGTACTGGAGAGGACACAGTACTGGAGAGGACACAGTACTGGAGAGGACACAACACTGGAGAGGACACAACACTGGAGAGGACACAGTACTGGAGAGGACACAGTACTGGAGAGGACACAACACTGGAGAGGACACAACACTGGAGAGGACACAACACTGGAGAGGACACAGTACTGGAGAGGACACAACACTGGAGAGGACACAACACTGGAGAGGACACAACACTGGAGAGGACACAGTACTGGAGAGGACACAGTACTGGAGAGGACACAACACTGGAGAGGACACAACACTGGAGAGGACACAACACTGGAGAGGACACAGTACTGGAGAGGACACAGTACTGGAGAGGACACAACACTGGAGAGGACACAACACTGGAGAGGACACAGTACTGGAGAGGACCAGTACTGGAGAGGACACAGTACTGGAGAGGACACAACACTGGAGAGGACACAACACTGGAGAGGACACAGTACTGGAGAGGACACAGTACTGGAGAGGACACAGTACTGGAGAGGACACAACACTGGAGAGGACACAACACTGGAGAGGACACAGTACTGGAGAGGACACGTACTGGAGAGGACACAGTACTGGAGAGGACACAGTACTGGAGAGGACACAACACTGGAGAGGACACAGTACTGGAGAGGACACAACACTGGAGAGGACACAACACTGGAGAGGACAGTACTGGAGAGGACACAACACTGGAGAGGACACAGTACTGGAGAGGACACAACACTGGAGAGGACACAACACTGGAGAGGACACAGTACTGGAGAGGACACAAACCCCTGGAGAGGACACAACACTGGAGAGGACACAGTACTGGAGAGGACACAACACTGGAGAGGACACAGTACTGGAGAGGACACAGTACTGGAGAGGACACACCACTGGAGAGGACACGTACTGGAGAGGACACAGTACTGGAGAGGACACAACACTGGAGAGGACACAACACTGGAGAGGACACAACACTGGAGAGGACACAACACTGGAGAGGACACAACACTGAGAGGACACAGTACTGGAGAGGACACAAACACTGGAGAGGACACAGTACTGGAGAGGACACAGTACTGGAGAGGACACAACACTGGAGAGGACACAACACTGGAGAGGACACAGTACTGGAGAGGACACAGTACTGGAGAGGACACAGTACTGGAGAGGACACAACACTGGAGAGGACACAGTACTGGAGAGGACACAGTACTGGAGAGGACACAGTACTGGAGAGGACACAACACTGGAGAGGACACAGTACTGGAGAGGACACAGTACTGGAGAGGACACAACACTGGAGAGGACACAACACTGGAGAGGACACAGTACTTGGAGAGGACACAGTACTGGAGAGGACACAGTACTGGAGAGGACACAACACTGGAAGAGGACACAACACTGGAGAGGACACAACACTGGAGAGGACACAGTACTGGAGAGGACACAGTACTGGAGAGGACACAGTACTGGAGAGGACACAGTACTGGAGAGGACACAGCACTGGAGAGGACACAACACTGGAGAGGACACAGTACTGGAGAGGACACAGTACTGGAGAGGACACAGTACTGGAGAGGACACAACACTGGAGAGGACACAACACTGGAGAGGGGCACAACACTGGAGAGGACACAACACTGGAGAGGACACAGTACTGGAGAGGACACAACACTGGAGAGGACACAGTACTGGAGAGGACACAGTACTGAGGAGGACACAACACTGGAGAGGACACAACACTGGAGAGGACACAGTACTGGAGAGGACACAGTACTGGAGAGGACACAGTACTGGAGAGGACACAACACTGGAGAGGACACAGTACTGGAGAGGACACAGTACTGGAGAGGACACAGTACTGGAGAGGACACAACACTGGAGAGGACACAAACACTGGAGAGGACACAGTACTGGAGAGGACACAACACTGGAGAGGACACAACACTGGAGAGGACACAACACTGGAGAGGACACAGTACTGGGAGGACACAACACTGGAGAGGACACAGTACTGGAGAGGACACAGTACTGGAGAGGACACAACACTGGAGAGGACACAACACTAGAGAGGACACAACACTGGAGAGGACACAGTACTGGAGAGGACACAACACTGGAGAGGACACAGTACTGGAGAGGACACAGTACTGGAGAGGACACAACACTAGAGAGGACACAACACTGGAGAGGACACAACACTGGAGAGGACACAGCACTGGAGAGGACACAACACTGGAGAGGACACAACACTGGAGAGGACACAACACTGGAGAGGACACAGTACTGGAGAGGACACAGCACTGGAGAGGACACAACACTGGAGAGGACACAACACTGGAGAGGACACAACACTGAGAGGACACAACACTGGAGAGGACACAACACTGGAGAGGACACAACACTGGAGAGGACACAACACTGGAGAGGACACAGTACTGGAGAGGACACAGTACTGGAGAGGACACAGTACTGGAGAGGACACAGCACTGGAGAGGACACAACACTGGAGAGGACACAACACTGGAGAGGACACAACACTGGAGAGGACACAGTACTGGAGAGGACACAGCACTGGAGAGGACACAACACTGGAGAGGACACAACACTGGAGAGGACACAACACTGGAGAGGACACAACACTGGAGAGGACACAACACTGGAGAGGACACAGTACTGGAGAGGACACAACACTGGAGAGGACACAACACTGGAGAGGACACAACACTGGAGAGGACACAGTACTGGAGAGGACACAGTACTGGAGAGGACACAGTACTGGAGAGGACACAACACTGGAGAGGACACAACACTGGAGAGGACACAACACTGGAGAGGACACAGTACTGGAGAGGACACAACACTGGAGAGGACACAACACTGGAGAGGACACAGTACTGGAGAGGACACAACACTGGAGAGGACACAGTACTGGAGAGGACACAGTACTGGAGAGGACACAGTACTGGAGAGGACACAGTACTGGAGAGGACACAACACTGGAGAGGACACAGTACTGGAGAGGACACAGTACTGGAGAGGACACAACACTGGAGAGGACACAACACTGGAAAGGGGCACAGTACTGGAGAGGACACAACACTGGAGAGGACACAGTACTGGAGAGGACACAGTACTGGAGAGGACACAGTACTGGAGAGGACACAGTACTGGAGAGGACACAACACTGGAGAGGACACAGTACTGGAGAGGACACAGTACTGGAGAGGACACAACACTGGAGAGGACACAGTACTGGAGAGGACACAACACTGGAGAGGACACAACACTGGAGAGGACACAACACTGGAGAGGACACAACACTGGAGAGGACACAGTACTGGAGAGGACAAAGTACTGGAGAGGACACAGTACTGGAGAGGACACAGTACTGGAGAGGACACAGTACTGGAGAGGACACAGTACTGGAGAGGGACACAACACTGGAGAGGACACAACACTGGAGAGGACACAGTACTGGAGAGGACACAACACTGGAGAGGACACAGTACTGGAGAGGACACAGTACTGGAGAGGACACAGTACTGGAGAGGACACAGTACTGGAGAGGACACAACACTGGAGAGGACACAACACTGGAGAGGACACAACACTGGAGAGGACACAGTACTGGAGAGGACACAGTACTGGAGAGGACACAGTACTGGAGAGGACACAACACTGGAGAGGACACAACACTGGAGAGGACACAACACTGGAGAGGACACAACACTGGAGAGGACACAGTACTGGAGAGGACACAACACTGGAGAGGACACAACACTGGAGAGGACACAGTACTGGAGAGGACACAACACTGGAGAGGACACAGTACTGGAGAGGACACAGTACTGGAGAGGACACAGTACTGGAGAGGACACAGTACTGGAGAGGACACAACACTGGAGAGGACACAGTACTGGAGAGGACACAGTACTGGAGAGGACACAACACTGGAGAGGACACAACACTGGAGAGGACACAGTACTGGAGAGGACACAACACTGGAGAGGACACAGTACTGGAGAGGACACAGTACTGGAGAGGACACAGTACTGGAGAGGACACAGTACTGGAGAGGACACAACACTGGAGAGGACACAGTACTGGAGAGGACACAGTACTGGAGAGGACACAACACTGGAGAGGACACAACACTGGAGAGGACACAGTACTGGAGAGGACACAACACTGGAGAGGACACAACACTGGAGAGGACACAACACTGGAGAGGACACAACACTGGAGAGGACACAGTACTGGAGAGGACAAAGTACTGGAGAGGACACAGTACTGGAGAGGACACAGTACTGGAGAGGACACAGTACTGGAGAGGACACAACACTGGAGAGGACACAACACTGGAGAGGACACAGTACTGGAGAGGACACAACACTGGGGAGGACACAGTACTGGAGAGGACACAGTACTGGAGGGACACAGTACTGGAGAGGACACAGTACTGGGAGAGGACACAGTACTGGAGAGGACACAACACTGGAGAGGACACAACACTGGAGAGGACACAGTACTGGAGAGGACACAGTACTGGAGAGGACACAGTACTGAGAGGACACAACACTGGAGAGGACACAACACTGGAGAGGACACAACACTGGAGAGGGCACAGTACTGGAGAGGACACAGTACTGGAGAGGACACAACACTGGAGAGGACACAACACTGGAGAGGACACAGTACTGGAGAGGACACAACCCCTGGAGAGGACACAACACTGGAGAGGACGCAACACTGGAGAGGACACAACACTGGAGAGGACACAACACTGGAGAGGACACAGTACTGGAGAGGACACAACACCGGGAGGACACAGCACTGGAGAGGGACACAGCACTGGAGAGGACACAGCACTGGAGAGGACACAGTACTGGAGAGGACACAACACTGGAGAGGACACAGTACTGGAGAGGACACAACACTGGAGAGGACACAAACACTGGAGAGGACACAACACTGGAGAGGACACAACACTGGAGAGGACACAGCACTGGAGAGGACACAACACTGGAGAGGACACAACACTGGAGAGGACACAGCACTGGAGAGGACACAGCACTGGAGAGGACAACACTGGAGAGGACACAGCACTGGAGAGGACACAGCACTGGAGAGGACACAACACTGGAGAGGACACAACACTGGAGAGGACACAGCACTGGAGAGGACACAGCACTGGAGAGGACACAACACTGGAGAGGACACAGCACTGGAGAGGACACAACACTGGAGAGGACACAACACTGGAGAGGACACAGCACTGGAGAGGACACAGCACTGGAGAGGACACAGTACTGGAGAGGACACAACACTGGAGAGGACACAACACTGGAGAGGACACAACACTGGAGAGGACACAACACTGGAGAGGACACAACACTGGAGAGGACACAACACTGGAGAGGACACAGCACTGGAGAGGACACAGCACTGGAGAGGACACAGCACTGGAGAGGACACAACACTGGAGAGGACACAACACTGGAGAGGACACAGCACTGGAGAGGACACAACACTGGAGAGGACACAACACTGGAGAGGACACAACACTGGAGAGGACACAACACTGGAGAGGACACAACACTGGAGAGGACACAACACTGGAGAGGACACAACACTGGAGAGGACACAGCACTGGAGAGGACACAACACTGTAGAGGACACAACACTGGAGAGGACACAACACTGGAGAGGACACAGCACTGGAGAGGACACAGTACTGGAGAGGACACAGTACTGAGAAGGAAAACAACACTGAGAGGACACAACACTGGAGAGGACACAACACTGGAGAGGACACAACACTGGAGAGGACACAACACTGGAGAGGACACAACACTGGAGAGGACACAACACTGGAGAGGACACAGCACTGGAGAGGACACAGCACTGGAGAGGACACAGCCACTGGAGAGGACACAACACTGGAGAGGACACAGTACTGGAGAGGACACAACACTGGAGAAGACACAACACTGGAGAGGACACAGTACTGGAGAGGACACAACACTGGAGGGACACAACACTGGAGGGGGACACAGCACTGGAGAGGACACAGTACTGGAGAGGACACAACACTGGAGAGGACACAACACTGGAGAGGACACAGTACTGGAGAGGACACAACACTGGAGAGGACACAACACTGGAGAGGACACAGTACTGTAGAGGACACAACACTGGAGAGGACACAACACTGGAGAGGACACAACACTGGGGAGGACACAACACTGGAGAGGACACAACACTGGAGAGGACACAACACTGGAGAGGACACAGTACTGTAGAGGACACAACACTGGAGAGGACACAACACTGGAGAGGACACAACACTGGAGAGGACACAACACTGGAGAGGACACAACACTGGAGAGGACACAACACTGGAGAGGACACAACACTGGAGAGGACACAACACTGGAGAGGACACAACACTGGTGAGGACACAAACTGGAGAGGACACAGCATGGAGAGGACACAGCACTGGAGAGGACACAGCACTGGAGAGGACACAACACTGGAGAGGACACAGTACTGGAGAGGACACAACACTGGAGAGGACACAGTACTGGAGAGGACACAACACTGGAGAGGACACAGTACTGGAGAGGACACAACACTGGAGAGGACACAGTACTGGAGAGGACACAGTACTGGAGAGGACACAACACTGGAGAGGACACAACACTGGAGAGGACACAGCACTGGAGAGGACACAGTACTGGGAGAGGACACAACACTGGAGAGGACACAGCACTGGAGAGGACACAGTACTGGAGAGGACACAACACTGGAGAGGACACAACACTGGAGAGGACACAGTACTGGAGAGGACACAACACTGGAGAGGACACAACACTGGAGAGGACGCAACACTGGAGAGGACACAACACTGGAGAGGACACAGCACTGGAGAGGACACAACACTGGAGAGGACACAGTACTGGAGAGGGGCACAACACTGGAGAGGACACAACACTGGAGAGGACACAGCACTGGAGAGGACAAACACTGGAGAGGACACAGTACTGGAGAGGACACAAAATGAGAGGACACAGTACTGGAAGAGGACACAACACTGGAGAGGACACAGTACTGGGAGGAACAACACTGGAGAGGACACAACACTGGAGAGGACACAGTACTGGAGAGGACACAACACTGGAGAGGACACAGTACTGGAGAGGACACAACACTGGAGAGGACACAACACTGGAGAGGACACAACACTGGAGAGGACACAACACTGGGAGAGGACACAACACTGGAGAGGACACAACACTGGAGAGGACACAACACTGGAGGGGGACACAGTACTGGAGAGGACACAACACTGGAGAGGACACAGTACTGGAGAGGACACAACACTGGAGAGGACACAACACTGGAGAGGACACAACACTGGAGAGGACACAGCACTGGAGAGGACACAGTACTGGAGAGGACACAACACTGGAGAGGACACAACACTGGAGAGGACACAACACTGGAGAGGACGCAACACTGGAGAGGACAGTACTGGAGAGGACACAACACTGGAGAGGACACAACACTGGAGAGGACACAACACTGGAGAGGACACAACACTGGAGAGGACACAACACTGGAGGACACAGTACTGGAGAGGACACAACACTGGAGAGGACACAGTACTGGAGAGGACACAACACTGGAGAGGACACAAACACTGGAGAGGACACAGTACTGGAGAGGCACAGTACTGGAGAGGACACAACACTGGAGAGGACACAACACTGGAGAGGACACAGTACTGGAGAGGGCACAACACTGGAGAGGACACAACACTGGAGAGGACACAGTACTGGAGAGGACACAAACACTGGAGAGGACACAACACTGGGAGAGGACACAGTACTGGAGAGGACACAACACTGGAGAGGACACAACACTGGAGAGGACACAACACTGGAGAGGACACAACACTGGAGAGGACACAACACTGGAGAGGACACAACACTGGAGAGGACACAGTACTGGAGAGGACACAACACTGGAGAGGACACAACACTGGAGAGGACACAACACTGGAGAGGACACAACACTGGAGAGGACACAACACTGGAGAGGACACAACACTGGAGAGGACACAACACTGGAGAGGACACAACACTGGAGAGGAAAACAACACTGGAGAGGACACAACACTGGAGAGGGCACAACACTGGAGAGGACACAACACTGGAGAGGACACAGTACTGGAGAGGACACAACACTGGAGAGGACACAACACTGGAGAGGACACAACACTGGAGTGGACACAGTATGGAGAGGACAACAACACTGGAGAGGACACAACACTGAGAGGACACAGTATGGAGAGGACACAACACTGGAGAGGACACAACACTGGAGAGGACACAACACTGGAGAGGACACAGCACTGAGAGGACACAACACTGAGAGGACACAGTACTGGAGAGGACACACACTGGAGAGGACACAACACTGGAGAGGACACAACCACTGGAGAGGACACAACACTGGAGAGGACACAGTACTGGAGAGACACAACACTGGAGAGGACGCAACACTGGAGAGGACACAACACTGGAGAGGACGCAACACTGGAGAGGACACAACACTGGAGAGGGCACAACACTGGAGAGGACACAGTACTGGAGAGGAACACAACACTGGAGAGGACACAGTACTGGAGAGGACACAACACTGGAGAGGACACAGGATGAGGACACAACACTGGAGAGGACACAGTAATGGAGAGGACACAACTACTGGAGAGGACACAGTACTGGAGAGGACACAACACTGGAGAGGACAACACTTGAGAGGCACAACACTGGAGAGGACACAACACTGGAGAGGACACAACATGGAGAGGACACAAACTGGAAGGACACAACACTGGAGAGGACACAGTACTGGAGAGGACACAACACTGGAGAGGACACAGTACGGAGAGGACACAACACTGGGGAGGACACAGTACGGAGAGGACACAACACTGAGAGGACACAGTACTGGAAAAGACACAACACTGGAGAGGACACAACACTGGAGAGGACACAACACTGGAGAGGAACAACACTGGAGAGGACACAGCACTGGAGAGGACACAGTACTGGAGAGGACACAACACTGGGAGGCACAACACTGGAGAGGACACAACACTGGAGAGGACACAGTACTGGAAGGACACAACACTGGAGAGGGCACAACACTGGAGAGGACACAACACTGGAGAGGACGCACACTGGAGAGGACGCAAAACTGGAGAGGACAAGTACTGGAGAGGACACAGCACTGGAGAGGGCACAACACTGGATGAGGAACAACACGATGGACAGCGACTGAAGACAGACTGGAAAGGGCAACATGAGGAGGACGCAACTTGAAGACAATGAGGACAAATGGAGGAAAAGGGGAGGGCAATGAAGGACAAATCAGCACTGGAAGGCACACACTGGAATGGAACTACAAGGAGGACTGAACTGAAGAGACACATACTTTAAAAGGAAGACTAACTAATGGATGAAACGTGCCTAAAAGGAAAGCATAAGTGAATGCTTAAAACACAATAACCAATCGTCAACAGATTAGGACTAGGCTAGGAGAACCGAAGGAACAAGCTAGAGACCAGCAGAGTACACAATGAATGAATAGCCACAATGTGTAGGAGCCAAGACACAAGGAAGAAGCAAGGAGAGTACACAAATGACATGGAGAGGACAAGTCTGGAAGAAGTTAGTACAAGACACAAGGAATACCAGACTAGTAAAGGCTAATGAAGATTTTTACAATTAGAGGAACAGGTAAATGGAGAATCAAGACTGGAAAGCAGTAGAGTATGCACAGAACGGGTTCAGACGTGGACGGTCGTATATGAGGCCCAACACAGAAGTTGAACCAATGAGATAGGACAAGAGGAATGAGAACAAGATGATCTGTAAGGCAGAGTGACAGAGTTAACTGTGACAGGCACAGTCGGAAGGACGCCACAGGAGAAATGAGCACAGACGAGGACAGAGAGGACACAGCACTGGAGGACACAGACTGGAGAGGACGCAGACTGGAAGAACGAACAATGGAGACACACCCCGGAAACACAGATGAAGAAGACGACGAGTCACTGGAGAGGACACGATGAGGAAGGAGAGGGAAAAGCACACTGGAGAGGACACCATGGAATGGAGATAGGACACAGATGGAGAGGACCAGATGCGAGGAGGAACAGTACTGGAGAGGCCAGTACTGGAGAGGACCAGCACTGGAGAGGAACAGAGGAGACGGAGCACCTGGAGAGACAGAGCTGACAGACGGAGAGGCACAGTACGGAGGGACGCTGGAGAGGACCGTCAGGGCACGGAGGCCAGCATGGAGAAGGGAACAGACTGGAGAGGACAGATGGAGAGGACCACACTGGAGGGAGCCATGAGTAAAAGGAGAGGACACACTGGGAGAGACAGATGGAAGGAACACGGAAGGAACAGCACTGGAGAGGACACGCACTAGAGGACAACTACTGAGGGAAAAAACCCGGAGGAACGATGGAGGAACAGCACTGGAACGGAGAGGCAACACTGGAGGACAAGCACTGGAGAGGACACAGCACTGGAAGGACCAGCACGGAGAGGAACAGACTGGAGGGACACAGCACCTGGAGAGGACACGGACGGACGTACGGAGGGACACAGACTGGAGAGGAACACTACATGGAGAGGACCACGACATGGAGAGCAGCAGTACGGAGCAGACGGAAGAGGACGGCAGACAGACTGGAGAGACAGACTGAGAGGACACAGACTGGGGCACAGATGGAAGCAGCACATGGAGAGGACACAAAACTGGAGAGGACCAACTGGAGAGACTGAGAGGAGGCAACACTGGAGAGAGGCCACACTGAGAGGACAAGCACTGGAGAGGACACAGCACTGGAGAGGCACAGCACTGGAGGGAAAGAAGCAAGGAAGGAAGGATAGCTCCAGTATCATGGATCAAGAGCTCTACTCCAGCATCAAGACATCCCCCTCTTTAAGGGCGTTACTATAACAGTCTTTTGAGTACACGATGGTTATTAAGGCTACATGTCACCTATAAACTGCACAGTCATATGTCACCTGTTATATGGACTGACCTCTGTCACATGTCACCTGTACGTCATGCACATGCGGAAATTTTCTGCAGCCCGGGACCAAACACTCTGTCCTGAATAATTACGGACGCATTAGCGAAGAACAAGTTACCGTGGCTAACAAATTGGTACTTTCCGTGTCGCTTCTATTTGTGTTGGACCACGAATATTAAGGGGAACTGGAAGAAAGATACTCGTGATGAAATGTTTCCAATGTTATCTTGCTAGCGAGTATCTCTAGTAGTTTCTCCGAAACTGTTGACATTATCCACAGATACAGTTCACAAGCTGAACTTATGGTCGAGCGATGGCCAAGTAGGGTGAGGTTAACGTGGCCAAAGTAACGAAGATGTCCGACGTCATATCTTCAATCGTGCCATCCATACCAGCTTCAGCGACGTAGTAACGTCAAGGATTCTGCTTCAATGAGACCAGTAAGTTGCCTTGTCCCAATATCAGTTAACTGATACCGTGCGTGCCTAGGGCTCAGTGTTAGGCGAGTAGACTGACCATGAAGCCGTCATGGACTGTCCGGCACCCAAACACAGGTCAGAGGCGTAGACTCGCCTAGTATAACCAGGACATATTGTAATATGTCAGGAGGGCGTGTTGATTATATTCTATTACAGCCCAGTAGGAACTTAGCCGACATGGAAGAAGTCTCCCCCCCCCCCAGGAACCCCCGACTGCTGGGTTTATGCCACTGACCCCCCACCCCCCGAGAAAGATGAGCATTCCAGACCAACTGTGGTCTTTGATCTGGTATTCACTCTTATACTAGCCTAAGATACCACAGTGTGGCGGGGGGCACTGCAGTGTCAGCCAGCACACACTACCTTAAAACTCTCCCACCAATTGTTGTCCAGACAACCCAACTACAAGACATAACAGCCAAATAGAACTACCAGCCATAACAGCCAGATAAAACCACCAGCCATAACAGCCAGATAAAACCAACAGCCATAACAACCAGATACAACCACCAGACATAACCTGCTGCAACCACCAGACATAATCGTCTTAACGAATCAAAATTTGAGTTTGAATTAGAAACAAAAATTTGAAAAAATCATTCTAAGAAAAAAGGTTACGATATGTACAAGGTCATTCAAAGTGAATCGATATTAGGCGCTCGAGACTCAGGACGCAGCCGCTGCCTGATGCCTGCGCCTCTGCAGGCATCAGGTCTTTGATCCAGGAAACCGCAGCTATACCGCCATTTCCTCGGATCAAAACCTTGTCGTCTCTGAGCAAGTAAGGTGACTGTACGAAACCCTGAGGACACTGATGTTCGTGTCGTGTGTGAGCCAGGAATCACGTATGAGATGGAACCGTTCTTCCTGTCCGTGGTGAGCCAGGATCACGTCCTATGATATGGACGCTCGTGTCCGTCTGTGAGCCAGGTTCAAGTACAATGTTGGTGCGTGCAATTAACACGGGACGGGGCTGTACATCTCAGTCTAACTGGGGTACTCTTCATCTGCTGGAAGATGTATCAGCAGGTCGTTATATTGCAGGTCCTCTCTATATTTTTTTGTGTTTTGTCTTCAGATTAGTAATAAATGTTTGCAACAGTAATTTATATTATACAATGCAATACTTTATGCAACATATCACGTAACATTACATGTAAAAAACTGTTCACACACAGTACCCCCGGAGTGTTACAATACCTGTCACACAAGTAACAGGTTTTAACAATACCTGTCACACACGAGTACCGCAGTGTTACAGTGCCTTACACACACCAGTACCGAGTGTTTACAATACCTGTCACACACAGTACCGAGTGTTACAGTTGCCTGCCACACACAGTACCGAGGTTACAATACCGTCCCACACAATAACTAGTATTACAGTAGATTGTCACCCATAGTAGAGTGCTTTGCAACAATATTATCACACGCAGTACCGAAGTGTCACAATTACCTGTTCACAGTCCAGTGTTACATACCTGTCCACACACAGTACGAGTGTTACATGACACACAGTAATGTTCCAATGCCTTGACACTACACAGTATCCGTGTTACACACACCTGACACACACTGGCGAACATTCTAGGAAATCTAGGTTACAAAACATGTGTTACGTCAACTAACTTTCACAACCTAGACGCCATGAATGTGATGAAGATTTCCTGTGTGTTAAGAAGCTTGGGCCTTCCCGGTCTCTCACTGCTGGTCTACTGAGAAGGGTCGTAGGTCTCAGGGACCCTGTAGCGGCCTCTGCACTGGCCGCTACGGTGAGTTCCCCTGCAAGCTTGGGCCCTTCCTGGTCTCTCACTGTGGTCTACTGGCAAGGGTCGAGTCCTCAGGGACCCTGTAGCGGCCTCTGGCCCTGGCCGCTCGGGGTCCCTGCAAGCCTTGGGCCTTCCTGGTACCTCTCACTGCTTGTCTACTGGAAGGGTCGACGAGCTCTCAGTGACCCTGTAGCTGGCCTTGCCCTGGCCGCTACGGGAGTCCCTGGAAGATTGGGCCTTCTGGTCTCTCATTGTGGTTTCTATGGGGGAAGGGTCGAGTCTCAGGGACCCTGTAGCGGCCTCTGCCCTGGCCGCTACGGGGTCCCTGAAGCTTGGCCTTACTGAGTCTCTCACTGATGGTCTACTGGAAGGGTCGAGTCTCAGGACCTGTAGCGGCCTCTGCCCTGGCGCTACGGGGTCCCTGAAGCTAACTTGGGCCTCCGGTCTCTCACTGTGGGTCTCTGGAAGGTCGAGTCTCAGGGACCTGTAGCGGCTCTGCCCTGGCCGCACGCGGGTCCTGAAGCTGGCGCCTTCCCCGGTCTCTCACTGCTGGTCTACTGGAAGGGTCGAGTTCAGGGGACCTGTTAGGGCCTTGCCCTGGCCGCCTACGGGGTCCCTGAAGCTTGGGCCTTACTGGTCCCCTCACTGCGGGTCTAGCTCGGAGGGTCGAGTCTCAGGCGACCCTGTAGCAGCCTTTCCCCTGCCGCGTACGGGAGTCCCTGAAGCTTGCGGCCTTCCCTGCGTCCTCTCATGCTGGCTCTCTGGAAGGGTCGATGTTCTCATGGACCTGTAGCAGCCTCTCCCCTGGCCGCTCAGGGTTCAATCATTAGCTGTGCCACCCCTATAACATCAACCTTGTTCTTAAAGGATGTTATAGATCCTAAGTCGACCACTTCCTCTCTAGGTTGTTCAATTCCGTAACTATTCTAAGGCTAAAGAGGTTTTTCTAACAACCTGTGACTATCTGAGTTCTTAACTTCTAGCTGTGCCCTTGTGTACCCGTGACCCGTCTCTCAAACAGATTCTCCTTGTCCACCCTGTGTATTCTTCTAAGTATTTTGTACGTCATAATTATGTCGCCCCCTGTTTTCTAATGATATCGGATTTAGTTCCTCTAATCTCTTCTCACAGTTGGGACCTCTGCCTCTGGTACCTGTGAGTGTGGATTGTGTGTATGTGTAGGGCCTCGAAGAGAGAGGAGAGATGAAAGGAGACGACGAGAGAGAGACGCGAACACCTGCATGAGAGAGAGAGAGAGTGAATCAGGTTAGGTATAGGTTTGTCAGGACACAGGACAAATATTTCCTAATGTGGGTCTTAGTTATATGATGACCCACATCATCTAACCGAGACTTTCCACTGCGCATCATGCAACACTGCGCATCATGCAACACTGTGGCATCATGCAACACGCGCAGCATGCAACATGGCATAAGCAACACTCGTGCATCATGCCAACACTGCGCATCAAGCAACACTGTGCATCATGCAAACACCTGCGCATCATGACAACACTGTTTGCATCATGCAGCACTGCGCATCATGCAACATGCGCATATGCAACACTGCGATCCAAGAACTACTGTTGCATCATGCAACACTGCGCATCAAGCCAACACTGTCCTGCATCATGCAACACTGCGCTTAATGCAACACTCGTGCATCATGCAACACTGTGCATCATGCAACAATGAGCATCATGCCAACACTGCGCATCAAGACAAACACTGTGCATCATGCAACACTGCGCATCATGCAACACTGTGCATCATGCAACACTGCGCATCATGCAACACTGTGCATCAAGCAACACTGTGCATCATGCAACACTGCGCATCAAGCAACACTGCGCATCATGCATACACTGTGCATCATGCACACTGCGCATCAAGCCAACACCTGCGCATCAAGCACACTTGCGCATCATGCAACACTGCGCATCATGCAACACTGCGCATCAAGCAACACTGTGCATCATGAAAGACAGTACTTGCAATCGAACTGAACAGTGACATTTAAGTGTGTCATTTTCAACAAGTGTAGCGGCTGTGTTGCAAGTCGTCTGCTGTGTTGCCAGCATCAAGCTGAGCGACTGGCTATATAATGCACATATCAGTAGTGTGTTTATCAGTCATGTCTATCTGTATAATACAACGTAACGATGCATTAATGAAAAATACGTATGGCTGGTGTATTGCCTTCACTGAAACAAAGTTAATGGATGACACAAACATGAAATAAGTGATGAGTAGCAACCTCCAGAGAGGCGCGTGCCTACACCTCTCTCACACGTATGTTATGTAATATTTATTTTTTTGGCAATTACTTCGCATCGTGAAATTGCAGGAGCAAACTCACCATCCGGGCAATGTCCAAAAAAGTTATTTCAACATCTGTGGATGTATAACAAAGAAGCCGGATATAACTTGATTGTTGGGAAGCTACCCGTCCAGGTTTTGCTGTGACAATATGCGAGACAGGAAGCTTGTGTTGGACAGGTGGCATCAGGACCAACATGACAACACAATTGACCGGATGTGGGAATTTCAGGAGTACTCCTTTAAATTATCAACAATGAACCATTGGGCTTTGTTGCAAGCTTTGCCATCCAAGATATTTAAGAAGGGAATCCTTTTGCAGCTGTTAAAGTCATCAGATCGGTCTTGAATTCATTATGAGAACGAGATCACATCTACAAAGTGAATGTCAGGTATAGCTACTGGATTTCCCCTATACGTATAAAAAAAAAAAAAAAAAAAAAAACTTGGGTTACTATAATGGGCAGGACGTTAGCTTTCTCTTTTAGTGTTTGGAATGCTCTTTCCTTGACGGAAGGTCAAAACGAAAGGAGCATCTTTCTTAAGCAATTCATGGAAGCGCAGACATGCTCAGACTGATGTCACTAGTGATAAGGTATGATGAAATTCTAACACCGAGACTGAAAAGCAACAGCAAAACATTGGTGGAAATCTTGATCGCCCTACGAACTATGTAGATATAAAAAATTCATTTGCATCTTCTTTGGCCGCTACAGTGCGAGGGACGATCCTTTCTCAAAACATTGAAGGAACCTGGATCTGACAGCTCCACACCAACACCAGTACACATCTAACAACACCATACACCTCACTAAACCAACACCAGCACACCTCATATCACTATAATTGTGAACACAGAGTCAGGTTTTGCTCCACCTGTGGCTGCCATGACTAAGAACTGGATGACTGATTATGACTCTTGAGCATAATGCCGGGCCAAAGCACAGCTGCAGGAGTTGGATGAGGACCGAGTAGAGAGGAATAAGATAGCACCCACAGTCGTCTCTTATCTAGCTAGCACAGCCCAGAAAAATCAGCAACAAATCATACATACTAAGACACCAGTTGTCGAATCAGCAACAAAAACACAGGCACCCAGACAATGTTCCAACTGTCACCACTGAGAGCTGTCTGAGACGCCAGGTGTGATTACTGTCATAGGTGGGTGCACCAGGGGGAACAGTGCAGACACCAGCAGGAATTGTCGACACCAGGGGGAACAGTGTCGACACCAAGGGCAACAGTGTCGACACCAAGGGGAACAGTGTCGACACCAAGGGGAACAGTGTCGACACCAAGGGGAACTTAGCAGACAGGACCATTGGTTCTTTAGAGATTTAATGTCTGAACAAATTAGCAACATCTGTCGTCCCACTTCATGGGCGGGGCGACAGAGACATCACAGTGGTGGTCATGGGCGGGGCGACAGAGACATCACAGTGGTGGTCATGGGCGGGGCGACAGAGACATCACAGTGGTGGCACTGATGTGGACTTAAGTGAAAGTATACACACTCAACTCAGCTGTTTGTGACCTGATAAAGCCCACTGTGTGGGTGGAATGTAGTCAATAATGGATCGCATTATAACTGCATTTGTGCCTGCCTATAAAATGAGCTGTGGGAGGAAACAGCTCCTAGCTTGTTAATGCCACAGTTGTAATAATTATAATAATTATATACGTACAATACCGACAAGTAGACGACGGGACAGACACATGTACAATAATAAAGATCTTTACTGTCGACAATATTCCCAAATAAAAATACCCAACTGTTGCATATACATGACTTACTCGTAAATAAATGTAACACTGGTTGAGAGAAGGAGAGAGAGAGAGAGAGAGAGCGGAGAGAGACGAGAACGACGAAGAGAGAGAGAGAGGAGAGAGAGAGGAGAGAGAGAAAAGAGAGAGAGACTGACTGACTCGACTTTCATATTATGCCGTCCCTGCCCCTGCTGGATCTAGGTTCAAGTAGCTATCCCCTTTAAAGATTGAACCTCAACCCCCCCTAGACTGCGTCACTGGCCCCTACTACTCCACAACACCCTAGGACTGCGTCACTGCCCCCTACTCCTCCACACCCACCCCTAGACTGCGTCACAGCCCCCTACTCCACCACAACCCCCCCCCATTAGACTGCGTCACTGGACCCCCTACTCCTCCACACCACCCCAGGCTGCGTCACTAGCCCCCTACCTCCCACAACCACCCCAGGCTGCGTCACAATAAAAAAAACCCACATCTCACCCCCACCCCACCTTCCACTATACCCAGGGTCAATACCAGTATATATACTGGAATGAAGATGAAAGTCAACACTGCGTAGACAACAGGCTTTCTTGTGCCACATCCATCATCCACCACTTTTTTGCTGATAAACAAAACACTAAGTGTAGTTATCAACATTACTTCTCACCACCCAGCCGTATATATCAACACTACTCTCACCACCAGTGTATATTATCAACCACTACTCTCCCACCACCAATTGTATATTCATCAACATACTCTCACCACCAGTGTATATTATCAACACTTTCTCCTCACCACAGTGTATATTATCCAACACTACTTCCACCACCAATGTATATTCTCCAATCACTACTCTCACACCAATGTATATTATCACACTACTCTCACCAACAATGTATATTATCAACACTACTCTCACCACCAGTGTATATTATCAACACTACTCTCACCACCAGTGTATATTATCAACACTACTCTCACCACCAATGTATATTATCAACACTACTCTCACCACCAGTGTATATTATCAACCACTACTTCTCTCCACCAGTGTATTATTATCAACACTACTATCACCACCATGTATATTATCAACACTACTCTCACCACCAATGTATATTATCAACACTACTCTCACCACCAATGTATATTATCAACACTACTCTCACCACCAATGTATATTATCAACACTACTTTACCAAACAGTGTATTATTATCAACATTACTCTCACCACTAGTGTATATTATCAACATTACTCTCACCACTAGTGTATATTATCAACACTACTCTCACCACCAGTGTATATTATCAACACTACTCTCACCACCAATGTATATTATCAACACTACTCTCACCACCAATGTATATTATCAACACTACTTTCACCAACAGTGTATATTATCAATATTACTCTCACCACTAGTGTATATTATCAACATACTCTCACAACTCAGTGATATTTATCAACATTACTCTCACAACAGTTTATATTATCAACACTGCTTCTCACCACCTGTGTATATATCAACTGTATGGACAGTACTTCGATTACATGTATATGACGTTATACATAAGAGAAAAACATACAGCCCAGCGACGAATAGTATATTAATTTGAGGATATATGTACTCTGGGGTATGACCCTCCTCACTTCCCTCTCTCTCAATGGTTTCCTTGACCACTTGCTATTTATTTTATGAGTGCCGGTGTTTGTAAGGTCGGGCTTGCAGGGGGGCGAATGATCCTTATAACCGTCAACAAACAACAGCGACCACATCAACTAACCTTGCTGTGCCAGGTTTGTTAATAATGGCACCCATGGCAGCCTTCCTGGTGCTGTCACACTGGAACTAATCTTCAGCAATGATGTAACTGGCACTCGCTTCCCTCACAGCAAACCAAAATTGTTTTCCTCGTATAGTTGCAGTTTGTGTTGCATTATTTCTGTTGTGCCTCAGACAACATTGTGTTTCTTGTGTCACATGTGCTGAAATATAACAGTGATAGTTTGAGCATGTCTGGCTAGTGTTGAGTATGGTCACTCACGTCTGGCTAGTGTTGAGTATGGTCACTCACGTCTGGCTAGTGTTGAGTATGGTCACTCACGTCTGGCTAGTGTTGACTATGGTCACTCCACGTCTGGATAGTGTTGAGTATGTGTCACACTCAGTCTGGTAGTGTTGGAGTATGGTCACTCACATCTGTGCTCGTGTTGACTATGGTCACCACGTCTGGCAGTGTTGACTATGGGTCACTCAGTCTGGTAGTGTTGACTCTGGTCACTCACGTCTGGCTAGTGTTGACTATGGTCACTCACGTCTGGCTAGTGTTGACTATGGTCACTCACGTCTGGCTAGTGTTGACTATGGTCACTCACGTCTGGCTAGTGTTGACTATGGTCACTCACGTCTGGCTAGTGTTGACTATGGTCACACTCACGTCTGGCTAGTGTTGACTATGGTCACACTCACGTCTGGCTAGTGTTGGACTATGGTTCACACTCACGTACTGGTAGTGTTGACTGATGGTCACACTCCGTTACTGGTAAGTGTTGATATGGTCACTCACGTCTGGCTAGTGTGACTTATGGTCACTCACGTCTGGCTAGTCGATGAGTATGTCACACTTACGTCTGGCTAGTGTTTGACTCATGGTCACACTCACGTCTGGCTAGTGTTGACTATGGTCACACTCACGTCTGGCTAGTGTTGACTATGGTCACACTCACGTCTGGCTAGTGTTGACTATGGTCACACTCACGTCTGGCTAGTGTTGACTATGGTCACACTCACGTCTGGCTAGTGTTGACTATGGTCACACTCACGTCTGGCTAGTGTTGACTATGGTCACACTCACGTCTGGCTAGTGTTGGTGATATGGTTCCACTCAGTTCTGGCTAAGTGTTGACTAAATGGTCACACCACGTCTGGCTAGTGTTGACTATGGTCACACTCACGTCTGGCTAGTGTTGACTATGGTCACACTCACTTTTTCACGTCTTAATTGGCTTAAATATTTCAAATTCCTACAAATTATCGTAATTATAACATGTGACTTTATTGTAATAATCTTTCAGTCAGTAGCTTCAGATGCAGGATTATATTCAGTTTCATGTGGTATAGGGTAGCATTACAGGCGCTCAATGTGCCTCCCTCTGGTTGCTCGGTAAACATCGATGTGATAGTCCAGTTCGGTGCAGACGCTCTGCAGCATATCTGGTGTTATGGTCGAAATTTTCAGGTCCTCCAGGGTTGCAGGTAGTGGTGGTACGTGACCTGTGCTCTTCACTGTACCCCCAAAGAAAGAAGTCACAAACAGATCCGGTGACCTCGCAGGCCACTTGCAGATGTCACGAGTAGCATTACAGGCACATTGAGTGTCTGTAATGTTACCATTACCACATGTAATGAATATAATCCTGCATCTGAAGCTACTAAATGTGAAAGATTATGACAATAAAGTTAAATGTTATAACTGTTTGACATCAGGGAGTGTTTTTGTGGACACTTTGTATAATAACTAAACTGTTTATTATATTTCATATCTTTATCAGCATTGCATTATTATTATTTTATATTATTAGTAGTATTTATTATTTTGCACTAAACCTTGAGGGATTATACGACACTTAAGAATTTTTAGAAAAAATAAGTGTGATCTGTGGAAAACAAGAAGGTAGATCCAAGTCCCTGGATCAAGAGCCTTGCATCCTTATTACATTCACGGAGAAGTGCTAAAACCGTAAGGGTCATACAGCGTCCTTTGTAAAGTGAAAAAAAATCAAGTTTGATTCGAGGAAAGAGAGAATAACTACTTCCGTGGATTAAAAGCTGTTCATTATGATCAAGTGAACAAGAGTATATTTAAGTGTGAACATTAACCTGGTGTTCACTAATAATTAACTTGAGGTACCTAACTCACTCTCTCAAAATTAGACACATGTACAACATCTGGCTATCTTTATTGTAGACGTTTCGCCATCCAGTGGTTTTATCAATACAAATTCCAGAACATGACTGGAAGATAAGAACTATATACAAAAGATGAGGTAATCAGTCCCTCAGTCTTTTAGTTGGTGTGAAGATCACCGTAGTCGGACACAGAGTCCTGAATAATATATAAATTAGTGTGTAGTGGTCACAAACACGAGTCACCAGTGAGGAATGTTGCTGCTGGAATGTTGCTGCTGGAATGTTGCTGCTGGAATGTTGCTGCTGGAATGTGGGGACCAACACCAATCATCAGTTGCAATAAAAATACTGAGGAATGCGCTTAATACGAGTCAAAAGCCTTGAGGAAGAATAGAAGAAACCTTGAAGAAGCCTTAAAGAAGACTTGAAATATAAACTTGAACATTAGAACAAATGTTAATGGCATTTTTCAGAGTAATTTACAAGCGAAATTAAAAAAAAAAATCAAGTCACTAGTGACATGGTTTTCTGATATAAATATTTCCCCAGGTCCTGATACTCTTCTCCAGAGTTATTAAGGAATGTAAGGAGGAATTTAGCAAACTATTGGCTAGTTTTTTCAACGTATCACTACATATAGATTTTTTCTACCGGATAAGTTAAAAATGGCAAAAATAATACGTCTTCAAAACAGGAGATAGGTTGCTAGCCTCGAATTATAGGCCAATAAGCCTAACCTACAATGTGCGGAAAAAAATATGGAATTAATTACTGCAGAAGCAATTTCAAGCCACCGTGAAATATAAGTTGATCAATGAGCATATAGTATTGTTCTGTAAGTTGTCTGAGCAGATACACGATAATAATGAATACATACCGAATACACGAATTTCATAACGGTTTTGTATGATAGTGTCAACTGAATGAAAGTAGCAGCACAGGGTATACGAGGAAAAAAATTCCTAGATCGAAGCATGGTTTACAGCTAGGCTGTATAATCCGGAAGGATTATACAGCGCCTATGGGGGAGAGGGAGGTATTCAGGTTCAACGCAGGGAACTGCAACACAGATCCAATTTCCAAGATCAAGAGCCCCCTCACCAGCATCAAGGAACCTCCCATGAGGGTTGAGTTTACATAAGGCGAACTAAGCGTGAGGACACACCAGTGCGTCCCAATGGCTGTCACCTACTGAGGACACCTGTTGTTTACAATATACATGACGTAGGCGATTCAACAAATAGCCACATTAACGTTTTTTTTTTTTGTGTGATGACATGAAAATGTGAAATCAAATATTCAAATACACTGATGCCATGAAAATAAGTCTTAAAAAACCCACGAAAAAAAAGGCTTCGAAGAAACATTGAAAAATACCCTTAAAAAAAAAGGTTTTGATTCCTTTGAAGAACAAGCCTTGAAGAACCCTTGAGAGAGCCGTAAAGAAACCTTGAAGTAGGCTTCAATATGGAGCCTTGAAGAACCCTGAGAAAGCCCGTAAAGAAAACCATGAAGTAGGCTTCAATATGGAGCCTTGAAGAACCCTTGAGAAAGCCGTAAAGAAACCTTGAAGTAGGCTTCAATATGGAGCCTTGAAGAACCCTTGAGAAAGCCGTAAAGAAACCTTGAAGTAGGCTTCAATATGGAGCCTTGAAGAAGATATCTTGAAGAATTTTTGGAGAAGCCTTGAATATGTTTAAGTCTTAAATAAGAAACACTGTGGAAGCCTTTAAAAGAAACCTTGAGCCCTTGAAGAGGATGCTTCTAAGGAAGCCTTGGAGAAGAAATCTTAAAGCAGAAGCCTCGTAAGATGCCTTAGGGAGGGGGAAAAAAATTGATGGAAGAAGAGAGGAAGTGATGGAGGTACAGAAGGGAAGGAGAAATGGAGGAGACGTGGAGGAGAATACATTATTGCGACTTACAACTCACTCCCTCTAGGGTTAATAACCTCAGTGAGAGAGAGACAGAGAGAGAAGAGACAGAGACAGAGAAACAGGCACAGATTGACAGAGGCAAGAGAAGCACAGAGACAGACAAGAGACAGACAGAAAAGACAGACAACACCGTGTAATAAGTCGACAATACAGTAACTTTGAACGAACACAAAAACTTGCACACAGGAGACAAATTGATCGCACGTTTCCGGTCAGACTTAGCACACCAAACCTCCCGGCTGCATATCGTGTGTCGAGGTTAGGACCGAAAGTTGTCATAGGTTTCAATCCTCTACGTCTACGAGTTATTACGATTTCCAAACCAATACTTTCCTACATCATTCTTAAATCTAATATTGGCCATTACTTACTGCTAGGTGAACAGGGACAACAGGTGTAAAGAGTGTCTCGCCCAGGTACCAATTTACAGTTAGGTGAACCGGGACAATGGTTCAGATAGGCTTACCATCTTTCTCAACCTGTCTGGATCTGACTGTCATTGGTGTTTTTAATAAACAAAACCCCCCCTTTTTTACCCCCACCCCCCCCCCCCCAAAAAAAAAAAACCCCCAAATTTAAAACAACCCCAAAAAAAATAAAAAAAAAAAAAAACGCCCATTACCACTGAGACACCATAAATCAGTCCTTGTATTGTAGGTGCATTCCTGTAATCACAGACGCATTCTTGTTATCGTAAGTGCAGTCCTGCTATCGTAAGTGCAGTCCTGCTATCGTAAGTGCAGTCCTGCTATCGTAAGTGCAGTCCTGCTATCGTAAGTGCCAGTCCTGCTATCGTAAGTGCAATTCTGTTATCGTAGGTGCATTATTATAGTAGGCGTATCTGGCTATCAAGGTGCATTGTTATCGCAAGTGCATCACTGCTATCGTAGGTACATTCATCGTTCACTACGATACCTTGGACAAAGAGAGTAACTCCAGTACTTGGGAAGGAGAAAGGAACGGAAATCACCAGATTCCCGATTTCAGAAAGCAAACAAGATTAGTTATATAATATAACTTGGTTATCGCGATAGATAGCCTGAAAGATAACTTGTGTAAGATACGTCTGTCACCTCCTCTGTCACTAGTTAACTTACAGATGAGTGGGAAGGTGATGCTAGGAAAGGTTGGCTCAACACAAGTCACTGACCGGAGCAACACACCCACCCACCGCGCCACCTGACATCACACTAAATATACAGTGGAAATGTCGGAGGCAATGTACTAGTTGTGGCGCAGGGTGGGGGGCCCTCTTGGTGGGGGCCCTCGTGGTGGGGGACCTTCCCTCGGGTCGGGCCCTAGCTAGGGAGGGGTCACGGATGAGTCCGATATATCCTGGGAGATTGGTGGGCAGGGAGGCCCATTAATTGGGAGTAGTATGGGGCCCTGCCTGGGTTTCTTCTCGCACTGCAACACCATCCCGAGGGGCCCTACACCAGGACGGGACCCCTCACTTACCATAATACTTAACAATAATCTTTATTTCTAGAAGTACATGATACAACTTATACAGACCATAGCTGACATCAGTGACATATTATTATATACCTACTTACTGCTAGGTGATTAGGGACACCAGTTCTTAAGAAACATGCCCAGTGTTTCCATCCTTCCCGAGCATCGAACCACGGACACTCAGTGTGTGAGCTGAGTGCGCTACCAAGTTTATTTAGGTACAGGTACACATAAGTAGTTTGTAGTTCTTACACGGTATATTAGGTTTTACATCGTATATGAAGGCCATTTGCAAGTCTAGGGGTCACCATAACTTTGAGAGCACCTAACGACGTTACAGGTCTCAGGTATAGTCCATCAGATTAACTAGTGTCTGTCAAGATCTCCTGAAACCTGATTGGCAACTATGGATAATGTTTTTGTCATTAAGATACTTAACTACTTGACAGTGCACAGCGTTCTCTAGAATTTTGGATATCAAACTGAGTATACTAACAGGCCTATAGTTGGTGACGTCAGACCTACTGTTTTTCTTCAAGGTTGGGTAAGGTTCGTCAGGAAACAAGACAAGTGTTTCCTGACGAGGGTCTTAGATGATGACCCGCTGTTGGAGCTTTTGGTCATCTGCATCCGAGGCCTTTCGCTGGTCTCTATGTTATTGCAGTATATAACTTCTACACCAAGGAACTTACACATTGTGGTTCAACATGTTTTATATATTACAAGAACTATAATAACCTACATGAAACAGACAAATGACATGAGTAAAAAATCAGTCCCAAATAAAGTATAAAACATTAAATATGCTCGGAATTCGCTGTGTGTATATACGATCAATTCTATAACATAGTTACCCCTCTAAGAGTTTATTTTTTATATTTTTCTACGTTATTTCACACTTGTTTTTACAAATCTAGCCAAGAAAATAATGATCATACAATTCTATATGTATGGTAAGGCTGAAGCTTTGATAATTTCGACTTTTGAGCGTGAAAATTAAGGAACTCCAGGTCATTGAAATATTGGGATGTTGCAACTCGGGCGGACAAAATTACTTTCTTTGACCGTAATACAAATGGAATAGTAATCTCGGTGTATATCAAGAGTGTATATGTCGAGAAGTGTATGTCTTTAGGTGGATATACTCTGGGAATATGCTCTAATCCTCCAATTTAGAATAAAATAAGTCCTGAGTGGTGTTAGGTATAGATAACGCCAAGCCTCACAATCATCGTGTGTCGATAGACTTTAAACCAGGAGTACATACATAGAGTTTACTCTGATCCTCATTCACAAAACAAATTAAAATTTTTTGAATAGTAGTGGAGAGGTGACAGTCGGCCACAACTACCCACTTAAGTCCAAAAAATGATCAACCCCAGACGCCAGTGACGACCAGGACGTCGAGGTGGGAGGTTGTTACTCGTCTTTATTACGTTAAGTACTGTAATTATTACCATTATTACATGCTAATTACGTATATTAATTATACATGCTAATCCACATTACATACATGACCCAATAATTTACGTATACCATTTTAATATAGACGAAACAAACACCTCTAGCATGACGGGACACACAGCTAGATTACTATATCTGCAGTGAGACACATGCAGCAGTCAGTCACAATAGGCAGGATGATTGTTTTATTTATATGCCGTGTTTAAATAATTCTATATTAAAAAAAAAGTTCTCTGTTGTGTGGATGTGGTAGGTTTGGTCTTCTGTGTTGTGTATGTTAGGTGTTTA
Organism: Cherax quadricarinatus; assembly: GCF_026875155.1. Taxonomy (NCBI): domain Eukaryota; kingdom Metazoa; phylum Arthropoda; class Malacostraca; order Decapoda; family Parastacidae; genus Cherax; species Cherax quadricarinatus. The sequence goes on along the minus strand of NC_069451.1, from coordinate 24,360,345 downwards.
CCTGGAGAGAGTTCCGGGGGTCAACGCCCCCGCGGCCCGGTCTGTGGACCAGACCTCCTTGTGGATCAGAGCCTGGTCAAGGGTCAACCAGGCTGTTGCTGCTGGCTGCACGCAAACAAGTACGAGGTCCACAGCCCGGTGGTCAGGAACCGACTTTAGGTGCTTGTCCAGTGCCAGCTTGAAGACTGCCAGGGGTCTGTTGGTAATCCCCCTTATGTGTGCTGGGAGGCAGTTGAACAGTCTCGGGCCCCTGACACTTATTGTATGGTCTCTTAACGTGCTAGTGACACCCTGCTTTTCATTGGGGCGATGGTTGCATCGTCTGCCAAGTCTTTTGCTTTCGTAGGAGTGATTTTCGTGTGCAAGTTCGGTACTAGTCCCTCTAGGATTTTCCAGGTGTATATAAGATAAGATTTCGTTCGGATTTTTAACCCGTGAGGGTTGCCACCAGGATAACCCAAGAACGTCAAGTGCGTCATCGAGGACTGTCTAACCTATTTCAATTGGGGTCCTTAATCTTGTCCCACAGGATGCGAACCACACCAGTCGACTAACACCCAAGGTACCTATTTGCTGTCTAGGGGAAACGGGACACAGGTGTAAGGGAAAACGTGTCGAATGTTTTCCACCCGCGGGAATCGAACCGGGCCCTCCGTGTGTGATTGCGGGAGCTTTAGCCACCAGGGAATCAGGTTGATCCAAGGAAGGAAGGATAGCTCCAGTATCATGGATCAAGAGCTCTACTCCAGCATCAAGACATCCCCCTCTTTAAGGGCGTTACTTTAAAGTCTTTTGAGTACACGATGGTTATTAAGGCTACATGTCACCTATAAACTGCCACAGTCCATATGTCACCTGTTATATGACTGACCTCTGTCACATGTCACCTGTCACGTCATGTCACATGCGGAGAAATTTTCTGCAGCACGGGAGCCAAACACTCTGTCCTGAATAATTACGGACGCATTAGCGAATGAACAAGTACCGTGGTAACATTGTACTTTCCGTGTCGCTTATTTGTGTTGGAACGAATATTAAGGGGAACTGAAGTAAAGATACTGTGATGAAATGTTTACCAATGTTATCTCTGCTAAAGCGAGTATCTCTAGTAGTTCTCCGAACTGTTGACATTATCCACAGATACAGTTCACAAGCTGAACTTATGGACGAGCGATGGCCAAGTAGGGTGAGGTTAACGTGGCCAAAGTAACGAAGATGTCCGACGTCATATCTTCAATCGTGCCATCCATACCAGCTTCAGCGACGTAGTAACGTCAAGGACTTCTGCTTCAATGAGCCAGTAAGTTCGGCTTGTCCCAATATCAGTCTAATGAATCCGTGCAGTGCCTAGGGTCAGATGTTAGGCGAGTAGAACTGACCACTGAAGCCGTCATGGACTGTCCGGCACCCAAACACAGGTCAGAGGCGTAGACTCGCCTAGTATAACCAGGACATATTGTAATATGTCAGGAGGGCGTGTTGATTATATTCTATTACAGCCCAGTAGGAACTTAGCCGACATGGAAGAAGTCTCCCCCCCCCCCAGGAACCCCCGACTGCTGGGTTTATGCCACTGACCCCCCACCCCCCGAGAAAGATGAGCATTCCAGACCAACTGTGGTCTTTGTATCTTGTATTCACTCTTATACTAGCCTAAGATACCACAGTGTGGCGGGGGGCACTGCAGTGTCAGCCAGCACACACTACCTTAAAACTCTCCCACCAATTGTTGTCCAGACAACCCAACTACAAGACATAACAGCCAAATAGAACTACCAGCCAAAACAGCCAGATAAAACCACCAGCCATAACAGCCAGATAAAACCAACAGCCATAACAACCAGATACAACCACCAGACATAACCTGCTGCAACCACCAGACATAATAGTCTAACGAATCAAAATTTGAGTTTGAATTAGAAACAAAAATTTGAAAAAATCATTCTAAGAAAAAAGGTTACGATATGTACAAGGTCATTCAAAGTGAATCGATATTAGGCGCTCGAGACTCAGGACGCAGCCGCTGCCTGATGCCTGCGCCTCTGCAGGCATCAGGTCTTTGATCCAGGAAACCGCAGCTATACCGCCATTTCCTCGGATCAAACCTTGTCGTCTCTGAGCAAGTAAGGTGACTGTACGAAACCCTGAGGACACTGATGTTCGTGTCGTGTGTGAGCCAGGAATCACGTATGAGATGGAACCGTTCTTCCTGTCCGTGGTGAGCCAGGATCACGTCCTATGATATGGACGCTCGTGTCCGTGGTGAGCCAGGATCAAGTACAATGTTGGTGGTGCAATTACACGGGACGGGCTGTACATCTCAGTCTAACTGGGGTCCTCTTCATCTGCTGAAGAGGATCTCAGAGGTCGTTATATGCAGGTCCTCTCTATATTTTTTTTGTGTTTTGTCTTCAGATTAGTATAACTGTTTTGTCAACAGTAATTTATATTATACAATGCAATACTTTATGCAACATATCACGTAACATTACATGTAAAAACTGTTCACACACAGTACCCCCGGAGTGTTACAATACCTGTCACACAAGTAACAGGTTTTAACAATACCTGTCACACACGAGTACCGCAGTGTTACAGTGCCTTCCACACACAGTACCGAGTGTTTACAATACCTGTCACACACAGTACCGAGTGTTACAGTGCCTGCCACACACAGTACCGAGTGTTACAATACCCGTCACACACAATAACTAGTATTACAGTAGATTGTCACCCATAGTAGAGTGCTTTGCAACAATATTATCACACGCAGTACCGAAGTGTCACAATTACCTGTTCACAGTCCAGTGTTACATACCTGTCCACACACAGTACGAGTGTTACATGACACACAGTAATGTTCCAATGCCTTGACACTACACAGTATCCGTGTTACACACACCTGACACACACTGGCGAACATTCTAGGAAATCTAGGTTACAAAACATGTGTTACGTCAACTAACTTTCACAACCTAGACGCCATGAATGTGATGAAGATTTCCTGTGTGTTAAGAATCTTGGGCCTTCCCGGTCTCTCACTGCTGGTCTACTGAGAAGGGTCGTAGGTCTCAGGGACCCTGTAGCGGCCTCTGCACTGGCCGCTACGGTGAGTTCCCCTGCAAGCTTGGGCCCTTCCTGGTCTCTCACTGTGGTCTACTGGCAAGGGTCGAGTCCTCAGGGACCCTGTAGCGGCCTCTGGCCCTGGCCGCTCGGGGTCCCTGCAAGCCTTGGGCCTTCCTGGTACCTCTCACTGCTTGTCTACTGGAAGGGTCGACGAGCTCTCAGTGACCCTGTAGCTGGCCTTGCCCTGGCCGCTACGGGAGTCCCTGGAAGATTGGGCCTTCTGGTCTCTCATTGCTGGTCTACTGGAAGGGTCGAGTCTCAGGGACCCTGTAGCGGCCTCTGCCCTGGCCGCTACGGGGTCCCTGAAGCTTGGGCCTTCCTGGTCTCTCACTGCTGGTCTACTGGAAGGGTCGAGTCTCAGGGACCCTGTAGCGGCCTCTGCCCTGGCCGCTACGGGGTCCCTGAAGCTAACTTGGGCCTCCGGTCTCTCACTGTGGGTCTCTGGAAGGTCGAGTCTCAGGGACCTGTAGCGGCTCTGCCCTGGCCGCACGCGGGTCCTGAAGCTGGCGCCTTCCCCGGTCTCTCACTGCTGGTCTACTGGAAGGGTCGAGTTCAGGGGACCTGTTAGGGCCTTGCCCTGGCCGCCTACGGGGTCCCTGAAGCTTGGGCCTTACTGGTCCCCTCACTGCGGGTCTAGCTCGGAGGGTCGAGTCTCAGGCGACCCTGTAGCAGCCTTTCCCCTGCCGCGTACGGGAGTCCCTGAAGCTTGCGGCCTTCCCTGCGTCCTCTCATGCTGGCTCTCTGGAAGGGTCGATGTTCTCATGGACCTGTAGCAGCCTCTCCCCTGGCCGCTCAGGGTTCAATCATTAGCTGTGCCACCCCTATAACATCAACCTTGTTCTTAAAGGATGTTATAGATCCTAAGTCGACCACTTCCTCTCTAGGTTGTTCAATTCCGTAACTATCTAAGGCTAAAGAGGTTTTTCTAACAACCTGTGACTATCTGAGTTCTTAACTTCTAGCTGTGCCCTTGATGTACCCGTGACCCGTCTCTCAACAGATTCTCCTTGTCCACCCTGTGTATTCTTCTAAGTATTTTGTACGTCATAATTATGTCGCCCCTGTTTTCTAATGATATGGATTTAGTTCCTCTAATTTCTTCTCACAGTGAGGACCTCTGCCTCTGGTACCTGTGAGTGTGGATTGTGTGTATGTGTAGGGCCTCGAAGAGAGAGGAGAGATGAAAGGAGACGACGAGAGAGAGACGCGAACACCTGCATGAGAGAGAGAGAGAGTGAATCAGGTTAGGTATAGGTTTGTCAGGGACACAGGACAAATATTTCCTCAATGTGGGTCTTAGTTATATGATGACCCACATCATCTAACCGAGGACTTTCCACTGCGCATCATGCAAACACTGCGCATCATGCAACACTGTGGCATCATGCAACACGCGCAGCATGCAACATGGCATAAGCAACACTCGTGCATCATGCCAACACTGCGCATCAAGCAACACTGTGCATCATGCAAACACCTGCGCATCATGACAACACTGTTTGCATCATGCAGCACTGCGCATCATGCAACATGCGCATATGCAACACTGCGATCCAAGAACTACTGTTGCATCATGCAACACTGCGCATCAAGCCAACACTGTCCTGCATCATGCAACACTGCGCTTAATGCAACACTGTGCATCATGCAACACTGTGCATCATGCAACACTGCGCATCATGCAACACTGCGCATCAAGCAACACTGTGCATCATGCAACACTGCGCATCATGCAACACTGTGCATCATGCAACACTGCGCATCATGCAACACTGTGCATCAAGCAACACTGTCGCATCATGCAACACTGCGCATGTCAAGCAACACTGCGCATCATGCATACACTGTGCATCATGCACACTGCGCATCAAGCCAACACCTGCGCATCAAGCACACTTGCGCATCATGCAATACTGCGCCATCATGCAAACACTGCGCATCAAGCAACACTGTGCATCATGAAAGACAGTACTTGCAATCGAACTGAACAGTGACATTTAAGTGTGTCATTTTTCAACAAGTGTAGCGGCTGTGTTGCAAGTCGTCTGCTGTGTTGCCAGCATCAAGCTGAGCGACTGGCTATATACTGCCCACATTATCAGTAGTGTGTTTATCAGTCATGTCTATCTGTATAATACAACGTAACGATGCATTAATGAAAAATACGTATGGCTGGTGTATTGCCTTCACTGAAACAAAGTTAATGGATGACACAAACATGAAATAAGTGATGAGTAGCAACCTCCAGAGAGGCGCGTGCCTACACCTCTCTCACACGTATGTTATGTAATATTTATTTTTTTGGCAATTACTTCGCATCGTGAAATTGCAGGAGCAAACTCACCATCCGGGCAATGTCCAAAAAAGTTATTTCAACATCTGTGGATGTATAACAAAGAAGCCGGATATAACTTGATTGTTGGGAAGCTACCCGTCCAGGTTTTGCTGTGACAATATGCGAGACAGGAAGCTTGTGTTGACAGGTGGCATCAGAGACCAACACTGACAACACAATTGACCGGATGTGAGGAATTTCAGGTACTCCCTTTAAATTATCAACAATGATCCATTGGGCTTTGTTGCAAGCTTGCATCCAAGATATTCTAACGAAGGGAATCCTTTTGCAGCTGTTAAAGTCATCAGATCGGTCTTGAATTCATTATGAGAACGAGATCACATCTACAAAGTGAATGTCAGGTATAGCTACTGGATTTCCCCTATACGTATAAAAAAAAAAAAAAAAAAAAAAACTTGGGTTACTATAATGGGCAGGACGTTAGCTTTTCTTTTAGTGTTTGGAATGCTCTTTCTTGACGGAAGGTCCAAACGAAAGGAGCATCTTTCTTAAGCAATTCATGAAAGCGGATGCTCAGCTGATGTCACTAGTGATAAGGTATGATGAAATTCTAACACCGAGACTGAAAAGCAACAGCAAAACATTGGTGGAAATCTTGATCGCCCTACGAACTATGTAGATATAAAAAATTCATTTGCATCTTCTTTGGCCGCTACAGTGCGAGGGACGATCCTTTCTCAAAACATTGAAGGAACCTGGATCTGACAGCTCCACACCAACACCAGTACACATCTAACAACACCATACACCTCACTAAACCAACACCAGCACATCATATCACTATAATTGTGAACACAGAGTCAGGTTTTGCTCCACCTGTGGCTAGCCTATGACTCAAGGAACTGGATGACTGATTATGACTCTTGAGCATAATGCCGGGCCAAAGCACAGCTGCAGGAGTTGGATGAGGACCGAGTAGAGAGGAATAAGATAGCACCCACAGTCGTTCTCTTATCTAGCTATTAGCACAGCCCAGAAAAATCTGCAACAAATCTACATATAAGCACCAGTTGTCGATCAGCACCAAAAACACAGGCACCCAGTCAATGTTTCAACTGTCACCACTGAGAGCTGTCAGTTTTTCTTGGGATAGACATTTTAAAAACGTGTTTGTTGAGGTGCTGCACGAGTGGTCAGTTTTGTTTTTTAAAATTCTGCAGTAATTGTGATTCAGATTTTGTCTGTTGACCTTCAAGGGGGAAAGGGATCTTTTTTTTTTTTTTTTTTTTTTTTTTAGATTTTCGCTCATTTCCTTTTCCCAAAATCAGTGTAGAACCCCTGTGTTTTAATAGCCCCCAATTATAAATAATTTTATTTTGGGATTTTAATTTTATGCAAAAGGTATTTTATTCTACCCTAAATGCCCCTTTTCTCAGTTTTCCAGTCACTCACATCTTTTTCTGCTGCTTGGTTTGAAATTAAATTTATCAGCCCCTCTCGTAAAATATTTTTCCACCCCTCATTTATACCGTTGTACTTCTATGATAAAATTTACTTTTTTTATAAATTAACTTTGATTATATATTTAGGCCTTTTGTGTTGTCAACACAAAAGGGAAAAAAGTCTTGCAGTGTAAAAGAAAGGAAGGAAGGTTCGTACAAATCACATGGGAACACCTCTGCGCAAAGGTACTTTCCTCATCATTTCCTTGGACCTGTTTTTCTGCAACACTGAAAGCTCCTGATGTTGTTTGCAACACAAAAGGGCCACACACATTAAACCCCCCCCCCCAACCACCATCCTTTGGTTTTGCCATATGGTATCGCTAGTTCCGAATATTTACTTATCAAAAATTAGTCTAGAAATATAATTTAAAAAATTGTTTAAATTTTTTTTTTTTTTGTTCTTATTTTTTAAACTAGATTTTTCTTATATTTCCTCAAAAAATGAACTTTCACAGAAAATGACTTAACATTAGAAAAACAATAATCTCAAAATTCCTTTTTTTTACTCTTTACAATTTTGAAATTTCATTTTAAACTGCCTTCAGCTGGCAAAATATATAGTTTTTGTGAATGACAAAACGGCACAATACCTGACGGGAATGGCTTCGAAATGGCCCAAGTCTGACGAAACGTCCTCCTAAGCCCTCCTTGGCGTGTTTGTGTAATATTTTGGATTTATGAATGTAGAAAGGGATGTTGAAAAATTGTTTTAGGTTCAGAGAACCACAGGCAAGGGAACACCACCAGTTACGAGGGAAACCGACATTTTGGAAAGGTTCACGTGATGATTGAAGGGTGGGAAACGCTTGGGTATTATTTTGAACGTTTCGCCTACCAAGAGGCTCTTTCAGTCACATTCAGGTCAGTAGGGTTTTTTATGAAGGGGGGTTGACGTAATAGTCCCTCACCTGGAAAAAGAGGTCACTTCATTCGGACATCTTCCCCCGTGGATTTTTGTCAGCCGTCACGTTTGACAAAAATTTCTGGGAGAGCGAAGCTTTTGTCCACAGTAAAATTGCAAAATTCATGTTTCTTTTACCTAAAGTTTTAGTTTTACTAAAAAAAGTTCTTTTTTTTTTACACTAATTTTGGTGACGGATTAACTTTGGGTTTAAAAAACTCGACCTGCGGGAAAAATAGTTGCCCTGTTTCCCTGAAAAAATATTGCCTACCTGATGTGTTTCATTTTACAAGATTGAGGGGACAAAACCAAAAGACCCAGGCTGAGGGACGATCCCCAAAAAATTTCTTTCTACCTTTCTCTCACGGATGAAAAAAACCACGACGGAAAGCTTCCTGGAGATTCCCGGAGAGAGTTCCGGGGGTCAACGCCCCCGCGGCCCGATCTGGACCAGGCCCTGGTGGATCAGGGCCTGTAAACCGGGCTGTTAATGTGATGGCTTGGGCCAATGTCTTCCTATTTAATGCAATATAGGGGCCTTTTTATCCTTACAACATGCAATAATATATTGTACCCCAAAGAGGACACTTTTAGGGAGTTATTTTTTATTTAAAATAATTTTTTAAAGGGTTTTTGGAAAACATTGTACTTTTTTGAAGTAAAAAATGAGAAATTTTTAATTTAAAAAGGGAAAATTTCAGGGCAGGTCACCCCTCTTATTTGTAATTGTTGTTTAATTTTGGGCTGATTAATGATCAATAATGTTGGATTTTCCATGTTTATAGAATGAAAAATTATGTGAAAAACTGAATAATATTTAAGAAATTTAATTTATAGGATCCAGTATTGAAATTTTAAATTTTTTTTAAAAAACCGTGAACTACGAGGCTTTTTTTTTTTTTTAACCAGTGTGAAAAGACAAAAATTTAGACTTTGTTTTGGGTTAAAGTTGGATTTTTACTTTGGGGGGGGTGGTATTTGAGTAGTCAGGAACAAAGGAGTTCGGGGATGTAAAAACGGAAAAGGACATGACTTGTACTTCCACTTATATTTATTTAAAAGGCTTTTTTCGTCACCCTTTGGGAAAAGAGGGGTGTAAACGCTATAACGGAAAAAAAACCATTTTTTAAGTCCCCAAAAAAACTGCATGCCGGGGTGTCCCTTACATGTATAAAACCGTGAGGTGAGAAACCTGCGTTGGCTGAGAAAGAAGGTAAAAAAATTTTAATGTAGTTTCATAATCAATTTAAACCCAAATTTTTTCAAAGCAATGTACATTTTTAAATGCTGCTGGATTAAATTTTAATAATTTTTAAAGGGGGGGAGGGGGAACCGGGAAGCTCAGTCGATAATAAAAGCTCAATGGGGTCCCTATGACGAAGACCCGCATCAGGAATACTATCTTGTTTCCCGCAAATCTTAACCCATACTGTGGAACTAAAGGGGAGGGCCCAATGGAATTTTATCCCACCTTCCTTGCCTGATACCACCCGATTTGTTTTGTAATTTTTTTTTTTTCCCAAAGAAGCCTTCCGTCATAAACGGTCGTTTGCGGGTCAACTTGGGGGCATTTCTAGGGGTATGTGGCGCCATTTTTCACAAGAATTATAATTTTGATGGGATGCACCCCTAAAAACCCCTCTGCTTGTATGCGTGTTAGTTCCTATGCCCCATTTCCCTCTGCTTCCTCTATAAAAACTTTTTTTTCGAGGGTTTGGGGAATTTAAAACTTTTTTGACGTGTTGCCAAGGGTGGGGAATTTTTCCAAAGGGCCCAACCTTAATAGGCTAACTAAATTGCCCTACGTTTTCTCTATATGGGGGGCCCTATATCATTTGCTACCGCCCCCTGAGGTTAAGCTTGCCTATTAAGACAGGTTTAAACTTTCACTATTAATAGCTTTTTAAACTTGTAAGTAAAATGCGTTAAGCTTTCTACTATTTTGTAGCAGTTTAAACTTGCTACAGTTAAGTACAGGTTAAGCTTGCTAAATGTTAAATAATTAACCTGAAATGCCCTATTCGTGAAGAGGCGACCATTAGGGGTTTTTAAAAATTTTTTCTCAGGAAAGCACTGTGTGGTTAGTCACTATCATTTCATGTTGGAAACTTAACATACCCCCATGAAAATCTTTAAAAAAAATGTAGTCTAGTAGCGGCCTTTTTCCCTGGTGCAATCAAACGTCCCCTTTACCCACTCGACCGGGAAAATTAAAATAAATTTTTTTCGTGTTCCATGTATTGAACTGCATTTTGTATAAAATAAAGTTTTAAGCTAAAGACATAAGGAAGAGGGTCCCAAGGTTGCTTCTTCCCCAGCGTGAGGCTGCAGGTTTTCCAGTCGGTCAGGTTGGTTTCCTTTTAAACCTCCGAGTTAAACTCTGGTCCCATTAAATCCCGTGCAAAAAAGAGTATATTTTTTGCGTTGTTTTTTACTTCGTTTAAAAAATAAAGAAAATGGAAAGGGGAAAAAATTTTTTTTATCATTTAGACCCGACCTTTCATGGGTTTATGACTCGAGAAAAACATAATAACTGGCTTGTAAGTTTAAAATGGTTGTCATTGGTTCAATCTCCACCTTCCCTGGGTTTTCATACATTATAATGATCGATCAACACAATTTGGTTTTTGAGGGCAATAAAATGACTTACATTTCTACCAAAAAACTGTATCTGAACTGGTTTTAGACAAGACTGGGATGTGAAAGAAAAATTTTTTTCACTGGAAATGAAAAAACTTCCGTGTTGCATTGCTTTGACTTTTTAAAATATTTGCATAACGCGATCCCTTTTTTAAATTTTCCCCCCCCCCAAAAAAAAAAAAAAAAAATTTTTGATGCTTCTGAATTTCACTGAATATAAAAAAATCAATGAGAGGTTTGGGCGAAAAATTCCCAAATATAATAAAAGCGTTTTAACCTCCTACGTAAACATATGAATTTTTTCTGTTTTTAAAAGATTCATATTTAAAAAAAATACCAAGTTCAATTTTTAGAAAAATATATGAATATTGTTTATTTTATATCAGCTTTTAAATCACCATTACAAAGACTTAAGGGGCACTTCAGTGCCTCCTTTTAATATATATTTTCCCCAATAATCACCTCTCCACATTTGATTTTTTTCGTGGGGTAAGCCAGGATCTTTTTTCCCTTTAAATTTTTGGAAACTAACAAATCTTTGTGGTCAATTGTGATGTAAGGTGTTTACCTGGAGTTTACCTGGAGAGAGTTCCCGGGGGGTCAACGCCCCCCGCGGCCCGGTCTGTGACCAGGCCTCCGTTGGATCAAGCCTGTGTGAGAACAGTTCAGACCTCTACAACAGAATTGCCATCAAAAAATTGTTAAGTTATACCATGAATTAAGGATAGATCCTGGACTTCACTTCGCGAAAGCAGACAATTTATTATTGTTATTATTATTATTTTATTTTTTATTATTATTATTAATTATTATTATTATTATTATTATTAATTAAAGATTCGCCGGTATTCTCCCGGCCCGGGCCTTTTCCAAGTGGTGGCCCGGCAAGCAGACAAAGTAAAGCGATAGTAATTATGGACGAGGTAGATTTTTGGGGGAAAAAAAAAGTTGATATTAGGAGACATGGAAATTCACTTACCTCTTAAAATATTGTTGTAATGTAAGTTTGTTGATATTGATGTAATATTTGTTCCCAGCTTGTTGATGGTAAAATTTACTGAGGACAGTGATGTATGGCTCTACGTGCACACACTGTATACAGACAACTTTTCCACGGCTCCTGGCAGCCATGGCATCGGGTACCCTGCACTTTCTCTTTTGGCAGCCAGGGCATCAGTACTCAACACTTCTCTCTGGAACCAGGGCATCAGGTACTCTACACTTTCTCTCTGGCAGCCATGCATCAGGTACTCTACACTTTTCCTCTGGCAGCCATGGCATCAGGTACTCTAAAACTTTCTTTCTGGCAGCCATGGCATCAGGTACCCTACATTTTCCTCTGGAAGCCATGGCATCAGGTACTCTGCACTTTCTCTCGGGCAGCCATGGCATCAGGTACTCTACACTTCTCTGGAAGCCATGGCATCAGGTAACTCAAACCCTTTCTGGCAGCCATGGCATCAGGTAACTCTCACTCTCTCCAGGAAGTTTCAAACAACATCCAGTAAGTCACCAAGGAAAGTCTTAGAGGAGGAAAGGAAGAGATAAAGCCTATCAGGCCTTTATAGGGGGTTACAGAGGTTTATTGGGTTTGAGGTTTATAGGGGTTTAGGATTTTTAGAGTTTTTTGGGGTTTATAGGGGTTATGGAGTTTATAAGGGTTTAAGGGCATTCCCATCAACTGAAGAGAAGGCTAACTCTAATTCATTGAATCAAGAGCCTTTGACCAGTGTCAGGGCACCATCTTCCTCTCCCCTCAGAGAAGGTTTCTGTCCACCTGATCTAATTGGACCTATTGCTCACCTTCCTCGGATTGAACCTAAATGCCTGCCATTCACACAGGCGCGTATGGCTCTGCGGGCTTAGAGCTCCCTGTGAATGTATTTTGGTAGCTGCAAGATACGAGAAAAGTATCCCTGAGCTGCATAACCCCAGCCCTCTGCAGGTCAGTACAGGAGAATGTAGTTAATATTGCACTGTAAAATGTCAGTAGGGGCACCAACAAGTCATCACATAGAAACAAAAATATAGCAGTTTTTTTCCAGTAAGAAAAGATTTCGTTCGGATTTTTAACCCGGAGGGTTACCCACCCAGGATAACCCAAGAAAGTCAGTGCGTCATCGAGGACTGTCTAACTTATTTCCATTGTGGTCCTTAATCTTGTCCCCCAGGATGCCACCCACACCAGTCGACTAACACCCAGGTACCTATTGCTGCTAGGTGAACAGGACAACGGGTTTGTAAGAAATTTTGTCGAAAATTTTTCCACCCGCCGGGAATCAAACCCCGGGCCCTCCGTGTGTGAAGCGAGAGCTTTAGCCACCAGGCCACCGGGCCACCAGGCCACCGGGCCACCAGGCCACCAGGCCACCGGGCCACCCAAATGAGGAGATAATCCAGTCTGGTTTTACTCTACACTGAAGAATAACACTTGTGCAATATTGGCCAACTTTATTGAGGAATCGTGTGGCCATTCAGTGACTTCTTCAGTCCAATACACAGAAGAACGATGGAAGATAATTGTTTGAGGTAATCAGTCCGTCAGCCTGGAGCTGACTCCAGGCTGACGAGTCGACCAGAACACTTTAACAAAGAACAAGTTCTGACAACAAAGTTCTTCAGGCTTCACTGAACTGTCAAAACTAAGTTCCTTTACTTTAAAATTCTCAAAAAGATTTAAAAAGTAGGAAAAACATTTGAATTTTTTATTTAAGAAATTTTAATTAAAAAAATATATGAAAAGTGGCAGATACCAAGTTTATAATTAATAAAAAAAAAAAAACTTCCAGTTAAGATAAACCGATTATTTGATGTCCAGTTATATTTATCAGTTATTATTGTCAATTATTTTTTAGTTATCACAGTTATGTCACAGACCGGGCCGCGGGGGCTTTGACCCCCGGAACTCTCTCCAGGTAAACTCCAGTTATCAGTTACTGTTATCATTTGTTTTATTAGTTATCAGTTTTCTGTTATCACAGTTATCTATTATCAGTTATCAATTACTGGGTTTTCATTTAGCAGTTAACGTTATCACAGCGAAGTTTGTTATCACACTGCTGCACTCCACAACCTGGTAGTGATGTGAACGATGTCAGGGAATATTGTAGTTGGTAGTGATGTGAACGATGATGTCAGGGAAATTGTAGTTGTTTGTGATGTGAACGATGATGTCAGGGAAATTTGTATTGGAAGTGATGTAACGATGATGTCAGGGAATATTGTAGTTGTATGATGTGAACGATGATGTCAGGGAATATTGCAGTTGGTAGTGATGTGAACGATGATGTCAGGGAATATTGTAGTTGGTAGTGATGTGAACGATGATGTCAGGGGGGTATTGTAGTTGGTAGTGATGTGAACGAGAGTCAGGAAATTGCAGTTGGTAGTTTATGTGAACGATGATGTCCCGGAATATTGTAGTTGGTAGTTATGTGAACGATGAATGTCAGGGAAATTGTAGTTTGGGAGTTATGTGAACGATGATGTCAGGGAATATTGCAGTTTTGGGAGTTATGTGAACGATGATGTCAGGGAATATTGTAGTTGGTAGTGATGTGAACGATGATGTCAGGGAATATTGTAGTTGGTAGTGATGTGAACGATGATGTCAGGGAATATTGCAGTTGGTAGTCGTGTGAACGAAAGATTCAGGGAATATTGCAGTTGGTAGTGATGTGAACGATGATGTCAGGGAATATTGTAGTTGGTAGTGATGTGAACGATGATGTCAGGATGGTGGTGGCAACACAGTCATTGAATAAATAATGGTGAATGTGTTTCTTTTTTTTTTTGTCACCCTCCGTCGGTGAGACACAGCCGGTGTTTAAAAAAAAAAATATTTATTAGAGATAGTGGAAAAAGAATTACAGGAAACAAAAATATTGCTGAATATTTACATTTACGGTTCCCCGTGGCCTGTTGGGTAAAGCTCTCGCTTCACACGGCGAGGGTCTGGGTTCGATTCCCAGCGAGGGTAGAAACAGGGCGTGTTGCTTTAACACCGGTTGTCTATGTTCACTCATCAGTAAAATGGGGACCTGGGTGTTAGTGGACTGGTGTGGGGCGCATCCTGGGACAAAACGACCTAATTGGCCTGAAGTGCTCAGGGAAACAAGCGATCCTTAAGTGTAGTCATTGATGTCGCTAGGTCTGTAACCTGTATATGTACTGTGAAAAAACAAAAAATATTTTTTAAAAAACTCCAGGGGGACGGGGGAATACAAAAGAGAAGTTGGGGGCTCATCAAACTCCAGATAGGGCTTGGCGTTCTGATGGCTGCGAAGCTTCAGCGGTGCAGGGGAATTGGGTCAAGAAGGCACTGAACTGTTCAGGGGGCCGACTTAGTCAAGTCTTATTATGATAAATACGCTTTGGGCATCTGGTATCTTTATTGTAAAGTTTCGCCATCCAGTGGCTTTATCAACAAACCCTTTTAAGAGCATAATGGAAAAACTGTACAACTATATGAAAACCTGAGGGAATCAGTCCTCAGCCTTTGGGGTTGAACAACTGTAGTCGTGGGAATTGTGAGCACAACCATGAGATTGGTGCTTTATATACTTTGGCGTCAGGTGATGGAGGTGTACAGACGAAAACAGTCAACTGGTAGGAAGGGGAAACCCAGTGGAACAGGTCCACCCGAGGGTTGGACCAGTTAGATTACCCAGTGGAATTAGGTCACAACCCGAGGTTGGACCAGTAGGATTACCCATGGAATTAGGTCACACCCAGGGTTGGGACCAGTAGGGTTACCCAGTGGAATCAGGTCACACCCGGGGTTGGACCAGTAGGATTACCCATGGAATCAGGGCACACCCGGGGTTGACCAGCAGGATTACCCAGTGGAATTAGGTCACCCGGGGTGGACCAGTAGGATTACCCAGTGGAAAATTTGGTCACCCGAGGGTTGGACCAGTAAGATTACCCAGTGGAATTAGGTCACACCCGAGGGTTTGGACCAGTAGGGTTTACCCAGTGGAATTAGGTCACACCCGAGGGTTGGACCAGTAAAGGGTTACCAGTGGAATTAGGGCACACCCGAGGGGTTTGGGCCAGTAGGATTACCCAGTGGAATTAGGTCACACCCGAGGGTTGGGGCCAGTAGGATTTCCCAGTGGAATTAGGTCACACCCGAGGGTTGGACCAGTAGGATTACCCAGTTGAATTAGGTCACACCCGAGTTGGCCAGTAGGAGTACCCAGTGGAATTAGGTCACACCCGAGGGTTGGACCAGTAGGGTTACCCAGTGGAATAGGTCACACCCGAGGTTTTGGGCCAGTAGGAGTACCCAGTGGGGAAACAGGTCACACCCCAGGGGTTGGGCCAGTAGGATTACCCAGTGGAATTAGGTCAAAACCCGGGGTTGGACCAGTAGGAGTACCCATGGAATTAGGTCACACCCGAGGGTTGGACCATAGGAGTACCCATGGAAATTAGTCCACCCGGGTGGTTTGGACCATAGGATTACCCAGTGGAAATTTAGGTCACACCCGGGGGTTGGGGCCAGTAGGATACCCAGTGGAATTAGGTCACACCCGGGTTGGACCAGTAGGATACCCGTGGAATTTGGTCACACCCGGGGTTGGACCAGTAGGATTACCCAGTGGAATTAGGTCACACCCGAGGGTTGGACCAGTAGGAGTACCCAGTGGAATTAGGTCACACCCGGGGGTTGGACCAGTAGGATTACCCAGTGGAATTAGGTCACCCGGGGGTTGGACCAGTAAGTAACAAAAGAACATTGTGGGATTCTGTTCACAGTCCTTAGACTACGGTGTTCTTCACAATCTTTACGACACGGTGTTCTTCACATCTTCACGACTACGGTGTTCTTCACAATCTTCACGACTACGGTGTTCTTCACAATCTTCACGACTACGGTGTTCTTCACAATCTTCACGACTACGGTGTTCTTCACAATCTTCACGACTACTGTGTTCTTCACAATCTTCACGACCACGGTGTTCTTCACAATCTTCACGACTACGGTGTTCTTCACAATCTTCACGACCACGGTGTTCTTCACAATCTTCACGACCACGGTGTTCTTCACAATCTTCACGACTACGGTGTTCTTCACAATCTTCACGACTACGGTGTTCTTCACAATCTTCACGACTACGGTGTTCTTCACAATCTTCACGACTACGGTGTTCTTCACCAGCTCCGAGGCTGAGGGACTCATTATCTTGTCTTTTCTATATACTTCTACAGTCTTCCCACTATGTTCTTGAATTTGTGTTGATAAAGCCACTGGATGGCGAAACGTCTACAATAGATACCCAGATGTTACACAGGTGTCTAATTCTTCATCTTGTCGGTATTGTATATCATTTATCCTCTATAAAAATGCTATACCGTCTATAGGCTTTACCGAAGATAATTTTCTAGTATAATTTTCCTATAAATATATAACGTAACGTTTTCTTCGTTGTCTACTATTATTAACTCTTCTGCAGTGAGTTAAAAGACCTGTATATACTTCTGCTGCAATACCTCGGCCAGCGTCCTAGAAAGTTACTGAAGGTGCTCTTGGCAGAGTTCCTTTCTCATCCTGTCGTCAAAGACTTCGTGTACACTGAACTTCGACCTCCCAATGTTTCCAAGTTCCTGGTAAGTATCTGCTGTAGATTTCTCTACCTGTGTTCTTTTTTTACACGTAGTACAATAGAAAATGTAAATATGAGCTGATTATTGCAGATATTTTTAATTAATGTAAATATACAGGTAATTATTGTTTGTGGGGATGAGTGTTATTCCTGGCTCGTTACGTGTCTTCACTGAGCACAGTGATCAGATTTTCTTAAGCATGTGATTGTGGAAACCATAATCGCAATAAAAATGTGAGTTAGTACTTTCACCAGAGGACACTGAAAGGTGACGGCTAACTAACACTTTCACCAGAGGACACTGAAGGGTGATAGCTGGTACTTTCACCAGAGGACACTGAAGGGTGATAGCTGGTACTTTCACCAGAGGACAATGAAGGGTGATAGCTGGTACTTTCACCAAAGGACACTGAAGGGTGATAGCTGGTACTTTCACCAGAGGACACGGAAGGGTGATAGCTGGTACTTTCACCAGAGGACACGGAAGGGTGATAGCTGGTATTTTCACCAGAGGACACGGAAGGGTGATAGCTGGTACTTTCACCAGAGGACACTGAAGGGTGATAGCTGGTACTTTCACCAGAGGACACGGAAGGGTGATAGCTGGTACTTTCACCAGAGGACACTGAAGGGTGATAGCTGGTACTTTCACCAGAGGACACTGAAGGGTGATAGCTGGTACTTTCACCAGAGGACACTGAAGGGTGATAGCTGGTACTTTCACCAGAGGACACTGAAGGGTGATAGCTGGTACTTTCACCAGAGGACACTGAAGGGTGATAGCTGGTACTTTCACCAGAGGACACTGAAGGGTGAAGCTGGTACTTTCACCAGAGGACACTGAAGGGTGATAGCTGGTACTTTCACCAGAGGACACTGAAGGGTGATAGCTGGTACTTTCACCAGAGGACACTGAAGGGTGATAGCTGGTACTTTCACCAGAGGACACTGAAGGGTGATAGCTGGTACTTTCACCAGAGGACACTGAAGGGTGATAGCTGGTACTTTCACCAGAGGACACTGAAGGGTGATAGCTGGTACTTTCACCAGAGGACACTGAAGGGTGATAGCTGGTACTTTCACCAGAGGACACTGAAGGGTGATAGCTGGTACTTTCACCAGAGGACACTGAAGGGTGATAGCTGGTACTTTCACCAGAGGACACTGAAGGGTGATAGCTGGTACTTTCACCAGAGGACACTGAAGGGTGATAGCTGGTACTTTCACCAGAGGACACTGAAGGGTGATAGCTGGTACTTTCACCAAAAGGACACTGAGGGTGATAGCTGGTACTTTCACCAGAGGACACTGAAGGGTGATAGCTGGTACTTTCACCAGAGGACACTGAAGGGTGATAGCTGGTACTTTCACCAGAGGACACTGAAGGTGATAAACGGGACTTACCAAGACACTGAAGGGTGATAGCGGTACTTTCACCAGAGGACACTGAAAAGGGGGATTGCTGGTACTTTACCAAGGACACTGAAGGGGGTAGCTGGTACTTTTTACCAAAAGGGCAAAAATAGTAGATGAAAATTTTTTTAGAAACTTCCAAAACTGTTTTAAATCAAAGGTGAAAAACTTGATCGTAAGATTACAAAAAGGGGGACACTTTTAAACATTTAAAATTACAAAGGGACCCTTGAACAGTAAGATACAAAGGTTACACTTTAACATTTAAAAATTTAAAAGGTTACAAATTGATCATAAGATTTTCAAAGGTGGGCAACCCTTTATCAGTAAGATTACAAAGGGACAAATTATCAAAAGATTACAAAGGGGAAACTTGGGTCCCGTAAGATTACAAAGGTACACTGAAAAGTAAATTACAAAAGGGGACACTTTATCATAAGATTACAAAGGTTTACACTTTATTTAATTTAAAATTTTCAAAGGGCCCATTAATCAAAAGAAATTTCAAAGTGACACTTGGATTTTTTAAGAATTTCAAAGGGGGACACTTGATCATTAAGGAAAAAAACAAAGGTGACACTTGGTTTGTAAAATTTTCAAAGGGGAAACTTGAAAATTTGTAAGAAAAACAAAATGGGGACACTTGATCAAATAAGAATTAAAAAAGGTGACACTTTTTTAGTAAAAATTACAAAGGGGGCACTTTTTCAGGGAAAATTAAAAAAAGGGGAAACTTGATTAGTAAGATTAAAAAAAGGGGGACACTTTTATCCCAAAAAGAATTTCAAAGGTACACTTTATTATTAAAGATTTCAAAGGTGACACTTGATCAATAAGTTACCAAAGGTTTACACTTGAATTTTAAGATTACCCAAAAGGGGACACTTTATCATAAGACTAAAAAGGTGACGGGATGATCATTTAACCCGAGGGGTTTCTGCAGGGAACTTACGGTTTCAATTTGATTATTTCAAATTAAACCAAAAAAGGGGGGGGGTGAGGGGGGTTGGAACATTTAAAACCCCCCAAAAAATTTCAATTTACCTTTATCTATTATTCCAAAAACACACAAAAAACCCACACATAAGTGAGAGAAGTTATCCGACTTCCCCGGTCTTTTTGGCCCCTGTTCTTTTGCAAATGGGCCAGGTTTGGGCCGTAAGACGTAAAATTTGTAATGCGGGTTATTTTTTGTATTTTCCTTTTACGGGATTGTAACCCTTTTTCTCCCTACAAAAGAAAAAAATTGATGATGTTTAGGGTCATTTAAAGGTTTTAGATTAAACTTTAAAAACCCACAGCGATCACTGGAAAAAGGGGGGGCCAGAGCTTTTGTCCGACCCCCTGCAACAACAAAAAGGTGGGTACACAGGCCAAAAATGGTCAGTCTGGTAAAAGGAGGAGTCCCGGGGGCCCCTAACTTTTAAATATTTTGCCCAAAAACAACATAAATATAATTTTGTTTAAAAATATTAAAACATTTTTTTAGGTTTTAAAATTTAATTTAAATGTTTTATTTAATTTTAGTGTTTTCAAAGCTTTAAAATTCTATTTTTGTTTTTTTGGGTTGTACAAATTCTTGTGTGCATGGGGTTGAAAATTTTTCAAATGTTGTTCAAACTTTTTACATTCTAATGTTGTTCATGCTTGTAAAAATTTCTAGTGTTTTTTTATGCTTGTTTCATTCAAATGTTGTTTTATGCTTTTACATTTTAGTGTGTTTTATGCTTGTACATTCTAGTGTGGGTTTATGCCCTTTTACATTCAAGGTTTTTTTGTTTTATTTCTTTTACATTCTAGGTTGTTCAAAGCTTGTTTCATTCAAATGTTTTCATGCTTGTACATTTTTAGTGTTTTTTCATGCTTTTACATTCTATTGTTATGGGTTTTTTTCATTCAAGGGGAAAAATTTAGGGTTTGTACTTTTTATTTTTGTTTATGCTTGTAAAATTTTAGTGTTTCATGCTTGACATTCTAGTGTTGTTTTAAGCTTGTACATTCTAAATGTTTTTCTGCTTGTACATTCTAGTTTCCCTGCTTGTACATTTTAGTTTTCATTCCCTTTTAAAATTTAGTGTGTTCATGCTTGTACCTTCATGTTGTTCATGCTTTTAAAATTCTAGTAAATTTTTCATGATTGTACATTCTATTGTTCATGCTTTTACATTCTAGTGGTTTTTAAACTTGTACATTCTAGTGTTTTTTCAAGGGTTGTTTCAATTTTATGTTTTTCATGCTTTTACATTCCCCAGTTGTTCATGCTTGTACATTCTAGTATTGTTCAAAAAGGGTTGAAAATTCAAAATAGTCCCAAACTTTTTTCATTTTTTAAATGTGTCCAAACTTTTACCCTTTTAGTGTTTTTCACGCTTTTACAAATTTTAGTGTTGTTCATACTTTTTACCTTCCCATTTTTGGGTTTATGCTTTTAAATCTAGTATTGGGTTTATTTTTTGTACATTCAAATGTTCAACCCTTTTACATTCAATGTTCATGCTTGTACTTCCCATAAATTTTTCATTGGGTTGGGAAAATTCTAGTATTTTTCATGGGTTTTACCCTTCTAGTTTTTCAAGCTTGTACATTCTAGTTTTGTTTATTTCTTTGTACAATTTTAAATAAATTTTTCATGCTTGTACATTCTATGGGCCCTGCTTTACATTTTTAAATGTGTTCATGCTTGACTTCTAGGTTGTTCATGCTTTTAAAATTCTAGTAAATTTTTCATGCTTGGGACATTCTAAATTTTTCATGCTTGTTACATTCTGTGTTTTTCATGCTTGACATTCTAAAATGTTTTATGCTTGTACAATTTTAGTGTTTTTCAACTTGTAAAATTCCCAGTTTTGCCCTCTTTTACTTCTAGTGTGCATGCTTGTACATTTTAGTGTGCATGCTTGTACATTCAAATATTTTTCAAGCTTTTACATTTTAGTATTGTTCATGCTTGTCAAATTTTAATGTTTGTTTCTTTCTTGAAAATTCTTTTTCATGCTTGTACATTCTTAAAGTGTTCATGCTTGTACATTCCCAGTGTGTCATCTTGTACATTCTAAAAGGTTTTATGCTTGGGACTTCTGGGATTGTTCATGCTTGTACATTTTTAAATATTGGTTTTATGCTTGTACATTTTTTAGTATTGTTCATGCTTGTACATTTAAGATTGTTCAAAGCTTTACTTTCTAGTGTGCATGCTTGTACATTCTAGTGTTGTTCATCTTGTAATTTTTAAAATATTTTTTTCATGCTTGTTTCATTCAGTGTCATCTTGGAAAATTCTAGGTTTTTTCATGCTTGTACAATTTTAAATGTTGTTCATGCTTGTACATTCTAGTGTTTTCATGCTTTTACATTCTAGTGTTGTTTAGCTTTTACTTTTTAAATGTTTTCATGCTTTACATTCAAAATGTTTGTTCATGCTTGTACATTCTAGTGTTTGTTCAAGGGTTGTACTTTTTATTTTTGTTTATGCTTTACCCTTCTATTTTTGTTCATGTTTACACTTTGTGTTGTTCATTTCTTGTACATTTAGTGTTGATTCAAACTTGTACATTTTAGTGTTTTAAGGGTTGTACATTCCAGTGTCCTCAGCTTGGGACATTTTAGTGTTTTCCCGCTTGTACATTGGTTTGTTCTGCTTGTTTCTTCAATGTTGTTCCAAAGCTTTTTACTTCTATAAAATTGTTCATGCTTTTACATTCATTTGTTTTATGCTTTTTACATTCTAGTGTTCCCTTCTTTTACATTCTAGGGATTGTTCAGGGTTTTACATTTTAAGGAAAAATTCAAGCTTTTACATTCTGTTTCCATGCTTTTACATTCTATGGTTTTTTCATTTCTTGTAACATTCAAATATTGTTTTATGCTTTTACATTCTGTGTGTTTCATGCTTGTACATTCTAAATTTTTGTTTTAAGCTTGTACATTCTATGTGTTCATGGGTTGTACAAAACCCAGGGTTTCATTTCTTGTACATTCTAGTGTGTTCAAAGCTTGGGACAATTTTATTTTTGTCATGCTTGTTTTTTCATTCTAGTGGGGTCCCTTTTTACATTCTAGGGGTTTTTTCATGCCCTTTTACATTCTAGTGTTGTTCATGCTTTTACATTTATGTTTTCATGCTTGTACATTCATTTTGTTCATGCTTGTACATTCTAAATGGTTTTTTTCCCCCCTTTGTACAAATTTTTTAAATGTTTTATGCTTTTACATTCTAGGGGGTTGGGTTTATGCTTGTACATTTTTAGTGTTGGGTTCCCTGCTTTACATTCTAGTTTTCCCGGGTTGTAATTCTAGTATTGGTTTATTCTGTACCTTCTAGGTTGTTTAAGGGTTTTACAATTTTGGTGATTCATGCTTTTTAAAAAATTTTAGTTTTTCAAGCTTTTAAAATTTTTAGTGGGGTTCATGTTGTACAAACTAAAATTCATTTCTTGTAAATTTTAGTTTTTGTTCAGCTTTACATTCAATGTTTGTTTATGCTTTTACATTTGGTGGTTCATGCTTTTTAAAATTCTAGTGTTTTATGCTTGTACATTCTAGTGTTTCATTCTTGTACATTCAGTGTTTCCCTTCTTGTTTCAATTTTAATTTATTTTATGCTTTACATTTTAGTGTAGGGTTTAAAGGGTTGTACATTCTAGTGTCATTTTGTACATTCTATGTTTTTTCCCCTGCTTGAAAATTCTATGTGTTCATGCTTTTACAATTCCATTTTTGTTCATTCTTTACATTCTAGGGGTTTTTTTTATGCTTGTACATTCTAGTGTGTTCATTCTTGGGCATTCTATGGTTTTCCTGCTTGGTTTTTCCCTTCTAGTGTGTCAAAGCTTGTACATTTTAGTGTTTTTTCCCTGCCCTTTTACATTTTAGTGGCATTTCTTGTACATTCAGTTGGGGCATTCTTGTACTTTTTGTGTTCATTTCTTGTACATTCTAGGTTTTGTTCAAAAAAATTGGAAAATTCTAGTGTGTCACGCTTTTTACATTCCCCAGGTTTGTTTTTATGCTTGTCATTTTTATGTTGTTTTATGCCCGAAAATTCGGTTTTTTTCATGCCCTTTTACATTCTTAAAGGTTTTTTCATGCTTGTACAATTTTTAGTGTTTGGGTTTATGCTTGTACATTCCATGGTCAGCTTGTACATTCTAAGTTTGGGCCCTTCTTTTACATTCTAAAAGGGTTGTTTATGGGTTTACATTTCAGTGTTCAAAACTTTTTAAAATTCCCAGTGTGTCTGGCCCTTTTACATTCTAGTGTTTAACTGTAAAAATTTTTAGTGTTAATGCCTTTGTACATTCTAAAGTGTCAGGCCCTGTACATTCTAGTAAATTTTCCCTGTTGTAAAATTCTAGTGTTTATGGGGTTTTTCCCTTCCCAGTGTTCATGCTTGTACATTCTAGTGGTTTTTTTTATCTTGTACATTCTAGGGGTGTCATGCTTTACATTCTAGTGTTGTTTTATGCTTGTACATTCCTATTTTTGTTTTATGCTTTTAAAATTCTAGTGTGTCAAGGGTTGTTTCCCTTTTTAGTTTTTGTTCAATTTCTTTACATTCTAGTGTGTCCATGCTTTTTACATTTTAAATGTTTTTCATGCTTTGTACATTCAAATTTGTCCGCTTTTACATTCTTGGTTTGTTTTTATTGCTTTTGTAAAATTCTAGTTTTTTTCAAGCTTTGTACAATTTTAGTTTTTTCATGCTTTACATTCTAGTGTTTATGCTTGTACATTCTAGTGTTGTTCATGCTTGTTTCATTCTAGTGTTTTCATGGCTTGTACATTCAGGTTCATTCTTTTAAATTCCCCAATTTTTTTTTCATTTCTTGTACATTCTAGTGGGCCTGCTTTTACATTTTAATGTGTCATGCTTGGGACATTCTAAATTGTTCCCTGCTTTTACAAATTCTAGGGGGGTTCATCCTGTGACAAATTTTAGTGTTCTTTCTTGTACATTTTTATGTGTTTAATGCTTGACATTCTGTGTTGTTTTTATGCTTTACATTCTAGTGTGTTCAAAGCTTTTTACATTCTAGTGGGTTTTTCATAAACTTGACATCTAAAAATTTTTATGCTTGTACATTCTATATTTTTTCATGCTTTTACATTCTATGTTCATGCTTTTTACCTTCTAGTGTTTTTCATGCTTTTTACATTCTAGTTTGTTCATGCTTTACATTCTAGTGTTCATGGGTTGTAACATTTTAAGTTTCCCTGCTTGTACATTTCAAATGTGGGGCATGCTTGTACATTCTATGGGTTTATGCTTTTACATTCTAGTGTTTTTATGCTTTTACATTTTAGTTTTGTTTTATTTGGACAATTTCTAGTATTTTTCCCTACTTGTACATTCTAATGTTTTTTGGGTTTACATTCTAGTGCATGCTTGTACTTTTAGGTTGTTCAAGCTTGTACCTTCTAGTTGTTCATGCTTTTTACCTTCTATGTTGTTCATGCTTGTTAAAATTTCCCAGTTTTTTGTTCATTTTCTTGTACATTCTAGGCATGGGTTTTACATTTTATGTCATGCTTGTACATTTTATTTTTTTTTTCTGCTTTTTACATTCAAATTTTTTTCATTCTTGTACATTCTAGTTTTTTATGCTTTTACATTCTATTTTTTGTTTATGCTTTTAAAATTCTAGGTTTTTTCCTGCTTGTACATTCTAAGTGTTTTTCAGGGTTTTTACAAATTTAGTGTTCAAGCATTTTACAAATTTTATGTCATGCTTTTAAAATTTTAGTGTTGTTCTGCTTTGTAAAATTCTATGTGTTAATGCTTGTACATTCTAGTGTTTTCATGCTTTTACATTCCCAGTGTTTTAAAGCATTTTTACATTTTAGTGTTTTCATGCTTGTACATTTTAGTGTTGTTCATGCTTGTACCTTCTAGGTTTGTTCATGCTTGTACATTCAATTTTTGTTTATCTTTTTTAATTTTAGTTCATGCTTGTACATTCTATTGTGTTCAAGGTTGGACATTCTAGGTTTTTTCATGCTTGTACCCTTTTAGTGTGTCATGGGTTTACAATTTTAAATGTTTTTTCATGCTTTACATTCTATTTTGTTCATCTTGTACATTCTAGTGTTATGCTTTTAAAATTCTATGTTTTGTTCATGGTTGTACATTCAAATGTTTTTTCATTTCTTTTTACAACCCAGTGTTGTTCATGCTTTTACATCAATGTTGTTATTCTGTACATTTTTAGTGTGGGCATGCTTTACATTCAAATGGGGTTCAAGCTTTTAAAATTCTGGTGTTTTATGCTTGAAAATTCTAGTTTGTTTATGCTTGTACATTTTCTAGTGTCAGGAATTTTACATTCTTTGTGTCCCGCTTGTACATTTTGTGTGTTTATCTTTTTAAAATTCTAGTGTGTTCATGCTTGGGACATTCCTATGTGTTTTAAGCTTTAAAATTCTAATTTTGTTCAGCTTTACATTCAAATTTTTCATGCTTTTCCCTTTTAAATGTTTTTCAAAGGTTTTACATTCCCCGTGTGTTCCTGTTTGTACATTCTAGTGTGTTCAAACCCTTTTACTTTTTTAAATGTTTTTTTCATGCTTTTAAAAATTTAGTTTGGTTTTATGCTTTTACATTCAAATGTTCATTTCCTTTTACATTCTAGTGTTCAAACTTTACATTCTAGTGTTCAAGCTTGAAAATTTTTAGTTTCCCTGCTTGTTTCATTCTAGTGTTTTTTTCTGCTTGTACATTCTAGTGTGTTCATGCTTGGGACATTTCCCAGTTTTGGTTTAAAGCTTGTACAAACTAGTTCATGTTGCACATTCTAAATGTTCATGCTTTAAAAATTCTAGTGTTCAAGCTTTTACATTTTTAGTGTTCAACTTGTAAAATTTTTAGTGTTTTATTTCTTGAAAATTTCAGTTTAATGCTTGAAAATTCTAGGTTTTTTCATGCTTGTACATTCTAGTGGTTCTGCTTTTTAAAATTCTAGTGTTCCAAAGCTTGTACAATTCTAGTGTTTCAGGGGTTTTACCTTTTAAATGTTTTTCATGGGTTTGTAAAAATTTAGTGTTTTTTAGCTTTACATTCTAATTGGGGCAAGCTTTTAAAAATTTTAGGTACATGCTTGTACATTCTAGTGTTTTCAGCTTTTACAAATTTTAGTTTTGTTTCAGCTTTACATTCCCCAATTTTTCATGCCTTTTTACATTTTTAGTGGGGTCCCTGCTTGTACATTCTAGTGTTTGTTCATGTTGACATTCTAGTGTTTTTTCATTCTTGTAAAATTCTAGTTTGTTCAAGCTTGTAAAATTTTTAGTGTTGTTCATGCTTGTACAAATTTTAGTATTCCCTGCTTGTACCTTCTAGGGGGGCGTGGGTTGTACATTCTAGTGTGTCTGCTTTTTAAATTCTAGTGTTTCATGCTTTTAAACATTTTAGTTTGTTCAGCTTGTACATTCTAGTATTTTTCATAAATTGTTTCAATTTTTTAAAAGTGTCATGCTTGACATTCTAAATTTTGTCCCCAAGTGTACATTTTTAAATGTTTTTCCAAAACTTGTACAATTTTAGTGTGGGCCCCTGCTTGAAAATTCTA
The DNA here is from genome assembly GCF_026875155.1 of Cherax quadricarinatus. Taxonomy (NCBI): domain Eukaryota; kingdom Metazoa; phylum Arthropoda; class Malacostraca; order Decapoda; family Parastacidae; genus Cherax; species Cherax quadricarinatus. The sequence continues at coordinate 24,333,289 of NC_069451.1, read as the reverse complement.
GTTTTGTTCATGCTTGTACAATTTTATTTTGTCATGCTTGTACATTCAAGTGGGGTTTTTTTCTTGAATTCGTGTGTCATTTCTTGTACATTCTAGTGTTGTTCATGCTTGTACTTCTAGTGTTTTTATGCTTGACATTCTAGTGTTTTTAAAGCTTGTACATTTTTAAATGTTGTTTATGCTTTTACATTCCCAAATGTTGGTTCATTTTTTGTACTTTTTAGTTTTTCATGCTTTAAAATTCAATGTGCATTTCTTGTACATTCTAGTGGGTTTTTCATGCTTTTAAAATTCTAGTGTGTTCATGCTTGTACATTCTGTGTTTTTCATGCTTTTACATTCTAGTGTTCATGCTTTTTACTTCTGTGTTGTTCCCGCTTTTACTTTTTTAGTGTTGTTCCATGCTTGTAAAATTCCATTTTGTTCATGCTTGTACATTCTAGTTTGTTCCTGCTTGTTTCATTCTATTTTCATGCTTGTACAAATTTTAGTGTGTTTTATGGTTGGGACATTCTAAATGTTGTTCATGCTTGGGAAAATTCTAGTGTTTCCCTGCTTGTACATTCAAATGGTTGGGTTTATGCTTGTACATTCTAGTGTGTTTTAGCTTGGGACATTTTAAATGTTCATGCTTGTACATTCTAAGTGTTTTTCATGCTGTACATTCTATGTTTTATGCTTGTACATTCTATTTGTTCATTTCTTGTACATTCTAGTGTTCAATTTCTTGAAAATCTAGTGTTTTTAGCTTGTACATTTTTAGGTGTCCGGGTTGTACTTTTAGGTTTTCTGCTTGTACATTCTAGTGTGGGTTCATGCTTGTACATTCTAGTGTGGGTTTATTTTGTACATTCTAGTGTCATGATTTTAAAATTTTTTAAATGTCTCTTGTACATTCTTAGTGTGTTCATGCTTGTAAAATTTTTGTGTTTCATGCTTGTCCCTTCTAGTGTTTTCATTTTCTTTTACATTCTATTTTGTTCATGCTTGACATTCTAAATGGTTCATTTCTTTTACATTCTAGTGTGATTAGCTTGTACAAATTTTTGGTTTTTTCATGCTTTTTCATTCTGGGGTGTTCATGCTTTTACAAATTTTAAATGTGTTTTTATGGGTTGTACATTCCCATTTGTTTTAGCTTGACATTCCCAATTTTTGTCCAAAGCTTTACATTTTAAATTTTGTTCATGCTTGGGAAAAATTTTAGGTTCATCTTTTACATTCTAGGTTTTTCATCTTTTTAAAATTCTAGTTTTTGTTCTTTCTTGTTTCATTCTTGTGTTCATCTTGAAAATTCTAGTGGGTTTATTCTTTTTTTACATTCTATGTTTCATGCGTACATTCTAAATTGTTCAAAGCTTTTACATTCTAGTGGTTCCCTGCTTGTACATTCTAATTCTTTCTTGTACTTCTATTTTCAGGGTTGTACATTCTAAGGTTGTTCATGGGTTTTTTAAATTCTAGTTTTTATGCCCTTTTCATTCTAGGTTTTTTCATGGGTTGTACATTCAAGGGCATGCTTTAAAATTCTAGGTTTTCATGCTGTACAAAACTAAGGGGTTTTTATGCTTGTACATTTTTATGTTGTTCATGCTTGTACATTTTTGTTTTTTGTTTATGCTTGTTTCATTCAGGTTGTCATTTCTTTTACATTCTAGTTTTTCATCTTGTACATTTTTATTTTTGTTCATGCTTGTACATTTTAAATGTTCAAGCTTGTACAATCTAGGTTTTTCAGCATGTACATTCATTTTTGTTCATGCTTTAAAATTCTATTTTGGTGCTTTTTACATTCTAGTTTTTGGGTTTAAGCCTTTTACATTCTATAAATTGGTTTCCTGCTTGACATTTTTTAGTGTCATGCTTGACATTCTAGTGGGTTTTATGCTTGTTTCATTCTAGTGTTTATGCTTTTACATTTTTAGAGTTTTATGCTTTTAAAATTCTAGTGTTTTTCATGCTTTTACATTTTAGAAATTTTTCATGCTTTACCTTCTAGTGTGCCAAAGCTTGTACTTTTTAGTGTTTTTCAGGGTTTTAAAATTCTGTGTTGTTCAAAGCTTGTAACCCTTCTAGGGGGTGTACTTGTACAATTTTTTGGTTTTTCATGCTTGTTTAAAATTTTAGTTGCATGCTTGGGGGCATTCAGGTTCATTTTTTTTTACATTTTATTATTGTTCATGCTTGTACATTCTAGTTTTCATGCTTGTACATTCTAGTTTCATGCTTTTTACATTCTTTTTTTTCATTTCTTGTACATTCTATGTGCATGCTTGTACATTCTAGTGTTTTTTCCCTGGGTTTTTACATTCTAAATGTGGGTTTATGGCCCTTTTAAATTCTAGTGTTTCATGCTTGTACATTCTAGTGTGTTCATGCTTGTACATTCTAGTGTGTCATGGTTGTTTCATTCTAGTGTATTTTTATGCTTTTACATTAGTGTGTTTATGCTTGGGACATTCTAGTGTGTTTAGCTTGTACATTCTAGTGTTGTTCAAGCTTGTACATTTTTAGTGTCCCGCTTGGGACATTCTAGTGTGTCTAGCTTTTTAAAATTCTAGTGTTTTCTTTCTTGTACATTCTAGTATTTTTTCCAAAGCTTGGTAATTTTAGTGTCATTCTTTTACATTCTAGTTTGTTCATGCTGTACATTCCCATTTTTTCCTGCTTGTTAAAATTTTAGTGTGTTAAAGCTTGGGAAAATTCTAGGTTTTTCATTCTTGTACTTCCCAAATGTTGTTCATGCTTTTACATTTTAGTGTTGTTAATTTCTTGGGACATTCCCCAGTTCAGCTTGAAAATTCTAAATGTTTTTAAAGCTTGTACATTCCCAGTGTGTTCATGCTTGTACCCTTTTTATGGGTTCATTATTGTACATTCCTTAAATGTTTCATTTCCCTTTTACATTTTAGGGTTGTTCATTTCTTGTACTTTTTAAAGTTTTTCATGCTTGTACAATTTTAGTGTCATGCTTGACATTCTAGTTCCCCACTTGTTCATTCTAGTGTTCATGCTTGACAATTTTAAATGTGTTTTATGCTTTTTACATTTTAGTGTGGTCATGGGTTGTACTTCTTGTTGTTTTATGCTTGTACATTCTAGGGGGGTGTTTTTATTTTTGTACATTCTAGTGTGTCATGCTTTTACATTCTTTGTTTTGTCATTTCCCTTTTACTTTTAGTGTTGTTCATGCTTGAACCCTTCTATGTTCATTTCTTGTTTCAAATTTTAAGGTTTTTTCATTTCTTTTAAAATTCTAGTGTTGTTCATGCTTGTACATTCTAGTGTCAAGCTTGTACATTCTAAATATTGTTTATGGGTTTTTACATTTTAGTGTTGTTCATGCTTGTACAAAACAAATGTCAAACTTTTTAAAATTCCTTTGTAATTTTTTCAAGCTTGTACATTCTAGTGTTTTTTCTTTCTTGTTCCCTTCTAGTGTTGCTTATGCTTTTACATTTTTAGTGTGTCCCCTTTCTTGTACAATTTTTTGTTCAAGGCTTTTAACCTTCCCAGTTTTTGGGTTTATGCTTTTAAAAATTTTAGTGTGTTCATGCTTGTACATTTTGGTTCATGCTTGTACATTTTAGTTGTTTTTCTTTCTTTTAAAATTCTAAATGTTGTTCCCTGCTTGTACAATTCTATTTTGGGCATTCTTTTACAAACTAGTATTTTCAAGCTTGTACATTCTAGTTTGTTCAGTTTTACAAACTATGTGTCATGCTTGGGACATTCTATGGGTTTCATGCTTGTACATTCTAGTGTTCATGCTTGTACCCTTCTATGTTCATGCTTGTACATTTTAATTTTTCTTTCTTGTAAAATTTTAGTGTTTTTCAAGGGTTTTACATTCTATTTTTGTTTTATGCTTTTTACATTCAGTTTTTCATGCTTGTACATTCTATGTTTATGCCTTTACATTCTATGCCCTGCTTTTACATTCTAGATTTTGCAAGCTTTTGCATTCTATGTGTTTAATGTTTTTTTTACATTCAAATGTTTCATTTTGTACATTCTGTGTTTCTTGCTTGTACATTTAGTGTTTTTTTCCAAAGCCCTTTTACATTCTAAGGGGTTTAGCTTTTGTACCCTTCTATGTGTTTTATTCTTGAAAAATTCCCTTTGTGGTTTATGCTTGAAAATTCAAATGTTAGCTTGTACATTCTAGTTTTGTTCATCTTTGTACATTTTTAAGGTTTCCTTTCTTGTACATTTTATGTGTCCTGAAAAGTACCTTCTAGGGGGTCCCTGCTTGTACAAACAGGGGTTTTATTCTTTTACCCTTTTTTAGTGGTTTTTTCATGCTTGTACATTCTATGTCATGCTTTTACCAAATTTTAAGTGTTTGTTCATGCGAAAAACATTTTATGTTTTTCAGCTCGTACAAAACAAATGTTGTTCAGATTGTACATTCTAGTGTTTTTTCATTTCTTGTAAAAATTTTAGTGTTTAGCTTGTACATTCCTGTTTCAAGCTTGGGACAATTTTAGTGGGGTTCATGCTTGAAAAAATTTTTAGGGGTTCAAGCTTTTTCATTCTTGTTTCAGCTTTACATTCCCAGTTCATCTTGGACAAACTAGTATTGTTCATGCTTTACAATTTTTGTGGGTCAGCTTTTACATTCTAGTTTTTGTTCCTCTTGAAAATTTTTTGCTTTCTTGTACATTCATTTTTTTTCCTGCTTGGAAAAATTCTAGGGGTGTTCATGCTTGTACATTCTAGTGTTCATGCTTGTACATTCTAGGGGTTTGTTCATGCCTTTTACTTCATGGGGTCATGCTTGTACATTTTTAAATATTGTTTTATGGGTTTTAACCCTTCTAGTGTTTTCTGCTTGTCCAAATTTTAGTGTTGTTTTATGCCCCTTTTAAAATTTTAGGTTTGTTCAAAACTTGTTTCATTCTAGTGGTCAAAGCTTGTAAATTTCTTTGTATTGTTAATGCTTGTTTCATTCCCAGTGTGTCATGCTTTTACATTCTAGTGTTTTCATGCTTTGTACCTTCTAGTGTTTTCATGGGTTTTAAAAATTTTTTGTGTGTTCATGCCCTTTTACATTTTAGTGTTGTACATTTCTTGTACTTTCTATTTTGTTTATGCTTGTACTTCCCATTTTTCATGCTTGGGACATTCAGGTTTCATGCTTGTTTCATTTAAATGGGTTTTTCAAAGCAATTTACATTCAGTATTGTTCATGCTTTGGGACAATTTTAGTGTTTTTCATGGGTTGTCCCTTTTAGGTTTTTTCAAACCTTTTACCCTTCAAATTGGGTTAAAAGCTTTGTACATTTTAAAAGTGTTTAAACTTTTTAAAATTCAAATTTTTTTTGTTCAAGCTTGACAATTTTTTTTAAGGGGGGGGGGGTTTTCATGCTTGTACATTTCTAGTGTTCATTCTTTACATTTTAGTGTTCAAGCTTGGGACATTTTTAGTGTTGTTCATGCTTGTAAAATTCTAAATGTTCATGCTTGAAAATTCTTAAATGTTCATGCTTTGTACTTCAATTTTTGGTTCATGCTTTAAAAATCTAGTGTTTTTTTCTGCCTTGTTTCCTTCCCAGTATTGTTTTATTTCTTTTTTACTTCAAATGTCCCTGCTTGTACATTCTAGTTTTGTCATGCTTTTACATTCTAGGGTTTCATGCTTTTTACATTCTAGTGGGTTTTTCATGCTTGGGACAATTCTAGTGTTTTCAGCTTGTAAATTCTAAATTTTATGCTTGGGACTTTTCCCAGTGGGTTTTTCATTCTTTTTACTTTCTAGTGTGTCATCTTTTACATTTTTAGGTGTTCAGCTTTTTTACAAATTTTGGTTTTTGGTTTTATCTTGAAAATTTTTAGGTGTCAAGCTTGTACATTTCAGTGTCCCTGCTTGTACATTCTTGTGTTTCATGCTATGTACAATTTTAGTGTCATGCTTGTACATTCTAGTGGTGCATTTCTTGTACATTCTAGTGTTCAGGGTTGTACATTCAAATTTTTATGCTTGTACAAAAACCCCAAATGTTTTTCATGCTTTTAAATTTTTAGTGTGTTCAGCTTGTACATTCTAGTGTTCATTCTTGTTTCAATTTTAAATGTTTTATGCTTGTACAATTCTTAATTTCCTTTTAAAAAAAATTCAATTTTTCATGCTTGTAAAATTCTAAATGTTTTTCATGCTTGTACATTCCCATTAAATTTATGCTTGTAAAAATTCCCAGTTTTTTATGGGTTGTACATTCTAGTGTTCAAGCATTTACAAAATTTTAGTGTTTATGCTTGTACATTCCCAGGTTCATGCTTGTACATTTTAGTGGTCATGCTTGTACTTCCCAGTTTAAAAATTTTACCTTCTAGTGTTGTTCTGCCCTTTTACATTCTAGTGGTTCATTTCTTTTAAAATTCTAGTAAATTTTTTCATGGGTTTTACATCTATTTTTGTTCATTTCTTTACATTCTAGTTTGGGTTTATTTCTTTTACATTCTAGTGTTTTTTCATGCTTGAAAAATTTTATGTTGTTCATGCTTGTACATTCTAAAGGGTTTTTCATGCTTGTACATTCTAGTGTTCCCTGCTTTGGACATTCTAGTTTTTTTTCAAAGCTTTTACAAATTTTAGGGGTTTTTCAAGCTTAAAATTCTAGATTGTTCATGGGTTGTTTCATTCAGTTTTGTTTTAATTTCTTTTACATTTTTAAATGTTAAAGGCTTGGTACTTTTTAGGGTGTCAA
>NC_069451.1:24314079-24321579 GCF_026875155.1 Cherax quadricarinatus | reverse complement strand
TCATGCTTGTACATTCTAGTGTTGTTCATGCTTGTACATTCTAGTGTGTCATGCTTGTACATTCTAGTGTTGTTCATGCTTGTACATTCTAGTGTGTCATGCTTGTACATTCTAGTGTGTCATGCTTGTACTGTCCTTGTATATTAAATCATATTTTTCAGAAATTCGTAAGTTTGAGCAGAAATTTGTCAATTTTGTCTAGCTGTTAAATATGGGCGACACTTTGTAGGCAGAAATAAAACTGATGACTTAAATTTATGAAGTCCGACTTCCTCTTTATCTGCCATTACCTCAGTTTATTCCATTTCTTCATTTCCCTCGTGTTTTCCCCAAGCTTCACCTCTAGTTTATTTTGCACATACGTTAAACAATGTAAGATAATGTACTTATGTGTACCGGTAACTAAATAAACTTCATCTTGCAACAGACGGTCGGTAAGAAGTATTGGGGTTGGACTGTTAAGATGTGTCTGTCACGTCTCGCTCCCGTCTTAATCAGGTGAGACTTCATGCAACACATGTTGAATATTTTTGATGTAGATGTGGGAAGGAAGTAGCGAGATGTAGTGTAAACAAAGTTAAATCACACGTAAGTAGCCAGAAGCTGAACAGCAGGATCTTTAAGTGCGTTATAACTGGTGCAAAGGTTTGACTTCCCACGTACCATCGATGGCTGTATCGCGATTCCAGCAGACACGGGTATTTTGCTTGCTTCCGGTACATTCTGATGCCCAGGGCAAGGAACTTGCAAACCCACCTGTTCGTTGTGCAGTTCACGCCTCACAAGTCTCTTACAGGGGTTGTATGTTCAGGCCCCCCCTTTTTTTGTACTCCTAACTGATTCTACATCTTCGAGATTGCTGGCAACAGGGTTGGTTTGAGTCAGTAACAGTCAGGTAGTTATCTCGTATTGTAAATGTATGTTCTCGGGATTACATTTCGAACACAAAAGTCTAATACATTGACACTTTATGGAGAAATGCCCGGTCGCCTTTTGTATGGTTTGTGAAGGTGTGTGGATAGTACAACATTTGTCAAGTAACTGTCTAGTGTCTTAGCAGCAGCCGACTTCAGTTATGACACTTCCATCATCCTCTCTGACTATCCCATTATTGCTGCAGACATTCTCAATGACTTTTTAACTAAAACTAACCTGTTCTCCATCTAGGTATACTTTGCGCTCAAACTAACAATCAAATATTATAATCTTTACCGGATGCATCTCCTCAACGCAGCGTTGTACGTCCCAGATGCAATATAGGTAACTGGTTCAGAGAACCGACAGGTTGATAAATTAGAACACCTGTGCAACACTTGGGTATATTTATTGTGTAAACGTGTCGCCACACAGTGGCTTCATCAGTCAGATACAAAAGAATAGTGAAGATCAGAAGGAGATTAAGTTAATCAGTCCCTCAGTCTGGAGTCGATGTAATCAATCCATCAGCCAGGATAAGAGCACAGTATATGCGCGAAGTGGCGGCTTATATACTGCAGACAGGTGAGGTGCAGCAGCAGTAGGCGGTGTCATCTTGGACAAATCTACAAGTGGAAGTAGGTCATAACTACAAGTCAGGCAAGCGTAGAATTCCCTTTATCAAGATCCCAAGATGGCTAACGCGACGGGCTGGAGTTTTGAGACTCTATGACCGCGGGTTCAATCCCGGCCGGGGGTATGGTTTTTATGATCCCAGACTATTGTACTGACCCACTTCTAATGGTGTCAGACGTTTGACATCAGTTATATTTATTTCTTGTGTAGCGTCTGTAATTTATATTTCAACGGTGCGTGCATTATTATACCGTAGATAGAATGATAAATATTAATGTATAATTGAGATGCGTAATTAGTAGATAGATGTTTACAGAGAGGGTGGGTTGGATTGTTATTTACAGAGAGGGTGGGTTGGATTGTTATTTACAGTGAGGGTGGGTTGGATTGTTATTTACAGAGAGGGTGGGTTGGATTGTTATTTACAGTGAGGGTGGGTTGGATTGTTATTTACAGAGGGTGGGTTGGATTGTTATTTACAGTGATGGTGGGTTGGATTGTTATTTACAGTGAGGGTGGGTTGGATTGTTTATTTACAGTGAGGGTGGGTTGGATTGTTATTTACAGAGAGGGTGGGTTGGATTATTTACAGAGTGGGTTGGATTGTTATTTACAGTGAGGGTGGGTTGGATTGTTATTTACAGTGAGGGTGGGTTGGATTGTTATTTACAGTGAGGGTGGGTTGGATTGTTATTTACAGAGGGTGGGTTGGATTGTTATTTACAGAGAGGGTGGGTTGGATTGTTATTTACAGTGAGGGTGGGTTTTGGGTTGTTATTTACAGTGAGGGTGGGTTGGATTGTTATTTACAGGGTGGGGTTGGATTGTTATTTACAGAGAGGGTGGGTTGGGTTGTTATTTACAGAGAGGGTGGGTTGGATTATTTACAGAGGGTGGGTTTGGGATTGTTATTTACAGAGAGGGTTGGTTGGATTGTTATTTACAGAGGGGTGGGTTTGGATTGTTATTTACAGAGTGGGTTGGATTGTTTACAGAGATGGTGGGTTGGATTGTTATTTACAGAGGGTGGGTTGGATTATTTACAGAGGGTGGGTTGGATTGTTATTTACAGAGGGGGGGTTGGATTATTTACAGAGGGTGGGTTGGATTGTTATTTACAGAGAGGGTGGGTTGGATTGTTATTTACAGAGAGGGTGGGTTCGATTGTTATTTACAAAAGGGTGGGTTGTGATTATTTACAGAAGGGTAGGTTGGATTATTTACAGAGGGTGGGTTGGATTGTTATTTACAGAGGGTGGGTTGGATTGTTATTTACAGAGAGGGTGGGTTGGATTATTTACAGAGAGGGTGAGTTGGATTGTTTACAAAGAGTGGGGTTTGGATTGTTATTTACAGAGGGTGGGTTGGATTGTTATTTGCAGAGAGGGTGGGTTGGATTGTTATTTACAGAGGGTGGGTTGGATTGTTCACAGAGGGTGGGTTGGATTGTTATTTACAGAGGGTGGGTTGGATTGTTATTTAAAAGAGAGGGTGGGTTGGATTGTTATTTACAGAGAGGGTGGGTTGGATTGTTATTTACAAAGGGTGGGTTGGATTGTTATTTACAGAGAGGGTGGGTTGGATTGTTACAGTGAGGGGGGTTGGATTGTTATTTACAGTGAGGGTGGGTTGGATTGTTTAGTGAGGGTGGGTTGGATTATTTACAGTGAGGGTGGGTTGGATTATTTACAGTGAGGATGGGTTGGATTGTTATTTACAGAGGGTGGGTTGGATTGTTATTTACAGAGAGGGTGGGTTGGATTGTTATTTACAGAGTGGGTTGGATTGTTTACAGAGATGGTGGGTTGGATTGTTATATACAGAGGGTGGTTGGATTATTTACAGAGGGTGGGTTGGATTGTTATTTACAGAGAGGGTGGGTTGGATTATTTACAGAGGGTGGGTTGGATTGTTTTTACAGAGAGGGTGGGTTGGATTGTTATTTACAGAGGGTGGGTTGGATTATTTACAGAGGGTAGGTTGGATTATTTACAGAGAGGGTGGGTTGGATTGTTATTTACAGAGGGTGGGTTGGATTGTTATTTACAGAGAGGGTGGGTTGGATTATTTACAGAGAGGGTGAGTTGGATTTTTTATTTACAGAGGGTGGGTTGGATTGTTATTTACAGAGGGTGGGTTGGATTGTTATTTACAGAGGGTGGGTTGGATTGTTCACAGAGAGGGTGGGTTTAATTGTTTATTTACAGAGAGGGTGGGTGGATTGTTATTTACAGAGAGGGTGAGTTGGATTGTTATTTACAGTGAGGGTGGGTTGGATTGTTATTTACAGAGGGTGGGTTGGATTGTTATTTACAGAGAGGGTGGGTTGGATTTTTATTTACAGAGGGTGGGTTGGATTGTTATTTACAGAGAGGGTGGGTTGGATTGTTATTTACAGAGAGGGTGGGTTGGATTGTTATTTACAAAGGGGGGGTTGGATATTTACAGAGGGTGGGTTGGATTGTTATTTACAGTGAGGGTGGGTTGGATTGTTATTTTCAGTGAGGGTGGGATGGATTATTTAGTGAGGGTGGGTTGGATTGTTATTTACAGAGGGTGGGTTGGATTGTTATTTACAGAGAGGGTGGGTTGGATTGTTATTTACAGAGGGTGGGTTGATTGTTATTTACAAAGGGGGGGTTGGATTATTTACAGACGGTGGGTTGGATTGTTATTTACAGTGAGGGTGGGTTGGGTTGTTATTTACAGTGAGGGTGGGTTGGATTATTTAGTGAGGGTGGGTTGGATTGTTATTTACAGAGGGTGGGTTGGATTGTTATTTACAGAGAGGGTGGGTTGGATTGTTATTTACAGTGAGGGTGGGTTGGATTGTTATTTACAGTGAGGGTGGTTGGATTGTTATTTACAGAGGGTGGGTGGGATTGTTATTTACAGTGAGGGTGAGTTGGATTGTTATTTACAGTGAGGGTGGGTTGGATTGTTATTTACAGTGAGGGTGGGTTGGATTGTTATTTAGTGAGGGTGGGTTGGATTGTTATTTACAGATGGGGGGTTGGATTGTTTACAGTGAGGGTGGTGTTGGATTGTTATTTACAGTGAGGGTGGGTTGGATTGTTATTTACAGTGACGGTGGGTTGGATTGTTGTTTACAGAGAGGGTGGGTTGGATTGTTATTTACAGAGAGGGTGGGTTGGATTGTTATTTACAGTGAGGGTGGGTTGGATTGTTTACAGAGAGGGTGGGTTGGATTGTTATTTACAGAGGGTGGGTTGGATTGTTATTTACAGAGAAGGTGGGTTGGATTATTTACAGAGAGGGTGAGTTGGATTGTTATTTACAGAGGGTGGGTTGGATTGTTATTTACAGAGAGGGTGGGTTGGATTGTTATTTACAGAGGGTGGGTTTTTGGGTTGTTCACAGAGAGGGTGGTTTAATTGTTATTTACAGAGAGGGTGGGTTGGATTGTTATTTACAGAGAGGGTGAGTTGGATTGTTATTTACAGTGAGGGTGGGTTGGATTATTAGAGATGGTGGGTTGGATTGTTATTTACAGAGAGGGTGGGTTGGATTGTTATTTACAGAAGGTGGGTTGGATTGTTATTTACAGAGAGGGTGGGTTGGATTGTTATTTACAGAGAGGGTGGGTTGGATTGTTATTTACAAAGCGGGGGTTGGATTATTTACAGAGGGTGGGTTGGATTGTTATTTACAGTGAGGGTGGGTTGGATTGTTATTTACAGTGAGGGTGGGTTGGATTATTTTGTGAGGGTGGGTTGGATTGTTATTTACAGAGGGTGGGTTGGATTGTTTTTTACAGAGAGGGTGGTTGGATTGTTATTTACAGAGGGTGGGTTGGATTGTTATTTACAAAGGGGGGGTTGGATTTACAGAGGGTGGGTTGGATTGTTATTTACAGTGAGGGTGGGTTGGATTGTTATTTTTCAGTGAGGGTGGGTTGGATTATTTAGTGAGGGTGGGTTGGATTATTTACAGAGGGTGGGTTGGATTGTTATTTACAGAGAGGGTGGGTTGGATTGTTATTTACAGTGAGGGTGGGTTGGATTGTTATTTACAGTGAGGGTGGGTTGGATTGTTATTTACAGAGGGTGGGTTGGATTGTTATTTACAGTGAGGGTGAGTTGGATTGTTTTTTACAGTGAGGGTGGGTTGGATTGTTATTTACAGTGAGGGTGGGTTGGATTGTTATTTAGTGAGGGTGGGTTGGATTGTTATTTACAGATGGTGGGTTGGATTGTTTTACAGTGAGGGTGGGTTGGATTGTTATTTACAGTGAGGTGGGTTGGATTGTTATTTACAGTGACGATGGGTTGGATTGTTGTTTACAGAGAGGGTGGGTTGGATTGTTATTACAGAGAGGGTGGTGTTGGATTGTTTTTTTACAGTGAGGGTGGGTTGGATTGTTTACAGAGAGGGTGGGTTGGATTATTTACAGTGAGGTGGGTTGGATTGTTATTTACAGTGAGGGTGAGTTGGATTGTTTATTACAGTGAGGGTGGGTTGGATTGTTATTTACAGTGAGGGTGGTTGGATTGTTATTTACAGTGAAGGGTGGGTTGGATTGTTATTTAGAGAGGGTGGGTTGGATTGTTGTTTACAGAGGGTGGGTTGGATTGTTATTTACAGTGAGGGGGGTTTTGGATTGTTATTTACAGTGAGGGTGGGTTGGATTGCTATTTACAGTGAGGGTGGGTTGGATTGTTATTTACAGTGAGGGTGGGTTGGATTGTTATTTACAGAGAGGGTGGGTTGGATTGTTATTTACAGTGAGGGTGGGTTGGATTGTTATTTACAGAGGGTGGGTTGGATTGTTATTTACAGTGAGGGTGGGTTGGATTGTTATTTACAGTGAAGGTGGGTTGGATTGTTGTTTACAGTGAGGGTTGGCTATTGTTCCCCCGTACACACACACACACACACACACACACACACACACACACACACACACACACACACACACACACACACACACATATGCGAGATACAGTTGCAGCCCAGAATTTACTGAAAATAATATAAATTTAGGTTAATATTGGCGAGAAAGTACCTTTTTTTTATATAGGTTTTATCTCGAGGCTTCTTTGTATACCTATTTTGTTATAAAATATGTCTTTCCATTCTGTGCATATGTTCTCTCTCAGCACTTTATCTCTGGCATCAGCCACATCCTTGTGGCTTGGTTGGTAGCGTCCTCAGTACACACACTGGGGGTCCGGGAATCGATCGCGGCACGGGAGAAACGTTAAGGACACGTTTCCCTACATTTGCTGCTCATGTTCACCTACCAGTAAGTAGGTACCTGGGTGTTAGTCGTCTGGTATGGGTGGCATCCTGGGGGGACGAGACTAACTTAAGTTGCCAGAAATGCTCTACAGAACCAGTTATGTCTGTCATAGTTGTATCATGTGATGTCAGGTGTCATGTACTTGTACAGATAAACATTATTAAAGTCACTGTAATATACGGTGGTTAAGGATAGAGCTTGACAACTTAATTAGTCCTGTATACTGATAACATCTTGTTCGGAATTTTAACCTGGAGGGTTAGTTACCCAGAAGAACTTAGTGCATCGTCGCCGACTGTCTTGTCTTAGTTCCATTGCGGTTCTTTGTTGTCCCCCAGGATGCCACCCACGGACACTCAGTGTGTGAGGCGAGACAGTGGCCTACCAGGCCACGGGATGTATTGAAACTGGTTATGCGTTATCTTTGATATAAGTAATAAACATAGATATTAAAATATATTTCTTGAATCTATATCTAAGGTATATACTTCTTCCTTTGTTTACTAAATTTAAAAAATAATAAATGAGTATAGATGAATGTTTTTCTGAATGGAATAATTAACCGACTCTTGTTCATTTTGTGTGTGTCCTTGAAGGTGGCATCTTGACGTGATTGATGTACCTAATATTGACATCACTTACTTGTCGTGTTACGAGCCGCAGGACAAGGTGTCGGTCGAGGTCTT
>NC_069451.1:24294064-24313579 GCF_026875155.1 Cherax quadricarinatus | reverse complement strand
ATTTTGTCAATTCCTCTCATATTTTACACGTTATTCATATTCCTCCGAGTCCTCCTGTCTTCCAGTGCCATCACATTGAGTTCCCTTATCTTCTCCTCGTAGGACATACGCCTTAGCTCCGGTACTAGTCTTGCTACAAAACTCTGCACTTTCTCCAATTTCTTGATGTGTTTGACCAGGTGTGGGTTCCATACTGGTGCTGCATACTCCAATATGGGTCTGACGTCCACGGTGTACAGTAGTGTGAATGACTCCTTAGATGTTGAAAAGCTATTTTTAGATTAGCCAGACGCGCATTTGCCGTAGCAGTTATTTGGTAATGTGCACCTCGGGTGATATGTTCGGTATGGTACCCACCCCAAGATCCTTCTCCTTGAATAAAGTTTTCAGCCTTTGACCCCCGAGCCTGTACTTCGTCTGTGGGCTGCTTTGTCCTTCCCTAAGCTTCATAACTTTGTACTTCATGGGATTAAATTCCAGGACCCATTTGACAGACCAGCCTTGCAGCCTGTCCAGATCCCTTTGTAGCTTTTCCTGACCCACGTCCGCTTGTATTCTTCTCATTAATTTCATGTAGTCTGTGAACGGGGATGCTTCTGACTATCCCTTGTCACTTATGCCCACTCTGACACCTCGTCACTCGTTATTTCCTTCCGTTCAGGTATTCCATTTTTTTCGTTGGGTTTATCAGGACCACTGACAGCATAAGCTGTAACGAGCCCGACTTCTCGATGGCACGAGGAAGATTTGTTGCCCAAAGCTGAGCGATGAAACAAAATGAACAAAAGTTCCTTTGTAAACAAGGATAGTAACTTAAAGTATCTGATTAGATCCAGTGGACCCCTTGCTGAGCCCCGGCAGAGCGGGACGCTCACGCACTTACCTGAGTTCAGTAACCGGCTTCCCACCGACGACCGTTAAACAATTATCCGCAGAACGGAAAAATGGAGCTGGCTAAAAGTAAGCCGATGAACAGGTGCACCTTCTGTAAAGTGCCCGGCGGGCAAAATAGATGAGGACAAGTGTCCCAGAGAGAACGGGGGAAATTTATCACCGATATTCAGGCGAGAAAGAGGCGTCCACACCCGACGAAGGCTGGCACAGATTTCTTCAGATATTCCCCGATCCATTGTAGTGGTTTTCCTGTTATTCCTACCTGTTCCTCTAGCTTTTGTACCAGTCTCTTGTTCCGTACTGTGTCGAAAACCTTCTGACACAGGGTTTTCCATTCCGTGCAATTGTTATATATGAATCCATTTCTTTCTAGGTGCTCCACTACTCTTCTGATAATCTTCTCCATAACTTTACATACTCTACATGCCAATGACACTGGTCTGTTGTTTAATGCTGCCTGTCTGTCTCCTTTCTTAAAAATTGGGATTACATTTGCTCTCTTCTATACCTCCGACAGTTGCATGTGTTGATACTTGTTGCTGGTGGCACACTGCCTCTGCTAACAGCAACTTCTTCCACTCCTCCCTTGTTGTGTGTACTGTGTCTAATGCTCGCTGGTGCACTCTGCCTCTTTGACTTTGGTTTGCTGGAAGCCTTTCTGTCCTCTGAGAATACCTCTTACATACTTCCTGGTCATTCCTTGTGAGCTCCCGACCTTCCTTCTTCAGCCTGATTACCTGGTCCCTGACTATTGTTTTCCTCCTAATGTGGTTATATAACAACTTTGGGTCGGATTTGGCTTTCAATGATACGTTATTCTCAAATTACCGTTGAGTCTTTCTTATCCATGCATACTAGTTTCTGGCACTTTCGACTCTGATCCTTTTTTTCCTGAGTTCTTTGCCTTCTGTACCTTTTCCATGCTCTAGCCACATTTGGCATTAGTCCCTCTACACCTCTGGGTACACCATGCACTCACCTATTTGTGATTACAGGGATCGACTCACAACTCCTGGTCCCGTCTCTTCGCTGTGTGTGTAGTAACAATAGTCTCTGAAATATTCATATTTTAATGCCTAGAACTCTGCATTGTATATGTTCTTGTTGTGTGGGAACCTAAAGTTACCTTCCTAGACCCTGGATTACCTGGAGGTTATTCCGGGGATCAACGCCCCCGCGGCCCGGTCCATGACCAGGCCTCCCGATGGATCAGGGCCTGATCAACTAGGCTGTTACTGCTGGCCGCACGCAGTCCAACGTACGAGCCACAGCCCGGCTGATCCGGCACTGACTTTAGGTATCTGTCCAGCTCTCTCTTGAAGGCAGCCAGGGGTTTATTGGCAATTCCCCTAATGCTTGATGGGAGGCTGTTGAACAGTCTTGGGCCCTTGACACTTATGGTGTTTTCTCTTAGTGCACCAATGGCGCCCCTACTTTTTATTGGGGGCATTTTGGATCGCCTGCCCAGTCTTTTACTTTCGTAGGGAGTGATTTCTGTGTGCAGATTTGGGACCATTCCTTTCAAGATTTTCCAAGTGTAGATTATGATATCTCTCCCTCCTGCGTTCCAACAAGTACACGTCAAGTGCTTCCAAGCATTCCCAGCATTGTAATCCTTATAGAGAATAAACTTTGAATTTGAATTTGAATTTGACAGAACTTGTACGTGCAGTAAAGGATCTCTGTACACTCTCTAGATCTGCGATTTCAC
Source organism: Cherax quadricarinatus (assembly GCF_026875155.1). Lineage (NCBI taxonomy): Eukaryota > Metazoa > Arthropoda > Malacostraca > Decapoda > Parastacidae > Cherax > Cherax quadricarinatus. The sequence goes on along the minus strand of NC_069451.1, from coordinate 24,310,974 downwards.
CTGCTTTGAATGGAGATGTACAGCAGTATTCCAGCCTAGAGACCTCTTCAAGGGGGCTCCTTGGCGTGGTGAAGAGGCTCTTGGTCTGAGGAATTAGACCTATCGGTCTTCTTCCTCAGACCGAACCTAATTACCCCCCAATCTCCCCTCCCCTATCCCATCCTCCCCATCCTCCCCTTTTTCCTTTCCTCCTCCTCCTCCCCACTCCTCCCTTTTGCCCTTCCTCTTTTTGTCCTTTGGGATTTCTCCCACAGGCGCGCTAGTTCCTAGGTAGGAGAAAGGACACCGGGGCCCAAATCCCATTCCGTTGAGGTTTCTTGGCGGTGGCGTAGTTTCCCGTGGAATCTGGATTGCCTAGGGATGTCCCGATCCTCTCCGGTATCCCGGAGTAGTTTTGGGTGTCTTTTGGGCGACGGGTGTAGCTTTTGGAAGCCACCTTTGGGGATTCCGGGGGTGGTGGCTGAAGGAGGTATGCTTTGTGGCGGATATCCGGCCGCCCTCTCTTTTTTTCCACCGGGGTTTAGCTCGGCAGATGTGAGGTTGCTATCCCAGATTGCTGGTTTATTTGGCATGAAGGGTTTAGGGTATGGCACGGTTTCCATGCTGCATCTGCGCTACGAGGTGTCGAGTCCTCTTGGGCGCGGAGGGAGATTTTCTGGCCCTTTTCATCCCTCCTAGAAACTATCCCTCCCCGGTTCCCCCCTTTTTTTTTCTTTATTTATTTTTATTTTCTTTTCTTTTTCTTTTTTTTTCTTAAAAACAAAAGAAAGAAGTAACCTAACCATGGCAGCCCTAGTCCATGAACCTGGTACCCCGGGCCCCTTCTTGATACCGACCCCGTTCTGACCCCGCCTCGTCTTTGGACCACTCTTCAGACTTTTCCTCATGCCTCTGTACCCTATTGCCGGTGCTGTTTCCTCACCCGTTTCGGTACTGAGGCCTCGACTGACTCCTTCGATTTATCAGACCTTCGCTCTCCTCTGACTATGCTTCCGGCCTCTCCCTTTTCCCCCGATGCGGCAATTTCAAATCCCCCGACCCGTTCCACTCGGACCAACTCTGGCCCCACGCCTAAACGTCAACGACAATTACCTGCTGATGATACTTCTCCACCTTCACCTTCTCGTTCTTCTCAGAAACGATCGACACGTCCTTCACTACCTTTCCACGCTCAGTTTCAGACTGAACAGTGGACTAAATTCTTCACTTTACGACCAATTTTCCTCTACTGCCTATCTTTCTGACCATAGTTTTGGGCAAGGCACTCCTACGCCATGTTGGTAAAATATTTCTTTTCATGCTCTTAAGAGCGGTACGCGCATCATTACCGTACAGAATGCTACCCAGGCTCGTGAGCTCTCTCGTCTTACCCAAATATAGATACTGTTCCTGTCACCCTTGAAAAACATCTTTCCCCTCAATTCTTGTAGTGGTACCGTTATTCTGCCCCATACCATAGTTCAACAAAATTTCCAGACATGTGGCACCGACATTTTAGAACAGCTGGAACTCCAAGATCTCCCATCCTCAAGGTAGACACTTACGTTCTTCCTGCCCGGGGGGCGGAGACGATACCCTAGCAATGGGGCTCGTTTAACTTTTGACAGCCGAGAACTCCCATCCTCCGTTTTTATAAGCAGGACATCGGTTACAAGTTCGAAAGGTGATCCCTACACCACAACAGTGTAGAAATTGCTGGCGATTTGGCCATCCAGCGAAATTTTGCAGATCTATCGCCGAATGCCCATCTGTGGTGCCGATGACCATTCTAATACGGTCTTTGCAATCGATCTCCTCCTTTGCCTTAACTGTCATGAGGTACCTTTTCTACTCTCCCCCGTTGTCAGGTCTATTAAACGAGCGGGAAATCCGTTACCTCAAGAGACCAGAAGGTCTCCTTTTATGCCTGGCAGTTTCTCATCTCCGCCTCCAGGGAGACATCCCACGTGTTTCATATTCCCGTTTTCAAAACGTCCCCCACTTCTGGTATCCCATCTTCTAAAAAACCCACCTCGTGGTTAACTCTCCATAATCACTCCTGTATCTAACCTTTTGCTGTCCTCGGGCTCAGATTCCCTACTTCAACGCTCAGTCTAATCTCGCTTCTTTTCGAGTTCTCTCTTACAAGCCTCAGTATCACGAGACCCGTAACGGACACCCCCTTCCCCAATCGTCCCCACTTCTCAAAAGTCAAAAAAGGTCCGGTAAACACTCCTACCCATCTTCCACCCCCCATTTTCCCCCTCCCTGTTCTTGTTCCTAGTTCTTCCCTTCTCACTTGGCTCAGTTACAGTGCAGGGGGTTCACCTCCTCCTCGTAAAGCTCCTCCCTGTTCCCTCCCAATTCTTCCTTTTCTCCCACCTCCCAGGTTCTTGTCTCTTCTGTCCCGGGCCACGTTTCTTCCAGTTCCCTCACCCTTTCGCCCCCCCTACTTGGTACAGTCCAATACGGGTTCCAATCTTTTCACCCTCCCCCTACCATTCCCAATATTGTCTCCCATACGACATCTCAGAATTCCGAAAAATTGAAGCAATCCCCGAATATATTGCAGAGACCAAACCATCAATGGAAACTGATCCCCCTTCCGCTCTCCCTTTTCCTATGCTCCATCTGCGCAACCCTTCTTAACCAAGCGCCCGTTCCTTCGCTGCTTGAACATTTCCACTGCCTCCGCTTGGGGAACTTTTCCTAACCCTCAAGTCCGTGGGAACCCTTACCTGCGGTTTTCAAGTACTTATCAGGGCCAATCAAGGCCTTTTTACAGTGGATATACGCGGCCCCTCAGGGTAATCGGGGAGCTTCAGATGTTTACTCCCAGTTTGCCCCTGTTGGTGTTTGCTTACAGGAACCAAAATTACAACTCTTGTTTATTTCTCACATCTAGGGCTATAATTTTGTTTTGTCAGATCCTGTTCCTGATGGGACCTTAAGAAAGTGCCCTTTTTCTCGCACTGATTTTCCGTACCATCAGCATTTTTTCATACTTCGTGCTTACACAGCAGCCCGTACCCACTTACATAGGGGGGTATACCGCTCTTTCTTTAAATCTCTCTTCCTTCTCCGGGCATTATCTATCCGGTTTTTGGGCCTCCTTGTTTCGTCTTAAAACCGCCACCGATTCTGTTACTTGGGATTTTATGCCCCCACTTTCCTGGGGAGGGTCTCACTGTGTTTCCCTGGAATTCAGTTAGAGGCTTTCCTTGGGCCACCCACCCCTCCATGTTTTAAATACAGGTACTCACACCCATTTTGATCCTCGGACTCTACTCTTCTTGCATCATCCCCTCAGTTTGCTCTTCCTCCCCCCGCATTAGACTTTACTTGGTCTGTTCTCCCGGACTTACATGACAGTGATCTTTCCAATCATTCTTACTTCCCCTTCATATTCGCCCCCCTCTTTCGCACCCCCGCTGGCAATTTAATCGGGCCAAATTGGAACCTTTACTCACACCTGACTGTTTTTAAGAGGTTCCTTCTTCGTCCCCCATCGATGAGCTTTTACACCTCTTCTCGTCCCCCCGTTTTCACCCGCCTTCTCATTTCTATACCCAAACTTCGGGCAGGCATTCTCAGAATGCGTGCCTTGGTGGTCTCCTGCTTGTGTCGTGCGTTTCGTTTGAAACGCGCTGCATGGGCAGGTACCGGTACAATAGAACCACAGAGCGACTCCTTGATTTTTAAACAGAAGCGTGCGATCGCTCGCCGTGTCATCCTGACGCTAAACGCACTTGCTGGCGAGAAATTTTGTCTCCACCCTCACCTCTGCTTCCTCTATGAGGCAGTCTGGAAAAAAGTACGAAAACTGAGTGGTAAAATTTCTCCTGACCCGGCTCCCGTTCTGCGGGTTGCCGGGGTTGATATAGCAAACCCACTAGATGTTGCCAATGAAATTGGCAATCATCTGGTCCGTATTTCTCAGGGGCTCCATCTATGCCCCCCATTTCTTTCCTCAAAGTCTTGCCAGAGAGTTAGCACCCTTGGACTTTTCTTCTCTCAGAGAAGAACAGTATAATGTGCCTTTTACCCCTTCAAGAACTGGAGGCAACACTCTCACCTTTTCGATCATCGGCAAGCTGGGCCCGACGACATTCATATTCGTATGCTACACATTTTCATCAGTCAGCCCTTGCAGTCCTATTACACCTTTACAATCTTATTTGGTCACAAGGAGTTCTTCCACAGCTGTGGAAATCCGCCATTGTTCTCCCTTTCCGCAAACCAGGCACTACGGGACATGAAACCTCCCACTATCGTCCCATTGCTCCCTTTCCAGTGCAGTTTGCAAAGTAATGGAACGTCTAGTAAATAGACGTTTAGTGTGGTATTTAGAGACACCACAACAGTCTCTCCACTTTGTCAATATGGCTTTTCCCTAAGGGACGTTCTACCATAGACCCTTACTTTCGCTTGGATACGTATGTTCGTAATGCCTTTGCGAATAAACCCCCTCAGTTATTGCCATATTTATTTTGACCTTGAGAAGGCTTTTGACACAACTTGGAGGTATAATATTTTAGCCCAAGCCCACTCCTTAGGCCTTCGAGGCAAATCTACCATCCTTCCTTAAGACTTTTTAACTGACAGGCATTCCGTGTTCGGTTAATAATGTGCCCCTCCCCGGACTTTGTCCAAGCTGAAGGTGTCCCCCAGGGGTGTGTTCTGAGCACAACCACTTTTTTCCCTGCTATTAATGATTTGGCCCCTAGTCTTCCATCAAAATTTGGTCCCTCACTCTATGTTGATGACTTCGCTAATTGCCTGTGCAGGCGCTGACTGTCACCTCCTTACAGTTTCTCTCCAGCAGCAGTCGACCGTGTTTCCAATGGGCCCCCACACCCTGGGTTTAAATTTTCCAGCACTAAAACCCACCAAATCACTTTCACTAGACCTCTGTCATCTCTGATCATCCTTTGTACCTCTATGGCTCACGTATCCCTGAACGTGATACAGTCAAGTTTCTGGGCCTCCTCTTGATCGTAGGTTATCCTGGAAACCCCACATTACCTCTCTGAAGGCAACTTGTCACAGCCGGCTGAACCTTCTTTTAAAACCCTTGCTCTCTTTCGTGGGGAGCTGATCGTCGAACCCTCCTTCACCTACATTCCACCCTTATTTTATCGAAACTTGATTATGGTGACCCCGATCTATTCAGCGGCATCTCCTGCTACTCTCTCTAGCCTTAAAACCCCCTTCATCACCAAGGAATTTCGTTATGCCTTGGTGCTTTTTCGCTCTTCCCTGTCGAAAGCCTCTATGCAAAGCGAACGTTCCATCCTTATCCGATCGCCGTGATGCCCATTGCCTGCGCTACTTTGTACGCTCTCATGATCTCCGCAATCCTTCCATTTATAGAATGGTCACTGATATTAGTAAAACATTCTTTATTTGTTCGCCGCCCCCTGCCTTACTCCGTCCCTTCTCTCTTCGCCTTCATTCGCTCTTGTCTTCTCTTCAACTACCACCTTTCTATGTACATGTAGCATCTCCCCTTTTTTCCCTACCCCCCTGGGAGGTCCCAGCTGTTCGAGTCTGTTCTTTTCTCCCTCCCCTTTCTCGAAAGCCCAACTGTCTACGGTCGCTTTCCCGCTCTCTTTTTTTTTGACCACTTCACTCTCATTCTCATGCCATTGGCTGGTACACAGATGGCTTTTAAGTCTTCTGACGGCGTAGGATTCGCAGCAGTGTTTCCGGACAAGCGTCGTACAAGGGCATTTACTATCTTTCAGCTAGTATTTTTAAATGCTGAATTATATGCCATCCTTACAGCACTTATCCGTATTGCCCTCTATTGCCTGTGTCATCATTTGTGGTTTGTCTCAGACTCCCTTAGTGCTTTAACAGGCTTACAAAAATTTGATACACCTCACCCCTTAGTCCTCCGTATCCCAACTTTGGGTACGCCGCATCTTTACTAAGCATAAAGATATTGTTTTTTGTTGGGTCCCTTTGGGCATGTTGACGTACAGGCAATGAACAGGCAGACACTGCTGCGGCGTCAGCAGTACATGACCTACATTTCTTACAGAAAGGGATTCCATGTACGGACTATTTTGCTGTAATATCTTCCCACCCTTTACACCCGTTGGCAACAACGTTGGTCACTAATTCTCGGCAACAAACTTCAGTCTATTAACCGAGTATAGGTTACTGGCCGTCTTCTTATCACCAGTGTCGAGGTTGGGAGACTACTCTCTCCCGTTCTCTTCGCATTTGGGCCCTACCCGCTTACTCATGGATATCTCAATGGGGAGGCGTCTTGGCTCCTCTTGTGAGAAATTGCCAAAGCTCCATTATCAGTCAGCCACATTCTGTTGACTGCCCACTTTATCAACGAGCACGCAGAATTTACCTCTGGTCGTCGTCTCCCCCCCCCCCCCGGGCCCGCTCTCTCTTTACCCTTCCCTTCTCGCTGATGGACCCCCCTTTTTAACCGGACTCTCTTATTTGACTTTTTGACAACGACTGACTTACTTCACAAATTCTGATACTTTCAGCCCTTTCTACTTGTATCTCTTGCTACCCTCTACCCCCGTACTATCCCCTGCCCCGCTGTTTTCTGTAACCTGCTGATCATCCCCCCTCCCTCCTGCCATCCAATTCCCTTGCTTCCTTCCCTACCCTGCAGCGCTGTATAGCCCTTGTGGCTTAGCGCTTCTTTTTGATTATAATAATAATAATCCAGCCTAGAGAGAACAAATGATTTGAAAAGGATCATCATTGGCTTGGCATCTCTCGTTTTGAACGTTCTCATTGTCCATCCTATCATTTTCTTTGCACGTGCGATCGTGGCACTGTTGTGATCCTTGAAAGTGAGATCCTCAGACATTACTATTCCCAGGTCCCTTACATTATTTTTCCGCTCTATTGTATGGCCGGAGTCAGTAGTATACTCTGTTCTAGTTATTATCTCCTCCAGTTTTCCATAACGGAGTAGTTGGAATTTGTTTCCCCCATTGAACATCATATTTGTTTACCGTTGCCCACTGGGAAAACTATTGTTTTTACTTCTTGGAGGTTAACCGATGTCCCTCAGCAGATGACAGCCCCCATGCAGATCCTAGTTTTCATCCGCAAAGGATGATACGGTGCTGTGATGTATATCTCTGTCTATGTCTGATATGAGGATAAGGAATAAGATGGGGGCGAGTACTGTGCCTTGTGGAACAGAGCTCTTCACTATGGCCAGCCTCCGATTTAACTCTGTTTACCACTACTCTTTGTCTTCGATTTTGTTAGGAAGTTGAAGATCCATCTCCCCACTTTCCCCCGTTTTTTTCCTTTAGCACGTATTTTTTTGCGCTTTTTTACGCCCTGATCGCATTTGTCAAATGCTTTTTTGCAAAGTCTGTGTATATTACATCTGCATTCGATTTCTTTCAGCGCATCCAAGGCCTTTTCATAGTGATCCAGTAAATTGTGAGAGGCAGGGGACCTTCCCTGAACCCATGTTTCCCTGGATTGTGCAGATTTTTTGGGGAAACCAGGTGGGTTGCAATCCTGCTTCTTAGCACTCTTTCAAAGATTTTTATGGTGTGGGACGTCAGAGCTATTGGTCTATAGTTCTTAAGCTAATGCTTTGCTGCACCTTTATGGAGCGGGGCTATATCCGTTGTTTTAAGTGACCTGTGGAATTTCACCCATGTCCAAGCTCCTCTTCCCTAGTGTACTTAGGGCACGCAAGAGGGGTTTCTTGCATTCTTAAAGAAAACAGAGTTCCACGAGTCTGGGCCTGGGGCTGAGTGCATGGCCCTGTTGTCAATGGCTTTTTCGAAATCTATCGGAGTTAGGGGAATGTCGGAATTGGCATACATTTATGGAGTTTTTGGGGACTCATTCATGAAGAAATCATTTGGGTCGTCGATCCTCAGAAACCGATTAGTGGTTCACTAAACACAGTCCCTATGGGGATTTCAATATTTCACTCATTCCCTTGTTGTCATCTGTGTAAGTCCCACCTGTCTGATTAAGGGCCCGATACTAGATGTGATATTTGCCTTGTTTTTGGCATATGAAAAGAAATATTTTGAATTTCTTTCAATTTTCAAAATTTGCGTTAAGCCCCTCCTGTTTTCTCTGGTTCGGTAAGGTCAAAAAACTTGGGTTCGATAGTTTCCCCCTTCTTTAGGAAAACAACCTGTCGGTTTATTTTATCCCATTTTAATGTTCAGTTTCCATTTCCCCGGTTTCGGGCCCCTCCTTTCGTGTATCAGTATTTTTAAAACTCCGGGAGCTCAGTGCTCTTATGTCTTTTGTAGGGGGAGATCTTCCCCATTTTAATCCTGCTTTTTTCCCTTTTTAGGGGAATATGCCTAGAACATGCTTCAGCTGCCGGGGGAAGTTGATCCTTTCAAGGAAACGGGTTTTTGGAATCCATGTCTTTTTAGATATTTCCCAACATGTTTGGGTTTGGGGCAGGGTTTAAAACCGGGGCCCCAGTTAAATGTTTTGTTTTTAAAGGGTTGTATTTTGTAAAAGACCCCTTTCCCAAGGTACTTGTTTTCTGCTGATCAGGACCCTATGCTTGTATGTTGGCTTTGATTAGGTTGTGATGGGGAATTTTGTTTTTTTTGGTATTCTTTGTCTCTTATCAGGTCCTCTTTATTTGTAAAGTTTAAGGTCAAGGTGTTTTTAGTTTGTTGGCTCCATATCTGCTGTTTAAAGGGTTTTGTTTTTTTTCGCAAAAATTTTTAGCTCATTTTGTTTTGTGCCCTTTCATCTGCGCTCCCTCCGGGGATTGTTTAAGTTTTAAAACATTATTTGCAAATTTCCCCTTCCATTTTGTTTGCCTTAGGTTAAATCCCCCGCAGTAAGATGTTTGGGGATGGAGCTGGAAGGTTTTCCGGGACAGTAATCAATTTTCATTTGCTGTTCCTTAAAACTGTTGTGGGGTTGATATGGGGGCTTAATAACAACAAAATTTGCTAGGTTTTGGTTTCGTCTTTATTGTTTAGAACTTCAGCTACCTCTTTTAGGGTTTTGTTCAGCAATTTCCGTTCAGATGAGGGACTTTTTGGAATTACAGGCCCAACCCCCCCCCCTTGTTGCCTGTTCATTCTGTCGCATCAAAAAAGGTTGTAACCACTTACCATATTTTCATTTGGTAAAAGTGATCTTTTGTGTGATTCTCTGGGAGGCCTGAAACTTACATTAGACTCCTCTAGAAGTCCCTGATAAAAGGTATTTTTTGGGTTGGTGGGGGGTTTTTAACCCCTGTTATTAGAAATTTGAACGAGCTTGTATTCGGGTTGGTTGGGGGGATTTTGTTTTTGGGGCATTAGAAAATAAAGGGCCCCCTTCCTCCTGCCCTTTCCCCAATTTCCAAGGTCCCCCCTCCCCGCACCCCGCCCCTACCAATGTCCCCCACCTTGCACCCCCCCCAATTTTCCCATGTTCCCCCTCCCCAGCACCCCCCCCTTCCCCAAGGTCCCCCCTTTCCCTGCACCCCCCCCACTCCCTAGGGGTTTTCCCCCCTAACCGAAATCCCCCCCACTACCAAGGTTCCCCTACCCCCCCCCTCATTTCCCCTTTGGTCCCCCCTCCCCCAACACCCCTCCACTACCATGTCCCCCCTACCCGCACCCCCCCACTACCAAGGTCCCCCCTACCTGCACCCCCCCCACTCCCTGGGTTTCCCTCCTCCCCAAACCCCCCTCCACTACCTGGGTCCCTCCTCCCCGCACCCCCCCACTACCTAGGCCCCCCTTCCCCAACCCAATTTTCCCAAAAACACTGGAAGATTTTTAGTTTGCAATTTTTTTTTAATACGAAGTTTTTTCCCTGAAAAGCACTATATCAACTTTCAAATCTAAATTTTAAGTATAGTAACAGGTTGTCTTTTTTCCCCGGTACGGGGAAACGGGCTGATATTAAACCCTCTCAGCAGACACAGGGTTTCCAAGTATAAAAATTTACCCCGACAGGTTCCCCCCACCCTTTTCCTCATTTTGAGGGAAAGGGTTTTCCTCAACCCTGATTTTCCTACCTTTTGGTTTTGGTGAGTAATTTGGGCCCAAATGTTTTCCCAAATTCAGTTTCTAGTGATTTGGCCCCAAAAAAGGCTTTAAATTTTTTGGGGTTCCCTTTAATGTTTCGTTTTATGTTTTTTCCCCATGAAATTCATCTGTTGCTCATTGAAAGCATTTTTTAAAAATTATTAGTATTTGTAGTAAAGTCTTTGGGGGAAAAGAGCTTGTTGGGAACTTTAAAAGTTTTACGGTACAAAAGCTTCGCTTTCACATGCTGAAGGTTTCGGGTTCATTTCCTGGCTGGGGGGGGAAAAACATTGGGGGGGTGTTTCCTGCCCCCGGTTGCCCCTTTTCACCGATCATTTAAAACAGGTACTGGGTGTTGTTAGTGGACTGGTGTGGGTCGCACCTTGGGAAAAAAACGCCCAAAATTTTAGGGGAAAATTGTCTATAGGAAATTCAGCTAGGGTTTGGGTCCCCTTTGGGTAAAAGAAATTGTAAAAACTTAAGATTTATTATTTTAGGGAAGGGAAGCTGTGTTTTCGTGTTAAAGGCAAAGAGGAAAAAAATTCTTGTAGGAGCGGGGAAAGGGACCCAAGTTGTGAGTGGGGGGGAAGTTTGTGAGGGGGTAGGTAAAATAAAAGGGAGAAAAGGCAGGGGGGGGAAAAAGATTGAAATTTTTAAAAAGGCAGGGGGGGATATAGTTTTGGAGGGGGTGGGGGTTTTTTATTTAATAAATGTATGGAAGGGGGTTTGGGTTACATGGGGGTTTTGGCCCAGAGAGCTTCCCATAGTTCCCTTTTTAAAAAGGGGACAAAGGGGAAAAAAAGAGAAGGGAAAAAAATTATAGGGGAAAAAATTGTTGAGAAAACCGGGTTTTAAAGTGTTTTTGGTTTGAGTTTTTAAATTGAAAAAAATTTAAGAGAAAGGGAAGAGAAGAATAGCAGATGAACAAGGAGGTTTAAAGGGAAAGGTAGGGAGTGTGTGCCCAAGGGGGTTTTACAGGGGAAACATATGGGGTAAACAGTATACAGATGGGGAAAAAGAGGTTTTTGTGGAATTTAGGGGTTTTGGAAAAGGTTTTAGGGACACAGTGGATAGGGGGGGGCCCAAAGTGGCAGATGTTTTCAGATGTATGGAATGTTGGTGGGGGTACTGAAAACTTTGAAGAGTTTTTTCGAGGATGGTGAGGGTTTAGGTTAGAGATGTAGAAGGGAGGGGAGTTTTTTTTCCCCGTAAAAATAGGTTTGGGGCAAAGGGTGTTTGATGCCACCCTTTTTTGGTTTAATATATTTATAGATTTGGGGGTTTTAAAAAGAAGTGATGCTAGGTCTTGGCAAGAGGGGTAAGGTTTAAAGATAAAAAATACACCCCAAAAAAGTGGGAGTTGTCACAGTTGCTCTTTGCTTTATTTACACTGTTTCTTTTGGGTGATTTGGGAAAAGAAGTTGCAGAGATTGGTGGATGAAATTTGGTGGGGTTGTTTAAAAAATAAAAAAAAGTGAAAAATAGGAAAAAGTTGGGTTTATGGGGGAGGTTTAATGTTAAAGTATTCAGTATTTAGGATTGGGGTGTTTAGCGATGGGCCATAAAAATGTGATCACAGGCTTTATGAGGGGGAAAAAAGGGGAAATGGTTTCACTTTGGGTCTGTGGAGACAAAAAACTTTGTCCCTGGAACAAAGAGGGAAATTTGTGAGAGTTAAAAGTTAACCCAAAAACTCTTATCAGGAATGAAACATGGGTGGTGAATTTTTGCTAGAAAAAGGGGAGGCAGTGGAAAATGGGATGTTGGGGCAATGTGTGGTGTGAAAATTTAATGAAGAGAATTTGTAGTTTGGAAAAAGGAGGTGGTGCGGGAAAAAATTTTTTAAAAAAATATTATCCCGGGGCTGAGGAGGGGGGTTTTTTTGAGGTGTTTCAGGAAAAATGTAGAGAAGGGTGGAACAAAATAGAATGATTCAAGAGTGTATAAAATTTTTTGGGGGGGAATTTGGGGGATTGGGGTTTAGCTAGGGGAAAATTTGGAAAAGGGGGGGGTAAAAAAGGGATTTGTGTTTAGGGGCTTGGACTTCCAGTAAGCATGCATGAACATGTTAGAGGGGGGTGAATGGGAAACATTTGGTTTTTAGGACTTGATGAGCTGGTTGGGTGGGGCAAAGTATTTACTTATGAAGGGATTAGGGAAATGGGAGGCCTGATTGAGTCCTGGGGGTTGGAAGGAGGGGGTTAAAGCTTTAAGATTTATTAAAAGTAGTGTAAGTTTTGCCTCTGGCAAAAAACAGTGATGGGGGTGAATGATAATAAAATTTTTCTTTTCCGGGCCCCCCCTGCCGGGGGGGGGTGGCCAATGTTTTTTTAAAAAAATTAAAAAAATATTATTTTGTAAAATTTCATTCTAGAACACAAAAAAAGTCCAAATAAATTTAAAAAACAAAAAATGAGATTTTGTACTAAAAAAATGAGGAAGAAAATAATCCTGTAAGAGGACTTTTTTCTTGGGGAAGGCTAAAATTGTAGGGGATCAAGGGAGTGCCTGGGTTTTTGGGTGGTAATTTTGCTATAAGGAAAAGGTGGCTTTTGTTTCTTTAAACAGAGATTTCCCCAAATAGGGAATCAAAAGGGACTGCCCCCTTTATGAGGGAAACTTTTAAAAACAAAGGTTAAAAAGTGTGTTTTTGGGAGAGTCTCCGGTCGCCCGGAGTTGTTTTCCTTCATTTAGGGCACTGATGCACCGCTTCTCCCGGCGGGCCCCTTTGGAAAGGGTCCTCGGGGTTTTTTTTCGGGAAAGGGAAACCTGATACGAAAAGCCCCCCTCCTTCACTGTCACCGCCCCCAGCAGGCGGGGGACTCTACGATCACAGGGAAGGGATAAGGGTGCTTATGAAGGATTGTTTCCTTTTTTGGGAAAAAAGGGGAGGTAATCCCGTTCTATTCCAAGGGTCAACGTTCAATTCCCGGATCAAGGCCCCCTCAATGGCCTCAAAGGGGTTCCCTTGAGGGGGGTTCTTTACAAATATGTCAGGTTGTAACACCAACAGTCAAAGGAAATGTTCATGGTTGTTTAATATTAAGCCTTTTCTTTCATATTCTTAAAACTACAAACACGGGATAGATCATTAAATGGTCAACCCAAAAATTAAAAATTTTTTTTAGTAATGTTTTAAATAAAAATTTTTCTGAACCCCTTATAAATTGTAATTTCCAGATCCCGCTTATTATTTTTCCCGCTTTGTCCAAGTTTTATATTTTTAACCCCGAAAAAAATTTCCCCTGGGTTGGTTGGTTTCCCCATTTGCTTCACACACACCAAGAAATCTGTGGATCAAAACCTCACATTTGGGTTTGAAATGTTGGGCATGTATTCCCCCAAGCAGGGGGGAGATACATGATTATATACACCCGGGAAAAACCTAGAGGGGGCTAGTACCGAACCTTTCACACGAAAATTTATCACTACGAAAGCAAAAGACTTGGCGCGATGCAAAATCCCCCCAATTTAAAAAAAACCCGGGGTCACTAGCACATTAAGAGACCATACAATAAGTGTCAGGGGCCCGAGACTGTTCAACTGCCTCCCAGCATACATAAGGGGGATTACCAACAGACCCCTGGTAGTCTTCAAGCTGGCACTGGACAAGCGCCTAAAGTTGGTACCTGACCAGCCGGGCTGTGGCTCGTATGTTGGTTTGCGTGCAGCCAGCAGTAACAGCCTGGTTGATCAGGCTCTGATCCACCAGGAGGCCTGGTCACAGACCGGGCCACGGGGGCGTTGACCCCCGGAACTCTCTCCAGGTAAACACCTGCTGTCCCTGTTCACCTAGCAGTAAGTAGATACCTGAGCATTAGTAGGCTGGTGTGGGTGGCATCCTGGGGAAACAAGACTGAAAGACCACGGTGGAAATAAGACATATAAGAGTCCTCGATGACTCGCTGACTTTCTTGGGTTATCCTGGGTGGCTAATCCTCCCCTGGGTGATTAACCCTCCCTACTTTAGGTTAAAAATCCCAACAAATCTTATTTCAGAATGTATTATTATTATAATCAAAAAGAAGCGCTAAGCCACAAGGGCTATACAGCATTTCAGAATGTAATAAACCACATACAGTGGACCCCCGCATAACGATCACCTCCCAATGCGACCAATTATATGTGTAATTATGTAAGTGCGTTTGTACGTGTATGTTTGGGGGTCTGAAATGGACTAATCTACTTCACAATATTCCTTATGGGAACAAATTCGATCAGTACTGGCACCTGAACATACTTCTGGAATGAAAAAATATCATTAACCGGGGGTCCACTGTATTAGGATAACCACTCATACAGTTTAATACTACAATGCACATTGTACACTTGTTAAATGCTTATAGAACACTTAGGAAATAAATATACAAGACCTTAAAACCACTGAGTAAGTTCTTGTAAACTTTTAGTTTATTGTGGTACAACATACAACAGTCGTCTGACGTCATTCATTCAAGAAACCTTGGTAGCACTTTTTCATTGCCTGAGTGTTGTGATGGAAATGTTCGCACACTCTTCACTCACAGCGCAAAGATTTTTTTGGATGAAAAAAAATAATGAAGCAAATGTACAAGTGTAAAAAAAAATGTATTATCAAATACATGTGACACCTCATCTCTATATGCTTCAAGTAGATTCTGGACGCCATCTCGCCTCAGATTTTGCAGTATTAACTTTTGGAAATTTTGCAACAAGGCATTAAAACCCTCTTGAGTTCCCCTTATCCATCACTTTAAAAAGTCCTTAAACCATTCTTAATGTGGAGAGGTGGCAGGTGCATCAATTATGAAAGTGCTAAATCCATAGGAACTATACAGTGTTTGTGGGGATGGGGGGGGGGAGGGGAATGGAAGACATTTAGGCTTAATTCAGGGATCTGGATTAAGAGCCCCTGACCAGCATCAAGGAGGGGTCTGGATCAATTAATGGAACACACTGGACACTGTTCGGTTGTGGCTCATATGCTGCTGCTCACATCTACAATGTAATAATCTGCTCTAGCACAACTGTCTGTAGGCACAGGAAACATGCTCACTAACATACTGTATCACAGACACTTCATTGATGAGTTCTGCATTGAAGTGAATCAATGAATTTGTATTCACAGCTTTATTTTCTTATTGTGCAGGAAAACAGCCTTCAAGCCATGTTCTGAAATTAATGAAAAGATGCTGGTCAGATGCTTTGTCCTCCTGAGAGAAGTCTGTGATATCACTGCAATAAGAGAGTGGACTGTCTACTGTAAAGAAAATGCCAAATTAATATTTCATTTATGACAGTGACATACTAGAACATTCTGTCTGAGCCTCGAGACATGCTCTGCTTTTTCTTTAATGAGTGCTAGATCTCTTAAAATAATTCGACTCGTCCCGGGTAAAACTCTTCAGCACCAGTTTTCCTTCAGTTGTGTACTCAGGATTGGTTGAAGGTCCTGGATCTTCGCCAATTGCACCTTTGTCAGCCACTCACAGATGTCTCATCCCCTGCCAACACATCCCCAGGCAAGTGCCCACCAGGTACATACCATCAGGCTTACCAGCAGCAGAGCAGAGAAATCAGTTTCCGAATCAGCAGCAAAACACGAGTTGCAAAATATGATCCATCCTCCCAGCACCTACATGCTTCACTGCCCACTTTCTAATCCTGAAAAAATTTTTGTGTAAATACCACCACAAGAGGGAACTTACAGAGACTGATGTCAAATAAAAAAAAAACCGACAGATAAATCAAAAATTTTTAGAGATTTAATTTTTAAACAAACAGCAGGGTCTTTAAAACTGGGGGGCACACTTCAATCCCCCACCCGCAGTCCTACCAGGTAGGGGGGGCTCTGTGTTTTATAAAAGACCACAGAAAGACATGGCTCCCCGGCTCCCTTTACACCCCCTATTACCAAGCGAACCAAACAAGGCCAGTCCATCCACCTGCTCCAACAAAGAGGTTTCTTACCAAGTTGATGGGCCTCTCAAAAACAATTTTCGTGAACACTCGTCCCCCCTGATGTATCCTGTATCGAGACATTTCTGGGCAACGACCTTTGGGGAAAAAATTTTTCTAAATTGCTGGCTACACCTCACTAAAGTGACAAACAGGCAAGGGCATTTGGGGGAGGCATTGATGCATGTTTTTTCTAAAGGAAACACACCCATTCACGTCATACCAAAGGGAAGATCACCTCTTTTCATGAAATTTTCACTAGAAAAGAAAAAACGGAAAGATGTTCTTCGCATAACAAAACCTAGTACCTTTGTACTAGGATTACAATATACAAACCCATGGGAATAACACCCATGATCACTTTCCCGGGGGAAAATAGGACCCCTTTCTGCTTCAGAAAAATATCAACTAATTTTTTTAAATTCTAGTGACCAAAAAACCCCTTAAAAGGATTTTGAGAACTCTTTGCATATTTACATCAAAAACTTTAGAGACTAATTATATCCCTGGCTCCTTCCTTACCTAGGTGACGATCATCTCAAGGCACAGGCACTCGCCAACTTCGAATACCCCTACCATCCACGACGACCCGGGTTTGGTTTCCCAGAAACCGTCATAAGTCGAACTTTTTTACTGAAATCAACAAAACATTTTTTTTAATGACTTTTTTTATTGTTTATTTTGGATTCATGTTTACTTTTTCTTTTATGTTGTTAGTACGTGAACCCCCCCCCATAACGATCACCTCCGAAGCAACCAAAATGTAAGCTATTTATGAAGTGCGTTTGTACGTGATGTTTGGGGGGCTGAAATGGACAATCTCTTCACAATATTCCTTATGGAACAAATTTGGTCAACTCACCTGAACATACCCGGATTGAAAAAATACATTACCGGGGGCCACTGACGTCTTTATACGTAAGGTTTTTGGAAAAAACACTGTGAACAACACAAATAGTTTTTTATTTCCCCGAAATTTGC
>NC_069451.1:23938387-24293564 GCF_026875155.1 Cherax quadricarinatus | reverse complement strand
TCAAGAACTGCAGACACATTCACACTTTCAAAACTACAGTTAGAAAACATCTTATCTCCCTGATACACCCCGACAACTAACTACATGATAACCACCTGGTGGTTCACAATTACACTCACTCACCCACTGACTATAAACCCAGAAATACTAATCTTAATCTTAAAATAATAAATCCTAACTAGTCATAAGTTTGCCTATGATACTCCAATATAGACACTTTGTATTGTGCCAAAACAAAACATTCACATGCTAAACTCACAAATTATGATGTAGTCACTTAGCCTTAATACCATAATCTGATAAGGATTTAATGTTAGAATTAATTTAAGTCTGCTGGAAATGCCTAGCCATGCTAGGTGTCCTAGTGGCCCCCTCTGTAATTAGTATTTTATAACATGTAAACCACACAATACCCAAAACCTGTAAACCCCACATTGTAACCCTTATAGAGAATAAACCTGAATTGAATTGAATTTATTTTGTCTTAGAATTTTTTGTTATCTATCGCTTGTAGCTTGAGAACAGCTCATCCGAACGTTTCAGATTTTCAGTGGTTGTGTAGGATACCGAAGACTAGATTCTTGGAACAATTTGCCTGTAGAGGACTCCTGTGAGCAAAGTTATTTAACTCGTGTAGGAGCAGATGTGACCATTTTATGCCTAAAATTGTGTTAAATTGCTGTTAAATCGCGTTAAATAAATACCAGTTTACTTCTGGACTCCTCCAATATTTGGTAACTGATGTATCTTAGGACTGAAGAAGGCCTTGTGACTAAAGCTCTCGCTTCACACAGTGAGTGTCCGGGTTCGATTCCCTGGAAGGGTAGAAACATTGGGCGTGTTTCCTTACACCGGTTATCTATATTCACCCACCAGTAAAATGGGTACCTGTGTGTTAGTGGACTGGTGTGGGTCGCATCCTGGGACAAAATTGACCTAATTTGCGGGAAATGTTCAGCATAACAAGGGACTTTCTATATAGTAGTATGTCACTGATGTCAGCTATGGTCTGTATACCTTGTACATGTACTGGTAGAAAATAGATATTATAAATGAAGATGATGTAATCAGTGTATCAGCCTTGAAGACGTAGTGTTGAGGTGATCAGTCCCTCAGGCTGAGGGACTGATCACCTCAACACTACTTGTCTCATCAACAGTGTCTCATCATAAACAAATATCTCAAGTGGATTGTTCATCAACTCGTCTTGACCTACAACACTTGCTAGTAGTCCTGCACCAGTGGGAGGAGTTTGGGTGCCTACGACAATAGAAGGCCTATGTGTGAGTAGGACCAACTTAGCATTGGCCTGTAGGCCTACATATGTTGGCCTTCATATGGAGGCTGTGCTTTTCGTTAGCCACTAGGCCTACTAGTATATTCCTGCTTACAGGTAACTTGCTGGCGTGTGAGGTAG
Source organism: Cherax quadricarinatus (assembly GCF_026875155.1). Lineage (NCBI taxonomy): Eukaryota > Metazoa > Arthropoda > Malacostraca > Decapoda > Parastacidae > Cherax > Cherax quadricarinatus. The sequence goes on along the minus strand of NC_069451.1, from coordinate 24,292,147 downwards.
AGGCTGTGACCTCACACACTCTCACACCTTCCATCAGTTGGGCTACAGCTCTCGTCTCTCAACCCAAACATAAACTGCTCTACCCGGTCAGTGAGGCTCTACCTGTCTTATTATTATTATTATTAATGGTCTAGAAAAACACACAAGCAAACACTAGGACATATTAAAGATGTTTCGGTCCCAGGACCGAATATATTCTAATACGGACAAGTTGGTTTTTCTAAAGCAACTTGTCCGTATTTATTACCAAGGTTTATACTATTGTTATTATTGTCTTGCATTATTATGTTATTATCATTATTAATATTGTATTATTATTGTTATTATCATTATTATTATTGTTATTATTGTAAGATGCTGGACTTATGGTGACTCACCACAAACAATGGTGAAGGTTAAGTGATATAATCACTGTACAGGAAATCATTTACAAGTATGTTTTATCTTTAAATTTACAATGACCGAGAGTTTTGAAGTCGTGTCCCGAAAAAATGAAGTTAAACTGGGTATGAGTGATAAGTGGAACCAAAAACCATACCCCGGCCGGGATTGAACCCGCGGTTAGAGAGTCTCAAAACTCCAGACCGTCGCGTTAGCCACTAGAGTTCGTCACGGCCACGCTAGCTGGAGATTCGTCTGTAAAAACTTTCATTTGTGGTCACAGTGGTGCCTGTGCTAACCTTTCCCATGGTGTAGAAATATACCTAGTTGGATGAATCTTATTGTGGCTAGCTGGTCTAGTGGCTAACGCGACGGGCTGGGGTTTTGAGACTCTATGACCGCGGGTTCAATCCCGGCCGGGGGTAATGGTTTTTGCAATCGTGTCATTTCGATTCGTGAGTTATACAGTGGAACCTCGGTGTTCGAACGAACCGGAGTGTGAACGGTCTTGTTCAAGGGAAAATTTGACCTGGTTTTTTGAACGTTTCTCTGGATCTGAACTCGTTATAAAGAACTTTAGAGGAAAGTCGTGTTTCAGAATTGTTTTGAGGTGACCTCTGACATTAACCTGACTTTCAGAGACTTTTGTAAGTCAGTTCAACATCCACCAGTGTGTGAGGATGGTCCAGCCTGTAAATACTGTTTCGGTCATTGAACTTTTCGCAGTTCAACACATCTGGGAACCGTTTAAGTTCAGAAACCGAAGTTCCACTGTAATTCTAAGATCCGTCGTCCTCCCACCGAGGTAAGGAGACCCGAGTGGCACACCTTTCACCATCGCTCAGATAATTACTCTCTTTGCCAATGTATGTTACATCACACTTCAGATGACTCTCCAAGCAGCAAATATCCCCACACCTTGTGTGCAGCACTGGCACTTCCCACCTCCAAACCTCAAGTCCGCTAACCGTTTTACCTGATTCCATTCATGAATAAAACCTAGCGCAGCAACATCCAACTCGCAGTCATAAAGTCACTCGCCTCCACTACTTTACTAACGTGGTCACACAAGCCCTGTGGATGTCCAATCCACACACTAAACCCTCATCTTGCTCTAAGCTATCTCAGGACGTCCCTCTACCCCTCCTTCCCTCCATCCTAATTTATACACCGTCTAGGGACCACCGTGGCCTGGGAAAAAAGCCTCCGCTTCACACGCTGAGGCTTCGGTTCGATTCCCGTCAGGGGTGAAAGGCATTCGACGCATTTCGTTACAGCTGTTGTCTGTTCACCAAACACGTAGATACCTGGGTGTTAGTCACCTGGTGTGGGTTGGCACCTGGGGGACAAGATTGAGGAAATAAGACAGTCCTCAATGACACACTGACTTTCTTGTGGTTATACAGCGTGATGCTCTCCAGGTTTAACCCCGAGCATTGTCTCACCTTCTATGTCGGATACCACCTCACCGGCACCTCTGCCCAGCCCCCAGACTCTCTGAATCATTGTAGATGTCAAAGGAAGAATACCTGACTGGAACAATGCTGTGACTGGAACAATGCCATGACTGGAAAAATGGCGTGACTGGAACAATGCCCATGACTGAACATACTATTACCCAAACAATGCATGACTGGAAAAAATAACCGTGACTGGAAAAATGCCATGACTGAACATGCAGTGACTGGTACAATGCTATGATTTGTCTTGCGCATACGAATAATGAGTGAGCGGCGCTTCACCTGGTACCATCACCGGTACCTTCCCCTGACCCTCACCTGATCCTTCACCTGGGCACCTCACCTGGTACCATCACCAGGCACATTCCTCGGTACCCTCACCTGGTACATTCATCTGGTACCCTCACCTGTACCTTCATCTGGTACCCTCACCTGGTACCTTCATCGGTACCTTAACCTTCACCTGTACCCTTTCATCTGCACCTTCACCTGGTATCTTCACCGGTACATTCACCTGGCACCTTAACTCTGGTACCTCGGCACCCTCATCTGGTACCTTCCATCTGGTACCTCACCTGGTACTTCCACCTGGACCTTCACCTGCTTCTTAATCATGACCTTCTGGCACCTTCATCTGTACCTCATCTGTACCTTCACATGGTACCTTCACCTGGCACCTTTACTGGTACTTTCACCTAGCACCTTCATCTGGTACCTTCACCTGGCACTTTCATCTGGTACCTTCACCTGGTACCTTTCATACCTTACCTCACCTGCACCTTCACCTGAAGGAACCTTCACCTAGCACTTTATCTGCAACCTTCACCTGGCACCTTCCACCTAAAGCGGGGGATATTCTAGCACGGGGTGGGGACCCCTTCACCTAGTCACACCTTCACCTGTACCATCACCAGGCACCTCATCGGTACCCTCACCTGGTACCTTCATCTGGTAACCTCACCAGTACCTTCATCTGTACCTCACCTGTCCTTCACCGTACCTCACCTGGTATACCTTCACCTGAACCTTCACCTGGTACCTTCACCTACACCTCTCGTCCCCTCACCTGGTGACCTTCATCAGTACCTTCAACTGGCACTTTCACTGGTACCTTCACCGGTACCTTCACCTGTACTACACCTTGGTACTCCTTCACCTGCACTTCACCTGTACCTTCACCTGGGACCTTCATCTGGTACCCTCACCTGGGACCTTCAATCTGTACCTTCACCTGGCACTTTCATCTGGTACCTTCACCTGGTACCTTCACCTGTACCTTCACCGGGTACCTGCACCTAGCACCCTTCATCTGGTACCTTCCACCCTGCGCACTTCACCTGTACCTTCACCTGGGTACCTCAAAAGCGTGGCAATAAATGGTTACATGGGTGGTAACCCTCACACCTACTGCCCCTGTTTACACCTAGCAGTAAATAGGTACCTGTGAATTAGTGGATTCCGTAGGTGGCATCCTTGGGTACTAAGAATGAACACTGCAGAAGGCCTACTGCCCAATACAAGCAAGAACTTGTCAAAACCAAACATTTCACCCACATATTTGGCCTTCCTATTTGAAAAACTGCCCGTTAAATTCTTTTCCACTTTTTTCAACTCAGTGAAATGTCAGAACTGATTAGTTTGAACTAATATAGTTAGTAGTTCCTGACAGACTTCTAACCTCTCCTCCCGACACAACTAAGTATGGACTCCCGTCCAAAGAAGGACCCGCCTCCGCTTTAAATAATCTCCTTTATGACTTAGGAATCACAGTGACACGATTGCAAACACAAGCAATGTCCATGGCGGGGTTTCGAACCCGCGATCAAAGCCTTAATTTTGAACTCTGATTAAGATTAAATTTCGATCGGATTTTTAACCCCGGAGGTTAGCCACCCAGGATAACCCAAGAAGTCAGTGCGCATCGAGACTGTCTAACTTATTTCCATTGTGTCCTTATGTCTTTCCCAGGATGCCCACCCCACACCATCTAACTAACACCAGGTACCTATTTGCTGCTCAGGTGACAGACAACAGGTTTAAGAAAGAAACGTTCGAAAGGTTTTGTCTCACCCGTCGGAATCGAACCCGGGCCCTCCGTCTGTGAAGCTGTAGCACCAGTACAACGTCTTCACTGATCAGCTGTACAAACCAAGTGGTATAGACAGTTTTACAAGCAAGAGGTACAACTGTACCACGTACATAATAACATAAAGAAGGAACTACTGACCTATGCATGCAGCTCCAATTCTCCCACCAGCTTTAAGCAATACCTTGACCTATGAGGTCAGACACGTCACTTAAGGGAGGATAAAGATAGACACAGTATAATAACCTATGTGACATGTCAAGATATCTTATTAATGAAAATAAGATACCAGATATACTAAGCAAATTTAGTAAATTTGCTTGTAACAGATAAGTGAACTATAGATATGGAGATATAAATCCAAATGTATTCCTGTTAACCCTTTTGGGGCCTAGTTCCTGGGCCTTTTGTGTTCCATATGCACTTTGGCCCGCAACCATCCCAAATGATGTCGGGTACACAATATATTAGTCACTTCGGTGGCAAAATCGAAAAATCTTGCAAGGGAGTCATTATTTCACAAATTTTCACATCGAAATGATTATATCAACATTCATTACTTAACAGTCAGATTGTGGTGAATCATTGTACACTATAATTAGTTTCCAATAATATTAATAAGAAAATAATGCAAATTTATCTCGGAATTTACATTTTTTACTCTGTAATGTAATGTATAGTATAAGGTGTATGAATGGGATCTCGGTTAAGTGTGGCCATCAACATAGACACAGGCATGTCCCGCTATGGTGTGCAGCCAGCTGACCTGCCGCAGCTGGTGCAACAGCTGCAACAGCTGGACGTCTCCATCAACTCCATGTACACACACTTCCAGTCACCAGCACAGAGAAGAGAAGAATCAAAACAGCTGACATCTTCTACAAGCTACTGAACCCTACACGTAAAGCCCCCGACCGAACCCAACAAGTAAGCTACTGAACCCTACAAGTAAGCTACTGAACCTTACAAGTAAGCTACTGAACCCTACAAGTAAGCTACTGAACCTACAAGTAATTACTGAACCCTACAAGTAAGTTACTGAACCCTACAAGTTACTGAACCCTACAAGTAAGCTACTGAACCCTACAAGTAAGCTACTGAACCTTACAAGTAAGTACTGAACCCGAACAAGTAAGTTACTGAACCTACAAGTAATTACTGAAACCCACAAGTAATTACTGAACCCTACAAGTAAGTTACTGAACCCTACAAGTAAGTTACTGAACCCTACAAGTAAGCTACTGAACCCTACAAGTAAGTTACTGAACCCTACAAGTAAGTTACTGAACCCTACAAGTAAGTTACGAATCCCTACAATATGTTACCTGAACCTACAATTAAGTTACTGAACCCTACAAGTAAGTTACTGAACCCTACAAGTAAGTTACTGAACCCTACAAGTAAGTTACTGAACCCTACAAGTAAGTTACTGAACCCTACAAGTACAGGCAACTGACCTAACAAGTAAGTTTCTGAACCCTCAGGCAATGTTTATTATTATTATATTTAGATGACTAGCTAAACCCGTATGGGTCATTCAGTGCAAGGAGTGGCGAGTGCTCCATGGCTGTATCTGGATGTTAATTCTAAAACTGTATTCACTTCTTGATCGCGTTGAGTTAATGAAAGGGCTCTGATCCACGGAAGTGAAAGCTAACCTCATCGTACTCCTAGACTCACAATATAGGTTATATTCTTCCATAAATCCGTCTATACTCCTTCCCCTAGTAATACCTATTATTGTAACTGCTTTTACAAGTTTTAAACACTTGCCTGTTTTTAACGTTTAAATAAAATAATTCAGCAGACTCCAAGTGGAATTAGACCTCAGATTTTTTCCTGGGTTCTCTACACATTGGCTCTATGTATGATAATCTGTGTATATAAATTAGACACATGTGCACCTCTTGGGTAACTTTATGAGGAAACGTTTCGCCACACAGTGGCTTCACATCCATACTAGGAGAAACTGAAGAACAGAGGAGAAAGGTAATCAGTCCCCTCAACTTGAGTCGAAGTGTTCCAGTCCATCAATCTTGATTGATGGACTGAACACATCGACTCAAGGTTGTTGTGCAGGATGTTGTTGGAGTGTTGCGGATGTTTTTGTGGAGTGTTGAAAATGTTTGTCATAATACCTTGGTGTTCAGAGGTTGACTCCGGGTATACCTCGTTCAGGTTATCTGTGCACTAACACAATCTCAGTACTACGTAATTACATTCTGCTTGTGACTGTTGTGGTACTGGGACCTCGCATCACCATACCTTGTTTATTATTGCTGTTCCATGGTTGCCATTGGTTGATGTTAGTTAATGTTGCACAACGTTGCAACCAACATGGATAAAATTCTTAAGGTGTCCTGGATACATATGTATGTATACAACAGTATACAAATAAGTTCACAAATACCTTTAATTGATCTATTAAGTAGACTACTGTTATATATTCCTAAAACACTATTAATTTGCTTAACGTACATTAATATTGAAATTATAAACATATATATATATATAATATAAATATAAATATATATATATATATATATATATAAATATATATGTATAATATAGTTTAGTAAATTATTTGTTGATGTGTTAAGGGTAAATTTCAGAACTCGGCTTCACGTAGCTGCCACCACCGGCTGTGTCCAGGGGCTGGCCACACACCTGGACTTGATCAGACCTGGTGGAGCTATCACTGGTCTCTGCTCAGGTATGTTGTTCACCTCACCAACACCAACAACAACAACAATCATAACATAAACCCGTAAATTACAGTATTTCCCGGCATAAAAGGCCCTCCCCCCTCGAAAAAAAAATATTTTTATAAAGTCCCCCTGCGCCTGACTTTTTTGAGTTATTCTGGTGAGTAATTTACGCAGGTGTTACTATACAATAAGATCACAGTAAACAGGTGATATAATACGCAGGACACTGAAAAAAAATTGTGAAATTCCAAGCGCATTCCTGATTTTCCCATAATTAGTATATATACTCTCTCATATTGCTGTAGTCCATATTTTAGGAATGAATTTCTCTCCCTGTTAACAGGATCAAACGGTTATCAACAGTTTATCTCCCTGTTAACAGGATCAGACAGTTATCAACAGTTTATCTCCCTGTTAACAGGATCAGACAGTTATCAACAGTTTATCTCCCTGTTAACAGGATCAGACAGTTATCAACAGTTTATCTCCCTGTTAACAGGATCAGACAGTTATCAACAGTTTTTTTCTGCCTGTTTAACAGGATCAGACAGTTTATCAACAGTTTATCTGCCTGTTAACAGGATCAGACAGTTATCAACAGTTTATCTCCCTGTTAACAGGATCAGACATTTTATCAACAGTTTATCTGCCTGTTAACAGGATCAGACAGTTATCAACAGTTTATCTGCCTGTTAACAGGATCAGACAGTTATCAACAGTTTATCTCCCTGTTAACAGGATCAGACAGTTATCAACAGTTTTATCTCCCTGTTAACAGGATCAGACAGTTATCAACAGTTTATCTCCCTGTTAACAGGATCAGACAGTTATCAACAGTTTATCTACCTGTTAACAGGATCAGACAGTTATCAACAGTTTATCTGCCTGTTAACAGGATCAGACAGTTATCAACAGTTTATCTCCCTGTTAACAGGATCAGACAGTTATCAACAGTTTATCTCCCTGTTAACAGGATCAGACAGTTATCAACAGTTTATCTGCCTGTTAACAGGATCAGACAGTTATCAACAGTTATCTGCCTGTTAACAGGATCAGACAGTTATCAACAGTTTATCTGCCTGTTAACAGGATCAGACAGTTATCAACAGTTTATCTCCCTGTTAACAGGATCAGACAGTTATCAACAGTTTATCTGCCTGTTAACAGGATCAGACAGTTATCAACAGTTTATCTGCCTGTTAACAGGATCAGACAGTTATCAACAGTTTATCTGCCTGTTAACAGGATCAGACAGTTATCAACAGTTTATCTGCCTGTTAACAGGATCAGACAGTTATCAACAGTTTTATCTCCCTGTTAACAGGATCAGACAGTTTATAAACAGTTTATCTGCCTGTTAACAGGATCAGATAGTTATCAACAGTTTATCTGCCTGTTAACAGGATCAGACAGTTATCAACAGTTTATCTGCCTGTTAACAGGATCAGACAGTTATCAACAGTTTATCTGCCTGTTAACAGGATCAGACAGTTATCCACAGTTTATCTCCCTGTTAACAGGATCAGACAGTTATCAACAGTTTATCTCCCTGTTAACAGGATCAGCCAGTTATCAACAGTTTATCTCCCTGTTAACAGGATCAGACAGTTAAACTGTTGATTCCCTGTTAACAGGATCAGACAGTTATCAACAGTTTATCTCCCTGTTAACAGGATCAGACAGTTATCAACAGTTTATCTGCCTGTTAACAGGATCAGATAGTTATCAACAGTTTATCTGCCTGTTAACAGGATCAGACAGTTATCAACAGTTTATCTGCCTGTTAACAGGATCAAACAGTTATCAGCAGTTTATCTCCCTGTTAACAGGATCAGACGGTTATCAACAGTTTATCTCCCTGTTAACAGGTTCAGAGTTATCAACAGTTTATCTCCCTGTTAACAGGTTCAGGGTTATCAACAGTTTATCTCCCTGTTAACAGGTTCAGAGTTATCAACAGTTTATCTCCCTGTTAACAGGTTCAGAGTTATCAACAGTTTGTCTCCCTGTTAACAGGTTCAGAGTTATCAACAGTTTGTCTCCCTGTTAACAGGTTCAGAGTTATCAACAGTTTATTTCCCTATTAACAGGTTCAGGGTTATCAACAGTTTATCTCCCTGTTAACAGGTTCAGACAGTTATCAACAGTTTATCTCCCTGTTAACAGGATCAGACAGTTATCAACAGTTTATCTCCCTGTTAACAGGTTCAGACAGTTATCAACAGTTTATCTCCCTGTTAACAGGATCAGACAGTTATCAACAGTTTATCTCCCTGTTAACAGGATCAGACAGTTATCAACATTTTATCTCCTGTTAACAGGATCAGACAGTTATCAACAGTTTATCTCCCTGTTAACAGGTTCAGACAGTTATCAACAGTTTATCTCCCTGTTAACAGGATCAGACAGTGAGGGTTGCCAACAGTTCGTCAGGTGTGGGTTCCAACCAGCGTTCTCTGTGGTAGCACAACCATCCTTCTACAAGCTGCTACCTGCAGGTCGCTACATCGGCTACGACGCTACCTACCAGACTCACGGAGACGAATGGATAGCCAATTTTACCACCGGCTGGTCTGACGGAATAAGCCGGCGCTTGAGCAATGGTGTCGGCTCTGTTAAGAGAGTCAAAACAGGTCAGTTTTACTCTGATTCTTGTGGTTCTCAACCAGACATGTCTACCATCACCACCACCAGACATGTCTACCATCACCACCACCACCAGACATGTCTACCATCACCACCAGACATGTCTACCATCACCACCACCAGACATGTCTACCATCACCACCACCAGACATGTCTACCATCACCACCACCACCAGACATGTCTACCATCACCACCAGACATGTCTACCATCACCACCACCAGACATGTCTACCATCACCACCACCAGACATGTCTACCATCACCACCACCAGACATGTCTACCATCACCACCACCAGACATGTCTACCATCACCACCACCAGACATGTCTACCATCACCACCACCAGACATGTCTACCATCACCACCACCAGATATGTCTACCATCACCACCACCAAACATGTCTACCATCACCACCACCAGACATGTCTACCATCACCACCACCAGACATGTCTACCATCACCACCACCAGACATGTCTACCATCACCACCACCAGACATGTCTACCATCACCACCACCAGACATGTCTACCATCACCACCACCAGACATGTCTACCATCACCACCACCAGACATGTCTACCATCACCACCACCAGATATGTCTACCATCACCACCACCAAACATGTCTACCATCACCACCACCAGACATGTCTACCATCACCACCACCAAACATGTCTACCATCACCACCACCAGACATGTCTACCATCACCACCACCAGACATGTCTACCATCACCACCACCAGACATGTCTACCATCACCACCACCAGACATGTCTACCATCACCACCACCAGACATGTCTACCATCACCACCACCAGATATGTCTACCATCACCACCACCAAACATGTCTACCATCACCACCACCACCAGACATGTCTACCAAACACCACCACCAACCAGACATGTCTACCAAACCACCACCACCACCAGACATGTCTACCATCCCCACCCCAGACATGTCTACCATCACCACCACCAGACATGTCTACCATCACCACCACCCGACATGTCTACCATCACCACCACCAGACATGTCTACCATCACCACCACCAGACATGTCTACCATCACCACCACCAGATATGTCTACCATCACCACCACCAAACATGTCTACCATCACCACCACCACCAGACATGTCTACCATCACCACCACCAGACATGTCTACCATCACCACCACCAGACATGTCTACCATCACCACCACCAGACATGTCTACCATCACCACCACCAGACATGTCTACCATCACCACCACCAGACATGTCTACCATCACCACCACCAGATATGTCTACCATCACCACCACCAAACATGTCTACCATCACCACCACCAGACATGTCTACCATCACCACCACCAGACATGTCTACCATCACTACCACCAGACATGTCTACCATCACCACCAGACATGTCTACCATCACCACCACCAGACATGTCTACCATCACCAGACATGTCTACCATCACCACCAGACATGTCTACCATCACCACCACCAGACATGTGTACCATCACCACCACCAGACATGTCTACCATCACCACCAGACATGTCTACCATCACCACCACCAGACATGTCTACCATCACCACCACCAGACATGTCTACCATCACCACCACCAGATATGTCTACCATCACCACCACCAGACATGTCTACCATCACCACCACCAGACATGTCTACCATCACCACCACCAGACATGTCTACCATCACCACCACCAGACATGTCGACCATCACCACCACCAGACATGTCTACCATCACCACCACCAGACATGTCTACCATCACCACCACCAGACATGTGTACCATCACCACCACCAGACATGTCTACCATCACCAGACATGTCTACCATCACCACCAGACATATCTACCATCACCACCACCAGACATGTCGACCATCACCACCACCAGACATGTCGACCATCACCACCACCAGACATGTCGACCATCACCACCACCAGACATGTCGACCATCACCACCACCAGACATGTCGACCATCACCACCAAACCCGACATGTCTACCATCACCACCACCAGACATGTCTACCATCACCATCACCAGACATGTCTACCATCACCACCAGACATGTCTACCATCACCACCACCAGACATGTCTACCATCACCACCACCAGACATGTCTACCATCACCACCACCAGACATGTCTACCATCACCACCACAAGACATGTCTACCATCACCACCACCAGACATGTCTGCCATCACCACCACCAGACATGTCTACCATCACCACCACCAGACATGTCTACCATCACCACCAGACATGTCTACCATCACCACCACCAGACATGTCTTCCATCACCACCACTAGACATGTCTACCATCACCACCAGACATGTCTACCATAACCACCAGACATGTCTACTATCACCACCAGGCATGTCTACCATCACCGCCAGACATGTCTAGTAGGAAAACCCAGGGGAAGGGTTAGCCACCCAGGATAACCCCGGGGAGGGTTAGCCACCCAGGATAACCCCGGGGAGGGTTAGCCACCCAGGATAATCCTAGAAAGTCAGCGAGTCATCCAGGACTTTCTATTGTTTCGAGTGTGGTCCTTCAATCTTGTCCCCTCAGGATGCCACCCACACCAGTCCACTAACACCCAGGTACCTACTCACTGCTAGGTGAACAGGGACAGCAGGTGTCAGGAAACACGCCGAATGTTTCCACCAGTGCCGGGGATCGAGCCACGGACACTCGGTGTGTGAGGCGAGAGCGTTGCCTACTAGGCCACGGTACACTAGTATTAAAAGTTTGAAGTCGATCAGATGAGGCATTCTTGAGTTACCCACTGGTGGTCACTGCCCCCACATGCCCGTCCAAAACAGGGAAACTGGCAGTCCGATAAGAATTCAACCGTTTCTCTAACACCAACCTTGAAAGTTTGAAGCCTATTAGCTGAGGTATTGTCCAGTAAGGAAGAACACGTAAATATTATGGCTTATGGGATTTCATTTCAGTTTTATATTTCGCCAAGCCTAAAATAGCATATACATTATTTTTTTTTAAAGATAGTGTTTAGTGTTTTTTTAATGTGTTAATACGTGACACAGACAGTGTACCGTAGTCGTGGAGAATGTGGAGCACAGGCAGGAAGATTGGTGCTTATATACTGGCGTCAGGTGATGGAGGTGTAGCAGACGAAGACAGTCACTGGTAGGTAGGAGTACCCAGTGGAATTAGGTCACACCCGGGGGTTGGACCAGTAGGATTACCCAGTGGAATCAGGTCACACCCGAGGGTTGGACTAGTAGGATTACCCAGTGGAATTAGGTCACACCCGAGGGTTGGACCAGTTGGATTACCCAGTGGAATTAGGTCACACCCGGGGGTTGGACCAGTAGGATTACCCAGTGGAATTAGGTCACACCCGGGGGTTGGACCAGTAGGATTACCCAGTGGAATTAGGTCACACCCGAGGGTTTTGGGCCAGTAGGATTACCCAGTGGAATTAGGTCACACCCGAGGGTTGGACCAGTTAGGATTACCCAGTGAATTAGGTCACACCCGAGGGTTAGACCAGTAGGATTACCCAGTGGAATTAGGTCACACCCGAGGGTTGGACCAGTAGGATTACCCAGTGGAATTAGGTCACACCCGGGGGTTGGACCAGTAGGATTACCCAGTGGAATTAGGTCACACCCGGGGGTTGGACCAGTAGGATTACCCAGTGGAATTATGTCACACCCGAGGGTTGGACCAGTAGTACACAAGAAGCTTGTGGAGATGTCTGCTTCACAGTCTTCACTACTACGGTGTTCTTCACCAGCTCCAAGGCTGAGGGACTCATTATCTTGTCTTTTCTATATACTTCTACAGTCTTCCCAATGTGTTCTTGAATTTGTGTTGATAAAGCCACTGGATGGCGAAACGTCTACAATAGATAACAAAAAGGCACAATACCGTGACTGGAACGATACTCAAATAACAGTGTGACTTTGTCAATGGTCCAAGTCGGACCGAAACGTCGTTGTAAGCTTCTCTCTTTTATGTGCGGGTTATTTGTGTATCTACAATAGATACCCAGATGTTACACAGGTGTCTAATTCTTCATTATCAATAATATATCTCATAGTGGCTCCCTCTGTAATTAGTATTTTATAACATGTAAACCACACAATACCCAAAACCTGTAAACCCCACATTGTAACCCTTATAGAGAATAAACTTGAATTGAATTGAATAAGAATGTTGTGAAAATTGAGCTGCATGTTTTCTTTCGAGAGTTATGCAGCTGTCACTTTTGTGTCAACAAATACACATATCTTGGGTTATGGATGCTCTGGATATCTTGGAACAATTACAGAAACTAGTTACTGAAACACTGTAACTATTCTCGTTATTCACAACTTCCTGCTTCAGGAGAGCTGTGCCCAATTGTAGGCCGCGTGTCGATGGACTCTATCACAGCGCGTCTGCCTGAAGCCCCTGAGGAAGGTGAAGTATTCCAGGTGATAACCGATGACTTCGACGAGGTTACCTCAGCAGTAGGCATGGCCAGGAACCTGGGAGCTGCTGTATACGAGATGCCAGGGAACTGGTCCACTCGCCTGGCACGAGTCTTCTCTACCAGTGGCAAGATTGTTCATATATCTCATTCCCTTGACTATGAATGTTAAGAAGAGCTTAAATGAATTATATATTTGTTTAATATGGCTCTAACTTTCAGTTGGACTGTTACTGAAATGTGTAGTTGCCAGTTTACTAATTATACTTAAAAAAGAATGGGGGGTATTATTATCCGTTACGTAACTTCTAAATGTCTCTTCTGATCAGCTTGAAACTTTAAAGAGAGATTAATCAGGTATGAAATAACATGCAGTATAGGTTTAAGTTGAGTACATGCAAATTTGTCAACCTTATATCGTAGTTACCAGTATTGAGATTACTGGTTGTTACCGTGATAACTAGACGTTGTAGTTACCAGTACTGAGATTACTGGTTGTTACTGTGATAACTAGACGTTGTAGTTACCAGTACTGAGATTAATAATAATATCTTTATTTACTACAAGTACATGTACAAGGTATACAGTCCTAGTTGACAACAATGACATACTATTATATAGAAAGTTCCTTGTTGTGCTCCGCATTTCGGGCAAATTAGGTCAGTGTCCCAGGATGCGACCCACACCAGTCGACTAACACCCAGGTACCCATTTTACTGATGGGGAACATAGACAACAGGTGGAAAGAAACACGTCCAATGTTTCTACCCTGGCTGGGAATCAAACCCAGACCCTCGCCGTGTGAAGCGAGAGCTTTAGCCACCATGTACTGGGGGACTGAGTGGTAATGAGGACCCCAGCTGTGTACTGGGGGACTGAGTGGTGTTAATGAGGACACCAGCTGTGTACTGGGGGACTGAGTGGTGTTAATGAGGACCCCAGCTGTGTACTGGGGGACTGAGTGGTGTTAATGAGGACCCCAGCTGTGTACTGGGGGACTGAATGGTGTTAATGAGGACCCCAGCTGTGTACTGGGGGACTGAATGGTGTTAATGAGGACACCAGCTGTGTACTGGGGGACTGAATGGTGTTAATGAGGACACCAGCTGTGTACTGAAGGACTGAATGGTGTTAATGAGGACCCCAGCTGTGTACTGAGGGACTGAATGGTGTTAATGAGGACACCAGCTGTGTACTGAGGGACTGAATGGTGTTAATGAGGACACCAGCTGTGTACTGAGGGACTGAATGGTGTTAATGAGGACACCAGCTGTGTACTGGGGGACTGAATGGTGTTAATGAGGACACCAGCTGTGTACTGGGGGACTGAATGGTGTTAATGAGGACACCCTCCCCCCTCACCACCGCCATCGTAAACATAAGCTACGACTCATCCTAGGAGAGGTAGACGGCCCTCCACTCACAATTTTCAGAAGGGTCTGAGAAGCTTGCGCTGGTGAGCAATAACCACAGAATGGTGTCAGACGACAATGGATAATGACAGAGGTGAGGCCAGGACATTTAATATCCACATTTAATATCCAGGACATTTAATATCCACTTCTCCCCCAACATTTTAAACAACACAGCAGAGAATGACAGTAGTATAAATTTTGAGAGGAAACAACAGCTTGTGTGCAATGTATAATGTATAATGTATAATGCAATAATCGCGAACAAGAGATACAAGATGTAAAGCAAACATCGGGGGGGGGGAGGTTGAATGATAGCTCTAGGCCTTTCGTGTTGAAATCACATCATCAGGAGCTTGCAATGTTGCAGAAATGAGTTCAAGTCCAGGAGCATTCGTTCAAACTAGAGTTGTTCCTTGAACGGATTTTCCTGAACTTCCTGCTCATTTCTGTAACATTGCAAGCTCCTGCTGATGTGTTGATTGCAATACGAAAGGCCTAGAGTTATCAATCATTCAGCTCCCCCCCCCGTGTGTGTGTGTGTATACACACACATTTTTCGTGCTCTAGAGGTTAATTTTTCGTGCTCTAGAGGTTAATTTTTCGTGCTCTAGAGGTTAAATTTTTCGTGCTCTAGAGGTTAAAATTGGGCTGACACCTCTCAAATAGGAGACGAAATTGTTGGATGTGCATTCCTGCATAACTTGAGTATCAGTCGACAGGACAGGACAACTCCAGGAACCTCAGATAAGCTGTCTAATTTATGTTTAAATTCTGGCCAGTAAATTTTTCATAAATGTAGGCAAAAGGGGGGGGGGTCCTGTACATGACACATTAATCTCCAGTCAAATTGGTGAGTGTTATGATTTTAAGATATTCTCCCTGTGTTACACAACCCAGGGCAACATGGGTTTAGAACAGGTCGCTCCTGTCTGTCTCAACTATTGGATCACTACGACAAGGTCCTAAATGCACTAGAAGACAAAAAGAATGCAGATGTAATATATACAGACTTTGCAAAAGCCTTCGACAAGTGTGACCATGGCGTAATAGCGCACAAAATGCGTGCTAAAGGAATAACAGGAAAAGTCGGTCGATGGATTTATAATTTCCTCACTAACAGAACACAGAGAGTAGTCGTCAACAGAGTAAAGTCCGAGGCAGCTACGGTGAAAAGCTCTGTTCCACAAGGCACAGTACTCGCTCCCATCTTGTTCCTCATCCTCATATCCGACATAGACAAGGATGTCAGCCACAGCACCGTGTCTTCCTTTGCAGATGACACCCGAATCTGCATGACAGTGTCTTCCATTGCAGACACTGCAAGGCTCCAGGCGGACATAACCAAATCTTTCAGTGGGGGTGCAGAAAACAATATGAAGTTCAACGATGAGAAATTTCAATTACTCAGATATGGTAAACATGAGGAAATTAAATCTTCATCAGAGTACAAAACAAATTCTGGCCACAAAATAGAGCGAAACACCAACGTCAAAGACCTGGGAGTGATCATGTCGGAGGATCTCACCTTCAAGGACCATAACATTGTATCAATCGATCTGCTAGAAAAATGACAGGATGGATAATGAGAACCTTCAAAATAGGGATGCCAAGCCCATGATGACACTCTTCAGGTCACTTGTTCTATCTAGGCTGGAATATTGCTGCACACTAACAGCATCTTTCAAGGCAGGTGAAAATTGCTGACCTAGAAAATGTACAGAGAAAATTTCACGGCGCGATAACGGAGATAAGACACCTCAATTATTGGGAGCGCTTGAGATTCCTAAACTGTATTCCTGGAATGCAGGCCGAGAGAGATAATGATTATATACACCTGGAAAATCCTAGAGGGACTAGTACCGAACTTGCACACGAAAATCACTCACTAGGAAAGCAAAAGACTGGCAGGACGAATGCAACATCCCCCCAATGAAAAGCAGGGTGTCATAGCACATTAAGCGACAATACAATAAGTGTCAGGGGCCCGAGATGTTCAACTGCCTCCCAGCATATATAAGGGGATTACCAACAGACCCTGGCAGTCTTCAAGCTGGCACTGGAAAAGCACCTAAAGTCAGTTCCTGACCAGCCGGGCTGTGGCTCGTACGTTGGTTTGCGGCAGCCAGCACCCAACAGCCTGGTTGTCAGGCTCTGATCCCCAAGGGCCGGCCGGCCGGGCGTGCCCCAGGCCCTCTCCGGTAACCCAGGTTATGTTTTATAATAATATTTTTTTTTAAAACATACAAATTTTTACCTTCTATAATTCCTTTTTTTTATTTTTTATTTAGTTCCAAAAAGGAACTGTGGATATAAAGTTCAGAAATTTGGGCTAGGTTCCATTCCTTTATGTAAATAAATATTAAATTTTTTTATTAATTAATAATTAAATAAGTAAAGAATCCAAATAAATTAAATTAAAAATTTAACCTAATTTAAATAAAAAAAATTTTTTTTTTTAGCAAAAGATTTTCAAAACCAAAAAATTAACACTATTAATTAAACTTTTTTTAACAAAATAAATTTTTCCATTAAAAAATAAATTATTTTCCATCAAACTTTTAGACAAAAACATAAATTTTAAAATCACAACACAATGAGAAATTTTTATTAATTTTTAAACCTTTTGGAAAATTTAAAATTTTTTATTCACCATTAATCCCACATACGAAAAAAAGAGGTAAAAAAAAATTGGGAAAAAAAAAAAAATAAAACCAAAAAAAAGGATAAAAAAACCCTAATAACAAAAAAGATAAAAAATTTAGGAATATAAAAAAATTTAATATACATTTCATTCCCTTAAAAAAAAAAAATACTAAAAAAAAAAGAAAACATTCCCTTTTCTTAACTTTAAAAAACCCTTGTAAAGTCTCATTTTGGAAAATGACTTTTCCCCAAAAGCCCGTATTGTCAACCCAAAATTTTACCCCACCCATTGGACTTTTAAAAAAATCTAATATTTTTTTAAAAAGGGGGAAAAGCACCCAAAATTTTTTCCAAACCCCCAAAACTTTTTTGGGCCCCCCTTTCCAAAATTTGAAAATTTTTTTCCATATTGGTGGTGATTGGTGGTTAGGAAGTCTGATATCTAATAATGGGGTGATCGGTGGGAGACCGAACTGATATCTACATAATGGTGGTGATGGTGGTAGAGACTGGAATCTATAATGGTGGTGGATGGTGGGAGAAGAACTGATATCTACATAATGGTGGTGATGGTGGTAGAAGATTGATATCTACATAATGGTGGTGAATAGGTGGGTAGAAGACTGATATCTACATAATTGGTGGTGTTGGTGGTAGAAGACTGATATCTACATAATGTGTGGTGATGGTGGTTAGAAGATGTTATCTTCATTATGGTGCGTGATGGTGGTTAGAAGCTGATATCTACATAATGGTGGTGATGGTGTAGAAGATGATATCTACATCAATGGTGGTGATGGTGGTAGTGAAGACTGATATTCTATCATAATGGTGGCTTGATGGTTGGTAGGAAGACTGATATCTGCATATTGGTGGTGATGGTGGGTAGAGACTGATATATTCATAATGGTGGGTGATGGTGGTTAGAAGACTGATATCCTACATAATGGTGGTGATGGTGGGTAGACGATGATATTGACTAATTGGTTGGTGATGGTGGTAGAAGACTGTATCTAAATAATGGTGGTGATGGTGGTTGAAGATGATATCGACATAATGGTGGTGATGAAGGTCAGGTAGAAGATGATATCTACATAATGGTGGTGATGGTGGTAGAGACTGATATATACATAATGGTGGTGATGGTGGTAGAAGACTGATATCTACATAATGGTGGTGATGGTGGTAGAAGACTGATATCTACATAATGGTGGTGATGGTGGTAGAAGAATGATTATACATAATGGTTGGGTGATGGTAGGTAGGAAGACTGATATCTAACATAATGGTGGGATGGTGGTAGATGACTGATCTCTAAACATTATGGTGGTGATGGTGGTAGAAGACTGATATCTACCATTATGGTGGTGATTGTTGGTAGAACGACTGTATCTACATAATGGTGGTGATGGTGGTAGAAGACTGATATCTACATAATGGTGGTGATGGTGGTAGAAGACTGATATCTACATAATGGTGGTGATGGTGGTAGAAGACTGATATCTACATAATGGTGGTGATGGTGGTAGAAGACTGATATCTACATAATGGTGGTGATGGTGGTAGAAGACTGATATCTACATAATGGTGGTGATGGTGGTAGAAGACTGATATCTTACATAATGGTGGTGATGGTGGTAGAAGACTGATATCTACATAATGGTGGTGATGGTGGTAGAAGACTGATATCTACATAATGGTGGTGATGGTGGTAGAAGACTGATATCTACATAATGGTGGTGATGGGATGGTAGAAGACTGATATTCTTCATATAGTGGTGATGGTGGTAGAAGTCTGATTCTACATATGGTGTGATGGTGGTAGAGACTGATTTCTACATAATGGTGGTGATGGTGAGTAGAGACTGATATCTAACATTAATAGTGGTGATGGTTGGGGTAGAAGACTGATATCTACATAAATGGTGTTGATGGTGGTTAGAAAGACTGATATTACCATCAATAGTGGTGCTGGTGGTAGAAGACTGAATCTAATATGGTGGTGATGGTGGTGAAGGACTGATATTATTAATAGTGGTGATGGTGGTAGAAGACTGATATCTACATATTGGTGGTGATGGTGGTAGAAGCTGATATTACTTAATAGTGGTGATCGGTGGTAGAAGACTGATATTACATAATGGTGGTGTGGTGGTAGAAGACTGATATCTACATAATGGTGTGATGGTGGTAGAAGACTGATATTACCATCATGGTGGTGATGGTAGGATAGAAGACTGATATCTAATAATGGTGGTGATGGGGGTAGAAAGATTATCTAATAATGGTGGTGGGGAGGGTGGTTGAAGATGATATCTACATATGGATGGTGATGTGTGGTAGAGATGATATCTACCATATAGTGGTGATGGTGGTAGAAGCCTGATATTACATAATGGTGGTGATGGGGGTTAGAAGACTGATATTCTACATAATGGTGCGAATGGTGGTAGAAGACTGATATCTACATAATGGTGGTGCATGGTGGATAGGAAGGACTGCATATCTACATAATGGTGGTGGATGGTGGTAGAAGAATGAATTCTGTTAATGGTGATGATGGTGGTAGAAGACTGATATCTACATAATGGTGGTGATGGTGGTAGAAGACTGATATCTACATAATAGTGGTGATGGTGGTAGAAGATGTTATCTACATAATGGTGGTGATGGTGATTAGAAGCTGATATCTAATAATGGTGGTGATGGTGGTAGGAAGAAGACTGATATCTACATAATAGTGGTGATGGTGGTAGAAGACTGATATCTTCATAATGGTGGTGATGGTGGTAGAAGACTGATATCTACATAATAGTGGTGATGGTGGTAGAGTCTGATATCTTAATATAGTGGTGCTGGTGTAGAAGATGATATCTACATAATGTGGTAGATGGTGGTAGAAGAATGATATATAATAATGGTGGTGATGGTGGTAGAAGACTGTATCTACATAATGGTGGTGAGGTGGTAGAAGACTGATATCTAACATAATAGTGGTTGATGGTGGTTAGAAGACTGATATCTACCATATGGTTGGTGATGGTGGTAGAAGACTGATATCTACATAATTGTGGTGATGGTGGTAGAAGACTGATATCTATTAATGGTGGGATGGTGGTAGAAGGGACTGATATCTACATATTGGTGACGTGAGGTGGATAGAAGACTGATAAGACTGATATCTACATAATGGTGGTGATGGTGGTAGATGACTGATATTACTATAATGGTGTTTGATGGTTGGTAAGAAGATGATGTCTACATAATTGGTGGTTGATGCGTGGTAGAAGACTGATCTATACATAATGGTGGTGATGGTGGTAGAAGACTGATATCTACATAATAGTGGTGATGGTGGTAGAAGACTGATATCTACATAATGGTGGTGATGGTGGTAGAAGACTGATATCTACATAATGGTGGTGTGGTGGTAGGAAGACCTGATATCTAATATAGTGGTGATTGGTGGTAGCAGACTGATATCTACATAATGGTGGTGATGGTGGTAGAAGTCTGATTATATACATAATAGTGGTGATGGTGGGTTAGAAGATGATATTACACTAATAGTGGTGATTGGTGGTAGAAGACTGATATCTACATAATGGTGGTGATGGTGGTAGAAGACTGATATCTACATAATGGTGGTGATGGTGGTAGAAGACTGATATCTACATAATGGTGGTGATGGATGGTTAGAAGATGATATCTAATTATGGTGGTGATGTTGGTAGAAGTACTGATATCTACATAATGGTGGTGATGGTGGTTAGAAGACTGATATCTCATAATAGTGGGATGGTGGTGAAGAACTGATATCTACATAATGGTGGTGATGGTGGTAGAAGACTGACAACATCAGGGATCTGGCTGCTTGTTTCTTGGCAGATTAGTAAGTCATGGGTTTGAGTCTCTGTCAGGCTGTTCCTCTTACCATTAAAATTATTTATTATTGAATGATTATAATCCATATATTATATATATATATTTTTATTTATATATATTATATATTATATATATATATATCATTATATATATATATAATATATATTATATTTAGATATATATATATATTATATATATATATAATATTATATATATATATATATTTATATATATATATAAAATATATATATTTATATTTAAATATATATTATATATATATTATATACTATATTTTTAATATAAATATATATATATATATATATATATTATATATAATATATATATTTATATATATATTATATACTATATATATATATATAATATATATATCAAATATATATATATATATATATAATATATATATTTATATATATTATATTATATATATATATATATATATATATATAATATATATATAAATATATATATATATATAAAAATATTATATATATATATATATATATATAAAAAATATAAATATATATATGTATACATACATATGTATATATTTCGTGCGATAGGTAAAACTTCCGATTTTGGCTTAAATTGCAACACTTTCTTGCCGAATAGGCAAGCCTAAAATTTCGGTGTATGGAATAATTTTCGCAAAATTCATTCTGAACCTACGAAAATAAAAAAGTTATTTCATTTTGTTTGGTTTATTAAAGTATTGTAAACTATGCTAAAAAATATAATTTAGTTGGATTAGTCTAAATTTATTGCTTGTTATATGTTAGGTAAGTTTTCTAAGGTTCTTTTGGAATACAAAATTATTAATTTTTACATTAACATAAATGAAAAAAATATATCTTTAAACGTACAGAGATAAGTTTTAAATGAGTTTTGTGATAATGACCAATTTTACTATACGGCACGACATTGATATATATAATCACTTCAGCCACAATGCCTAAACCTTTTTATTGTGTTTGTTGTGGGTGGTAGGTGTATGGGGGGGCGTGTATCCTGTGGTTGCATAGGTTCAAGTCACAGCTCCTGGGCCCTGAATCATTCACTGGTCGTACTAGGTCCACCATTCTCTGCTCTATGATCGGGTGTGTGTGAACTAGGTGATGGGTGGTAGAAGACTGTTTTACATAATGGTGAGTGATTGGTGGTTGATGACTGATATTCTACTTAATGGTGGTGATGTGGTTAGAAGATGATATCTACTTTATGGTGGTGAGGTGGTAGAAGACTGATTCACTACATAATGGTGTTGATGGTGGTAGAGAATGATATCGACTGACATGAGTGGTGATGGGTGGTAGAAGACTGATTTCTAATAATGGTGGTGATGGTGGTAGAAGACTGATATCTACATAATGGTGGTGATTGTGGTTAGAGGACTGATATCTACTAATGGTGGTGATGGTGGTAGGTAGGAAGACTGATATCTATAATGGTGGTGTTGGGGTAGTAAGACTGATGATCTTAATAAATGGCTGGTGAGGGTGGTAGAAGACTGATATCTTCATAATGGGGTGAATGGTGGTAGAAAGGGATGATATCTACATAATGGTGGTGATGGTGGTAGAAAGATGACTGATATCTACATACTGGTGGTGATGGTGGTAGGAGACGAATATCTACATATATGGTGGTGATGGTGGTAGGTAGAAGACTGATATCTACATAATGGTGGTGATGGTGGTAGAAGACTGATATCTACATAATGGTGGTGATGGTGGTAGAAGACTGATATCTACATAATGGTGGTGATGGTGGTAGAAGACTGATATCTACATAATGTTGGGTGATGGATGGTAGAAGACTGATATCGTCATAATGGTGGGATGGTGGTAGAAGACTGATATTCTACATAAATGGTGGTTCGATTGGGTGGTAGAAGACTGTTATCTACCATAATGGTGGTGATGGTGGTAGAAGATGATATCTACATAATGGTTGGGTGATGGTGGTAGAAGATTGATATCTACATAATGGTGGTGTTGGTGGTAGAAGACTGATATTACATCATCGGTGGTGATGATGGTAGAAGACTGATATTAACCATAATGGTGGTGATGGTGGTAGAAGACTTGACAATCTACATAATGGTGGTGAAGTGGATAGATAGACTGATGATCTACATAATGGTGGTGATGGTAGGTAGACGGTTTAGAGACTGATTCTACATAATGGTGGTGATGGTGGTAGAAGACTGATACTACATACATGGTGGTTGATGGTGGTAGAAGACTGATATCTATTAATGGTGGTGATGGATGGTAGAAGACTGATATCTACATAATGGTGGTGATGTGGTATAGAAGACTGATATCTACATAATGGTGGTTGATTGGTGGTAGATAGACTGACATCTTATAATGGTGGTGATGGTGGTTAGTAAGACTGATATGTCATAATGGTGGTGATGGTGGTAGAGACTGGCATATCTACATAATGGTGGTTGATGGTTGGTAGGAAGGACTGAAATCTACTATTGGGTGGTGATGGTGGTTAGAAGACTGATATCTTCATTATGGTGGTGATGGTGGTAGAAGACTGAACTACATAAATGGGTGGTGATGGTGTAAGAATGAATGATTTCTACCATAATGGTGGTGATGGTGGTAGAAGACAGGATATCTACATAATGGGGGTGATGGTGGTAGATGACTGATTTCTACATAATGGTGGTGATGGTGTAGAGACTGATATCTACATAATTGGTGGTGCATGGTGGTTGAGAGACTGATAATCTACATAATGGTGGTGATGGTGGTAGAAGGACTGATATCTACATAATTGGTGGTGATGGTTGGTAGAAGGACTGATATCTACATAATGGTGGTTGATTGGTGGAGCTAGATGACCTGATATCTACATAATGGTGGTGATGGTGGTTAGAAGACTGATATTACATAATGTTGGTGTTGGTGGTAGAAGACTGACATCTTCTTAATGGTGGTAGATGGTGGTAGATGACTGATTCTACATAATGGTGGTGATGGTGTAGAAAGATGACATCTACATAATGGTGCGTGATGGTGGAGAAGACTGATATCTACATTATGGTGGTGATGGTGGTAGAAGATGATATTACATAATGGTGGTGATGGAGGTAGAAGGACTGATATTACATAATGGTGGTGATGGTGGTAGAAGACTGGAATATCTACATAATTGGTGGTGATGGTGGTAGAAGATGCATCTACATAAAGGTGGTGATGGTAGGTAGACAGATGATATCTACATTATGGTGGTGATGGTGGAGAAGACTGACATCTACTTAATGGTGGTGATGGTGGTAGAAGACTTATTTGTGCTTAATGGTGGTGATGGTGGTAGTAGGGACTAATATCTACAATAATGGGGGTGATGGTGGTAGAAGAACTGATATCTAATAATGGTGGTGATGGTGGTAGAACGATGATTCTACATAATGGTGGTGTGGTGGTAGAAGACTGATACTCTACATAATGGTGGTGATGGTGGTAGAAGGACTGATATCTCATAATGTGGTGGATGGATGGTGAAGACTGATATTACATAATGGTGGTGATGGTGGTTGAGACTGATATCTACATAATGGTGGTGTGGTGTTTAAGACTGAATATCTACCTAATGGTGGTGATGGTGGATCTAGAAGACTGATATCTACTTAATGGTGGTTGGTGGTGGTTAAAGACGATTTCTACATAATGGTGGTGATGGATGGTAGAAGCTGATATCTAATAATGGTGGTGATGGTGGTAGAAGACTGATATCTCATATGGTGGTTGATGGTGGTAGAAGATGATATCTAAATACATGGTGTGATGGTGGTAGAAGACTGATATCTACATAATGGTGGTGATGGTGGTAGAAGACTGATATCTTCATAATGGTGGTGATGGTGGTAGAAGACTGATATCTACATAATGGTGGTGATGGTGGTAGAAGACTGATATCTTACATAATGGTGTGTGATGGTTTGGTAGAAGGACTGATATCTAATAGTGGTGGTGATGGTGTAGAGGACTGATATCTACATAATGGTGGTGATGGTGTAGATAGAGAAGACTGATATCTACATAATGGTGGTCGATGGTGTTAGAAGACCTATATTACTTAATGGTGGGGATGGTAGGTTAGAGACTGGATATCTACTAATGGTGGTGTGGTGGTAGAAGACTGATATCTTACATACTGGTGGTGATGGTGGTAGAAGGGACTGGATATCTACCATAATGGTGGTGATGGTGGTTAGAAGGATGATATCTACATATTGGTGAGTGATGGTGGTGGTCGAATGACTGATATCTACATAATGGTGGTGTGGTGGTAGAAGGACTGATATTCATATTGGTCGGAGATGGTGTTAGAAGACTGATATCTACATATTGGTGGTGTTGGTGGTAGAATGGACTGATTACTATCATAATGGTGGTGATGGTGGTAGAAGACTCGATATTTCATAATGGTGTTGATGGTCGGGTAGTAGACTGATATCTACATAATGGTGTGGTGTTGGTGGTTGAAGACTGTATCTACTAATGGTGGTGATGGTGTTAGAAGACTGATATCTACATAATGGTGGTGATGGTGGTAGAAGACTGATATCTACATAATGGTGGTGATGGTGGTAGAAGACTGATATCTACATAATGGTGGTGATGGTGGTAGAAGACTGATATCTACATAATGGTGGTGATGGTGGTAGAAGACTGATATCTACATAATGGTGGTGATGGTGGTAGAACGACTGATATACATAATGTGGTGATGGTGGTAGAAGTGATATCTACATATTGGATGGTGATGGTGGATTAGAAGACTGATATCTACTTATGGTGGTGATGGTTGGTAGAAGATGACATCTACATATTGGTGGTGATGGTGGTAGAGATGATATCTAAATATGGTGGTGATGGTGGTAGAAGTCTGAAATCTTACATAATGGTGGATGATGGTGGTAGGAGACTGATATGGTACATATGGTGGCAGTGATGGTGTAGAAGTCTGATATCTACAATTAATGGTGGTGAGGTGGTATGAAGACTGATATCTACATAATGGTGGTGATGGTGGTTAGAAAGGATGTTATCTACATATATGGTGGTGTTGGTGGTTAGGAAGATGATATATACATAATGGTGCGGGATTGGTGGTAGAAGAATGATATCTACATAATGGTGGTGATGGTGGTAGAAGACTGATATCTACATAATGGTGGTGATGGTGGTAGAAGACTGATATCTACATAATGGTTGGTGATGGTGTAGAAGACTGATATCTACATAATGGTGGTTGATTTGGTGGGTAGAAGAATGATATCTTCATAATGGGTGATTGATGGTGGTAGACGTGACTGATATCTACATTATGGTGGTGAGGTGGTAGAAGAATGATATCTACATAATGTGGGATGGTGGTAGAAGATGAATATCTACCATTAATGGTGGTGATGGTGGTAGAAGATGAAATCTAATAATGGTGGTGATGGTGGTAGAAGACTGATATCTACATATGGTGTGTGTGGTTGGTTTAGAGACTGTAATAATCATATGGGGGATGATGGTGGTGAAGAACTGATATCTACTTAATGGTGGTGATGGTGGGTTAGAAGACTGATATTCTTCATAATGGTGTGATGGTGGTAGAAGACTGTTATCTACATAATGGTGTTGATGGTGGTAAGAGACTGGACATCTTCTAATGGTGTGATGGTGGTATAGAAGACTGATTCTAATAATGGTGGTGATGGTGTGGTAGAAGACTGACATTCTACATATGGTGGTGAATGGTGGTAGAGGGACTGCATCTACATAATGGTGGTGATGGTGGGTAGAAGACTGATATTACTTATGGTGGTGATGGGGTAGAAGACTGTATTTCATAATTGGTGGGTGATGGTGTAGATGACTGATTATACCATAATGGTGGTGATGGTGGTAGAAGACTGATATCTTCCATAATGGTGGTGATTGTGGGTTAGAAGGACTGATAATCTCATAATGGTCGGTGTGATGTGGTTAGAAGACTGATACTTAAGAATGGCCCCCCCCCCCCAACCACCCCCCCCCCCCCTGGGGAGGGCCGGTGGTGTGGTGTAGAATGACTGATATCTAAATAATGGTGGTGATGGTGTAGATAGAAGGGACTGATATCTACATAATGGTGGTGATGGTGGAGAAGACCTATATCTTCTTAATGGTGGTGATGGTGGTGAAGACTGACTATCTACCATAATGGTGGTCGAATGGTGGTTAGAAGTCTGATATCTACTTAATGGTGGTGATGGTGGTTAGATGACTGATATCGACATAATGGTGTGATGGTGGTAGAAAGACTGATATTACCATAATGGGGTGTGATGGTGGTTAGATGAATGATTTTACATAATGTTGGTGATGGTGGTAGAAGACTGATATCTACATAATGGTGGTGAGGGTGGTAGAAGATGTTATCTAAATAATTGGTGGGATCGTGGTAGAAGACTGATATCTACATAATGGTGGTGGATGGTGGTAGAAGACTGTTATCTTCATAATGGTGGTGATAGGTGGTTGAGATGATATCTACATAATGGTGGTGATGGTGGTAGAAGACTTATATCTACATAATGGTGGTGATGGTGGTAGATGGACTGATATTCTAATAATGGTGGTGTGGTGTAGAAGACTGATATCTACATATAATGGTGGTCGTTGGTGGTAGAAGACTGGATATCTACATAATGTGGTGGATGGTGGTAGAGACTGATATATACATAATGGTGGTGATGGTGGTAGAAGACTGATAATCTACATAATGGCTGGTCGATGGTGGTAGAAGACTGATTTCCGACATAATGGTGGTGATGGTGGTAGAAGACTGATTATCTTACATAATTGGTGGTGTGGTGGGTTAAGAAGACTGATATCTACATTATGGTGGTGATTGGTGGTAGAAGATGATATCTTACATAATGGGGTGATGGTGGTAGAAGGACTGAAATCTACATAATGGTGGTGATGGTGGTAGAAGGACTGATATCTAATAATGGTGAGCGTGATGGTGTAGAGGACTGATATCTACATAATTGGTGGTGATGGTGGAGAGGACGCATCTACATATGGTGGTGATGGTGTAGAAGACTGATCACTACATAATGGTGGTGATGGTGGTAGAAGATCTGATATCTACATAATGTGTGTGTGGTGGTTGAAGACTGATATATACTTAATGGTGGTGATGGTGGGTAGAAGACTGATATTTACATTTATGGTGGTGATGGTGGTAGAAGGACTGATATTAATTAATGGTGGTGATGGTGGGTAGATGACTGATATCTACATAATGGTTGGTGTTGGGTGGTATAGATGTCTGACATTCTACATAATGGTGGTTGATGGTGGTAGAAGACTGATTGTCATAATGGTGGTGATGGTGTAGAAGACTGAAATCTTACCATAATGGTGGTGATGGTGGTAGAAGTACTGATTTCTCTATAATGGTGGTTGATGATGGTAGAAGACTGATATCCTACATAATGGTGGTGATGGTGGTAGAAGACTGATTATCTTATAAATTGGTCGGTGATGGTGGTAGAAGATGATATCTTCATTAATGGTGGTGATGGTTGGTGGTAGAAATAGAAGGCACTGATATTCTACATAATTGTTGGTAGATGGTGGTAGAAGATGGATATCTTTCATATTGTGTTGATGGTGGTTAGAAGGACTGATATCTACATATGGTGGTTGAATGGTGGTAGAAGACTGATATCTACATAATGGTGGTGATGGTGGTAGAAGACTGATATCTACATAATGGTGGTGATGGTGGTAGAAGACTGATATCTACATAATGGTGGTGATGGTGGTAGAAGACTGATATCTACATAATGGTGGTGATGGTGGTAGAAGACTGATATTCTACAATAAAGTTGGTGATTGTTGTAGAAGACTGACATATACATAATGAGTGGTGATGGTGGTAGAGACTGATATCAAATAATGGGTGGTGTTGGTGCGTAGAAGACTGACATCTACAATAATGGTGGTTGACTGGTGGTGTGGAATGAAATCTAAATTTTGGTGGTTTGATTGTTGGTTAGAAGACTGATATCTACATAATGGTGGTGATGTGGTAGAGATAGAAGATACTGATATCTATCATAATGGTGGTGCATGGTGGTAGAAGATGATCTCTACATAATGGTGGTGATGGTGGTAGAGACTGACATCTACTTAAGGTGGGTGATGGTGTTGAAGTCTGATAATCTACTAATGGTGGTGATGGTGGTAGAAGACTGACATCTACAGAATGGTGGTGATGGTGGATAGAAGACTGATCTGTAAATAATGGTGGTGTTGGTGGTAGAAGACTGATATCTACTATAATGGTGGCTCGATGGTGGTTAGAAGACTGATACTACATAGTGGTGGTGATGGTCGGTAGAAGACTGATATCTACCTAATCGGTGGTGATGGTGTAGAATAAGAGATGATATTCTACCTATAATGGTGGTGATGGAAGGTAGAAGACTGATATCTACATAATCGGTGGTGATGGTGTAGAAGACTGATATATACTTATGGTTGGTGATGGTGGTTAGAAGAATGATATCTACCAATAAGGTAGTGATGGTGGTTGAAGACTGATATCTTAATAATGGTTGGTGATGGTGTAGAAGACTGATATCTACATAATGGTGGTGATGGTGGTAGAAGATGATATCTACTTAATGGTGGATGATGGTTGCGTAGAAGACTGATATCTTACATAATGGTGGTGATGGTGGTAGAAGACTGCTATCTACATAATGGTGGTGATGGTGGTAGAAGTTGGATATCTACATAAGGTGGTGTGATGGGTGGTAGAAGGATGATATTACATAATGGTGGTTTTGGTGGGTAGAAGACCTGTATATCATACTATTGGTGGTGATGGTGGTTTAGAGAACTGAATATCTACATAAGGTGGTGGATGGTGTAGGAGACTGATAATCTAACATACTGGTGTGGTGTGGGCCGTATAGAAGACTTGATATCTCATAATGGTGGTGATGGTGGTAGAAGACTGATATCTACATAATGGTGGTGATGGTGGTAGAAGACTGATATCTTCATAATGGTGGTGATGGTGGTAGTAGATGACTGATATATACATAATGTGGTGATAGGTGGTCAGAAGACTGATATCTACATAATGGTGGGTGAGGGTGCGTAGAGACTGATATCAACATATGGTGGTTGATGGTGGTAGGAAGACTGATATCTACCATTAATGGTGGTGATGGTGGTAGATGACTGATATCTACATAATGGTGGTGATGGTGGTAGAAGACTGATATCTATATAATGGTGGTGATGGTGGTAGAAGACTGATATCTACATAATGGTGGTGATGGTGGTAGAAGACTGATATCTACATAATGGTGGTGATGGTGGTAGAAGACTGATATCTACATAATGGTGGTGATGGTGGTAGAAGACTGATATCTACATAATGGTGGTGATGGTGGTAGAAGACTGATATCTTCATAATGGTGGTGATGGTGGTAGAAGACTGATATCTACATAATGGTGGTGATGGTGGTAGAAGACTGATATCTTCATAATGGTGGTGATGGTGGTAGAAGACTGATATCTACATAATGGTGGTGATGGTGGTAGAAGACTGATATCTACATAATGGTGGTGATGGTGGTAGAAGACTGATATCTACATAATGGTGGTGATGGTGGTAGAAGACTGATATCTACATAATGGTGGTGATGGTGGTAGAAGACTGATATCTACATAATGGTGGTGATGGTGGTAGAAGACTGATATCTACATGGTGGTGATAGGTGGTTTAGAAGACTGTTATCTACTAATGGTGGTGATTGGTGGTAGAAAGACTGATATATACTTAAAGGTGGTTTGATGGTGGTAGAAAGACTGACCTCCTACATAAATGGTGGTGATGGTGGTTGAAACTGATATCTACATAATGGTGGTGTTGGTGCGTAGAAGGACTGAATCTACATAATGGAATGGTGATGGTGGTAGAAGACTGATATATACCTAATGGGTGGTGATGGTGGAGAAGGACTAGATATCTACCATAATGGTGGTGATGGTGGTAGAGACTGATATCTACATAATGGTGGTGATGGTGGTAGAAGACTGATATCTACATAATGGTGGTGATGGTGGTAGAAGACTGATATCTACATAATGGTGGTGATGGTGGTAGAAGACTGATATCTACATAATGGTGGTGATGGTGGTAGAAGACTGATATCTACATAAGGTGTAGTTGATGGTGGTAGAAGAATGATATCTATACATAATGGTGGTGATGGGGAGAAGACTGATATCTACATAAATGTTGGTGATGGTGGTAGATTGACTGATATTACTATAAATGGTGGTGATTGGTGGTAAGAAGACTGATCTCTACATATGGTGGTTGATGGTGGTAGAAAGACTGGATTAATATACCATAATGGTGGTGTGGTGGTTTAGACGACTGATATCTACATAATGGTGGTGATGGTGGTAGAAGACTGATATCTACATAATGGTGGTGATGGTGGTAGAAGACTGATATCTACATAATGGTGGTGGGATGGGATGGTAGAAGAACTGATTATCTACATAATGGTGGTGATGGTGGTTTAGAAGACTGATATTAACATTATATGTGGTGATGGTGGTGAAGACTGATATTACATAATGGTGGTTGATGGTGGTAGAAGACTGATATCTACATAATGTGGTGATGGTGGGTAGAAGACTGATATCTGCATAATGGTGGTGAATGGTGGTAGAAGATGGATATTACATTAATGGTGGTGATGGTGGTTAGAAGCCTGATATATACATATTCGTGGTTGATGGTGGTGAAGGACTGATATCTACATAATGGTGGTTGATGGTGGTTGTGATGATATGTTACTTATGGTGGTGAGGTGGGTAGAAGACTGATATCTACATAATGGTGGTGATCGGTGGTAGAGAAGATATCTACATTAATGGTGGTGATGGTGGTATGAAGTCTGATATCTACATAATGGTGGGTGATGGGTGGTAGAAGATGATATCCTACATAAGGTGGTGATGGTGGGTAGAAGATTGATATCTACATAATGGTGGTAGATGGTGGTAGTAAGGAATGATTCTACTAATGTGGTGATGGAGTGGTAGAAGACCTGATATCTCCATAATGGTGGTGTGATGGATGGTAGAAGACTGATTTCTACCTAATGGATGTTGATGGTGGTAGAAGATGACTATCTAATAATGGTGGTGATGGATGGTAGAAGCTGATATACTCCATAATGGTGGTGATGGTGGTTAGAAGACTGGATTCTACATAATGGTGCGGTGATAGGTGTAGAAGATGATAGCTACATAATGGTGGTGATGGTGGTAGAAGACTGATATCTACATAATGGTGGTGGATGGTGGTAGTAGATGATTCTCTACATTAATGGATGGTGATGGTGGTAGAAGAATGATATTAGACATTATGGTTGGTGATGGTGGTAGAAGACTGAATCTACATAATGGTGGGTGATGGTGGTTGGTAGAAGACTGATATCTACATTAATTGGTGGTGATGGGTTGGTTAGAAGACCTGATATCTACTATGGAGGTGATGATGGTTGGTAGAGACTGATATTACATTAATGGTGGTTGGTTTGGTCGTAGAAGATGATATTACATTATTGGTGGTGATGGTTTGGTAGATGACTGATATTACATAATGGTGTGTTGATGGTGTAGAAGTACTGATATCTACCATAATGCGATGGGCGATGGTGGTAGAAGTCTGATATATAGTAATGGTGGTGATGGTGGAGAGACTGTATTTCTACATTATGGTTGTGTGATGGTGGTTAGAAGCTATATCTACAATAAATGGTGGTTGATGGTGGATAGAAGACTGATATCTTCATAAAGGTGGTGTGGTGGTAGAAGAATTATATCTTATAAAGGGTTGGTGTTGGTGGTAGAGACTGATATATAAACATAATGGTGGTGATGGGGTAGAGACTGATTCGGACATAATGGATGGTGATGGGGTGGTAGCAGACTGAAAATACATAATGTTGGTGTTGGTGGTAGAGATGATATCGACATAATGGTGGTGCATGGTGGTAGAGACAGCTTTCGACATAATGGTGGTGATGGTGGGTTAGAAAGATGATTATCCTCATAATGTTGGATGATGGTGGTAGAAGACCTGATATCTACATATGGTGGTGATGGTGGTAGAAGACTGATATCTACATAATGGTGGTGATGGTGGGGAGAAGACTGATATTACATAATGGTGGTATGGTGGTTGAAGATGATATTTACATATATGGGTGGTGATGGTGGTAGCAGACTTGATATCTACATAATGGTGGTTGATGGTGTAGCAGGACTGTATCTACCATAATGGTGGTGATGGTGGTAGAAGACTGATATCTACATAATGGTGGCTGAATGGAGTAGAAGACTGATATTCATAATGGTCGGTGATCGGTGTAGAAGACTGATATCTACATAATGGTGGTGATGGTGAGTACGAAGACTGATAGCTACATAATGGTGGATGGATGGGTGGTAGAAGACTGATATCTACATAATGGTGGTGATGGTGGTAGAAGGGACTGATATCTACATAATGGTGTGATGGTGGTAGGAAGACTGAATTACATAATGGTGGTGATGGTGGTAGAAGACTGATATCTACATAATGGTGGTGATGGTGGTAGAAGACTGACATCTACATAATGGTGGTGATGGTGGTAGAAGACTGATATCTACATTATGGTGGTGATGGTGGTAGACGCACTGATACTACATTAATGGTGGTGATGGTGGTAAGAAGGAATGGATTTCTACATAATGGTGGTGTTGGTGTAGTAAGACTGATTTCTACATATTGGTGGTGATTGGTGGTTAGGAAGTCTGATATCTAATAATGGGGTGATCGGTGGGAGACCGAACTGATATCTACATAATGGTGGTGATGGTGGTAGAGACTGGAATCTATAATGGTGGTGGATGGTGGGAGAAGAACTGATATCTACATAATGGTGGTGATGGTGGTAGAAGATTGATATCTACATAATGGTGGTGAATAGGTGGGTAGAAGACTGATATCTACATAATTGGTGGTGTTGGTGGTAGAAGACTGATATCTACATAATGTGTGGTGATGGTGGTTAGAAGATGTTATCTTCATTATGGTGCGTGATGGTGGTTAGAAGCTGATATCTACATAATGGTGGTGATGGTGTAGAAGATGATATCTACATCAATGGTGGTGATGGTGGTAGTGAAGACTGATATTCTATCATAATGGTGGCTTGATGGTTGGTAGGAAGACTGATATCTGCATATTGGTGGTGATGGTGGGTAGAGACTGATATATTCATAATGGTGGGTGATGGTGGTTAGAAGACTGATATCCTACATAATGGTGGTGATGGTGGGTAGACGATGATATTGACTAATTGGTTGGTGATGGTGGTAGAAGACTGTATCTAAATAATGGTGGTGATGGTGGTTGAAGATGATATCGACATAATGGTGGTGATGAAGGTCAGGTAGAAGATGATATCTACATAATGGTGGTGATGGTGGTAGAGACTGATATCTACATAATGGTGGTGATGGTGGTAGAAGACTGATATCTACATAATGGTGGTGATGGTGGTAGAAGACTGATATCTACATAATGGTGGTGATGGTGGTAGAAGAATGATTATACATAATGGTTGGGTGATGGTAGGTAGGAAGACTGATATCTAACATAATGGTGGGATGGTGGTAGATGACTGATCTCTAAACATTATGGTGGTGATGGTGGTAGAAGACTGATATCTACCATTATGGTGGTGATTGTTGGTAGAACGACTGTATCTACATAATGGTGGTGATGGTGGTAGAAGACTGATATCTACATAATGGTGGTGATGGTGGTAGAAGACTGATATCTACATAATGGTGGTGATGGTGGTAGAAGACTGATATCTACATAATGGTGGTGATGGTGGTAGAAGACTGATATCTACATAATGGTGGTGATGGTGGTAGAAGACTGATATCTACATAATGGTGGTGATGGTGGTAGAAGACTGATATCTACATAATGGTGGTGATGGTGGTAGAAGACTGATATCTACATAATGGTGGTGATGGTGGTAGAAGACTGATATCTACATAATGGTGGTGATGGTGGTAGAAGACTGATATCTACATAATGGTGGTGATGGGATGGTAGAAGACTGATATTCTTCATATAGTGGTGATGGTGGTAGAAGTCTGATTCTACATATGGTGTGATGGTGGTAGAGACTGATTTCTACATAATGGTGGTGATGGTGAGTAGAGACTGATATCTAACATTAATAGTGGTGATGGTTGGGGTAGAAGACTGATATCTACATAAATGGTGTTGATGGTGGTTAGAAAGACTGATATTACCATCAATAGTGGTGCTGGTGGTAGAAGACTGAATCTAATATGGTGGTGATGGTGGTGAAGGACTGATATTATTAATAGTGGTGATGGTGGTAGAAGACTGATATCTACATATTGGTGGTGATGGTGGTAGAAGCTGATATTACTTAATAGTGGTGATCGGTGGTAGAAGACTGATATTACATAATGGTGGTGTGGTGGTAGAAGACTGATATCTACATAATGGTGTGATGGTGGTAGAAGACTGATATTACCATCATGGTGGTGATGGTAGGATAGAAGACTGATATCTAATAATGGTGGTGATGGGGGTAGAAAGATTATCTAATAATGGTGGTGGGGAGGGTGGTTGAAGATGATATCTACATATGGATGGTGATGTGTGGTAGAGATGATATCTACCATATAGTGGTGATGGTGGTAGAAGCCTGATATTACATAATGGTGGTGATGGGGGTTAGAAGACTGATATTCTACATAATGGTGCGAATGGTGGTAGAAGACTGATATCTACATAATGGTGGTGCATGGTGGATAGGAAGGACTGCATATCTACATAATGGTGGTGGATGGTGGTAGAAGAATGAATTCTGTTAATGGTGATGATGGTGGTAGAAGACTGATATTACATAATGGTGGTGATGGTGGTAGAGACTGATATCTACATAATAGTGGTGATGGTGGTAGCAAGATGTTATCTACATAATGGTGGTGATGGTGATTAGAAGCTGATATCTAATAATGGTGGTGATGGTGGTAGGAAGAAGACTGATATCTACATAATAGTGTGGTGATGTGTAGAAGACTGATATCTTCATAATGGTGTGATGGTGGTAGAAGACTGATATCTACATAATAGTGGTGATGGTGGTAGAGTCTGATATCTTAATATAGTGGTGCTGGTGTAGAAGATGATATCTACATAATGTGGTAGATGGT
This sequence comes from Cherax quadricarinatus, assembly GCF_026875155.1. NCBI lineage: Eukaryota > Metazoa > Arthropoda > Malacostraca > Decapoda > Parastacidae > Cherax > Cherax quadricarinatus. The sequence goes on along the minus strand of NC_069451.1, from coordinate 24,255,069 downwards.
GGTAGAAGAATGATATATAATAATGGTGGTGATGGTGGTAGAAGACTGTATCTACATAATGGTGGTGAGGTGGTAGAAGACTGATATCTAACATAATAGTGGTTGATGGTGGTTAGAAGACTGATATCTACCATATGGTTGGTGATGGTGGTAGAAGACTGATATCTACATAATGGTGGTGATGGTGGTAGAAGACTGATATCTATATAATGGTGGGATGGTGGTAGAAGGGACTGATATCTACATATTGGTGACGTGAGGTGGATAGAAGACTGATAAGACTGATATCTACATAATGGTGGTGATGGTGGTAGATGACTGATATTACTATAATGGTGTTTGATGGTTGGTAAGAAGATGATGTCTACATAATTGGTGGTTGATGCGTGGTAGAAGACTGATCTCTACATAATGGTGGTGATGGTGGTAGAAGACTGATATCTACATAATAGTGGTGATGGTGGTAGAAGACTGATATCTACATAATGGTGGTGATGGTGGTAGAAGACTGATATCTACATAATGGTGGTGTGGTGGTAGGAAGACCTGATATCTAATATAGTGGTGATTGGTGGTAGCAGACTGATATCTACATAATGGTGGTGATGGTGGTAGAAGTCTGATTATATACATAATAGTGGTGATGGTGGGTTAGAAGATGATATTACACTAATAGTGGTGATTGGTGGTAGAAGACTGATATTCTAAATAATAGTGTGATGGTGGTAGATGACTGATATCTAATAATGGTGGTGGATGGTGGTAGAAGACTGATATCTACATAATGGTGGAGATGGATGGTTAGAAGATGATATCTAATTATGGTGGTGATGTTGGTAGAAGTACTGATATCTACATAATGGTGGTGATGGTGGTTAGAAGACTGATATCTCATAATAGTGGGATGGTGGTGAAGAACTGATATCTACATAATTGGTGGTGATGGTGGTAGGAAGACTGACAACATCAGGGATTGGCTGCTTGTTTCTAGGCAGATTAGTAAGTCATGGGTTTGAGTCTCTGTCAGGCTGTTCCTTTTACCATTAAAATTATTTATTATTGAATGATTATAATCCATATATTATATATATATATTTTTATTTATATATATTATATATTATATATATATATATCATTATATATATATATAATATATATTATATTTAGATATATATATATATTATATATATATATAATATTATATATATATATATATTTATATATATATATAAAATATATATATTTATATTTAAATATATATTATATATATATTATATACTATATTTTTAATATAAATATATATATATATATATATATATTATATATAATATATATATTTATATATATATTATATACTATATATATATATATAATATATATATCAAATATATATATATATATATATAATATATATATTTATATATATTATATTATATATATATATATATATATATATATAATATATATATAAATATATATATATATATAAAAATATTATATATATATATATATATATATAAAAAATATAAATATATATATGTATACATACATATGTATATATTTCGTGCGATAGGTAAAACTTCCGATTTTGGCTTAAATTGCAACACTTTCTTGCCGAATAGGCAAGCCTAAAATTTCGGTGTATGGAATAATTTTCGCAAAATTCATTCTGAACCTACGAAAATAAAAAAGTTATTTCATTTTGTTTGGTTTATTAAAGTATTGTAAACTTATCTAAAATATAATTAGTTGGATTAGTCTAAATTTAATTGCGCTTGTTATAATGTTAGGTAAGTTTTCTAAGGTTCTTTTGGTACAAAATTATTAATTTTTACATTAACATAAATGAAAAAAATATATCTTTAAACGTACAAGAGAAAATTTTAAATGAGTTTTTGATAACTGACCAATTTTACCTATTCGGCACGACATTGTATATATAATCACTCAGCCACAAATGCCTAAAACCTTTTTATTGTGTTTGTTGTGGGGTGGTAGGTGTATGGGGGGGGGCGTGTACTCTGTGGTTGCATAGGTCAAGTCACAGCTCCTGGCCCTGACTCTTCACTGGTCGCTACTAGGTCCACACACTCCCTGCTCTATGATCGTGTCGTGTGTAACTATAACATAAGTTGCTTTAAAAGCTCTTTCAAAGGTGTACATGGTGACAACTGAAGCTTCTCCCGCAAGATGTCTCTTATCAACCTCGGTATTGAACATTAAAATGGTATAAAATACCGACACATATGCAACAGTCAGGTATCTTTATTTCGAAACGTTTCGCCTACACAGTAGGCTTCTTCAGTCGAGTACAGAAAAGTTGATAGAAGCAGAAGATACTTGAAGACGATGTAATCAGTCCATCACCCTTAAAGTTTTGAGGTGGTCAGTCCCTCAGTCTGGAGAAGAGCATTGTTCCGTTGTCTTAAACAATATGAAGTTGAAGTGACAGGATGGAGCCTTTATATAGTGCCAGGAGGTGAGACGGAGGTTGGTTTGGGAGGGCAGGTCCCTCTGAAGAAGCCTACTGTGTAGGCGAAACGTTTCGAAATAAAGATACCTAACTGTTGCATATGTGTCTTACCTAACAATCTGTCGGTATTTTATACCATTTTAATGTTCATTCTGTCAGACACTGCAACAGAAGGGTATCTTGGTACAGACCATCAACTTCGACCTCTACTAGTGAGAACGGCTGGGTTTGAGAGGGACCTGCCCTCCCAAACCAACCTCCGTCTCACCTCCTGGCACTATATAAAGGCTCCATCCTGTCACTTCAACTTCATATTGTTTCAGACAACGGAACAATGCTCTTCTCCAGACTGAGGGACTGACCACCTCAAAACTTTAAGGGTGATGGACTGATTACATCGTCTTCAAGTATCTTCTGCTTCTATCAACTTTTCTGTACTCGACTGAAGAAGCCTACTGTGTAGGCGAAACGTTTCGAAATAAAGATACCTGACTGTTGCATATGTGTCTTACCTAACAACCTCGGTATTGCTACACCGTGGATCCTTCACTCTTATTTTTGGTCCCTGAGTCTGAGATCCAGATATCATATCTAATCATTTAACTTTGTTCACATTGAAAATGACAGATGACCACTTTGCAGCTCCTGGTCTGGTAGGCAACACTTATCATTGATTGACCTTGTACTCTTAGTATTTTAAGCAGCGTCCAATATACCAGTGTGTCATTCTCAGTAACCGCAGAACACTGTGGAGGAACGAATGTTATAAAATCTAACGTTCAGTGTTGCGTTTTGTGGATGAAGATCTGCGAGGTTCATAGCATTTATTGAGGAGGTAAATGCAGGCACTGGAGGCCCCCAGAGTGCCCGGAGGCAACACTGGAGGCCCCAGAGTGCCCGGAGGCAACACTGGAGGCCCCCAGAGTGCCCGGAGGCAACACTGGAGGCCCCCAGAGTGCCCGGAGGCAACACTGGAGGCCCCCAGAGTGCCCGGAGGCAACACTGGAGGCCCCCAGAGTGCCCGGAGGCAACACTGGAGGCCCCCCAGAGTGCCCGGAGGCAACACTGGAGGCCCCCAGAGTGCCCGGAGGCAACACTGGAGGCCCCCAGAGTGCCCGGAGGCAACACTGGAGGCCCCCAGAGTGCCCGGAGCAACACTGGAGGCCCCCAGAGTGCCCGGAGGCAACACTGGAGGCACCCAGAGTGCCCGGAGGCAACACTGGAGGCACCCAGAGTGCCCGGAGGCAACACTGGAGGCCCCAGAGTGCCCGGAGGCAACACTGGAGGCCCCAGAGTACCGAGAGGCGGCACACTGGAGGCACCTTTGCAGGGAGTCAGAAAGGCTCGTCTACATTGTGTCACCAGCATTCATTAAAGAGCCGTCGACATCATCTTCCCCAGAGTGTAAATGGAAACGTTTTACTGACGAAAGTAGTGTTTGATGACACAAGAGTGTTTGATGACACAAGAGTGTTTGATGACACAAGAGTGTTTGATGACACAAGAGGCATTGTATCCAATGCTCCCATCACTGCTACCACGTGGGACAAGGTCGTCATGGTATCCAATGCTCCCATCACTGCTACCACGTGGGACAAGGTCGTCATGGTGACACAGAAGACTGCAGTGCGGTGATATGAGCATTTATCATTAGATACTAACAGGGTGCATTAGGTATCCCTCTTGTAATGTTGACAAACATGTTCGTGCAAGCAATTGTGGCACGACTGAGTGATCTTCCCTTTAAGACAAGAAATCTTTGAAGATTATTGAAAGAACAGATCTTTGGGAACTCTGGCCCTTGTGGTTTAGCGTTTTTTTTATAATAATAATAATAATAATAATAATAATAATAATTTGGGAACTCTGGTGCGGTGCATATTTGTTTATTTAGCAAAACTGGACAAATCAGCAATGTGCTACTACCCTTCTGGAATATGGAGATTACTTAGTTTCCTTTGTATTGTATCACACAGGATGGGTTACAGTACCACAGGGTCCCCCAAAGTGGTCAGTATCGACCCTTAGGGGTCGATGGGACTATCGAAGGGGTCGATAAATGGCTGGGGGTCAAAAGGGGGTCAGTAAATGTCTGTGGTCGTGCTTTGCGTTGTGTATCTGTGACCTTCTGCCCCTCCCCCCTTATCTGTGTCATCTCACCATCAAATATCAGTGACCTTGTTGACGGTCGTCAGATACATCATTACTATCACCAACTTCACTTTTATGTTAAATCTTATATTTTTCTTTATTTAAATGTTACCTATTTTTTGTGAGATTATCCATTATTCGTAGTACTATTAGTTAAAGTTCCATTTATTGAATTATTTTTGTGTTTTGATGAATAGTCTGAAACTTGATGAATGTGTTGATGAATTGAAGAGTTTAGGGACCACTGGGATACATAGAGAGCGAGTGTCCTGTGCTGGGACAGGTGACCACCAGTGTCAACACTCACTGTGCCACAGCTAGCACTACGTATGAAAGAATCAAAGTGACTGACAACACTGGGAGATGAGAGACAACACTGGGAGATGAGAGACAACACTGGGAGATGAGAGACAACACTGGGAGACGAGAGACAACACTGGGAGATGACTGACAACACTGGGAGATGAGAGACAACACTGGGAGATGACTGACAACACTGGGAGATGAGAGACAACACTGGGAGATGACTGACAACACTGGTGATGACTGACAACACTGGGAGATGAGAGACAACACTGGGAGATGACTGACAACACTGGGAGATGAGAGACAACACTGTGAGATGACTGACAACACTGGGAGATGAGAGACAACACTGGGACATGACTGACAACACAGGGAGATGAGAGACAACACTGCGAGATGACTGACAACACTGGGAGATGAGAGACAACACTGGGAGATGAGAGACAACACTGGGAGATGAGAGACAACACTGGGAGATGAGAGACAACACTGGGAGATGAGAGACAACACTGGGAGATGAGAGACAACACTGGGAGATGAGAGACAACACTGGGAGATGAGAGACAACACTGGGAGATGAGAGACAACACTGGGAGATGAGAGACAACACTGGGAGATGAGAGACAACACTGGGAGATGAGAGACAACACTGGGAGATGAGAGACAACACTGGGAGATGAGAGACAACACTGGGAGATGAGAGACAACACTGGGAGATGAGAGACAACACTGGGAGATGAGAGACAACACTGGGAGATGAGAGACAACACTGGGAGATGAGAGACAACACTGGGAGATGAGAGACAACACTGGGAGATGAGAGACAACACTGGGAGATGAGAGACAACACTGGGAGATGAGAGACAACACTGGGAGATGAGAAACAACACTGGGAGATGAGAGACAACACTGGGAGATGAGAGACAACACTGGGAGATGAGAGACAACACTGCGAGATGACTGACAACACTGGTGATGACTGACAACACTGGGAGATGAGAGACAACACTGGGAGATGACTGACAACACTGGTAGATGACTGACAACACTGGGAGATGACTGACAACACTGGGAGATGACTGACAACACTGGGAGATGAGAGACAACACTGTGAGATGACTGACAACACTGGGAGATAACTGACAACACTGGTAGATGACTGACAACACTGGTAGATGACTGACAACACTGGGAGATGACTGACAACACTGGGAGATGACTGACAACACTGGTAGATGACTGACAACACTGGGAGATGAGAGACAACACTGGGAGATGACTGACAACACTGGTAGATGACTGACAACACTGGGAGATGACTGACAACACTGGGAGATGACTGACAACACTGGTAGATGACTGACAACACTGGGAGATGAGAGACAACACTGGGAGATAACTGACAACACTGGTGATGACTGACAACACTGGGAGATGACTGACAACACTGGTAGATGACTGACAACACTGGTAGATGAGAGACAACACTGGGAGATGACTGACAACACTGGTAGATGACTGACAACACTGCGAGATGAGAGACAACACTGGGAGATGAGAGACAACACTGGGAGATGACTGACAACACTGGTAGATGACTGACAACACTGGGAGATGAGAGACAACACTGGGAGATGACTGACAACACTGGGAGATGACTGACAACACTGGTAGATGACTGACAACACTGGGAGATGACTGACAACACTGGGAGATGACTGACAACACTGGGAGATGACTGACAACACTGGTAGATGACTGACAACACTGGGAGATGACTGACAACACTGGGAGATGAGAGACAACACTGGAAGATGAGAGACAACACTGGGAGATGACTGACAACACTGTGAGATGACTGACAACACTGGTAGATGACTGACAACACTGGTAGATGACTGACAACACCGGTGATGACTGACAACACTGGGAGATGACTGACAACACTGGGAGATGAGAGACAACACTGGGAGACGAGAGACAACACTGGGAGATGACTGACAACACTGGGAGACGAGAGACAACACTGGGAGATGAGAGACAACACTGGGAGATGACTGACAACACTGTGAGATGACTGACAACACTGGTAGATGACTGACAACACTGGTAGATGACTGACAACACTGGTGATGACTGACAACACTGTGAGATGACTGACAACACTGGTGATGACTGACAACACTGTGAGATGACTGACAACACTGGTAGATGACTGACAACACTGTGAGATGACTGACAACACTGGTAGATGACTGACAACACTGGTAGATGACTGACAACACTGTGAGATGACTGACAACACTGGTAGATGACTGACAACACTGGTGATGACTGACAACACTGTGAGATGACTGACAACACTGGTGATGACTGACAACACTGTGAGATGACTGACAACACTGGTAGATGACTGACAACACTGTGAGATGACTGACAACACTGGTAGATGACTGACAACACTGGTAGATGACTGACAACACTGTGAGATGACTGACAACACTGGTAGATGACTGACAACACTGGTGATGACTGACAACACTGTGAGATGACTGACAACACTGGTGATGACTGACAACACTGTGAGATGACTGACAACACTGGTAGATGACTGACAACACTGTGAGATGACTGACAACACTGGTAGATGACTGACAACACTGGTAGATGACTGACAACACTGTGAGATGACTGACAACACTGGTAGATGACTGACAACACTGGTGATGACTGACAACACTGTGAGATGACTGACAACACTGGTGATGACTGACAACACTGTGAGATGACTGACAACACTGGTAGATGACTGACAACACTGTGAGATGACTGACAACACTGGTAGATGACTGACAACACTGGTAGATGACTGACAACACTGGTGATGACTGACAACACTGTGAGATGACTGACAACACTGGTAGATGACTGACAACACTGGTGATGACTGACAACACTGTGAGATGACTGACAACACTGGTAGATGACTGACAACACTGGTGATGACTGACAACACTGGGACATAGCTGACAACACTGTGACATGACTGACAACACTGTGAGATGACTGACAACACTGGTAGATGACTGACAACACTGTGAGATGACTGACAACACTGGTAGATGACTGACAACACTGTGAGATGACTGACAACACTGGTGATGACTGACAACACTGGTAGATGACTGACAACACTGGTGATGACTGACAACACTGGTAGATGACTGACAACACTGGTAGATGACTGACAACACTGGTAGATGACTGACAACACTGGTAGATGACTGACAACACTGGTAGATGACTGACAACACTGGTAGATGACTGACAACACTGGTGATGACTGACAACACTGGTGATGACTGACAACACTGGTGATGACTGACAACACTGGTGATGACTGACAACACTGGTGATGACTGACAACACTGGTAGATGACTGACAACACTGGTGATGACTGACAACACTGTGAGATGACTGACAACACTGGTGATGACTGACAACACTGGTAGATGACTGACAACACTGGTAGATGACTGACAACACTGGTAGATGACTGACAACACTGGTGATGACTGACAACACTGGTGATGACTGACAACACTGGTAGATGACTGACAACACTGGTGATGACTGACAACACTGGGACATAGCTGACAACAATGGGACATGACTGACAACACTGGGTTATCCTGAATGGCTAACCTTCCCCTGGGTTACCCTGGGTGGCTAACCTTCCCCTGGGTTACCCTGGGTGGCTAACCTTCCCCTGGGTTACCCTGGGTGGCTAACCTTCCCCTGGGTTACCCTGGGTGGCTAACCTTCCCCTGGGTTACCCTGGGTGGCTAACCTTCCCCTGGGTTACCCTGGGTGGCTAACCTTCCCCTGGGTTACCCTGGGTGGCTAACCTTCCTCTGGGTTACCCTGGGTGGCTAACCTTCCCCTGGGTTACCCTGGGTGGCTAACTTTCCCCTGGGTTACCCTGGGTGGCTAACCTTCCCCTGGGTTACCCTGGGTGGCTAACCTTCCCCTGGGTTACCCTGGGTGGCTAACCTTCCCCTGGGTTACCCTGGGTGGCTAACCTTCCCCTGGGTTACCCTGGGTGGCTAACCTTCCCCTGGGTTACCCTGGGTGGCTAACCTTCCCCTGGGTTACCCTGGGTGGCTAACCTTCCCCTGGGTTACCCTGGGTGGCTAACCTTCCCCTGGGTTATCTTGGGTGGCTAACCCTCCCCCCCCCCGGGTTAAAAATTCCAACACACTCTAGCCTCATAAAGCCCCCCCCCCCCGCCCCAGAAAAATCAATGGCATTAAACGCGAAAAACGCAAATAAAGAATCCTGCAGATGACCACATATGAATATTTCGTATTTTCTAATATCAAAAATACAACTCAGGAAATTTTGTGTATGTTATGTCTCCTTTCCCATTTTTATGGCGGCAAATATTTCTTTTTATTCCGAGACTGTTGATAAATTGAACCACTGGGAAGAATGTGGCCCGGTGGCCTGGTGGCTGAAGCTCTCGCTTCACACACGGAGGGCCCGGGTTCGATTCCCGGCGGGTGGAAACATTTCGACACGTTTCCTTACACCTATTGTCCTGTTCACCTAGCAGCAAATAGGTACCTGGGTGTTAGTGGACTGGTGTGGGTGGCATCCTGGGGGACAAGATTAAGGACCACAATGGAAATAAGTTAGACAGTCCTCGATGACGCACTGACTTTCTTGGGTTATCCTGGGTGGCTAACCCTCCGGGGTTAAAAATCCGAACGAAATCTCTTATCACCGTTCATCTCTGTAATGGACCGATGACGTCACTGTGAGGACGATACTTGTCCTCAGTAAACATACCCAGGTGTTGTACATGTCTCATTTACCAATTTATCTGTTCTCTGAACCATTTATATATATTTCTGAGACTGCCAGAGGGAGGAGCACACTGCCAGAGGGAGGAGCACACTGCCAGAGGGAGGAGCACACTGCCAGAGGGAGGAGCACACTGCCAGAGGGAGGAGCACACTGCCAGAGGGAGGAGCACACTGCCAGAGGGAGGGACGCACTGCCAGAGGGAGGAGCACACTGCCAGAGGGAGGAGCACACTGCCAGAGGGAGGAGCACACTGCCAGAGGGAGGAGCACACTGCCAGAGGGAGGGACGCACTGCCAGAGGGAGGAGCACACTGCCAGAGGGAGGAGCACACTGCCAGAGGGAGGGACGCACTGCCAGAGGGAGGAGCACACTGCCAGAGGGAGGAGCACACTGCCAGAGGGAGGAGCACACTGCCAGAGGGAGGAGCACACTGCCAGAGGGAGGGACGCACTGCCAGAGGGAGGAGCACACTGCCAGAGGGAGGGACGCACTGCCAGAGGGAGGAGCACACTGCCAGAGGGAGGGACGCACTGCCAGAGGGAGGAGCACACTGCCAGAGGGAGGAGCACACTGCCAGAGGGAGGAGCACACTGCCAGAGGGAGGGACACACTGCCAGAGGGAGGAGCACACTGTCAGAGGGAGGAGCACACTGCCAGAGGGAGGAGCACACTGCCAGAGGGAGGAGCACACTGCCAGAGGGAGGAGCACACTGCCAGAAGGAGGGGCACACTGCCAGAGGGAGGAGCACACTGCCAGAGGGAGGGGCACACTGCCAGAGGGAGGGACACACTGCCAGAGGGAGGAGCACACTGCCAGAGGGAGGAGCACACTGCCAGAGGGAGGAGCACACTGCCAGAAGGAGAAGCACACTGCCAGAGGGAGGGACACACTGCCAGAGGGAGGAGCACACTGCCAGAGGGAGGGGCACACTGCCAGAGGGAGGGGCACACTGCCAGAGGGAGGAGCACACTGCCAGAGGGAGGAGCACACTGCCAGAAGGAGGAGCACACTGCCAGAGGGAGGAGCACACTGCCAGAGGGAGGGAAACACTGCCAGAGGGAGGAGCACACTGCCAGAGGGAGGGACACACTGCCAGAGGGAGGAGCACACTGCCAGAGGGAATAGCACACTGCCAGAGGGAGGAGCACACTGCCAGAGGGAGGAGCACACTGCCAGAGGGAGGAGCACACTGCCAGAGGGAGGGAAACACTGCCAGAGGGAGGAGCACACTGCCAGAGGGAGGGACACACTGCCAGAGGGAGGAGCACACTGCCAGAGGGAGGAGCACACTGCCAGAGGGAGGAGCACACTGCCAGAAGGAGAAGCACACTGCCAGAGGGAGGGACACACTGCCAGAGGGAGGGAAACACTGCCAGAGGGAGGAGCACACTGCCAGAGGGAGGGACACACTGCCAGAGGAGGAGCACACTGCCAGAGGAATAGCACACTGCCAGAGGGAGGAGCACACTGCCAGAGGGAGGAGCACACTGCCAGAGGGAGGAGCACACTGCCAGAGGGAGGAGCACACTGCCAGAGGGAGGGACACACTGCCAGAGGGAGGGACACACTGCCAGAGGGAGGAGCACACTGCCAGAGGGAGGAGCACACTGCCAGAGGGAGGGACACACTGCCAGAGGGAGGGACACACTGCCAGAGGGAGGAGCACACTGCCAGAGGGAGGAGCACACTGCCAGAGGGAGGAGCACACTGCCAGAGGTAGGAGCACACTGCCAGAGGGAGGAGCACACTGCCAGAGGGAGGAGCACACTGCCAGAGGGAGGAGCACACTGCCAGAGGGAGGAGCACACTGCCAGAGGGAGGAGCACACTGCCAGAGGGAGGAGCACACTGCCAGAGGGAGGGACACACTGCCAGAGGGAGGAGCACACTGCCAGAGGGAGGGACACACTGCCAGAGGGAGGAGCACACTGCCAGAGGGAGGAGCACACTGCCAGAGGGAGGAGCACACTGCCAGAGGGAGGGACACGCTGCCAGAGGGAGGGACACACTGCCAGAGGGAGGAGCACACTGCCAGAGGGAGGAGCACACTGCCAGAGGGAGGAGCACACTGCCAGAGGGAGGGACACACTGCCAGAGGGAGGAGCACACTGCCAGAGGGAGGAGCACACTGCCAGAATGAGGAGCACACTGCCAGAGTGAGGGACACACTGCCAGAGGGAGGGACACACTGCCAGAGGGAGGGACACACTGCCAGAGGGAGGAGCACACTGCCAGAGGGAGGAGCACACTGCCAGAGGGAGGAGCACACTGCCAGAGGGAGGAGCACACTGCCAGAGGGAGGAGCACACTGCCAGAGGGAGGAGCACACTGCCAGAGGGAGGGACACACTGCCAGAGGGAGGAACACACTGCCAGAGGGAGGAGCACACTGCCAGGGGGAGGGACACACTGCCAGAGGGAGGCACACACTGCCAGAGGGAGGAGCACACTGCCAGAGGGAGGAGCACACTGCCAGAGGGAGGAGCACACTGCCAGAGGGAGAGGGACACTGCCAGAGGGAGGGACACACTGCCAGAGGGAGGAGCGCACTGCCAGAGGGAGGGACACACTGCCAGAGGGAGGAGCGCACTGCCAGAGGGAGGAGCGCACTGCCAGAGGGAGGAGCACACTGCCAGAGGGAGGAGCACACTGCCAGAGGGAGGGGCACACTGCCAGAGGGAGGGACACACTGCCAGAGGGAGGAACACACTGCCAGAGGGAGGGACACACTGCCAGAGGGAGGAGCACACTGCCAGAGGGAGGGGCACACTGCCAGAGGGAGGAGCACACTGCCAGAGGGAGGAGCACACTGCCAGAGGGAGGAGCACACTGCCAGAGGGAGGAGCACACTGCCAGAGGGAGGAGCACACTGCCAGAGAAAGGAGCACACTGCCAGAGGGAGGAGCACACTGCCAGAAGGAGGGACACACTGCCAGAGGGAGGGACACACTGCCAGAGGGAGGGACACACTACCAGAGGGAGGCGCACACTGCCATAGGGAGGTACACACTACCAGAGGGAGGAGCACACTGCCAGAGGGAGGGACACACTGCCAGAGGGAGGAGCACACTGCCAGAGGGAGGGACACACTGCCAGAGGGAGGGACACACTTCCAGAGGGAGGAGCACACTGCCAGAGGGAGGGACACACTGCCAGAGGGAGGAGCACACTGCCAGAGGGAAGGACATACTGCCAGAGGGAGGGACACACTGCCAGAGGGAGGGACACACTTCCAGAGGGAGGGACACACTTCCAGAGGGAGGAGCACACTGCCAGAGGGAGGGACACACTGCCAGAGGGAGGGACACACTGCCAGAGGGAGGGACACACTTCCAGAGGGAGGAGCACACTGCCAGAGGGAGGGACACACTGCCAGAGGGAGGAGCACACTGCCAGAGGGAAGGACATACTGCCAGAGGGAGGGACACACTGCCAGAGGGAGGGACACACTTCCAGAGGGAGGGACACACTGCCAGAGGGAGGAGCACACTGCCAGAGGGAGGGACACACTGCCAGAGGGAGGGACACACTGCCAGAGGGAGGGACACACTTCCAGAGGGAGGAGCACACTGCCAGAGGGAGGGACACACTGCCAGAGGGAGGAGCACACTGCCAGAGGGAAGGACATACTGCCAGAGGGAGGGACACACTGCCAGAGGGAGGGACACACTTCCAGAGGGAGGAGCACACTGCCAGAGGGAGGGACACACTGCCAGAGGGAGGAGCACACTGCCAGAGGGAAGGACATACTGCCAGAGGGAGGGACACACTGCCAGAGGGAGGGACACACTTCCAGAGGGAGGGACACACTTCCAGAGGGAGGAGCACACTGCCAAGGGGAAGGACATACTGCCAGAGGAGGGACACACTGCCAGAGGGAGGGACACACTTCCAGAGGGAGGAGCACACTGCCAGAGGGAGGGACACACTGCCAGAGGGAGGAGCACACTGCCAGAGGGAAGGACATACTGCCAGAGGGAGGGACACACTGCCAGAGGGAGGGACACACTTCCAGAGGCTGCAGGCCAAGTCAAAGAGAAATATTGTGAAAATGCCCTGTGTATACCTGCTCTCCTGGTGGGAGACAAAGAAATGCTAGGGAGGGAAGGACCCTAGGCATCACCCTGGTGCCTGGCCAGCACTAGGCATCACCCTGGTGCCTGGCCAGCACTAGGCATCACCCTGGTGCCTGGCCAGTAGGATTCTGCCCTAGGTGTCTCCCTCACTGTAACCAGATCAATGACATTTCAGTGAACTCTGGTTATCTAATTCTTATTTAACCAGACTCGCGCACACAGGGTAACCTAAGATGACTCACGAAATCGTAATGACACGATTGCAAACAAACCATACCACGGGTGGGGTTTGATCCCGCGGTCAGTGAGTCTCAAAACTCCAGACCGTCGCGTTAGCCACTGGGCCAGCCAGCTGCAATATTTATCTTATTTTGTACCGACAAAGATTTTAGTTTTATGGTGTTATTGTACTTGAAAATCTTATTTTACAGAGAGCAGTGATGTGGACGACAGTGGCGCTGGTTGTGACCGTCTTGGTCTTCATCTTCTACAAGAGTAGCCACAGACCTTCCAACTTTCCCCCAGGTGAGTGAGAAGTAACACTAGTGGTCGTCGAAGTAAGTATTTAGTATTAAAAGTGGGAATAGTGGTAGAAGCAGTGGTAATCTTATGTGGTAATAGTGGTAGTATGTAGTAGTAAGAGTGGTGTTGCGAAAGTTTGTAACGAGGCTTGTTCCGAAGTTAAGAGGTATGTTCTACGAGGAAAGGTTATGGGAAATAGACCTGACGACACTGGAAGACGAGAGGGATAGGGGAAACATGAGAACGACATATAAAATACTGAGAGGAATTTACAAGGTGGACAGGACCAGGATATTTCAGAGATGGTACACAGCAACAAGGGGTCATAACTGAATGTTGAAGACTCAAATGAGTCACAGGGATGTTAGGAAGTATTTCTTCAGTCATAGAGTTGTCAGGAAGTGGAATAGTCTGGGAAATGATGTAGTGCAGGCAGGATCCATACATAGGTTTAAGAAGAGTTATGATAAAGCTCATGGAGCAGGGAGAGAGTGGACCTAGTGGAGATCAGTGAAGAAGAGGAACCAGTAGCTATGAATCGACCCCTGCAACCACGATTAGGCGAGTACACACACACACACACACACACACACACACACACACACACACACACACACACACACACACACACACACACACACACACACCGAGTCAAAGTGACCCAAGAAAAGAGGAAACACTTTCACCATCATTCACTTCATTATTATCATGGCAGAGGTGCACCAATACTACACTTCAAAAGTGTAGATATCTTCACCCGTCCTTCAGAGTGCACTGTACTTCCCACCTCCAGGACTCCTTCAGAGTGCACTGTACTTCCCACCTCCAGGACTCCTTCAGAGTGCACTGTACTTCCCACCTCCAGGACTCCTTCAGAGTGCACTGTACTTCCCACCTCCAGGACTCCTTCAGAGTGCA
The DNA here is from genome assembly GCF_026875155.1 of Cherax quadricarinatus. Lineage (NCBI taxonomy): Eukaryota > Metazoa > Arthropoda > Malacostraca > Decapoda > Parastacidae > Cherax > Cherax quadricarinatus. Next base: position 24,239,754 of record NC_069451.1, on the reverse strand, counting down.
CTGTACTTCCCACCTCCAGGACTCCTTCAGAGTGCAGACACTGTACTTCCCACCTCCAGGACTCCTTCAGAGTGCAGACACTGTACTTACCACCTCCAGGACTCCTTCAGAGTGCAGACACTGTACTTCCCACCTCCAGGACTCCTTCAGAGTGCAGACACTGTACTTACCACCTCCAGGACTCCTTCAGAGTGCAGACACTGTACTTACCACCTCCAGGACTCCTTCAGAGTGCAGACACTGTACTTCCCACCTCCAGGACTCCTTCAGAGTGCAGACACTGTACTTCCCACCTCCAGGACTCCTTCAGAGTGCACTGTACTTCCCACCTCCAGGACTCCTTCAGAGTGCAGACACTGTACTTACCACCTCCAGGACTCCTTCAGAGTGCAGACACTGTACTTACCACCTCCAGGACTCCTTCAGAGTGCAGACACTGTACTTACCACCTCCAGGACTCCTTCAGAGTGCAGACACTGTACTTCCCACCTCCAGGACTCCTTCAGAGTGCAGACACTGTACTTCCCACCTCCAGGACTCCTTCAGAGTGCAGACACTGTACTTCCCACCTCCAGGACTCCTTCAGAGTGCAGACACTGTACTTCCCACCTCCAGGACTCAAGTCCGGCTAACCGGTTTCCGTGAATCCCTTCATAAATGTTACCTTGCTCACACTCCAACAGCACGCCAAGTCATAAAAACCACTTACCTCAACTCACCTCTATCTAGCACTCTCACAAATGCTTGCTGGAAGTCGAAGCCCCTCGTGCACAAAACCTTTTACCCCCCTTCCAACCTTTCCTAGGACGACCCGTGCCCCACCTTTCTTCCATTGCAGATTGATATGCCCTCTAAGTCATCCTCTTGTGTTCCAACCTCTCTAAATGTTCGAACTACCTCGACAACCCCTCCTCAGCCCTTTGGATAGTACTTTTAGTAACCCCTCGCCTTCTACTCTCCAAGCTATGAATTCTCTGCATAATATTCACACCACACGTTGCCCTGAGACATATCTCCACTGCCTCCAGCCTTCTCCTTGTTGCAACATTCATCACTCATGCTTCACACCCATATAAGAACATTGATACCACTATTCTCTCATACATTCCCTTCTCTGCTTCCATGACTAACGTTCTTAGTCTCCACAGACTTCACCACTCGCCTTTTTTCCCTCGTCAATTCTATGGTTTACCTCGTCTTTCATATACTCATCTGCTGACAGTTAAGCTCCGAAATATCTGAACACCTTCACTTTCTCCAGAAAGTTAAATCTATAAAGCAAAAGATTCTAAACTATGTTGTTCCCTGTCGTGTTGCATCACCTATTATAATTGAAAGTATCCTTTCAACATCTACATTGTGAACTTTGGTCATGATAATGAGGACATCTAAACTCTACACTCCAGTGTTTTGGTTTCCTGTATGATTTATCTCATGGTTGATCAACACAAAAATATTTCTTGCAACAATGGAGTGTTTTGTATCGTAATTTTTGTAATCATTTGATCAGTAAGGTGACCAGAAAACCTAAAATATTTGAAAAAAAAAGCCTTGGACACTTGTGTTATACAAACTGCGTAAATGTGTTTATACCAGGAGTGTATCTGGAGGGTGTTTCGGGGGTCAGCGCCCCCGCTGCCTGGTCCATGACTGTCGCAGTGCATCAGGATTTTATCAATCAGGCTGTTACTGCTGGCCGCACGTCACGTTCCAATGAGTACAGGTCAAGGGACTTCAGCTGTTCCCAGTAATTGAGGTGCTTTAACGTACTTATACGTCAGTGAAAATTCTCTGTACATTCTCCAGGTCAGCAGTTTCACGTACCTTGAAAAGGGCCGTTAGTGTACAGCAGCATTCCAGGCCAGAGAGAATAAGCGACTTGAAGAGAATCATCATAAACCTGACATCCCTAATTTTGAAGGTTCTCGTTATCCATCCTACCATTTTGAAATATTATTATTTTAATTATTACATTTATTTAGTATGTTTTAAGTACATACATGTCCATTACAGGTCCACTGGTAATACCATTCCTGGGTCACGTGGTGTCTATAATGATCCACAGTCTGCCAGTAGCAATGATGAAACTAGCAAAAAATATGGTAATATAGTCAGCTTTAAGAGCCTCGGAGAATGGTAAGTTAACAAATGATGTTGATTTATTTATAATATTGAAAATAACTGTAACAATAACTACGAAAATTATCAAATTATTTTTACTATTATTGTTGCTATACGAGAAAGAAGATGTAGATTCTAGTGTTGTAATCACTGGTCACTGTGTGTGGATACAGTGAACAGGCGGGACCAGGAGCTATGAATCGACCCTTGCACGCCACAAATAGGCGAGTATATAAGAACAACACTGGTCTTTGCAACACAGAGGTGATGCTGGAAGAATGTAGAGAAAGACACAAGCCAGAGAACAAGTTGCTGTCTGGGCGACGTTTCTCTCCCTCAGCTGAGCAAAATGTCGAGTGAAAACCTTCCTAAGTTTATTCAGACGTAGGTACACATAAATACAGTTACATAAATTATCATACATAGCAACACACACATGTAGATCACCTGTGTCTTCGGATACCCTCCAGGTGTCACGGAGGATCGAACCCCCTTCAATTTCCCCTAAAGTGTTACCATGGTGTTATGTGTTGTGTTTACAGGACTGTGTTAATATCTGATACTGAGCTGATGAGGACAACTATGGCCGACTCTGCCTATGCTGACCGTATGCAACTCATGCTCTTTAACATCAGGGACCAGATACTCTTGGGCAAGAAGTGGACTCAACTTGGTGAGTACCCGTTAAAAATATCTTTATTTAGTACATATACAAGGTATACAGACCATAGCTGACATCAATGACATACTACTACATAGAAAGCCGCTTGTTAGGCAGAGCATTTCCCGCAAATTAGGTCAGTTTTGTCCCCAGGATGCCACCCACACCAGTCCACTAACACCCAGGATGTGGCTGTGTGTGAGGGTGTCAGTATGTGGGTTTGTGTGTGAGTGACAGTATGTGGAAGAATATTAAAGAGTCAGTATGTGGGAATACATGTGAGGGTGTAGGTACTCGGGAATCCATAAGAAAAGTCAGTATATGGGAGTTCCTGAGGTAGTATAGAGACGCTTGTGATACACTACATCCAAGGTCGTGCAACACATGCTATCTGCAGTTGATCTTCCAATGCTACCCTTTTTAAGATTATTCTAAATAACCCCTTCGTCTGCGTCTTGTTCAGGCATCATCGGCACCAACGGGGAGGTGTGGAAGAACCAGCGTCGCTTCACCTTGAGGACTTTGAAAGACCTCGGCTTCGGGAGACGCAGTATCGAGCCCATCATTACAAGTGAACTTGAGGAGCTGGTGGAGTACTTCACACAAAGACAAGGACAAAAGCTTAATATTGCGGTGAGATTTTGATCTTAAATAAATTCAGATTAAGTTTACTTTCTTTGACTAAATCGTGATTTATCGGGAATTGTAGTTTCCGGTGTCATGGCAGAATTTAGAAAGAAAAAAGCCTACAGAACAAAAGTGCTTTTTTATAAATGAAATCTGCTCTGTATAACCCTTGTAGGTTTAGCGCTTCTTTTTAATTATAATAATGCGAAGCAAATAAGACAATAAGGAATATGATAAAAGCACTTTTTTAATTATGTGTTGAATTTTGTCGACTGTTCAGCTGCCTCCCACCATACATAAGGGGGATTACCAATAGACCCCTGGTTCTCTTCAAGACCCCCTGCCTGTCAAGACCCCCTGGCTGTCAAGACCCCCTGGCTGTCAAGACCCCCTGGCTGTCAAGACCCCCTGGCTATCTTCAAGACCCCCTGGCTATCTTCAAGACCCCCTGGCTGTCTTCAAGACCCCCTGGCTATCTTCAAGACCCCCTGGCTATCTTCAAGACCCCCTGGCTGTCAAGACCCCCTGCCTGTCAAGACCCTCTGCCTGTCAAGACCCCCTGGCTCTCTTCAAGATCCCCTGGCTCTGTTCAGAGCCCCCTGGCTGTCTTCAAGACCCCCTGGCTGTCTTCAAGACCCCCTGGCTGTCAAGACCCCCTGGCTATCTTCAAGACCCCCTGGCTATCTTCAAGACCCCTTGGCTATCTTCAAGACCCCCTGGCTATCTTCAAGACCCCCTGGCTATCTTCAAGACCCCCTGGCTATCTTCAAGACCCCCTGGCTATCTTCAAGACCCCCTGGCTATCTTCAAGACCCCCTGGCTATCTTCAAGACCCCCTGGCTGTCTTCAAGACCCCCTGGCTATCTTCAAGACCCCCTGGCTATCTTCAACACCCCCTGGCTGTCTTCAAGACCCCCTGGCTATCTTCAAGACCCCCTGGCTATCTTCAAGACCCCCTGGCTATCTTCAAGACCCCCTGGCTATCTTCAAGACCCCCTGGCTATCTTCAAGACCCCCTGGCTATCTTCAAGACCCCCTGGCTATCTTCAAGAAGGCCCTGGACAGGCACCTAAAGTCAGTACCTGACCTGCCGGGCTGTGGTTCCTACGTCGGTTTACGTGCGGCCAACAATAACAGCCTGATCATGGACCGGGCCGCGGGGGCGTTGACCCCCGAAACCGTCTCCACGTATAGTTCAGGTATAAGTATGTTGGGAAAGTCAGCGTTAAAACGTCAGTTAGTTTTTGCCCCTTTTTTCTTTATTCTAAGTTAAATCAATACGTAGATAAATGGTTCAGAGAACCGACAACTTGATAAATTAAACATATGCAACACTTGGGTATCGTCGCCACACAGTGGCTTCATCAGTCGTATACAATGAAGAATGGTCAGGATCAGAAGGCGTTTGAGGTAATCAGTCCCTCACCCTGGAGTCGACGTAATCAGTCCATCAGTCTTGAATGGGCCATCAACAGAAGTGTTGCAAAGACAGTGACAGTACTGCTTTTACACTGTGCGCTTGCAATAGTTTTGTCAAGAACAAGTGAAAGTCGTCGGGCAGTATCCTGTGTTATTGGACAATCTGGCTGAATTCCATTTGGCACAAATTAGGTATTTTCCCGGCGCGTCGTTGTGATATTTGCTGGTGTTGGCTGAGCAGTTGATGCTGGCACCGCCGGTGTTGTCACTGCTGGTGTTGTCACCGCTGGTATTGTCACCGCTGGTGTTGTCACTGCTGGTAGTGGTGTTACCGCTGTTGTTGTCATGGCTAGTGTTAAAACTGCATATAATTTCTCATTACCAATGTAAAGATCATCAGTTTCACAATAACTATTACTATTTCCTACAACAATAACATCCAGTTACCATACAACAATGTAACAGTGCACGAACCAGAAATTTACCCAGTGGGACGCCTCACTGCTCTTCCTCTGATACGCTAATATTGTGTGACACACCTATATATATATCTCTCTCCTTCCTGTGTTTGCAGCTGTTGTTCAACAGAAGTGTTGTGAACGTCCTCTGGGCCATGGTAATAGGTAAGAGGTTCTCACACAATGATGCTCGGCTACACGACCTGGTAGACAAGGTGCAGAATATTGCCCAAAGCTTCAATATCTTCCATCCTGCCTTACAGTAAGAATAATTTACTTTGAAATTTTATGTGACTCGGTAAGTTAGTGTTTATTTAAGTGCAAGGAGTGATGGGGGCTCGATCCTCTGTCCAGTAGTCGCCAGAGACACACTGGTTAATTGGTCTGAGAAGTAAGAATGGTTACATTGTGTGTGTGCTCACCTCACCTAGTTGTGGTTGGAGGGGTCGATTGACAGCTCCTGGCCCCGCCTCTTCACTGGCCGCTACTAGGTCACTCTTCCTGCTCCATGAGCTTTATCATACCTCTTCTTAAAACTATGTATGAATCCTGCCTCCACTACATCACTTCCCAGACTATTCCACTTCCTGACAACTCTGTGACTGAAGAAATACTTCCTGACATCCCTGTGATTCATCCGAGTCTTCAACTTCCAACTGTGACCCCTTATTGCTATGTTCCATCTCTGGAACATCTTGCCTCTGTCCACCTTGTTGATTCCTCTCAGTATTTTATATGTCGTTATCATATCTCCCCCATCTCTCCTGTCCTCCAGTGTCATCATGTCGATTATATGGGTATACTATGAAAGATACGGTACGATGTTGCACAATCATCTCTCCTGGCACTGTATCATTCATTCATCTACCCTGGAGTTTACCTGGAGAGAGTTTCGGGGGTCAACGCCCCCGCGGCCCGGTCTGTGACCAGGCCTCCTGGTGGATCAGAGCCTGATCAACCAGGCTGTTGCTGCTGGCTGCACGCAAACCAACGTACGAGCCACAGCCCGGCTGATCAGGAACTGACTTTAGGTGCTTGTCCAGTGCCAGCTTGAAGACTGCCAGGGGTCTGTTGGTAATCCCCCTTATGTTGTGCATGGGGATCAACAACATTCAATCACCTAAGACCTCTAATAACCCAGCAAAAGGCAGCAGTCAGAATAACAAATTCCCTCTCCCGACAGCATACTCTACCAATATTCAAAAGTCTAAATCTGCTCACCATTAAGAACATAAATACTTATTCAAGCGCCTACTACATACACAGAACAATACACTCAGACATAAACCCTCCACTCAAACTTCTCCTCACCAAAATTAACAGGACACACAATCATAACACAAGACACGGATCTCTTTTTGATGTACCCCGTGTCCATATTACACTTTGTAAAAACTCTATGCACATAAAGGGCCCCAAAATTTGTAATTCATTACCAATATATACTGAAGTAACCCGGTCTGAACACCTGGAGTTTACCTGGAGAGAGTTCCGGGGGTCAACGCCCCCGCGGCCCGGTCTGTGACCAGGCCTTTTTAAAAACCACTTACTCACCCTAAACTTAATACTCAGTATTTAATATTTAACTTTACCCCAAAATTTCCCAAATCTTAATGCCCAATGTTCATACATTATTAATCCTACTTTGTAGCATAAATTCCTACCCAAAACAATACTGTGTTAGACCCAACTGTAACATTCTCGTACTATAAACCACTCTCAACATCTCAATGTTATATTCCCATAGTTTAATTTCAATATTCATTATTGAAATTTGTGGTGAAAGGTTTTGAAAACCGACAAGTTGAAGAATTGAGTCACTTGTGCAACACATGGGAATCTTTACTGAAGAAACGTTTCGCCACACAGTGGCTTCATCAGTCCAATACAAAGTAGAAATGGGTAAGGAGAGGAGGAGTTTGAGGTAATCAGTCCCTCTTTCACGGTGGTTGTTTTGCATATTTTTAAAATCACCTGTTTACTGTGATCTTATTGCATATATATATATATATATATATATATATATATATATATATATATATATATATATATATATATATATATATAAAACCTATGTTTGAGGATATTCTACTAATACATATGTAATGGTCTTTCAGGTTTCCCTGGATTCACAAAGTCTTCCCAAATTTAAAGGTGATCAAGGACATTGAAAGATGTATGAAGGATCTATTAGCTTTTATTGAGGTAAAGTATATGTACACGTGTGTGTGTGTGTGTGTGTATGTATGTATGTGTTGGGAGGGTTCCGTGGAGATATAATGGTTAGAGATAAACACACTTGTTGGGTTGTAACACTTATATTAGCAGAGTGTGTGAGGGGAGTGGCACAGCCTGCCTGTAACCACCTGTAGGTCTATCAGTGAACTGAGGGAGAGGCAGAGTGCCCGACACTCACATGTGGCATCACGTGACGTCACACATGCTAGCCACTGGGCCTAGCTGAGCAGGGAGCCTAAGTGTATACATGGATGATATGATCTACAATATACTACACAAGCATATGTATAGGGAATTCAGTAGCTATACTGACAGCTTGTTCATGTTACGTATGTCGTCTCAACATAACATACTCTACAGGCTGAACAGGAAGGTGGCTCTGGGCTAATTCTATACAATAGCAAAGACATAGATAACTTGAAACTAATCACAGAAATGGTTATGAGATATATTTAGTTGAATGGACAACATTGGAATGAATGTTATATTAATGGATGGTGGTTTACGTAATGGATAGTATCGTAATATATTACGAATTAAACGAACAAATCATAGTATAATAAAAGATAAAATTGATCAATTGAACTGTATTCATGCACTCTACGGATTCTGAGGGAGAATATATATTTACAAAGATGAAAGTAATTAACAGCAAAGGCAGACCTGGTGCGCACAGATCATTACTGCTAAATCTCAGAATTCGGAGGGAATGTAAACACACACAAAAAAATTGTTTTTGAAAACTGATCAGCTAATAATAAAACACACAAGGGATCTGTTCTTTCTTACTGGAGGAACGAACAAACTCGGTGGAGTATTGTTTACTCTGATGTTGATTTCAGTCTAGTAATTATACTGGAGGAATGAACAAACTCGGTGGAGTATTGTTTACTCTGATGTTGATTTCAGTCTAGTAATTATAAGTTAATATTAAGGTTGCACTAAATGCTCTATATAACCGAGAAGTTTTCTACAGAACAGTTTACACATGTTAATTACTTCAATGTTAATTATATCCTCTACTTCACTTTATACAAGTTAAATTGTTTGTTTGTTCATCATCTCAACCAGAGAGAACTTGTGTTTGTTAATATTCATTGTTATAGGAATAACGAAGAGCTAAACCCTTAAGGGTTATCGCTGTGCTGTTGTGAAAGTTCTGTCTCAGTGTTTTAGTGGTAAATTTGTGAATGACGGGGAAGCACTTAACCCACAGGGGTCGTCAAACAGCAAATGAAGAATGGCAGGTAATCACCATTAATCCAACAAGAAATAAAAAAGTAATTTCAATTCCTTGGATCAAGAACTCATTGCCCATTTAAAGGGAGAGCTCTTCAAGGGTCTTTGTAGCAAATACATCTTTATCTATGCTAAACACACTGCTATCACTAACAGCCTGGTTGGTTACAGATGATACCTGAAGTAACATACGGAGGACCGAGCCTACAACACTCGTCGTACTGAAAGACAATTTGTAATTTGCAGCCCACACTAAATTTCTTATTATCAAGAAGGCCTGAGAGGCAACGTTCTCGCCGCACACACTGAGTGTCCTTGGTTCAGTCCCCGGCACGGGTGGAAGCATTGGGTGTTTCCTTACACCTGCCGTCACTGTTCACCTAGAAAGTAGGTACCTGGGTGTTAGTCGCCTGGTGTGGGTGGCATCCTGGGGGAAAAGATGGAAAAAAAGACAAGTTTTTGACACACTTTCTTGGGTTATCCTGGGTTATCCTGGGTTATCCTGGGTTATCCTGGGTTAACCTGGGTTATCCTGGGTTATCCTGGGTGGCTAACACACCCTATCCTGGGTTATCCTGGGTAATCCTGGGTGGCTAACACTCCCTACCCTGGGTTATCCTGGGTGGCTAACACTTCCTACCCTGGGTTATCCTGTGTGGCTAACACTTCCTACCCTGGGTTATCCTGTGTGGCTAACACACCCTACCCTGGGTTATCCTGGGTGGCTAACACTTCCTACCCTGGGATATCCTGGGTGGCTAACACTTCCTACCCTGGGTTATCCTGTGTGGCTAACACTCCCTACCCTGGGTTATCCTGTGTGGCTAACACTTCCTACCCTGGGTTATCCTGTGTGGCTAAGACTCCCTACCCTGGGTTATCCTGTGTGGCTAACACTCCCTACCCTGGGTTATCCTGGGTGGCTAACACACCCTACCCTGGGTTATCCTGTGTGGCTAACACTTCCTACCCTGGGTTATCCTGGGTGGCTAACACACCCTACCCTGGGTTATCCTGTGTGGCTAACACTCCCTACCCTGGGTTATCCTGGGTGGCTAACACACCCTACCCTGGGTTATCCTGGGTGGCTAACACTTCCTACCCTGGGATATCCTGGGTGGCTAACACTTCCTACCCTGGGTTATCCTGTGTGGCTAACACTTCCTACCCTGGGTTATCCTGGGTGGCTAACACTCCCTACCCTCGGTTATCCTGGGTGGCTAACACTTCCTACCCTGGGTTATCCTGGGTGGCTAACACTTCCTACCCTGGGTTATCCTGGGTGGCTAACACTTCCTACCCTGGGTTTCCGGGGTGCTAACACTCCCTACCCTGGGTTATCCTGGGTGGCTAACACTCCCTACCCTCGGTTATCCTGGGTGGCTAACACTTCCTACCCTGGGTTATCCTGGGTGGCTAACACTTCCTACCCTGGGTTATCCTGGGTGGCTAACACTTCCTACCCTGGGTTATCCTGGGTGGCTAACACTTCCTACCCTGGGTTATCCTGGGTGGCTAACACACCCTACCCTGGGTTATCCTGGGCGTCTAACACTTCCTACCCTGGGTTATCCTGTGTGGCTAACACTTCCTACCCTGGGTTATCCTGGGTGGCTAACACTTCCTACCCTGGGTTATCCTGGGTGGCTAACACACCCTACCCTGGGTTATCATGGGTGGATAACACTCCCTACCCTGGGTGGCTAACACTTCCTACCCTGGGTTATCCTGGGTGGCTAACACTCCCTACCCTGGGTTATCCTGGGTGGCTAACACTCCCTACCCTGGGTTATCCTGGGTGGCTAACACACCCTACCCTGGGTGGCTAACACTCCCTATCCTGGGTTATCCTGGGTGGCTAACACTCCCTACCCTGGGTTATCCTGGGTGGCTAACACTCCCTACCCTGGGTTATCCTGGGTGGCTAACACACCCTACCCTGGTTATCCTGGGTGGCTAACACACCCAAACCCGGGGTTATCCTAGGTGGCTAACACACCCTACCCTGGGTTATCCTAGGTGGCTAACACTCCCTACCCGGGTTACCCCGGGGGTGGCTAACACACCCTACCCTGGGTTATCCTGGTGGCTAACACTCCCTACCCTGGGTTATCCTGGGTGGCTAACACACCCTACCCTGGGTTATCCTAGGTGGCTAACACACCCTACCCTGGGTTATCCTAGGTGGCTAACACTCCCTACCCTGGGTTATCCTGGGTGGCTAACACACCCTACCCTGGGTTATCCTGGGTGGCTAACACTCCCTACCCTGGGTTATCCTGGGTGGCTAACACTCCCTACCCTGGGTTATCCTGGGTGGCTAACACACCCTACCCTGGGTTATCCTGGGTGGCTAACACACCCTACCCTGGGTTATCCTAGGTGGCTAACACACCCTACCCTGGGTTATCCTAGGTGGCTAACACTCCCTACCCTGGATTATCCTGGGTGGCTAACACTCCCTACCCTGGATTATCCTGGGTGGCTAACACTCCCTACCCTGGGTTAATCCTGGGTGGCTAACACACCCTACCCGGGGTTATCCTAGGTGGCTAACATTTCCCTACCCTGGATTATCCTGGGTGGCTAACACTCCCTACCCTGGATTATCCTGGGTGGCTAACACTCCCTACCCTGGGTTATCCTGGGTGGCTAACACTCCCTACCCTGGGTTATCCTGTGTGGCTAACACTCCCTACCCTGGATTATCCTGGGTGGCTAACACACCCTTCCCTGGGTTATCCTGGGTTGCTAACACTCCCTAACCTGGATTATCCTGGGTGGCTAACACACCCTACCCTGGGTTATCCTGTGTGGCTAACACTTCCTACCCTGGGTTATCCTGGGTGGCTAACACTCCCTACCCTGGGTTATCCTGGGTGGCTAACACTTCCTACCCTGGGTTATCCTGTGTGGCTAACACTTCCTACCCTGGGTTATCCTGGGTGGCTAACACACCCTACCCTGGGTTATCCTGGGCGTCTAACACTTCCTACCCTGGGTTATCCTGGGTGGCTAACACTTCCTACCCTGGGTTATCCTGTGTGGCTAACACTTCCTACCCTGGGTTATCCTGGGTGGCTAATACTTCCTACCCTGGGTTATCCTGTGTGGCTAACACTCCCTACCCTGGGTTATCCTGGGTGGCTAACCCTTCCTACCCTGGGTTATCCTGTGTGGCTAACACTTCCTACCCTGGGTTATCCTGGGTGGCTAACACTCCCTACCCTGGATTATCCTGGGTGGCTAACACACCCTACCCTGGGTTATCCTGTGTGGCTAACACTTCCTACCCTGGGTTATCCTGGGTGGCTAACACTCCCTACCCTGGGTTATCCTGGGTGGCTAACACTTCCTACCCTGGGTTATCCTGGGTGGCTAACACTTCCTACCCTGGGTTATCCTGTGTGGCTAACACTTCCTACCCTGGGTTATCCTGTGTGGCTAACACACCCTACCCTGGGTTATCCTGGGCGTCTAACACTTCATACCCTGGGTTATCCTGGGTGGCTAACACTTCCTACCCTGGGTTATCCTGTGTGGCTAACACTTCCTACCCTGGGTTATCCTGGGTGGCTAATACTTCCTACCCTGGGTTATCCTGTGTGGCTAACACTCCCTACCCTGGGTTATTCTGTGTGGCTAACACTCCCTACCCTGGGTTATCCTGGGTGGCTAACCCTTCCTACCCTGGGTTATCCTGTGTGGCTAACACTCCCTACCCTGGGTTATCCTGTGTGGCTAACACTCCCTACCCTTGGTTATCCTGTGTGGCTAACACTCCCTACCCTGGGTTATCCTGGGTGGCTAACACACCTTACCCTCGGTTATCCTGGGCGTCTAACACTTCCTACCCTGGGTTATCCTGGGTGGCTAACACTTCCTACCCTGGGTTATCCTGTGTGGCTAACACTTCCTACCCTGGGTTATCCTGTGTGGCTAAGACTTCCTACCCTGGGTTATCCTGTGTGGCTAAGACTCCCTACCCTGGGTTATCCTAGGTGGCTAACACTCCCTACCCTGGGTTATCCTAGGTGGCTAACACTCCCTACCCTGGGTTATCCTAGGTGGCTAACACACCCTACCCTGGGTTATCCTAGGTGGCTAACACTCCCTACCCTGGATTATCCTGGGTGGCTAACACTCCCTACCCTGGATTATCCTGGGTGGCTAACACTCCCTACCCTGGATTATCCTGGGTGGCTAACACTCCCTACCCTGGGTTATCCTGGGTGGCTAACACTCCCTACCCTGGATTATCCTGGGTGGCTAACACACCCTTCCCTGGGTTATCCTGGGTTGCTAACACTCCCTACCCTGGATTATCCTGGGTGGCTAACCCTTCCTACCCTGGGTTATCCTGTGTGGCTAACACTTCCTAACCTGGGTTATCCTGGGTGGCTAACACTCCCTACCCTGGGTTATCCTGTGTGGCTAACACTCCCTACCCTGGGTTATCCTGTGTGGCTAACACTCCCTACCCTGGGTTATCCTGGGTGGCTAACACTTCCTTCCCTGGGTTATCCTTTGTGGCTAACACTTCCTACCCTGGGTTATCCTGTGTGGCTAACACTCCCTACCCTGGGTTATCCTGTGTGGCTAAGACTCCCTGCCCTGGGTTATCCTGTGTGGCTAACACTCTCTACCCTGGGTTATCCTGGGTGGCTAACACACCCTACCCTGAGTTATCCTGGGCGTCTAACACTTCCTACCCTGGGTTATCCTGGGTGGCTAACACTTCCTTCCCTGGGTTATCCTTTGTGGCTAACACTTCCTACCCTGGGTTATCCTGTGTGGCTAACACTCCCTACCCTGGGTTATCCTGTGTGGCTAAGACTCCCTGCCCTGGGTTATCCTGTGTGGCTAACACTCCCTACCCTGGGTTATCCTGTGTGGCTAACACTCCCTACCCTGGGTTATCCTGTGTGGCTAAGACTCCCTACCCTGGGTTATCCTGGGTGGCTAACACTCCCTATCCTGGGTTATCCTGTGTGGCTAAGACTCCCTACCCTGGGTTATCCTGGGTGGCTAACACTCCCTATCCTGGGTTATCCTGTGTGGCTAAGACTCCCTACCCTGGGTTATCCTGGGTGGCTAACACTCCCTACCCTGGGTTATCCTGTGTGGCTAACACTCCCTACCCTGGGTTATCTTGGGTGGCTAACACTCCCTACCCTGGGTTATCCTGGGTGGCTAACACTCCCTATCCTGGGTTATCCTGTGTGGCTAACACTCCCTACCCTGGGTTATCTTGGGTGGCTAACACTCCCTACCCTGGGTTATCTTGGGTGGCTAAGACTCCCTACCCTGGGTTATCTTAGGTGGCTAAGACTCCCTACCCTGGGTTATCTTGGGTGGCTAAGACTCCCTACCCTGGGTTATCTTGGGTGGCTAAGACTCCCTACCCTGGGTTATTTTGGGGTGGCTAAGACTCCCTACCCTGGGTTATCTTGGGTGGCTAAGACTCCCTACCCGGGGGTTATCCTGTGTGGCTAACACTCCCTACCCTGGGTTATCTTGGGTGGCTAAGACTCCCTACCCTGGGTTATCTTGGGTGGCTAAGACTCCCTACCCTGGGTTATCTTGGGTGGCTAAGACTCCCTACCCTGGGTTATCTTGGGTGGCTAAGACTCCCTACCCTGGGTTTATCTTGGGGGGCTAAGACTCCCTACCCTGGTTATCTTGGGTGGCTAAGACTCCCTACCCTGGGTTATCTTGGGTGGCTAAGACTCCCTACCCTGGGTTATCTTGGGTGGCTAAGACTCCCTACCCTGGGTTATCCTGTGTGGCTAACACTCCCTACCCTGGGTTATCTTGGGTGGCTAAGACTCCCTACCCTGGGTTATCTTGGGTGGCTAAGACTCCCTACCCTGGGTTATCTTGGGTGGCTAAGACTCCCTACCCTGGGTTATCTTGGGTGGCTAAGACTCCCTACCCTGGGTTATCTTGGGTGGCTAAGACTCCCTACCCTGGGTTATCTTGGGTGGCTAAGACTCCCTACCCTGGGTTATCTTGGGTGGCTAAGACTCCCTACCCTGGGTTATTTTGGGGTGGCTAAGACTCCCTACCCTGGGTTATCTTGGGTGGCTAAGACTCCCTACCCTGGGTTATCTTGGGTGGCTAAGACTCCCTACCCTGGGTTATCTTGGGTGGCTAACTCTCCGGAATTAAGAATTCTTCCAAAATCTTAAGTATTGACTCAGTATCCGGAACAATAATTTGAGTCTGAGAATCAGTGACGATCTGAGGTGTTCGCTCTGTGACGTGTCATGATATATCTTATTAATGAGAATAACATACAATATTAAGTCAACTGTAAACCTAAATACAGATGTTCTCTTGCTAATTCTTTTGGGATCTAGTTTTTAGGGTTTTTATGCATCTTGTGTTGTTCACAGGATGAATATTGTGGTGGGCAGTTAACTAGTCACTTCGGAGACAAAATCTAATCTAATCTCTGTGATTTATACTATGCACTGTACCCGTGTGGGCCATACAGCACAAGAAGAGATAAGATTTTGTTTGGATTTTTAACCCCGGAGGGTTAGCCATCCAAGATAACCCAAAAAGTCAGTGTGTCATCGAGGGACTGTCAGTCTTATTTCCACTATGGTCCTTAAATGTTTCCCCCAGGATGCCACCCACACCAGTCGACTAACACCCAGGTACCTACTTACTTGGTGAACAGGACAACTGGTATAAGGAAACGCGTCGAAATTTTTCCACCCCTGCGTGGAATCGAACTCGGACCCTCAGCGTGTGTAGCGAGAGCTTTGTTAGCCAAGCTACGGGGCCCAGGGGGGATAGTAACTACTACCCTGCATCTGTTAATTAGAGTACCCTCATCTTTATAGGAGGAGACGGCACAGCACAAGAAGGAGACAGGTGGTGCTGATGACCTCAGCAGTTACCTGGGTGCTTACCAGCTGGAGATGAAGGAAGCTCAACGGGAGGGCAGAGAGACGCCGCTGACTCGTGAGTGTTATTACAATAACTGAGTTAAGCTCCTTGTTCACCTGTCAAAACTTTGGGACCCAGTCCCTGGACCCATTAGGTATCTCTGTAATCCTTTTGACTAGCGTCCACACCATGGGTCTGGGCTGCATAATAAACAGTAACAGAGTTATGCTGGTGGTCCGATCTTTAATATCTAGCCATCATATATTTTAGTTTTAGATTTGCCTTGGTCACAACAGTTACTAATTCCACCCTTAATGCATTCCACTCGTCAACTGATCTATTGGAGAAGAAAACTATTGGTCTAACAGCCTTCGTGTGCAATATATAATGTACATAGTTTCAATTATTGTACATTGGAAAGAGTCTCTTAATAATAATAATAATAATAATAATAATAATAATAATAATAATAATCTTTATTTCTACAAGTACATGTACAAGGTATACAGACCATAGCTGACATCAATGACAATGTGAACCACGATTAATTGGTAATGCTGGTAGCGGGGAGTAAATGATACATCGGAAGTTTCTTTATTTGCAATGTACTGGTGGGTACACAGGCTTGTGTGTTGTGCCCATGGCCCGGGAAGGCCATCCCACGAGAGGAGAGAGCTACTAGGCCTTGTGTCTTCCTGCTAGGCCGCTGTGTGAGGGTGAGCGAGTGTGGGACCAGCTTCCCACAAACTTGGACAGGTCCAGAGGGCAGCACCTGAGTGGCGCGAAATATGAACTAAGTTGGCAGACAGCATGACTGTCTGTGCAGACAGTACAGGCTGTCTACATATGCTCGGCCACCTACCGCGCGTCGTCCCGACGCGACAATACTGGTGGTAAAAAAAACTCGGTCTCTCTCTCGTAGGAACAGGGCACAGAACACAAAATAAAGAACACATATATACATATGGACATGGAAAAAAAAACTTCCTGCAGGGAGGGAAGAAAAAAACATGTGGGGTGTGCTAAATATCGTGGTCATAGGCAGTGAGCATCGAAGGGCATCACTGCACGCCTTCCTGTGTCTGGACAGATACTGCAACACAGGAGACATCGCTGCGGCTGAGCTGTGACATAACAGGTTACGGTCTCCTCTATAACGGTGAAGCAGTCATCGTAGGAGTCGCTGCAGGTTTCACTCAACCTGGGGCACGACATGCTGGTGCCCTCGAGTGAGGCGTCGACAAAACTCGGCAACTGGGCAGGACTTCTGGCAAGCGACTCAGGAGGACACTTCTCGACTGGTACTGTCGCTGGGCTGTCACTGCCAGCGAGCGTGGAGCGAGTTATGGAGCGAGTCGTGGCAGAGACGACTGGGCGAAACATCTGGGAGTCGTAACATCATACACCAGACTGCAGTGAGCGAGCTAGCAGTCAAAGTGACATCATCTTCGTGCAGGCTGCTCACTGAAGCTTGAGACACGAGGCTGACACAGTGCCTGCTGACAGGGTTAACTGCGGCTTGACGAGTGTCATTCTCTCGGCAGTTGGAGTTATAGCACAGGTTAGTCTAAGCATCCCCAGACTTGTTTCTCTACATATAACTGCACTCTGAAGGTCTGGAGGTGAAGTGAAATAAATCTCGATGGGAATTGTAGCAGGTACGATTCTGCAGAACATCACGAGCGACGAGCATAAGAGCTTTTTGCACAAGGGGCCTCATACGCTCAGGGGCTGACTGATATCAGCTGTCAAACATGCTGGTCACACTGGGTGACTAACACAATGGTGCTACTCAGGTCTGGCTCAAGACCACTGGACACATGGGAAACTTCCCACCCCACCCACTTTCATGTAAAAAATTAATTTTCGTTTTTAAAACATTGGTGGGAAAGTGGTGGTCTCAGCAGTTTTTTTCCCCGGAAAGAGAGGAAAGAAGAGGAAATAAAGTCATTTTTAAACTTTTAAACCCTATACAAAAAGGGCATCCGTCTCTCAACGAGTTATCCTGATGTCTTTGGTTTTGGGCCGTTTGAGCACCCAAGACAAAGGTAAAAAGCGGACCTAGCCGAAATTTGCCGAATTTCTTCGGGGAATTTTGTAATGGCGTCCCAGTAAACCCAAAGCTACAGCGTCCCCGCTGTTTCTAAAGCCCGTGTTCAGCGTCACTTGTATTTTGGGCTGTTGGTTTTTTTCGGGCTCACCCCAAAAGCTGTTTCAGAAAAGGCCAGAGGGGGAGTTTTTTTGTGGTGATTTCTTATCCGGGGTGTTCCTTGTGTTTTTTGGGTGGGAGAGGAGGGAGAGGGGAAATGGCCCCTTTCCTTGCCCCACCCCGCTCGCCCTACTTTAAAACCTCACCAGCCTCCACCACACTTTCCCCCACTTTGTACTCACTCCTCTGCTGTGTTTTTTGCTGTTTTTCGTTGTGAATTCATTGCCAGGGGCTGTTTTATCCGGTCCCAAGGGGCCCCCTCGAAGCCATGCGGTAATTTAGCGAGTGTGGGAAACCCGCTTCCCAAGACCTTTGGCAGGGCCCCGGGGGGGGGGGGGCAGACCGAGTGGGGGCGAAATATGAAAATTTAAACCCGGCAGACAGCCCTTTTCTGTCTGTGCAGACAATACAGGCTTGGGCTTTCCCAAAAATTTCTATATAGAAAATCCCTTTTTTATGCAGAACATTTAGAACAAATTGGTTAATTTTTTCCCCCGGGTGTGACTCACCCCCAGTCCAACCCAACACCCAGGGGAAATGACCCACACCCGTCCACAAAACCCAGGATTTTGACCCACACCAGTCCCCTAACACCCAGGAAAAGTTTACCCCCACAGTCCATAAAAACCCAGGGGACCTAATTCTGGGTAGTTTCCCTAATGGAAACCTAGTGTACCATAAATGTACGGGGGTAGTGGTAATAGGGAGAAAATGTATTTACGGGTTGAAAATGGTTGAAAAAACCCCCGAGTTGGAAAAAAAGAGTTTGGGCAGCGGTCGCCAGTACCCACACAAGCAAAAAACATTTTTATTAAAACCCTTTTTATCAAATTGCTTGCCTAGGAAATACTTTAAATGTTTCCAGAAGCAAAATTTGTGTTGGTGGGAAACAAGGGGTTTAGCAGCTGTTTTGATGTTTGAAAAACATGTTTTGGGGGTTTTTTCCTTAAGACGTCTGTTGTCCCCGTTCACCTGCAAAATTAGGTACCTGGGGGGTTAGTCGATGATGGGGGGGTTTGCACCCTTAAGAACAAGATTAATATACGTTACCCATTATACATGACCAGGGGCTTTCTGTATAATATGTCATTGATGTCAGCTATGGTCTGTATAAGTTGTATCATGTACTTGTAGAAAAAAAAATATTTTAAATTCTCGTCCCCCTTTTCCCACACTTAAAGGGCCAAAACTTCTGGAGCTGTTTGGGGCCGGGAGTGAGACCACTTCAACGACCATGTCCTGGGCCATCTACCTGATGGCGTGCAACCCCGAAGTTCAGCGTCGCGTGCAGGAGGAACTCGACCAAGTGGTGGGACGTGACAACCTACCCACTTTCGAGCATATGGACAGGTAACATTACTAAGAATTAGACATCAGGGTATCTTTACATGAAAACGTTTCGCCATCCAGTGGCTTTATCAGTTCACATAGACATAATCTGAAGACTGTAGAAATAAATACAGAAAGCAGTGTAATTTGAAGTAACCAGGTAATATTATGTTATTCATGGAGATGTGCTAAACCCGTTTGGGTCATTCATCACCTGGGAAATGGGAAGTAATCAGCTTTGATTAAAGAGAGAAGGAAGGAGGTAACCCCATTTAAGTGAATTAAGACCCTCTCACCAGTATCAAGCCTCGACCCCCCCTCCCTCGCTAGGAACATGTTATTTCTACAGATATATAATTTTGGGTAAAATAATGTTGAATTTAAAAATCGGTGCACAGCTTCAAGATTACCACGATCATACCTGCCCTGCCAGGCTGTGAGAGTAACTCAAGTGTGGCGTGCACCGAGTATATTACATGTTATTCTGCTTGTATTACACCTCGGTGCCCTGGTGGCTAAAGCTCTCGCTTCACACGCAGAGGGCCCGGGTTCGATTACCAGCGGGGTGGAAACATTTCGACGTGTTTCCTTACACCTGTTGTCCCGTTCACCTAGCAGCAAATAGGTACCTGGGTGTTAGTCGACTGGTGTGGGTCGCATCCTGGGGGACAAGATTGAGGACCACAATGGAAATAAGTTAGACAGTCCTCGATGACGCACTGACTTTCTTGGGTTATCCTGGGTGGCTAACCCTCCAGGGTTAAAAATCCGAAGAAAATCTTATCTTACCCATTGTGGGATGCCCTCTCGACCAGTGAATTAGCAAGTCAGAGTATAGCAGTCCTGGGGCCCCACTGCTATACTTGTTACTAGTTCAAAGGTCACCAACAGCCTGACACGACAACCCGGCTTGTTCAGAACTGTTATTATTATATTCACCTGTATGACTAAAACCATAAGGATCATACACCACCACCTGGGAAATGGTAGATAATCATGATTGATCTCAGAAAGGGAAGGAGAGCTCCACTCCCTTCATCAAAGAGCTCTCCGACCCTTTTCCAAAGAACACCCTATCTTAGCCCCCCCCCCCGTCCGTTAAATTGACAAGCAAGAGATAATGAAAGGTTGTTTGTGTTCAGTCTGCCGTACACCACCGCTACCATCTATGAAGTGCAGAGAATTGGTAACATCCTTCCTGTAGGAGTGCCTCGTCAGACCTCCAGGGACGTCACACTCCAGGGGTACCACATACCTAAAGGTAAAATATATGATTAGTATTGATGTGGAACAGCACTAAACCCATAGGAGTCATAAAGTGCTTTATGTGTGTGTGTGTATGTACATTTGTATGTGTGTGTGTGTACGTACGTTCCTCTCTTGCCTTCATTACTCAGCTGGTTGTTCGTCTTTGTTCGATTCCTCATCGCTCAAATTTTCTGTTCCTGTTCACTTTGTCAATTCCTCTCAGTATTTTACACGTTATCATATTCCTCCGAGTCCTCCTGTCTTCCAGTGCCATCACATTGAGTTCCCTTATCTTCTCCTCGTAGGACATACGCCTTAGCTCCGGTACTAGTCTTGCTACAAAACTCTGCACTTTCTCCAATTTCTTGATGTGTTTGACCAGGTGTGGGTTCCATACTGGTGCTGCATACTCCAATATGGGTCTGACGTCCACGGTGTACAGTAGTGTGAATGACTCCTTAGATGTTGAAAAGCTATTTTTAGATTAGCCAGACGCGCATTTGCCGTAGCAGTTATTTGGTAATGTGCACCTCGGGTGATATGTTCGGTATGGTACCCCCCAAGATCCTTCTCCTTGAATAAAGTTTTCAGCCTTTGACCCCGAGCTGTACTTCGTCTGTGGGCTGCTTTGTCCTTCCCTAAGCTTCATAACTTTGTACTTCATGGGATTAAATTCCAGGACCCATTTGACAGACCAGCCTTGCAGCCTGTCCAGATCCCTTTGTAGCTTTTCCTGACCCACGTCCGCTTGTATTCTTCTCATTAATTTCATGTAGTCTGTGAACGGGGATGCTTCTGACTATCCCTTGTCACTTATGCCCACTCTGACACCTCGTCACTCGTTATTTCCTTCCGTTCAGGTATTCCATTTTTTTCGTTGGGTTTATCAGGACCACTGACAGCATAAGCTGTAACGAGCCCGACTTCTCGATGGCACGAGGAAGATTTGTTGCCCAAAGCTGAGCGATGAAACAAAATGAACAAAAGTTTCCTTTGTAAACAAGGATAGTAACTTAAAGTATCTGATTAGATCCAGTGGACCCCTTGCTGAGCCCCGGCAGAGCGGGACGCTCACGCACTTACCTGAGTTCAGTAACCGGCTTCCCACCGACGACCGTTAAACAATTATCCGCAGAACGGAAAAATGGAGCTGGCTAAAAGTAAGCCGATGAACAGGTGCACCTTCTGTAAAGTGCCCGGCGGGCAAAATAGATGAGGACAAGTGTCCCAGAGAGAACGGGGGAAATTTATCACGATATTCAGGCGAGAAAGAGGCGTCCACACCCGACGAAGGCTGGCACAGATTTCTTCAGATATTCCCCGATCCATTGTAGTGGTTTTCCTGTTATTCCTACCTGTTCCTCTAGCTTTTGTACCAGTCTCTTGTTCCGTACTGTGTCAAAAACCTTCTGACACAGGGTTTTCCATTCCGTGCAATTGTTATATATGAATCCATTTCTTTCTAGGTGCTCCACTACTCTTCTGATAATCTTCTCCATAACTTTACATACTCTACATGCCAATGACACTGGTCTGTTGTTTAATGCTGCCTGTCTGTCTCCTTTCTTAAAAATTGGGATTACATTTGCTCTCTTCTATACCTCCGACAGTTGCATGTGTTGATACTTGTTGCTGGTGGCACACTGCCTCTGCTAACAGGGAACTTCTTCCACTCCTCCCTTGTTGTGTGTACTGTGTCTAATGCTCGCTGGTGCACTCTGCCTCTTTGACTTTGGTTTGCTGGAAGCCTTTCTGTCCTCTGAGAATACCTCTTACATACTTCCTGGTCATTCCTTGTGAGCTCCCGAACCTTCCTTCTTCAGCCTGATTACCTGGTCCCTGACTATTGTTTTCCTCCTAATGTGGGTTTTATAACAACTTTGGGTCGGATTTGGCTTTCAATGATACGTTATTTTTCAAATTACCGTTGAGTTTTTTCTTATCCATGCATACTAGTTTCTGGCACTTTCGACTCTGACCCTTTTTTTCCTGAGTTTTTTGCCTTCTGTACCTTTTCCATGCTCTAGCCACATTTGGCATTGTCCTTACACCTGGGTTTCCCCATGCACTCCCCTATTTGTGATTACAGGGTCGATACAACCCCTGGTCCCGTCCTTCGCGGGTTTGTGTAGAAACAATAGTCCTGAAATATCTATTTTAATCCCTAAAAACCTGCATTGAAATTTGTTTTGTTGTGGGGGAAACCCTAAAGTTATTTCCCTGACCCTGGATACCGGAGGTTTTCCGGGGATCAACGCCCCCGCGGCCCGGCCCAGACCGGGCCCCCCGAGGGATAGGGCCTGATCAACTAGGTGTTACTGGGGCCCACGAGCCAACGTACGAGCCAACCCCGGCTGTCCCGGCACTGATTTAGGTATCTGCCCGTTCTTTGAAGGCCCCGGGGGTTTATTGGAAATTTCCCCCTAATGCTTGATGGGAGGTGTTAAACGTTTTGGGCCCTTGCACTTATGGTGTTTTCTTTAGTGCACCAATGGCGCCCTATTTTTATTGGGGGCATTTTGGACGCCTGCCCAGTTTTTATTTGTAGGAGTGATTTCTGTGTGCAGATTTGGGCCCCTTTCCCTTTCAAGATTTTCCAAGTGTAGATTTGAATCTCTCCCTCTGCGTTCCCCAAAAAGTAACGTCAAGTGCTTCCAAGCATTCCCGCTTTTAAACCTTTTAGAGAATAAAAATTTGAATTTGAATTTGAATTTGACAGAAATTGTCGTGAGTAAAAGGGTCTTGTACACTCTTAGATCTGCGATTTCCCTGTTTGAATGGAGTCTTCAGCAGTATTCCAGCCTAGAGACACTTCAAGGGGCTCCTTGGCCGTAGGTGAAGAGGCTCTGGTTGAGGAATTGGACCTATCCGGTCTTCCTTCCTCAGACCCCCCGACCTAATTACCCCCCAATCTCCCCTCCTCTATCCCTACTCCTCCCCATCACTCCCTTTTTCTTTCCTCCTCTCCTCCACACTCCTCCCTTTTGCCCTTCCTCTTTGTCCTTTGGATTTCTACCACAGGCGCTCTAGTTCTAGGTTAGGAGAAAGGACACCGGGGGTCCATCCATTCCGTTTGAGGTTTCTTGGCGGTGGCGTAGTTTGCGTGGAATCTGATTGCCTAGGGATGTCCCGATCCCTCTACCGGTATCCCGGAGTAGCTTGGGTGTCTTTTGGGGACGGGTGTGTGCTCTGGAAGCCCACTTTCGGGATTCCGCGGGTTGGGCGGGGGGGTGGTCGGCTGTAAGGGAGTGTATGCTTTGTGGCCGGATATCCGGCGCCCTCTCTTTTGTCCACCGAGGTAGCTCGGCAGATGTGAGGTTGCTATCCCAGATTGCCTGGTTACAGGCATGAAGGGTAGGTAGGTATGGCACGGGTTCCATGACTGATCGCGTACTAGCACGGTGATCGAGTCCTCTTGCGCGCATAAGGGAGGGGAGTTTTCTGGCCTTTCATCCCTCCTTAGGGGGGGGGGAACTATCCCTCCACGAGTCCCCCCTTTTTTTTTCTTTTTTTTATTTTTTATTTTCTTTTCTCATCTTTCTTTTTTTTTCACTTAAAAACAAAGAAAGAAGTAACCTAACCCATGGCAGCCCTAGTCATGAACCTGGTACCCCCGGGCCCCTTATTGATACCGCACACCCGCGTTCATGACCCCCCACGCCATTCGTCTTTGGACCACTCTTCTAGACATTCCTCATGCCCTGTACTATTGCCGGTGCTGTTTCCTCACCCGCTTCAGGTACTGAGGCCTCGCAACTGAACTCCTTCGATTTATCAGACCTTCGCTCTCCTATGACTATGCTTCCGGCTCTCCATCCTACGATGCGGCAATTTTCAAATCGCTCCGACCCGCTTTCCACGTCGGACCAAACTCTGGTCCCACGACCTAAACGTCAAAGGTACAATTCACCTCGCTGATCGATAACTTCTCCACCTTCACCTTCTCGTTCTTCTCACAGAAACGACTCGACACGTCCTTCACTACCTTTCACGCTCAGTTTCAACTGAAACAGTGACTAAATTCTTCATTTGCGACCAACTTCCCTCTATGCCTATCTTTCGGACCATAGTATTGGCAAGGCCACTCCTACGCCATAGTTGGTTAATATATTTCTTTTCATGCTTCTTAAGAGCGGTACGCGCATCAATTCCGCTACAGAATGATACCCAGGCTCGGCGAGTCTCTCTCGTCTTACCCATATAGATAACTGTTCCTGTCACCTTGAAAAAACATCATTCCTCCAATCTTGTAGTGGTACCGTTATTTGCCCCAAACCATAGTTCAACAAAATTTCCAGAACATTGTGGCACGACTTTCTAGTAATACATGCTGGTAACCCAGATCTTCCCAACTCAAGGTAGACACTTACTGTTCTCCTGCCAGTGGGCGGAGACGATACCCTAGCAATGTGGCTCGTTTAAACTTTTTGACAGCCGGAGAAGAACTCACCATCCTATCGTTTTTTATATAGCAGGACATCGGTTACAAGTTACGCAGGTGATCCCATACACCACAACCAGTGTAGAAATTGCTGGCGGAATTCTGGCCATCAGCGAAATATTGCAGATCTATCGCGATGCCCTGTCTGTGAGTGCCGACATGAACCATTCTAATACGTCTTGACATATAGATCTCCTCTAGCCTTAACTGTCATGAGGCTCACCCTTCACGTACTCTCGCCGTTGTCAGGTCTATTAAACGAGCGGGGGGAAATCCGTTACCTCAACTGAAGACAGAAGGTCTCCCTTATGACCATGGCAGTTTCTAATATCCGCCTCACCACAGGCGAGATCCCACGTGTTTCTTATTTCCGTGTTTTCAAAACGTCCCCCCACTTCTTGGTTATCCCATCTTCTACACCCACTCTGTGGTTACCCTCTCCCTATAATCATCCACTGTATCTAATCCTTTTGCTGTCCTCGGCCTCAGACGTCCCTACTTCATAGCCTCAGTCTAATCTCGCTTCTTCGAGTTCTCTCTTACAGCCTCTGTATCGACGGACCTCGTAAAGACACCTCTTTCCCAATCGTACCTCTACTTCTCAAAAAGTCCAAAAAAAGGTCGGTATCATCCTCCTTACCCATCTTCCACTCCTCATTTTCCCTCCTCTATCTCTGTCCCTAGTTCTTCCCCTTCTCACCTGGCTCAGTTACAAGTGCAGAGGTTTCACCCTACTCCTCTTAATGTACCTTCTTCCCTGTTCCCTCCCAAGTTTCTTCCTCTTCCTGCCACCTCCCAAGGTTCTCCTGTCTCTTCTGTCCTGCCCTCCGCCCTTCTCAGTCCCTCCACCCTTTCGCCCCCCCCTACCTTGGTACAGTCCAATACAGTTCCAATCTTTACTCATCCTCCCCCTACCATTCCCCAATATTGTCTCGCGTACGACATTCTAATTCCGAAACACTTGAATAGCAACTCACGCGAATATATTGCAGAGACCAACCATCAATGGACACTGATCCACTTACGCTTCTTCTCTCTCTCTGCTCCATCTGCGAACTCCCTTTCTTCACTAGCCGCACGTTCACTTCGCTGCTTGAACATTTCCACTGCCTCCGCACTGTGGACTTTCTCTAACCTTCTAGTCAGTAGGAACCCCTTACCTGCGGATTTTCAAGTATCTTTATCATTGCCAATCATGGCCTTTTTACAGATGGGAATATACGCGGCCTCAGGGGTAACTCGGGGTGAGCTTCAGATGTTACTCTCCCAGTTTGCCACCATCGTTGGTGTTTTTGCTTACAGGGAACCAAATTACACTCTGCTGTTATTTCTCACATCTCAGGCTATAATTTATTGTATTCTTCAGCCCCTTTTCCTGATGGGACTTTAATGGAAAGGGTCCCTTCTTCACTCCGCACTGATATTCCGTAACCATCAGCTATTTGTTCATACTTCGTCTGCATTACACCAGCAGCCGTATCCACTTACATAGGTGTATACGCTCTGTTTCCTTTATATCCTCTCTCCTTCTCGGGCCATTATCTATTCCGGGGATTTTGGCCTTCTTGTTTCGTCACTTACCGCCACCGATTTCTGTTACTTGGTGATTTTAATGCCCCACATGCTTCCTCTGGGGAGGGTCTCTCTGTGATCCCGTGGAATTCAGTTAGAGGCTTTTCTCTTGGCCACCACACCCTCCATGTCTTTAAATACAGGTACTCACACCATTTTGGATCCTCGGACTCATACTCTCTCTTGAATCGATCTCTCAGGTTGCTCTTCCATCACTCCGCCGCATTAGACCTTTACTTGGTATGTTCTCCCGGACTTACATGACAGTGATCATTGCCAATCATCTAACTTCTCCTTCATATTCGCCACCTCTTCGCCACCCACGCTGGCAATTGAATCGGGCCAAAATGTGGAACCTTTACTCACACCTGACTGTTTTTAAAGAGCGTTCGCGCTTCGTCCTCATCGATGAGCTTTTACACCTCTTCTCGTCCTCCGTTTCACGCAGCTTCTCATCGCTATACCCCAAATTCGGGAAGGCATTATCAGGAAATGCGTGCCTCTGGTGGATCTCCTGCTTGTGCTCGCTCGCAGTACGGTTGAAACGCGCTGCATGGGGCATGGGGTACCGTTACAATAGAACCACAGAATAGGCGACTCCTTGATCTTTAAAACAGGAAGCGTGCGATCGCATCGCGTGTCCATCCGTGACGCTAAAGCACTTGCTGGGCGAGATTATGTCTCCACCATCACCTCTGCTTCCCTGTTAATAGAGTGCAGTCTGTGAAAAAAGTACGAAAAACTGAGTGGTAAATATTCTCCTGACCCTGGCTCCTGTCTGCGGGTTGCCCGGTGTTGATATAGCAAACCCCTAGATGTTGCCATGAAATTGGCAATCATCTGGCCCGTTATTTATCAGGGACTCCATCTATTGCCCCCTATTTCTTTCCTCAAAGTCTGCCAGATCGAGTTAGCACCCTTGCGGACTTTTCTTCTCTAGAGAAGAACAGTATAATGTGCCTTTTACACTTCAAGAATGGATCCGGCAACACTCTACCATGATCTTGTCGATCACTCGGCAGCCTGGCCCGACGACATTCATATTCGTATGCCTACAACATTTACATCAGTCTAGCCCTTGCAGTCCGATTACACCTCTTTACAATCTTATTTGAGTCCAAGGAGTTCTTCCACAGCTGCCTGGAACTTCCGCCTCTCTGTTCTCCCTTTCGCAAAACCAGCACTTAGGGACATGAAACCTCCCTCACGATCCGTCCATTGCTTTACCTCAGTGCAGTTTGCAAGTAATGGAAACTCGTCTAGTAAATAGCCGTTTAGCTCTGGGTATTTAGAGGACACACAAGTCTCTCCACTCGTCATATTCATATGGCACCTTCGTAAGGGACGTTCTACCATAGACCCCTTACTGCCGCTTGGATACGTTATGTCGTAATGCCTTTGCACGAATAACCACTCAGTTTATTGCCATATTTTTTTGACCTTGAGAAGGCATTGATCACACTTGGAGGTATAATATTTTAGCCCAACGCACCACTCCTTAGGCCTTCCGAGGCAATCTACCATCCTTCTTAAGAACTTTTTAACTGACAGGAATTTCCGTCGTTTCGGGTTAATATATGTGCTCTCCCCTGTGACTTTGTCCAAGCTGGAAGGTTGGCAACCCAGGGATTGTGTTTGAGCACAAACACTGTTTCTCCTTGCTATTAAATGATTTGCCTCTAGTTCTTCCATCAAAATATTTTGGTCATCAATCTATGGTTGATTGACTTCGCTTATTGCTCGTGCAGGCGCGATCTGTCACCTCCTTACGTTTCTCTCCAGCATGCAGTCGACCGTGTTTCATTGGGACACCAAACATGGGTTTAATTTGCCCAGCACTAAAACCCAACCAAATCACTTTCACTAGAAAGCTCTGTCATCTTGATCTCTCCTTTGTACCTCTATGGCCTCACGTATCCGCTGAACGTGATATCCTGTCAAGTTTCTGGGGCCTCCCTTTGATCGTAGGTTATCTGGAAAACCCTCACATTACCTCTCTGAAGGCAACTTGTCACAGGCCGGCCATGAACCTTCTTAATCAACCCTTGCTCATCTTTCGTGGGAGCTGATCGTCGAACCTCCTTCACTACATACCACCCTTATTTTTATCGAAATTGATTATGGTGACCAGATCTTTTCCAGCGGTAGCATCCTCCTGCCCTACTCCTCTCTTGCCTTTAACCCCATCTCACCAAGGATTACGTTTTTGCCTTGGTGCCTTTTCGTCTCTTCCCCTGTCGAAAGCCCCTATGCAGAGCGAAACGTTCAATCCTTATCACGAGATCGCCGTGATGCCCATTGCTGACGCTCTACTGTACGCTCTCATGATCTCCGCAATCCTGCCATTTTATAGAAATGTCACTGAATTTTAGTGTAGACATTCTTTATTTGTTCAGCCGCCCATGCTTACTCACGTCCCTTCTCTCTTCGCCTTCATCGTCATCTTGGTCTTCTCTTCAACTACCACTTTCTATGTACATGTAGCATCTCAACTTCTTCCTACCCCCCGGGGAGGGGAACAGTGCTGTGCGAGTCTTGTTCTTTCTTCCCTCCCTTGCTCTGAAAGCCAACTGTTCTACGGTCGGCTTCCCGCTCTCTTTTTCTTGACACTTTCACTCTTCATGTCTCATGCCGTTGCTGTGTACCAGATGGCTCTAAGTCTTCTGACGGCGTAGGATCGCAGCAGTGTTTCCGGACAGTGTCGTGCAAGGGCATTTACAATCTTCAGTAGTATTTTAAATGCTGAATTATATGCACATACCTTACAGACTTATCCGTATTGCATCTATGCTGTGTCATCATTTGTGGTTGTCTCAGTACTCCCTTAGTGCTTTTACAGGCTATACAAAAATTTGATACACCTCACCCCTTAGTCCTCCGTAATCACAACTTTGGCTACGCCGCATCTATACAAAGCATAATGATATTGTTTTTTTTGTTGGGTCCCTGGTCAAGTTGAGTACAGGGGGCAATGAACAGGCAGACACTGCTGCGCGGTCTGCAGTACATGACCTACCAAGGTTTCTTACATAGGTATTCCATGTACGGACTATTTTGCTGTAATATCTTCCCTACCTTCACCCCGTTGGCAACAACGTTGGTCTACTATGCTCGGCAACAAACTTCGTCTAGTAAAACCGAGTGTAGGTTTAGCTGGCCTGTTCGTCCTTATCACCAGTTGTCGAGGTTGCGGAGTACTACTCTCTCCGGTCTTCGCATTGGCCATACATCGTCTTATACTATGGGATTATCTTCATGGAGAGGCGTATGGACTCCTCTATGATGAGAATTGCCCAAGCTTCCATGTATCAAAGAGTCAGCCACATTATGTTGGAGTGCCCACTTTATCAACGAGCCGCAGAATTTACCTCTGTCTTCGTCTTCGCCACGCTGCATCTCTCTTACCTTCCCTTTCGCTGATGGACCCCACCTTTCATACGGACTCTTCTTATTGATTTTGGACAACGTCCACTGACTTACTTCACACATAATTTTGCATACTTTCAGCCCTTTCTACTTGTATCTTTGCTACCTCTACCCCCGCCTACGTATCCCCTGCCGCTTGTTTTTCTGTAACCTGCTGTCATCCCCCCTCCCTCCTGCCATCCAATTCCCTTGTTCCTTCCCTACCTGCAGCGCTGTATAGACCTTGTGGCTTAGCGTCTTCTTTTTGATTATAATAATAATAATCCAGCATAGAGAGAACAAATGATTTGAAAAGGTTATTCATTGGCTCTGCATCTCTCGTTTTGAACGTTCATCATTTGATCCCATCCATCATTTTTCTTTGCTCGTCCGCGATAGACTGGCACTGTGGTGAATCCTTTGAAAGTGAGATCCTCAGACATTACTTTCCAGTCCTCTTACATTATTTTTCCCGCTTATTGTATGGCCGGGAGTCGCTCGTAGTATACTCTGTTATAGTATTTCTCCTCCAGTTTTCCCATAACGGGTAGTTGGATTTGATCCTCATTGAACTTCATATTGTTTACCGTTGCCAATGGAAACTTTGCATTCTATTTAAGTTTTGGAGGTTATCCGCAAAGTAGTCCTTAGCAGATGACATCCTACATGCGTCCTCAGGTTATCATCCGCAAAGGATGATTACGGTGCTGTGAATGTATATATCTGTCTATGTTCTGATCATGAGGATAAGGCAATAAGATGGGGTGCGAGTTAGTACTGTGCCTTGTGGAACAGAGCTCTCACTATGGCTGCCTCCGATTTAACTCTTGTTGACCACTACTCTTTGTATCTCGATTTGTTAGGAATGTTGAAGATCCATCTCCCCACTTTCCCGTTATTCCTTTAGCCGTATTTTGTTGCGCTATTACGCCCATAATCGCATTCTGTCAAATGCTTTTGCAAGTCCTGTGTATATTACATCTGTCATTCTGATTTTCTTTCAGAAGCCATCCAAAGGCCATAACATAGTGATCCAGTAGTTGTGAGAGGCAGGACGCGACCTTCCCTGACCTCCATGTTGCCCCTGGGATTGTGCACGATTTTGGGAATCCCATCATAGTGATTTGCATCCGAACTTCTTAGCACTCTTCAAAGATTTTTATGTGTGTGGACGTCAGAGCTATTGGTTATAGTTCTTAGCTAATGCTTTGCTGCCACCTCTTATGAGAGCGGGGTATATCCGTTGTTATAAGTGGACTGTGGAATTTCCACCCATGTCCAAGCTCATCTTCCATAGTGTATTAGGGCACCGCAAGAGGGGTTTCTTGCAGTTCTTAATGAAAACAGAGTTCCACGAGTCTGGGCCTTGGGCGTCCTGAGTGCATGGCAATTCATGTTGTCAATGGCTTTATCGAAATCTATGCACACGGAGTTAGGGTAATGTCTGGAATCTGGCATTAACATTATGGTTTTGAGACTCATTCATGAGAAATCATTTGAGAGTCGTCCGATAATCAGCGGATTAGCTGGTTCGACAAACACTGTCGTACTGCGGATTTCCAATATTTCACTTCAATTCACCTTGTTGTCATCTGTGTAAGTCCCATCATGTATGAGTAAGGCCCGATACTAGATGTGATATTTGCTTGTTTTTGCATATGAAAAGAAATATTTTGAATTTCTTTCAATTTCTCAACTAATAGCGTTTAAGCCTCCTCTGTCTCTCCTGGATTCCTGTAACGAGTCTCATTTAACTTAGGTTACGATAGTTTCCACTTCGATTAGGTAACAACCTGTGGTATTTTTATTACCATTTTAATGTTCAGTTTTCCATCTTCCCTGGTCAGCGCCTCCTTTGTGTATCAGTTATTCTAGCACTCCGAGGAGCTCAGTGACTCTCTATCGTCTTCTGTAGAGGGGAGCATTTCTCTCCAGTTTTACTCTGCATCTTTTCTTTCTTAGAGGGAATATTGCCTAGAGACTATGCCTTCAGCTGCCCAGAAGTTGATCCTTTCAAGGCACTGGTTTGGATCCATGCATCTTAAGATACTTCCCCAACATGTTTCCCCCCCCCCCCCCCCCCCCCCCTTTTTAGGACAGGTTTAACTAGGTCCCAGTTGGATGTTCTTTATGTCTTTGGTTGAAAGGTTGTATTTTGTGAAGACACCTTCACAGGTACATGCATTCTGCTGATCAGGACCCCTATGCATGTATGTCTGGACTTCGATTAGGTTGTGATCGGAATTAGTTGTTTTTGGTATTCTTATGTCTCTTATCAGGTCCTCATTATTTGTGAAGATAAGGTCAAGTGTGTTTTCTAGTCTTGTTGGCTCCACTATCTGCTGGCTTAAGGTGTGTTTTTCGCAGACTTAGCTCATGTGTGTGTGACCTTTCATCTGCGCTACCTCCGGGGATTGTTTCAGCTATAACATTATTTGCTACATTCTTCCATTTTGTATGCCTTAGGTTGAAATCACCCAGCAGTAAGATGTTTGGGGATGGAGCTGGAAGGTTTTCCAGACAGTAATCAATTTTCAGTAGCTGTTCCTTGAACTGTTGTGAGGTTGCATCTGGTGGCTTATATACAACCACAATGACTAGGTTTTGGTTCTCGATCTTTATTGATAGAACTTCAGCTACCTCATTTATGGTGTTCAGCAACTCCGTTCAGATGAGGGACTCTTTGACATACAGGCCAACCCCCCCTTGTTGCCTGTTCATTCTGTCGCATCTAAAAAGGTTGTAACCACTTATCCATATTTCACTGTCAAAGTGATCTTTTGTGTGAGTCTCTGTGAGGCCTGCAAACATTACATTAGACTCCTCTAGAAGTCCACTGATAAAAGGTATTTTGTTGTTGGTGGATGGTTTAAGGCCCTGTATATTAGCAAATATGAACGAGCTTGTATTCTGTTTGTTGGGGGGATTTTGTTATTGGCATTAGAAATCAAGGCCCTTCCTACCTGCACCTCTCCAATACCAAGGTCCCTCCTACCCGCACCCGTCCACTACCAATGTCCCTCCAACCTGCACCCCTCCACTACCCATGTTCCTCCTACCAGCACCCCTCCACTACCAAGGTCCCTCCTACCTGCACCCCTCCACTCCCTAGGTTCCTCCTAACCGCATCCCTCCACTACCAAGGTTCCTCCTACCCACACCCCTCCACTACCCATGTCCCCCCTACCCACACCCCTCCACTACCTATGTCCCTCCTACCCGCACCCCTCCACTACCAAGGTCCCTCCTACCTGCACCCCTCCACTCCCTAGGTCCCTCCTACCCACACCCCTCCACTACCTAGGTCCCTCCTACCCGCACCCCTCCACTACCTAGGTCCCCTTGCCAACACTTTTCCTGAACACTGGAAGAGTTTTAAGTTTGCTATTTTGTTTAATACGAAGTTGTTTACTGCTGATAAGCACTATATCAACTTCAAATTCTAATTTAAGTCATAGTAACAGGTTGTCTCTTTTCCCCGGTACAGGGACGGGCGTGATATTGAACCTCTCAGCAGCACACAGGGATCCCAAGTACTGGAAATATCCCGACAGGTTCTACCCTCAGCACTTCCTCACTCCTGAGGGCAAGGTCCTCAAGCCTGACTCTTTCCTACCTTTTGGTTTTGGTGAGTAATTCTGAGACCAATGTTTTGCCAATCAGTTTCTAGTGACTTGGCCAAAAGGCATTACATGTTTGGTGCCTACTGTTTCGCTCATGTTTCTTCCCATGTACATCATCTGTATGCTCATAGAAAGCATTATTATTATTAGTAGTAGTAGTAAAGTCGTGAGAAAGAGCTTGTTAGACATTAAGTTTATACAGGTACAAAAGCTCTCGCTTCACATGCTGAAGGTCCGGGTTCATTTCCTGGCTGGGCGGAAACATTGGGAGTGTTTCCTGACACCGGTTGCCCCTGTTCACCGATCAGTAAAACAGGTACCTGGGTGTTGTTAGTGGACTGGTGTGGGTCGCATCTTGGGACAAAACTGACCTAATTTATGGGAAATGCTCTATAGGAAATGTCAGCTATGGTATGTACACCTTGTACAAGTACTTGTAGAAATTAAGATATTATTATTATAGGGATAGGGAAGCTGTGATTTCGTGTACAAGGCAAAGAGGAATAACATCTTGTAGGAGCGAGGAAGAGCAAGTTGTGAGTGTGGGGGAAGTTTGTGAGGCAGTAGGTAAAATGAAAGGGAGTAAGGCAGCTGGGAGGGGATAAAGATAGAAATGTTAAAAGCAGGAGGGGATATAGTTTTGGAGTGGTTGGTGCTTTTATTTAATAAATGTATGGAAGAGGGTAAGGTACATAGGGATTGGCAGAGAGCATGCATAGTTCCTTTGTATAAAGACAAAGGGGACAAAAGAGAATGGAAAAATTATAGGGGAATAAATCTGTTGAGTATACCTGGTAAAGTGTATGGTAGAGTTATTATTGAAAGAATTAAGAGTAAGACAGAGTAGAATAGCAGATGAACAAGGAGGCTTAAGGAAAGGTAGGGAGTGTGTAGACCAAGTGTTTACAGTGAAACATATAGGTGAACAGTATACAGATAAGGGTAAAGAGGTTTTTGTGGCATTTATGGATTTGGAAAAGGTGTATGACACAGTGGATAGGGGGGCAATGTGGCAGATGTTGCAGATGTATGGAATAGTTGGTGGGCTACTGAAAGCATTGAAGAGTTTTTACGAGGATGGTGAGGTTCAGGTTAGAGCATGTAGAAGAGAGGGAGATTATTTCCCAGTAAAAGTAGGCCTTAGACAAGGATGTTTGATGCCACCATGGTTGTTCAATATATTTATAGATGGGGTTGTAAGAGAAGTGAATGCTAGGGTCTTGGCAAGAGGCGTGGAGTTAAAAGATAAAGAATCACACATAAAGTGGGAGTTGTCACAGTTGCTCTTTGCTGATGACACTGTGCTTTTGGGTGATTCTGAAGAGAAGTTGCAGAGATTGGTGGATGAGTTTGGTGGGGTATGTAAAAGATAAATAAAAGTGAATATAGGAAAGAGTAGGGTGATGGAGGAGGTGAATGTATGTATTCAGATATTTAGGAGTGGACGTGTCAGCAGATGGGTCCATGAAAAATGTGACTCACAGAGCTGATGAGGGGAAAAAGGTGAGTGGTGCACTTTGGAGTCTGTGGAGACAAAGAACTTTGTCCATGGAAGCAAAGAGGGAAATATGTGAGAGTATAGTTATACCAACACTCTTATCTAGGAATGAAGCATGGGTGGTGAATGTTGCAATAGAAAGGCTGGAGGCAGTGGAGATGTCATGTCTGAGGGCAATGTGTGGTGTGAATATAATGAAGAGAATTTGTAGTTTGGAAATAGGAGGTGGTGCGGGATTACCAAAACTATTATCCAGAGGGCTGAGGAGGGGGTTGTTGAGGTGTTTCAGACATGTAGAGAGGATGGAACAAAATAGAATGACTTCAAGAGTGTATAAATTTGTAGTGGAGGGAAGGTGGGATAGGGGTCAGCCTAGGAAAGTTTGGAAGGAGGGGGTAAAAGAGGATTTGTGTGAGGGGCTTGGACTTCCAGTAAGCATGCATGAACATGTTAGATAGGAGTGAATGGAAGCATGTGGTTTTTAGGACTTGATGAGCTGTTGGAGTGTGAGCAAAGTATCACTTATGAAGGGATTCAGGGAAATCGGGAGGCCAGACTTGAGTCCTGGATATGGAAGGACGGGTGTTAATGCTGAAGATTTATAACAG
Organism: Cherax quadricarinatus; assembly: GCF_026875155.1. Classification (NCBI taxonomy): domain Eukaryota; kingdom Metazoa; phylum Arthropoda; class Malacostraca; order Decapoda; family Parastacidae; genus Cherax; species Cherax quadricarinatus. The sequence goes on along the minus strand of NC_069451.1, from coordinate 24,204,158 downwards.
TAGTGTAAGTGTGCCTCTGGCAAGACAGTGATGGAGTGAATGATAATAAAATTTTTCTTTTCCGGGCCACCCTGCCTGGGTGGGAGATGGCCAATGTTTTAATAAAATAAAAACTATTATTGTGTAAATTACATACTAGAACACACAAAAGTCCAAGTAAATAACAAACAATAATGAGATTTAGTACTAAATTTATGAGGAAGAAATAATCCTGTAAGAGGACTATTATTCTCATGGGGAAGTGCTAAACTTGTAGGGGATCATGCAGTGCCTGGGTTGTGCTGGTAATGTTTGCTATAAGGAAAAGGTGGCTTTTGTTTCTTGAAACAAGAGATCCTCACTAGCAATCAAGGCACTGCCCTTGATGAGGCAATACTTGTACATCAACAGGTAAGCGTGTGTGTCTGGGAGAGTCTCTGGCTCGCCTGGAGTTGTTCTCCTTCATGACGACACTGATGCACCGCTTCTCCTGGCGCCTCTCGGATGATCCTCGGGTTTTCTCGAAGGTAAACATGATACGAATGCCGCCCTCCTACACTGTCACCGCCACCAGCAGGACGGATGACTCTACGATCACCAGGAAGGGATAAGATGCTTATGAAGGATTGTCTTCCATTCTTGGGAAAATGGGAGGTAATCCAGTTCAATCCAAGGATCAACGTTCAATTCCCTGGATCAAGAGCCCCTCACTGGCCTCAAGGAGCTTCCCTTGAGGGGGCTTCTTTACAAAATATGTCAGGTAGTAACACCAACAGTCAAAGGCAGTGTTCATGGTTGTTCATATCATTAATGCCTTTACTGTCATATTCTTAAAACTACAAACACTGTATAGATCATTAACTGGTCAACAAAATTAAATTTTAGTTAGTAAAGTTTTAAATAAATTTATCTGAACCCATTATAAATGCTAATTCCAGATCTCTTCTTATTATTTCCCAGCTCGTCCAAGTTTTATCATTTTTACCTCGAAAAGATTTCCCATGGCTTGGTTGGTACCGCATTTGCTTCACACACACCAAGAGTCTGTGGATCAATCCTCAGCATGGGTTGAAATGTTGGGCATGTATTCCCTGGAATGCAGGCGGGAGAGATACATGATTATATACACCTGGAAAATCCTAGAGGGACTAGTACCGAACTTGCACACGAAAATCACTCACTACGAAAGCAAAAGACTTGGCAGACGATGCAATATCCCCCCAATAAAAAGCAGGGGTCACTAGCACATTAAGAGACCATACAATAAGTGTCAGGGGCCCGAGACTGTTCAACTGCCTCCCAGCATACATAAGGGGGATTACCAACAGACCCCTGGTAGTCTTCAAGCTGGCACTGGACAAGCGCCTAAAGTTGGTACCTGACCAGCCGGGCTGTGGCTCGTATGTTGGTTTGCGTGCAGCCAGCAGTAACAGCCTGGTTGATCAGGCTCTGATCCACCAGGAGGCCTGGTCACAGACCGGGCCACGGGGGGCGTTGACCCCCGGAACTCTCTCCAGGTAAAAAACCCTGCTTCCCTGTTCACCTAGCAGTAAGTAGATACCTGAGCATTAGTAGGCTGGTGTGGGTGGCATCCTGGGAAACAAGACTGAAAGACCACGTGGAAATAAGACATAAAGAGTCCTCGATGACTCGCTGACTTTCTTGGGTTATCGGGGGCTAATCCTCCCCTGGGTGATTAACCCTCCCTATTTTGGGTTTTAAAAATCCCAACAAATCTTATTTCAGAATGAAATTATTTTTATAATCAAAAAGAAGCGCTAAGCCACAAGGGCTATCCCAGCATTTCAGAATGTAATAAACCACATACAGTGGACCCCCGCATAACGATCACCCCCAATGCGACCAATTATATGTGTAATTATGTAAGTTGCGTTTGTACGTGTATGTTTGGGGGTCTGAAATGGACTAATCTACTTCACAATATTCCTTATGGGAACAAATTCGATCAGTACTGGCACCTGAACATACTTCTGGAATGAAAAAATATCTTAACCGGGGGTCCACTGTAAAAGGATAACCAAACTCATACAGTTTAATACTACAATGCACATTGTAACACTTGTTAAATGCTTTGGGAACACTTAGGAAATAAATATACAAGACCTTAAAACCACTGAGTAAGTTTTTGTTTAAATTTATTTTTTTGGGTACAACATACAACAGTCGTCTGACGTCTTCATTCAAGAAAACCTTGGTAGCACTTTTTCATGCCTGAAATTTGTGATGGAAATGTTCGCACACTCTTCACTCACAGCGGAAAGATTTTTTGGGTGAAAAAAAATAATGAAGCAAATGTACAATGTAAAAAAAAATGTATTATCAAATACATGTACACCTCATCTCTATATGCTTCAAGTAGATTCTGGACGCCATCTCGCCTCAGATTTTGCAGTATTAACTTTTGGAAATTTTGCAACAAGGCATTAAAACCCTCTTGAGTTCCCCTTATCCATCACTTTAAAAAGTCCTTAAACCATTCTTAATGTGGAGAGGTGGGAGGTTTCATCAATTTGAAGTGCTAAATATCCATAGGGAAATAATACAGTGTTTTGGGGATGGGGGGGGGGGGGGAATGGAAGACATTTAGGCTTAATTCAGGGATCTGGATTAAGAGCCCCTGACCAGCATCAAGATTTGGGGGGTCTGGATCAATTAATGGAACACACTGGACACTGTTTGTTTTTGGGCCCTAGCTGCTGCTCACATCTACAATGTAATAATCTGCTCTAGCACAACGTCTGTAGGCACAGGAAACATGCTCACTAACATACTGAACACAGACACTTCATTGATGAGTTCTGCATTGAATGAATCAATGAAATTTGTAATCACAGCTTTATTTTCTTATTGTGCAGGAAAACCCGCCTTCAAGCCATTTCTAAATTAATGAAAAGATGCTGGTCAGATGCTTTGTCCTCCTGAGAGAAGTCTGTGATATCACTGCAATAAGAGAGTGGACTGTCTACTGTAAAGAAAATGCCAAATTAATATTTCATTTATGACAGTGACATACTAGAACATTCTGTCTGAGCCTCGAGACATGCTCTGCTTTTTCTTTAATGAGTGCTAGATCTCTTAAAATAATTCGACTCGTCCCGGGTAAAACTCTTCAGCACCAGTTTTCCTTCAGTTGTGTACTCAGGATTGGTTGAAGGTCCTGGATCTTCGCCAATTGCACCTTTGTCAGCCACTCACAGATGTCTCATCCCCTGCCAACACATCCCCAGGCAAGTGCCCACCAGGTACATACCATCAGGCTTACCAGCAGCAGAGCGAGAAATCAGTTTCCGAATCAGCAGCAAAACACGAGTTGCAAGAAATATGATGCCATCCTCCCAGGCACCTAGGCAGTGCTTTCACTGCCACATTGCTAATCACTGCAAAATGTTTTGTGTAAATACCACCACAAGAGGGAACATTACAGAGACTGATGTCAGAATAAAAACAAACCGGACAGATAAGATCACAAGTTCTTTAGAGATTTAATCTTTGAACAAACCAGCAGGGTCTTAGAACTGGTGAGCACACTTACACATCACCCACCCTGCTAGTCCTATCTCAGGTCAGTAGGGGGCTCTGTGCTTTATATAAGACCACAGAGATATGTCACAGTGGCTGCCCGTGTCTTACCTTACACTCCTATTTAGCCAAGCTGAACACAAACATGAGGAGCCAGTCCATCAGCATCCTGTCTGCCAACATAAGAGGCTTCATTACCAATGTTGATGAGCTCTCACACAATTTCGTGAACACTCGTCCTCCTGATGTGATCGCTGTTATCGAGACATTTCTGGGCAACGTACCTTGGGAAAACTTTGCTAGAATTGCTGGCTACACCTCACTAAAGTGACAAGACAGGCAAGGTCATGGAGGAGGCATTGATGCATGTTTTTCTAAAGTAAACACACCCTATTCACTGTCATAGCCAACTGGTAAGAGTCACAGCTCTTATCAGTGAAATTCTCAGCTAGAAAAGAAGAAAACTGGAAATGATGTTCTTCAGGCTATATACAAAACCTAGTACCTTTGTACTAGGATGTACAATATACAAACCTCAATGGTAATAAGCACCCATGATCAGCTTCCTGGTGGAAAATATGGACTCCCTTTCTGCTTCAGATAAATATCAACATTAATTTATAATTCATAGTGACCTAAAAAACCATCTTATACAGAGAGATTTTGATGAACTTCTTGCAGTATTTTACATCAAAAACTTTAGAGACTAATTATATCCCTGGCTCCTTCCTTGACCTAGTAGTGAGCGATCTATCTCAAGGCACAGGCACTCGCCAACTTCTGATTATACACCTACCATCCGACTGACGACCGAGTTCGGTTCCGAGAAACCGGTCATAAGTCGAACTTTGCTACTGAATATCAACAAAACATTTTTGTAATGACTTTATTTTATTGTTTTATTTTGGTATTTCATGTTTTACTTTACTTTTTATGTTGTTAGTACAGTGGACCCCCGCATAAACGACACCTCCGAATGCACCTATTATTAGTCTATTATGTAAGGCGTTTGTACGGTATGTTTGGGGGTCTGAATGGACTAACACTCAAATTTCCTTAATGGTAACAAATTGTCAGTACTGGCACTGAACATACATCCGGATGAAAAATATCATTAACCGTGGGTCCACAGTACTGTACTTTATACTGTAAGTTAGGATAAACACTGTGAACTACAAATAGTTGTTATTTCCCAGAAATTAGCTAAAAAACAGGTCGTAAGTCGAGTGTCGTAAGTCGAGTGGTCGTAATCAGCAGTCGAAGTCGATGTAGTATTTGCTCACGTTCAAAACTGTCCTTATGACAATGAGACAGAAACAGAATGAGGTGAAGAATTATCTCACAAAATGGCTCACTGTCTCCAAAAGGAACACTCATACTCCGAAGTGATGTTACGTGAGTTTAATGTCGTCCAACATAAATACACACCACATTGAGAGTAGGTAATGAAGTCTTCAATCAGGACACTTCCACCAAGGAAAGCCTGGTCAAACAAATCGAACAATGGAAATTGAGCGTCATCTCTGGATGGGAGGCTGGACACATATATATGAAAAACTGGCATCAGGTTTCATTAGTCTCCGAAAACCTGGTGGTCCTTGCTCATAGGTCGACTGACAAGGTTATTAAAACTGATGTAATTATTCCAGTCGCTACTAAAAATCGCATTGCATGTACTGGGGTCTCATCACATGGGTCATTCATCACTGGGTTCATACATCAACCCGGGTCATACATCCCTGGGTCATTACATCACATGGGTCATACATCAACCTGGGTCATACATCACCTGTAAATACATAAACATGGGTTTGTACATCACCTCCTTCCCATGTGCGTACATACAACACTGGGTCTGTACATCACACTGAGTCATACATCACCTGAGGTCTGTATCCATCACCTGGTCATACTTAATCCTGTGGTCTAAGTCTCACCTGGGTCTTACATCCACCTGGGTAATACTATCATCTGGGTCTCATACAACACATGGGTATTACATCACCTGTTTCATACATTCAACTGGGTCATACATCACCTGCGGTCACGTACATCACCTAGTCGCTACAATCACCTGCGGTTCGTACATCATGGAGTAGTCATCACCTGGGTATACATCAAATGGGTATTACTTTGCTCCTGGGGTCTATACATCACCTGCTGAACTTACAACACTGGGCTTGCTACATCACCTGTGAAATACAACACTGGGTCATACATCACCTGGGTCATACATCACCTGGGTCATACTCACTGGGGTCATACAACACCTTTGGTGTCATAACAAAATCCTAGGGTCATACATCACCTGCGGTCATACATCACCTAGGCGTCAACATCACCTGGGTCATTACTAGACACCAGTGGTCTTACGAACACTGGGTAATAAATCACCATGGGCTCATAATCACTGGGTCATACAAACTACCTGGGTCATTACATCATGGGTCATACAACACACCTGGGTCAATACTCACATAACACCTGGGTTATACAAACACCTGGGTAATACAACACTGGGTCCATACAACACCTGGGTTATACATCACTGGGTCATACTCATCACTGAGGTCACTACATCAACTGGGTCATATACAAAAACACCTGGGTAATACATAACACCTGGGTCATTACATCAACTTGGGCATACTCACCTGCGTGTGGTCATACAGACCACCTGGGTCATACATCACCTGGTCATACATCTCCTGGGTCATTTCATCACATGGGACTTCTGTACTCACTGAGTCGTTACATAACCTGGGTCATACACTCACTATGACATAACAACATCTGGGTCATACATCACCTGGGTTCATACATCACCTGGGTTCATACAAATAAATGGGTCTTATTTGCCTGGGTTTTCATACACTGTCGACGTACAATCACCTGCCGGTCATACATCCTGGGTCATTAATCACCGGGGTCTTACAACACCTGGGTCATACATACTGGCTACATACATACAAGGGTCGATACATCACCTGGGTCATACATCTCCTCGGTCATTCAAAACACCTGGCGTCATAACAACAACTGGGTCATACAATCACCTGGGTCTGTACATCAACCTCGGGTCATACAACAACCCTGGGTCCTACATTCACACTGGGTCATTCATCACCTGAGTTCGTCTCAGTCACCTGGGTCCGTACTTTCCCACCTGGGTCCGTTCATCACCTAGTAGCGTACATATCTGGGTCGTCATCACCTGGGTCTGTATATCACCTGGGTAGTTCATCACCTAGGGTATCGTAACCATCACCTGGGTCGTATACTTCACCTGGTGTTGTACATCACCTCTGGCGGTCGTGCCAGCACCTGTGTCGTACCAGGGCCTCGCTACATCCACCCTCGGGTCGGTGTCATCAACCCTGGGTCGTACATCACCTGGGTCGTACATACCTGCGGTCGCTGTACAATAACTCACGCTGGGTCGACATCACCTGGGTTTGTACCATCACTGGGTCATGCATCACTTGTGACATACAACACTGCGAATTATTCATCACATGGGTCATACAAAAACATACACCTAGGTCATACATCACCTGTGACAAGACTCATCTCTGGGTCTTACATCACCTGGGTCATACATACAACTGTGACATCACTTAAAAAAATCAACCTGTGACATACACACTGGATGTCATCTACACCTGGGTCATTCATCACGCCTGTGACATACATCACCACCTGGGTACATTACATCACACTGTGACATGGACTCATCTCCTGGGTCTTACTAACACCCTCGTGACATCATCATCATCATGTGACTATACACAACCTGATGACAGTACATCACCTGTGACATACTCAAAATCTGGTGATCATACATAACACTAGGTCATACATCACCTGTGATCATACACCACCTGCGGCCTATACTACCACCTGGGTCAGCTACCATCACCTGTGTCATACATTCACTGGGTTCCATCTCATAACCTGGGTCTTACATCTCTTATGGGTCATTACACACCTGTGACTATTCATCACCTCTGGGACATGACAAACTCCTGTGATTAGTCCACCATATGCATACATCACCTGGGTCATTATTTTCCTGGGTCATACATCACCTGGGTCATACTTCACTGGGGTCATACAACATCTGGGTCATTTCATCACCCTGGGTATACACATCACCATGGTCATACAACAACATGGGTCATACATCACCTGGGTCATAACATCTACCTGGGTCGTCCGTCACCGGGTCAAACATCACCTGGGTTTCATAAATCACCTGTAGATCAATGCATCTAACCCGGGTCATACAATCACTTGGGTCATCAATCACCTGGGTTGTACATCACCTGTGAGCGATATGCATCACTGGGTTATACATCTTACCCTGGGGTCATTACAAACACCTGGGTCATGCACCTCTTGTGGCAGCATTACAAACACGCTGTATACATCACCTGTGTCTTTCTTCAACCTGTGATCATTACATCACCTCATGGTCAATACATCAGACCTCGTGACATGAATCAAACTGGGTCCTAATCACCTGTGCTCATAACATCACCTGGGTCATACATCACCTAGTGGGTCATACTACACTAGTGGACATACATCACACTTGTCGACATAAACAAACAACCTGGGTTCATTCTCATCAACTGTGTCTTACATTCACCTGTGACATACACATCACCTGGGTCTACATTCACCTGGGTCATGCATCACTTTGTGGACATACAATCATGGGTTCCATACACTCAACCTGTGACATACTATACACACTGGACGGGTCATTTCTCACCTCGTGACATACAGAACACTGGGCTATATCATCACCTGGGTCATAACATCACCTGGGTCATGCATCACTTGTGTCATACAACACTGGGTTATAGCATCACCTGTGACATACATCACCCTGGTCATATCATAACCCTGTGACATACAACATACTAGGGTTATTCATCACCTGCAGGTCATACATCACCTGGGTCATTACATCACTTGTGACATACAACACTGGGTATATCATCACCTGTGACATACATTCATGGGTCATACAACAGCTGGTCATACTAACAACTGGGTCATACAACACTAGCCTCGGGTTTCATTAGACAACACCTGGGTCAAACAGACACCTGGGTCATACAACACCTGGGTCATACATTCCTGGTGTCATACAACACCTGGGTCTATAAAAACACCTGGGTCATACAACACCTGGGGTCAATACACTCCTGGGTCATACAATCTACTTGGGTCATACAACACCTGGGTTTACACACCTGTTGGTCATTACAACACCTGGTGTATGGACATCACTTGGATTTGTCATACAACTCCTGGGTATACAACACTGGTTGTGTGTTGATCGCTACTCTCCACTGGGGTCATATCAACCACCCTGGGTTATACGACACCTGGGTAATTACAACACCTGTGTCCATACATCACGTGGGTCATACAACCTGGGTCATAACAACACCTGTGTCATAAGTGTCTACCTGGGTCATACAACACCTGGGCGCACTCGATACTCTCCAACACTGGGTCATACCACACCGGAGGTCATCCTACACCTGGGCTCATAACACCCTCCCCACCTGGGTCATACAATACATGGGTAATACAAACACCTGGGTCCATTACAACACCTGGATGTTGTGACCATAGCGTGATACGCAGTCTTCTAGGGGGGTGTGTCGGGTAGTTTACAAACGCACCTGGGTTCATACAACACCTGGGTCATACATCACGCATGGGTGTCTACAACCACCTGGTCATACAACACCTGGGTCATACAATCACCTGGGTCATAAAACCTGGGGTATAAACACCTGGGTCAAACATCACCTTGTTCCACACACCCCTCACCATTTACATACACATCACCAGCTTTTACATACTCACAATGTGTGGTGGTTCATACAACACCTGGGTCAAACACATACAGCTGTTGTTTGGTGAGAGCTCGGCAGGGTGATGGCGCAGGTTGGGCTTTTGAGTGTGTGCTCTGGGTCATCGCTCACAACACCTGGGTAAGCGAAAGTGATTTTAGGCTGGAGATCGATAGGTTCGTTATTCTTTTGCATTTTTGTGGGGTCATACAACACTAGTGTCATACAACACCTGGGCATACAACAAAATGGGTCATACAACCCGTGGGTCCTTAACAACACCCTGGAGTCATACACCCCCTCCCCCACCCCCACCTCGGGTTCATATCAATACCTGGTAATACAACCACTGAGCTAATACAAACCTGGCGTCATACACAATGGGTCAATACATCACCTGGCGTATACAACCAAATGGGCGTCATACAACACCTGGGTATACATGTCCCAAATGCTGTAAATAACAACACCTGGGCTCATACAAACAATGGGCTCATACAACACATGGGTCATACAACAACCTGGGTCATACATACCATGGGCTCATACTCAACCCACCAATTTTCCACCCCCCCCCCATTTGTACAAACCAAACAGGTACCCAACACTGGCGTCATACAACACTGGGTCATACAACACTTGTGTCATCCCTCACCTGGGTTCATACAACCCTTTTACCACCCACACCCATTTACCACCCCCCCCCCCCCCCCCCCCCCCCCATTTTTTACCCAATACAATCCCCCCCCACCCCACCACTTCCCCCCCCCCCCCCCCCCCCCCCCCCCCCCCCCCCCCCCCCCCCCCCCCCCCCCCCCCCCCCCCCCCCCCCCCCCCCCCCCCCCCCCCCCCCCAACCCCCCACCCCCCCCCCCCACCCCCCCCCCCCCGCCCCCCCCCCACCTGGGTAATCCCCCCCCCCCCCCCCCCCCCATTGTCTACCAACACACGGGTCCATACATACACCCCTGGTATTACAACACCTGGGGTCATTACACACCTGGGTCATACAACCCTGGGCGCATCCCCCCCCACCAAACACCTGGGTCATAAACACCTGGGGTCTTCCATACAAACAAATGGGTCATACAACACCTGGGTCATACCCAACACCTGGGTCATACATCACCTGGTCCATAAAACCTGGGTCACATCACCTGGGCTCATACAACACCTGGGTCATACAACACCTGGGTCATACATCACCTGGGTCATACAACACCTGGGTCATACAACACCTGGGTCATACAACACCTGGGTCATACAACACCTGGGTCATACAACACCTGGGTCAACATCCTCACACTGGGTGCATAATAACACCTGGGTCATACAACACCTCGGGTCATACAACACCTGTGGTACTACACCAACCCCCCACCCCCCCACCCAATGGGACCTAACATCTCCGGGTTCATACAACACCTGGGTATTTGCATCACTTCGTGACATACAAACACTGGGTTATACATCACCTGATCAACCACTTACATCACCTTGCGCGTCATACACTTACCTGGTCATCATCACCTGGGTAATACAAACACATGGGCTCATAACTACCTGGGTCATACATCAACTGGGGTCCAACATCACCTGGGTCATACATACACCTGGGTCAATTCATCACCTGGGTCATACATCACCCTGTGGTCATACAACACTGGGTCATACAACACCTGTGACATAAATCACCTATGACATCATCACCTGGGTCATTCATCACCTGGGTCATACATCACATGGGTCAATACTACACCTGGCCGTCTTATAAACACCTGGGCTATCATTCACCTGGCGTCATCATCACATGGGTTCATACAACACCTGCGGCTATTACATCACCTGGGTCATACATCACCTGGGTCTAACAACACTGGGTCATACACACACATCGGGTCTTACATCACCCTGTACATACATCACCTGGAGTCATCACAGAACTGGGTCATTACTTCACCTGGGTATATCTCAACACCTGGGTCAACTTCACCTGTGACATACACGTCCACTGGGATCCATACATCACAGGGGTCCATACAACACCTGGGGTATACCATCACCTGCGGTCATACATACACCTGGGTCAATACAACACCTGTGGGGTCATACATCCCAAAACATGGGTATTTATCACCTGGGTCCATACAACACCTTGACATTACATCAACTGGGGACATACTCACCTATGACATACTTCCCTGGGTAATTACATTCACTGGGTCATTTACATTTTCCCCCCAAACATGTGACATTACCTCACTGGGTCATTACATCACCTGGGGCATAAACACCACTGTAATACGTCACCTGTGACATACAACACCTGGGTCCATACTTCCCACCTGTGACCTACATCACTCTGTGACATACATCACCTGGGTCATACATCACCGGGTCATGCATCACTTGTGACCATACAACAATGGTTATACAATCACTGTACATACATCACCTGGGTCATACATCACCTGTGACATCACATACACCTGGGTTTATACTTCACCTGGGTCATGCATCACTTCGCATGGACATACAACTGGTTTAATACTCACCTGTCGGCACATTCCATCACAATGGGACTTACAATCATGTGAAATACAACATATGGGTTATACTTCCACTGGGTCATACAGCACATGCGGTCATACTTCCTCTGTGACATACATCACTGGGTTATACAGCACACACATACTTGGGTCATTCATCACCTGGGTCATTACAAACACATGGGTTCATACAACACTCCTGGGTCTACAACCTGGGTCACAACAACATCCTGGGTTCATACAACACATGGGTCACTACTACTCACCTGGTGTCATACCAACACCTGGGTCATTCCTTACACCTGGGTTCATACAACTCCTGGGTCAAACCAACACCTGGGTAAGACATCACTCGGGTATAACAACCACCTGGGTCATACATATCACCGGGGTACTTACAACACCTGGGTCATACAAACTGGGTCATACAACACTGGGTCTTACATCACTTGGGTATACACACACCTGGGTCATACAACACCTGGGTCATACAAACACCTGGGTCATTCAAACACCTGGTCCATACAACACCTCTGGGTTCCTACACACCTGGGCATACAACACCTGGGCTCATACAACACCCTGGGTATACAACACCTGGGTCTTAATATTACCTGGGTCTTTCATCACTGGGTCATACAACCCTGGGTCATACATCACTGGGTCATACAACATCCATGAGGCATACATCACCCTGGGTCATACATGACACCTGAGGTCCATACACACACTGGGGTCAATCATCACCTGGGGTCATACAACACCGGTGGTCCATTACACACACTGGGTCATACAACACCTGGCGTCATTACTAACAACTGGGTCATTCACACACCTGGGTCATACATCACTCATTGGTCATACCTCTCACCTGGGACATACATCACCTGGGTCATACATTCACCCTGAGTGGCAGTACAGAACACCTTGTGTTCATACAAACCGCTGGGGATATACACAACATATGGTCATACAACACCTGGGTTGTGTGACCCCTCGCCCGTCATACAGCTGTGTGTTCAACCATAAAGTGTGTGTGTGCGCATAATACTACACACCCACTCACACTCGCAGGTCCATTACCATGCTCTAAATGGGTCATACAACACCTGGGTCATACACTCACTCCTGGGTCATACTATACCTGGGTCTTACAACACGTGGGTCATACAACACTGGCAGTCATGGTTACAACAAATGGCAGTCATACAAACACCTGGTCATACTAACAAATGGGTCATACAAAACACCTGGGTCCATACAACAAATGGGTCATACAACTCCTGGGCTACATCAAATGGGTCATAACAACACCTGGTCATACAACACCTGGCGTCATACATCACCTGGGTCATACAAATCACCTGGGTCATTACCTACACCTGGCGTCATTACAACACTTGTGGTATACATCAACCTGGGTCATACAAACACCTGGGTATACAACACCTGGGTCACATCACTACACTGACCCCCCCGCGTAATACACTCGCCTCCTCTGGGACTACAACACTCTCCGAGGTGTGTACACAAAACGGATGTGCATCTCTCAATACTCTCCTGGGGTCATACAACACCTGGGTCATCACAACTCCTGGGTCATACTACACCTGGGTTCATACAACAAAATGGCGTTCATACAACACCTGCGGTCATAAAACAAATTGGTAACATACAACATGAAATGGGTCTTACCAAAGAACCTGTGTCATACAAATCAAATGCGGTCATAAAAACACCTGGTGTATACAACACCTGGGTATACTATCACTGGGTATACAACACTGGGTCACTAACATCACTTGGGTCATTACAACACCTGGGGTAAATAAAAAACTGGCCTGTAGTCATACAAACGCACTGGGTTCATCTAAACACCTGGTCATACAACACCTGGGTCATACAACACCTGGGTCACACAAACACCCTGGGTCATACAACACCTGGGATCATACACAAACACTGGTCATACAACAAATGGGTCTTACATCACCTGGGTCATACAACACCTGGGTCATGCATCACTTGTGACATACAACACTGGGTTCATACATCAATTCCCTGTTGGACTACCTCATCACCTGCGGTATTTACATCACTTGTGACATACACAAACTGCGGTTATACCCAATCCACCTGTGACATACATCACCCCTGGTCACATACATCACTTGGGTCTTACAACAACTGGGTCATACACACCTGGGTCATGCATCACTTGTGACATACAACACTGGGTTATACATCACCTGTGACATACATCACCTGGGTCATACAACACCTGGGTCATACAACACCTGGGTCATACAACACCTGGGTCAGGGGAATCATATTCGAAGAAGGTGAGAATTGCTTCACTTTCTTGGATCAAGAGCCTTTACCTGTATCAGTATATGACTTGAAGTGTCATTAAAGCCAATCTTTTATGCACTAAATAATAACAACAAGGAGTTTTATATGAAAATAATAAAATTGTTTATTTTGTGTACATTAAATTACATTTGAATACATGCAACCTAACTGATAATTTGCAAAACTAAAACAAAAATATATATTTGCTTAATTGTTATACTAGTATACAATCTCCCCTCACACACTTCGCGAGGGTTAGGGGGATCAAGAGCCGTCGCGAATGTTGAAGAGAAAACCGTGGAATGTTTGGATGCCTTAATATATTGTAGGGCGAATACTATTACAATACTGTCTCTCCTTAACTTGTTGTATAACCATGAACAACATCGCTTAAAATACATGAAAACCGTCGTAAATTGTACTAAATATATACATGTTATCGCATTTATACGTGTGTTTAATTAATGACAGTATGTTCAATAAACATGTATGTTATTAAATACCACAGACTCCACCAATTGCCTCCACCACTCGCCTCCACACCACTGACTAACACAATGCGAGGTCCCTACTACCCTCCCTCCGACCCCCCACAACTGGCAGCCAGCCCTTCCACCACTGTGTGGTGAGTGTTTTGTTTGTTCATTATTTGCTATTAAACTACAGTATAAATAATGTAAACCCATTTATGACTGCATATTGGAATGGCTATTAGGACAGGTGTTGGAATGTGACATCATGTGTTTACTCTTGAACACAGCAAAGAATCGAACATTTCTGCTATTGCTAATAATAATAATAATAATAATAATAATAATAATAATAATAATAATAAATACGATATAATTGAAGAAGGAAATTGTACAAAAATACGAGGGAGTGGTTGACACATCGTCAGTGTGGCTTTGTTTATGCTGGAGTGAACATTAGTCTCCCTGCTCTTCCAAACATTTCACAATAATTCAGCGGTTGAGGCAGTGGTATTTAATAACATGTATGTTATAAATAATAATAGTACATGTTATTATTAATAACATGTATTATTATTAACATGTATGTTATTAAATACCATTGCCTCAATCACTGCCTCTACCACTGCAGTCACACTCAATCTACAAGCACCAAACACAATGAATTATTGTGAAATGTTTGGAAGAGCAGGGAGACTAATGTTCACTCCAGCATAAACAAAGTCACACTGACGATGTGTCAACCACTTCCTCGTATTTTTGTACAATTTCCTTCTTCAATTATATCATATTTATTATTATTACTATTGTTATCATTAGCTGTAGCAGAAATGTTTAATTCTTTGCAGTGTTCAAGAGTAAACACATGATGTCACCGTCCAATACCTGTCCGAATAGCCATTCCAATATGCAGTCATGAATGGGTTTACATTATTTATACTGTAGTTTACTAGCAAATAATGAACAAACAAAACACTCACCACACACTGGTGGGAGGGCTGGCTGCTAGTTGCGTGGGTCGGAGGGAGGGTAGTAGGGACTCGCAGGTGGCGGGAAACTTAAATATGATTTGGCGGCTGGGAATTTGGCGGCTGGGAATTTGGTGGCTGGGAATTTGGCGGTTGGGAATTCGCGAATGTGTGAAGCCTGTGAAAGTTGAAAACGTGAATGTTGAGGAAGACCTGTATACAATGGTATATGAATGCACTCTGAATACATCCTAAATACATTATGTTTTTTTTTTCAAATTGTATTTTATACACATAATAAATTTGCAATTAAAAATTTGAATGTTTTCAGTAATTTAGCTGAATGACCCTTCAAGGTTTAGCATTTTTTTAAACTAATAAAAATCTTTATAAAATCAGCTGGTGATGCATGGTAAGCATTCTCCATCAATCCCAGAAGTAACTGATGGTTAATGTGCCATACAATCATATTTTAATACATCGACCAAAGCCCAGTAAGGTAGGGCGACTCAGAGGAAACACATTCACCATCATTCATTCTTCAGCTGTTTTGTCAAAAGTGTGCAGATACTGCAAATAAAATTATATACATTGACAAAAGGCGAGGTCAGCCTACCCTCGCCCTCTTCACTTTTTGCTCTCTTAATTTTATGCCTCTTTCTTCCAGATTTTTTCTTTTTAGATTTTTTTAATTTTCAGAGAAAAGTTTTTTCTACAATAGAGGAATTTTTGTTTTTTTGCAACAGTGCTACATAATTAAATAAGAAATTCTTCAAATATTATTACATTGCCAGACAATTTATCGTTCATGGAATAGAATCTAGAATAAGACATAAAATTATATACAAAAAACACACATAATATAAGCACAGATTAAACATAGGGATAGACTTTTGGGAGTTGCTAAGCAACACTGGTTAACACTACACTAACACAATGAGAAAATAACATTTATCATATCTAAGGACACCATCCTTGTATAACACCTACCCTTCCCTCCTTCCTAACACTCCAGATATAGAGTAGGACCCCTGTATCTGCAGGGGATACATTCCTAGGACCTGCAGTGGATACCAAAACTGTGGATAGTAGCAAACTCTATATATGTCCTATACACACCTTTTATCAAGTTTAATTGATAAATTATGCACAATAAATGGAGAATTATCACTTTTTCACTGATAGGAAGCACTTTACAGCTTCTCTTAGGATTTGAAGAACTGCCAGTTTCTCTGCTTTTGGGACCATTATTATGCAAAATTAAGAGGTATTTTTGGGCCACAGTAAACCGTGGATAACAAACCACGGATGCCGAATCAGTGGATACTGGGGTTCTCTACTGTATGTACCCTCTTAGGTCCCTCTAACCCTTCCTTGGATGCCCCTACCCTTTCGTTCTTACACTCCAGATTTAAATGCCATCTTCGGTCCCTCCAACCTTTCCTAGCATTGTCCCAGAAAGGCTGGAGGGAATAAAAGAGGTTTTGAATACTAGGGGCATGAACATCCATCAGGTTTGTGTAAGTGTATTAGATAGGAAAGAACAAAGAAAAGTGGTTTTATAGCTTGATGTATAATTAGAATGTGAGCAAAGTAGCACTTATGAAGGGATTGAGGAAAACCAGTTGGGAGTTAACCCTGGAGGTGGGAAGTACAGTGTCTACACTCCATAGGAAGGGAGAGGATGTTGCAGTTCAGAGGGACATCTGAACTATGTTAGAACACTTCAGGTAAAACAGGGCCAGGAGCTGTGACTCAATCACTACAACCACAACTATGTGAGTACAGGAGTCAATGATGATGATGAAATGTGTTCCCTTATTTTTTGTGCATTACAAAAATAAAAATGCAAGAAACACTTAACCTGTAAGGGTAATAAAGGTCTACATCAGCTGAAAGAAAAGAGAGTTCTATAATACAGAAAATAAGACTGAGTATTTAACTGCCATTAAAACAGAATTAAGTCTCAATTCTTGTAGAGACAAAGTAAAAACTTACATAGAGTATTTTTACTGAGGAAATTGTAAGAAGAAAAATTATTTAAGTTTTGCAAAATCTTAAATTCTCCATAATACTTTGTGGAGATATCGTTCTGACAAATATTTATAAAAATAATAAAATGATTACAAAAATCAAGGTGTTTAAAATATATCTTTCAATATTTATGTCCAAATTATTTACACCAGCCTACACTATAAAATGTAAGTGTAAGATTATTATAATCTTTTACTAGTGTAACTTTCACATAAGTAATTACTGTTCTTTTCTAATACCATTAAGTCTTAAAGGCCATTCACAAATAGTTTTCTGACTTTCTATCAATATAGTACAGGAGGTTTCCAACTTCCAAACAAGTTGTGTTCCTGGCTCTTCCACTTGAATACAAGTTGTGTTCCACTTGAATACAAGTTGAATGAATTTCATTCTTGCTGGTTCAACCAACAAAAGAATTACAATTTAATGTTTAAATTAGCAAGTAAGTTGTTTCTTGGTTCTTTCGCTTCAAAACTACTCGTGTTTCTGTTGTTTAAATTTAAGAATTTCTGGTGTTACCGGTGTTTCCACAGACAAGTAAGCTATTAGCATAGAAAACAGTACGGAAAAGTATATTCAGAGGTCTTCCAAGGAAAGTGGAGAAGAATTTTTCCTCCAGAAGGGGTTACCAGCTCCTTACTTCTGGAGGAACAAGGAGGTAGTAACTCCTGTTCAAATTACTAAATGCACAAAGAACAACTACTTTAGGAAAGCGTTTCTTCTTTTTGGGGTCATCCTGACTCGATGGGAGGCAGCCAGTGTGTTAAAGCAAATAATATTCAAAAGGACGTTTCAAAAGTGTTTGTACTGTAGCTCGGTGGATGTAAAACAAGGTTGTCATTCCTAGGTACACAGACTGAGAGCATCGCAAGATGGGTTCCCCTCTACTTTTAAACATAATCTAATTTTATTACATCAGACATAAAGCAAATGTTTATATACAACAAAAATTCTTCTACCTGCTCAATCTTCAGGATTCAACAATTTTGATCACCTTAATTCTAAAAGAAACATAATATTTATACACATTTCATTTTTTTTTAAACCAGAGAAATTTAAGAAGAATTGAAGAAATAAATTTAAAATTAATTTTAGTAAGAGGAATACCTATGTCTAAACAGAGCAAAAAATTTTTAAGGGGCATTGAAAAATTAATGAACAAATAGTAACGAGATCTTACATATTTATTTGTCAACATTATACACAGGAGTACAATATCTTGCGGTCTCACTAAAGTGTACTCTGGTCCTAATGTAAAAATTCTCATAAAAACATGGCTCTTAGCACTTCTTCAAAATCTGTTTCATTTTTAGTAGTATTTGCTATATTCTTATTCCTCCATGTAAACAAATCCAACAAAAAATGATCATATATTTCGTCAATCAACGCTATTTCAGAATTGGAAGGTGTTGCTGTTTCACTAAATACATACTTAACCCTTACATCTTTAGATTCATTACCCTGAGTTTCAAGTTGCCGGAGAGTTTGCAGTTCAATCTGAGTAGCTTCAATATTCTCGTAGAACTTGCCACCATATTGTTAGTCTGTATAACAGCTGAATTAGGTTGGTTCATTTCTTGTTGTAAGGCTAAGCCAAGAGATCTGATGCCAGAAACTTCCATGTAGCTGTTAACATATGTGAGGATAAATGTCATCTGATCTTCAAAGTTGTGAAGGAAGGCACTGAGGTTGTTAAGATCTATGGAGATTAAACTTGATTTATTGAACTTCTGCAGCTCACCACTCCTCTTGCCAGCCTACACATGGAGAAACATAATACATTATTTAATTAATACAAGTGGCAGTAAATGTAACCTTAAAATAGTAAGACAAATTCTTGTATTCTTAGTTCTCTTTAAGCCTCACAAACAAGAAAACATTATTTAAGAGGGGAAGGGGAGGGTAGCTCCAATTTTTGGGGTCAAGAGCCCTTCATCTGCATCAAATATTACTCTATTTTTTTTTATTAACACATCAGCCATTTCCCGCCAAGGTACGATGGCCTGAAAAAGAAAAACTTTCACTATCATTCACTCCATCACTGTCTTGCCAGAGGGGTGCTTTACACTACAGTTATAAAACTGCAACATTAACACCCCTCCTTCAGAGTGCAGGCACTGTACTTCCCATCTCCAGGACTCAAGTCCGGCCTGGTTTCTCTGAATCCCATCATAAATATTACCCTGCTCACTCTCCAACAGCACGTAAAGTCCTAAAAACCATTTGTCTCCATTTGCTCCTATCTAACACGCTCGCGCACACTTACTGGAAGTCCAAGCCCCTCGCACACAAGACCTCCTTTACCCCCCTCCCTCCAACCTTTCCTAGGCCGACCTCTACCCCGCCTTCCCTCCACTACGGATTTATTCATTCTCTAAGTCATTCTCTTTTGTTCCACCCTCTCTACATGTCCGAACCACCTCAACAACCTCTCCTCAGCCCTCTGGATAATAGTTTTGGTAATCCTGCACCTCCTCCTAATTTCCAAACTACGAATTCTCTGCATTATATTCACACCACACATTGCCCTCAGACATGACATCTCCACTTTCTCCAGCCTTCTCCTTGTTGCAACATTCACCACCCATGCTTCACACCCATATAAGAGCGTTGGTATAACTATACTCTCATACATTCCCCTCTTTGCTTCCATGGACAAAGTTCTTTGTCTCCACAGACTCCTCAGTGCATCACTCACCTTTTTCCCCTCATCAATTCTATGATTCACCTCATCTTTCATAGACCCATCTGCTGACACGTCCACTCCTAAATATCTGAATACATTCACCTCCATACTCTCTCCAACCTGATATTCAATCTTTCATTACTTATTTTTTTATCCTCATCACCTTACTCTTTCCTATATTCACTTTTAATTTTCTTCTTTTACATACCCTACCAAACTTATCCACCAACCTCTGCAACTTCTCTTCAGAATCTCCCAAAACCACAGTGTCATCAGCAAAGAGCAACTGTGACAACTCCCACTTTGTGTTTGATTCTTTATCTTTTAACATTGCTAGATTTAAAAAGAGAGACTTTAGTTTTTCTTTTTAGGTCACTTGCCTTGGTAGACTATGGCTAGTTAGTTTAAAAGAAAAATCAATAAATCTGCATGTGGCTATTCCCTAACAGGCCATCTAATATAAATAATAAATTGCTCAAAAAAATAAATTAAGGTAGTTTTACCAAGGATGGAGGTGCTCTCTTGTATGACTTGAGGAGCTGCCGCATCTCACTCGAGGTCGCTAAACTCTGCGGAGTCTTGCCCATTACTGTCTTGTCTTTCAATAAATCGGGCCCTGTAAATCATCATTCATGTAAAAACATATGTAGGAAATAGGCAAATATGTATGTAATATCCACCATAACTTCCTTTGTTTCTTTAAATAATTCAACAGCATTTCACTATTATTCTCTGTTTATTAACACACCGGTCATTTCCCACAGGGGCAGGGTGACCCAAAATAAAAAAAAAAAAAACTATTATCGCTCACTCAATGGTGCCCCATGGCCTGGTGGTTAAAGCTCTCGCTTCACATGGCGAGGGTTCGGGTTCGATTCCCAGCGAGGGTAGAAACATTGAGCGTGTTTCCTTACACTGGTTGTTCATGTTCACCTATCAGTAATAATAGGTACCTGGGTGTTAGTGGACTAATGTGGGCCGCATCCTGGGACAAAACTGACCTAATTTGCGGGAAATGCTCTACATAACAAGTGGCTTTCTATATAGTAGTATGTCATTGATGTCAGTTTGGCCTGTATACCTTGTACATGTACTTGTAGAAATAAAGATACGAACAGCTCAAAACTCGAACAATTATGTAAGTGCTTTTGTAAGTGTACTTTTGAGGGTCTGAAAAAGATTAATCTAATTTACATTATACCTTATGGGAACAAATTCGTTTGGTATTGGCACTCGAACAGCCTTCTGGAACGAATTAAGTTCGTATCCCGAGGTAACACTGTACATATTATTATTATTACTATCTTGCCAGAGGCATGCTGATACCACAGTTTAAAAACTGTGTTAGTTAGTTTAATATCTTTATTATGCACCCCATACCCATCCTGTGGGCGGTAGTCAAAAGATTACAGAGGTACATAATGGGTCCAGGGACTGGGCCCCAAAGTTATGATAGCTGAACTAGTTACAAAGGTAATGAACTCCAGGTAGATCTGGTCACAATCATGGCAAGTTACAAAGATAATGAATCAGCCTCACTCCTATACATGGTTACAGTCATGAACAAATTACAAAGATGAGCCATGATATGTCTACACTGGTCAAAATTTTAATGAGTTTAAAACAATTTAAGTGGGTCATACACCACACTGAGCGCGCAACATACACACACAGGGGCATGCCAGACACATAGACACAAAGGTACATATATGATACACAAGCCGCGCACCACACACACACCTGTAATGAATTTACAGCTAGCAAAGTCGGGTTTTCTATATGTGTTAATATCATGTGGATAAATATTTGTCATTTCTTGAACATATTCTGAGTAAAATTACCTAAATTCATTAATTTTAATCACCTGTAAATGACGCAGGTGTGACAATAGTCCATCTGGCAAGTTTACCATTTAGTTTGGTCTAGATTGGGGTATTTCACTCTGAATTTGGACAAGACAAAGGTACAATAGTAACAATTCACTTATATGAAAAATTCTATTTTAAAGGCACAATTTCTTTGAATTTTTTAGTTATTATGATTTTTAACCCTTATGCCCCCATACTTTGGCTGTAAGTCAGTGTTGGTCGGTATAATACCGCTAAAATCAAGCAGCTTCAATCTAGCGAGAAAAGCTAGTAGAACCTACAGTGAGAAAATGGTCTGTGTGTCAGTGTGCATTAAAAAAATAATCCTCAGCACGCAATGCTTTATAAGGAAAAAAAATCACAATGATTTGGTTAAATGCACACCTAGGTGTATTTTTGTATGTATTTATGGTTATTCGTTTCTTGGTTCATTTGAAAGAATGGAGATATATTACAGAAAAAGGGATTTTGATTGGTTTCACAATGAAAAGTATTTGAAATTGAGCTGAAATTAATGGAAATGTTCAGTTTTGCCGATGTTAGGAAAATGAACACTCACAATCAATCTCCGGGTGTAATATACATCACGAATAGGTTGACATTATTTATACATTTTGAAAATTTTCTGATAATAAATTCTATTTTTTGGTGAATAAAAATTAAATGGAACAGAGTAAATTAAGAGGGCCTGGAACATGACTAATGAGCAGATAAATTTTTTTTTGCCAGGAATGTCTGCATTGTTATTCACCCTATTGAAATGGCATCTATTGAATTTATTGGGTAGTTGAAATGGTTATTTCGGGAGTTCATTTATTGACAGAACAACGAGTTCTAGCGAAATAGTATGGTTTGGTTGACTGGAACAATGGAATTGGCTGAAAATAAGGTTCAAATGGGCAAAATCAAGCTGCATATATCAGTCGAGACCATTAACTTGCAGAGCATAATTCCACAAGTTTCCAATAAATTTCCTACTTTTGGTGTCATTACCATTGGGAAAAAGATTCTCATCCAATTTTTAAAATTTTTTTTTTAATTCTTCAACATGAGAGAAGTTTTGTGGCAGGGGTCTTGAAATTGAAATCACCTCTAAGATTTCATACTGAACTTATTAAGCCCCAGATTGAAATCCTGACTGATTTGAGACATTGATGACATATTTATTATTGTTAATACTATTATAAATGGGCTTTACCGTGGAATCTACTTTATAGACCTGGGAATATGGAGGTAATTTTTATACAAAGGATATAATAATTAACTTGTGTGGATCATAAACCTTCAGCAGTATCATGGTACAATTTTAAAGGTCAATGTATGGTAAGCTAAGCTAATATGAGCTGAAACTAAGCTTGTGCATGCTAGTAAACTATCATGATGCTAGAAACTAGTTATCATGCATGACTGCGGGGGTTGAAACTAAGTCATGCATGCTACTAAACTAAGCTCATGCTTGCTAGCAAAAACTAAGCTCATGCATAGCTAAGTATGACTCATGCATGCTAGCTAAAACTAAGCCATGCGCTAAATAAGCTGCATGCTATGCAATTAATTAGATCATATTGCTAGCTAAACTAAGCTCAATGCCTCTTATTAACAGGGCAGATGCTAGCTAAACTAAGCTATTTGTAGTAAACTAACACTGAGCAGTAAAACTAAGTCATGCATGAGCCCCCAAAAGCTATCATGCTAGCAAACTAAGCCATGCATGCTAGTCTAAACTAAACTCATGCATGCTAGCTAAACTAAGCTCATGCATGCTACTAAAAATTTGCTGCTAGCTAAACAAGCTTGATGCTAGCTAACTAAGCTATGCATGCTAGCTAAATTAAGCTCATGCATGTAGCTAACAAACTTGCGTACAAACTAACTAAGTTGGCATGCTAGCTAAACTAAGCTCATGCATGCTAGCTAAACTAAGCTCATGCATGCTAGCTAAACTAAGCTCATGTATGCTAGCTAAACTAAGCTCATGCATGCTAGCTAAACTAAGCTCATGCATGCTAGCAAAACAAAGGGAAATGCTAGTTAAATGTCGTGCATGCTAGCTAAACTAAGCTCATGATCTACTAAAACTAAGTCATGCATGCTAGCTAAACTAAGCTCATGCATGCTAGCTAAACTAAGCTCATGCATGCTAGCTAAACTAAGCTCATGCATGCTAGCTAAACTAAGCTCATGCATGCTAGCTAAACTAAGCTCATGCATGCTAGCTAAACTAAGCTCATGCTGCTGCTAAACTAAGCTCATGCATGCTAGCTAAACTAAGCTCATGCATGCTAGCTAAACTAAGCTCATGCATGCTAGCTAAACTAAGCTCATGCATGCTAGCTAAACTAAGCTCATGTATGCTAGCTAATCTAATTGATGCTAGTAAACTAAGCTCATGCATGCTAGCTAAACTAAGCTCATGCATGCTAGCTAAACTAAGCTCATGCATGCTAGTTAAACTAAGCTCATGCATGCTAGCTAAACTATGCTCAAACAAGAAGTAGTGAAGATAACTTATTACACTATAAAAATAAACTAAACACTACTACTGTTAGAATCAAATTCAAATCAACATTTTTTATTTCTTTTATACAGTACAAATATTATGTAATTTACATGTAACAAAATATTGTTCAGCACAAATAAAGCCACTAACATGGTGTGCATTTCAGGCAGACTAAATAAAGCCACTAACATGGTGTGTATTTCAGGCAATAAACAGCAACTAAGGTGTGTATTCAGGCAAACTAAATAAAGCCACTAACAGTAGGTATTTAGGCAGACTAAATAAACCTAACATGGTGTGTATTTCAGGAATAAAACCACTAACATGGTGTTCATTAGAGGCACTAAATAACCTAAACTGTTCAGTTCAGGCAGACTAATAAACCACTAACATGGTGTTCAGTTCAGGCAGCTAATAAACCTAACTGGTTTTAATTAGGCAGACTAAAAAAGCACTAACATAAAATTTACTCAGCAAAAAATAAAAAACATGGTTTTTTCAGGCAGATAAATAAAGCCAAACATGTTTATTTAGGCAGTACTTAAATAAAGCCACTAACATGGTGTGTATTTCAGGCAGACTAAATAAAGCCACTAACATGGTGTGTATTTCAGGCAGACTAAATAAAGCCACTAACATGGTGTGTATTTCAGGCAGACTAAATAAAGCCACTAACATGGTGTTCAGTTCAGGCAGACTAAATAAAGCCACTAACATGGTGTTCAGTTCAGGCAGACTAAATAAAGCCACTAACATGGTGTGCATTTCAGGCAGACTAATACTAATGCTTGAAGACGACTCAAGAACCAGACAGATTATATACAAATAACTCGCACGTAAGAGAGAGAAGCTTATGATGATATTTCAGTCTAACTTGGAAACTTACAACTCAGAGTTGGACTGAAATGTGGTTTTAATCTTCACTCTCCTATGTTTGGGTTATTTATGTATTGTTCCTGTCATGGTATTGTGCCTTTTTGTTCTTTTTAGACATAGGTTATTTAGAAGGATTTTTTAAATGTACAAAAAAGAGAGGTAGCTAAATAAACAACCGTACAATTTTAAAAGAATGCATTAATACTTCAAACTGATTCAATGATCTTCAAGTAGGATTTCTTAAACAGTTAACCACTATTAAATGTACAATAAGAAAGGCAGTGAATGAACGAAAGGTACAATTTTAAAAATATGATTTGTTTCAAATGCATGAAATGGTACTGTATACTTTTAATATGAACAATTCCTGAAGTGAATACTACATCAAGAGAGTTAGCTAATTCTAGGTCTGCTATGTTAGATAATTGAGCTCTGTCATGTAAGTATAGGAGGGCCAAATTTATACAGCAGGTTAAGTTCCAGGTTACTGCTGTAAAGTGAAATATAGCCTTTTTTCACTTTCAAATGCATATAAGAGCCTGATATTTTTTTCATCATGTTAGCAAGGCTTACTCCTCTAAGAAAAAGGAGGTAGTAGATGTAAAATAGAAAGAGACAGGCGCTCCCTTTACAGGCGACGGAAAAGAATAACAGAGCGGCTAAAAGAGGTCAATATATCTGAAATGCGTAGGGAGACACTGGTCAGAGAAATAGCAAGCATCGAACTCAAGCTAAAGGAATCTTATAGGAGTCAGGAATCGCGGGAAGAACTAAAAGCCATAAATGAAATCGAAAGAAACCCAAAGTATTTCTTCTCCTATGCCAAATCAAAGTCGAGAACAACATCCAGTATTGGGCCCCTACTTAAACAAGATAGGTCCTACACAGATGACAGCAAGGAAATGAGTGAGCTACTCAAGTCCCAATATGACTCAGCTTTTAGCAAGCCACTAACCAGACTGAGAGTCGAAGATCAAAATGAATTTTTTATGAGAGAGCCACAAAATTTGGTTAACACAAGCCTATCCGATGTTATCCTGATGCCAAATGACTTCGAACAAGCGATAAATGACATGCCCATGCACTCTGCCCCAGGGCCAGACTCATGGAACTCCGTGTTCATCAAGAACTGCAAGAAGCCCCTATACGAGCCTTTTCCATCCTATGGAGAGGGAGCATGGACATGGGGGTCGTCCCACAGTTACTAAAAAACAACAACATAGCCCCACTCCACAAAGGGGGCATAAAGCAACAGCAAAGAACTACAGACCGATAGCACTAACATCCCATATCATAAAAATCTTTGAAAGGGTCCTAAGTAGCAAGATCACCACCCATCTAGAAACCCTCAGTTATACAACCCAGGGCAACATGGGTTTAGAACAGGTCGCTCCTGTCTGTCTCAACTATTGGATCACTACGACAAGGTCCTAAATGCACTAGAAGATAAAAAGAATGCAGATGTAATATATACAGACTTTGCAAAAGCCTTCGACAAGTGTGACCATGGCGTAATAGCGCACAAAATGCGTGCTAAAGGAATAACAGAAAAGTCGGTCGATGATCTATAATTTCCTCACTAACAGAACACAGAGAGTAGTCGTCAACAGAGTAAAGTCCGAGGCAGCTACGGTGAAAAGCTCTGTTCCACAGGCACAGTACTCGCTCCCATCTTGTTCCTCATCCTCATATCCGACATAGACAAGGATGTCAGCCACAGCACCGTGTCTTCCTTTGCAGATGACACCCGAATCTGCATGACAGTGTCTTCCATTGCAGACACTGCAAGGCTCCAGGCGGACATCAACCGAATCTTTCAGTGGCTGCAGAAAACAATATGAAGTTCAACGATGAGAAATTTCAATTACTCAGATATGGTAAACACGAGGAAATTAAATCTTCATCAGAGTACAAAACAAATTCTGGCCACAAAATAGAGCGAAAACCAACGTCAAAGACTGGGAGTGATCATGTCGGAGGATCTCACCTTCAAGGACCATAACATTGTATCAATCGCATCTGCTAGAAAAATGACAGGATGGATAATGAGAACCTTCAAAACTAGGGAGGCAAGCCCATGATGACACTCTTCAGGTCACTTGTTCTATCTAGGCTGGAATATTGCTGCACACTAACAGCACCTTTCAAGGCAGGTGAAATTGCTGACCTAGAAAATGTACAGAGAACTTTCACGGCGGCATAACGGAGATAAAACACCTCAATTACTGGGAGCGTTGAGGTTCCTGAACCTGTATTCCTGGAACGCAGGCGGGAGAGATACATGATTATATACACCTGGAAAATCCTAGAGGGACTAGTACCGAACTTGCACACGAAAATCACTCACTACGAAAGCAAAAGACTTGGCAGACGATGCAACATCCCCCCAATGAAAAGCAGGGGTGTCACTAGCACATTAAGAGACCATACAATAAGTGTCAGGGGCCCGAGACTGTTCAACTGCCTCCCAGCATACATAAGGGGGATTACCAACAGACCCCTGGCAGTCTTCAAGCTGGCACTGGACAAGCACCTAAAGTCGGTTCCTGACCAGCCGGGCCGTGGCTCGTACGTTGGTTTGCGTGCAGCCAGCAGCAACAGCCTGGTTGATCAGGCTCTGATCCACCAGGAGGCCTGGTCACAGACCGGGCCGCGGGGGCGTTGACCCCCGGAACTCTCTCCAGGTAAACTCCAGCCATTTCCCACTGAGGCAGGGTGACCCAAAAAGAAAGAAAAACTCAAAAAGAAAGAAAAAACTTCCATTATCATTCAAGACTTTCACCTTCATTCATACTGATAACAAGTTTACACAACAGTACTATATATTAAGTAATAGAGTTAGGCCTAAAACATGCATATACAGTACACACATTATTGACCTTAAAATGTTTTCATCCCTAGCTTATAGTGAGTAGTGAATACATTTATTGTAGGAAGTGTGAATAAATGAAGAATGTGTATAACTGAAAACTGCTGTAAAGTGAAGCACTGTAAAGCAGGGGCCTCCTGTACTTGTTCACTAGTTTCTGCATCTCCTAGCTAAGACTCAACCCCTGTAGCCACATACAGGCTAGTACAGGGTCAGAGAAAACATGCTAAGAGTTGAGTATTACCACTATCTGTCCCTGCTCCAAACAGCTGAGTATGATACCATTAATGGCAGTACATGATACAAGAAGACAGATACTTCCTAAAGTTTAGTCTCAGTAGCTGAAAAGTTGAAATTTTACTGAAATTCTTATAAAACTTGTAATAGCTGGAATCAGATTAATTACTGGACAATACCTTTTCTGATCGGTTTCAAACTTTTAACATTATTTCTAAAATTAGCAAATAAGAAATTATAGTGTCCAATAGTAATCTTCAGCTTTGTTTAACTAAGATGAACAATCAATGAACATTTTAAATTCATGTAATGAAACACTCTCAAATTATACTATGGTGGATGAATATCTAATAATAATGGAGGTGCGAAGTACAATGCCTATATTTTAAAAGAGGGGTTTGGGATATTGGCTGTTTATAGTGACATCTAAACTGTCATATCTGGGCACCTCTGCAATAGTGAAAATATTGTATGATGGTGAAAGTGTTTCTTTTTTTTTGGGTCACCCTGGTTCAGTGGGAGATGGCCAGTGTGTTAAACAATAATAATAATAATCATAATAAAATTGTAATAATAATAAAAAATAATAACAATAATAATAATAAAACCCTCAGTGAATTCCACTAGCAAATGCAGGTGCCCAACCTAGACAGTGGTACTTAATTAATGAGTAAATATACAGGGTAAGTATAAGGTACTGCAGTGTTACCTTGATAATCAAGAAGCAACTTAGCAGTGGTAAGATGGTTGGACTCCACTGCATCGTGTAGTGGTGTTTTCATCTCTTCTCCACCCCTAGCTCGCACATTCACACTGCGTGAATTCTGGCCTGAAAATACACTTATAAAATAAGATCAACTGTGTTGTAGTGGGTAAATAAAAAAAAAATCAAGGAATTACA
This sequence comes from Cherax quadricarinatus, assembly GCF_026875155.1. Classification (NCBI taxonomy): domain Eukaryota; kingdom Metazoa; phylum Arthropoda; class Malacostraca; order Decapoda; family Parastacidae; genus Cherax; species Cherax quadricarinatus. Next base: position 24,174,454 of record NC_069451.1, on the reverse strand, counting down.
GAAGACTCGATTAGCTTGTATTTACTCAACGCCTTTTTTGCATAACACTCAATTAGCACAGTATAAATTTAGGGTAAGATGGCATGCAACAGAATCCTTCTCCTCTGCCTTGGGGTCAGCCTTCGGGCATATCACACTCAGTTATGTTGGTAAATAGTTTTTACATTTTCATAAGTCTCTAGAATCAGAGGATAGAGGGAGCGAGGAGGAAAGGGCCAAGGAGGGGAAGGTCAAGGTTACAGTCTATAATTGTGTGTTATCATTTTTTTTTTTATTAACACACTGGCCGATTCCCACCAAGGCAGGGTGGCCCAAAAAAGAAAAACTTTCACCATCATTCACTCCATCACTGTCTTGCCAGAAGGGTGCTTTACACTACAGTTTTTAAACTGCAACATTAACACCCCTCCTTCAGAGTGCAGGCACTGTATTTCCCATCTCCAGGACTCAAGTCCGGCCTGCCGGTTTCCCTGAACCCCTTCACAAATGTTACTTTGCTCACACTCCAACAGCACGTCAAGTATTAAAAACCATTTGTCTCCATTCACTCCTATCAAACACGCTCACGCATGCCTGCTGGAAGTCCAAGCCCCTCGCACACAAAACCTCCTTTACACCCTCCCTCCAATTCTTTCCTAGGCCGACCCCTACCCCGCCTTCCTTCCACTACAGACTGATACACTCTTGAAGTCATTCTGTTTCGCTCCATTCTCTCTACATGTCCAACCACCTCAACAACCCTTCCTCAGCCCTCTGGACAACAGTTTTGGTAATCCCGCACCTCCTCCTAACTTCCAAACTACGAATTCTCTGCATTATATTCACACACACATTGCCCTCAGACATGACATCTCCACCGCCTCCAGCCTTCTCCTTGCTGCAACATTCATCACCCATGCTTCACACCCATATAAGAGCGTTGGTAAAACTATACTCTCATACATTCCCCTCTTTGCCTCCAAGGACAAAGTTCTTTGTCTCCACAGACTCCTAAGTGCACCGCTCACCCTTTTCCCCTCATCAATTCTGTGATTCACCTCATCTTTCATAGACCCATCCGCTGACACGTCCACTCCCAAATACACGTATCTGAATACATTCACCTCCATACTCTCTCCCTCCAATCTGATATCCAATCTTTCATCACCTAATCTTTTTGTTATCCTCATAACCTTACTCTTTCCTGTATTCACTTTTAATTTTCTTCTTTTGCATACCCTACCAAATTCATCCACCAACCTCTGCAACTTCTCTTCAGAATCTCCCAAGAGCACAGTGTCATCAGCAAAGAGCAACTGTGACAACTCCCACTTTATGTGTGATTCTTCATCTTTTAACTCCACGCCTCTTGCCAAGACCCTCGCATTTACTTCTCTTACAACCCCATCTATAAATATATTAAACAACCACGGTCACATCACACATCCTTGTCTAAGGCCTACTTTTACTGGGAAATAATCTCCCTCTTTCCTACATACTCTAACTTGCACCTCACTATCCTCGTAAAAACTCTTCACTGCTTTCAGTAACCTACATCCTACACCATACACCTGCAACATCTGCCACATTGCCCCCCACCTGCCCTGTCATACGCCTTTTCCAAATCCATAAATGCCACAAAAACCTCTTTAGCCTTATCTAAATACTGTTCAATTATATGTTTCACTGTAAACACCTGGTCCACACACCCCCTACCTTTCCTAAAGCCTCCTTGTTCATCTGCTATCTTATTCTCCGTCTTATTCTTAATTCTTTCGATAATAACTCTACCATACACTTTACCAGGTATACTCAACAGACTTATCCCCCTATAATTTTTGCACTCTCTTTTGTCCCCTTTGCCTTTATACAAAGGAACTATGCATGCTCTCTGCCAATCCCTAGGTACCTTACCCTCTTCCATACATTTATTAAATAATTGCACCAATCACTCCAAAACTATATCCCCACCTGCTTTTAACATTTCTATCTTTATCCCATCAATCCCGGCTACCTTACCCCCTTTCATTCTACCTACTGCCTCACGAACTTCCCCCACACTCACAACTGGCTCTTCCTCACTCCTACAAGATGTTATTCCTCCTTACCGTATACATGAAATCACAGCTTCCCTATCTTCATCACATTTAAACAATTCCTCAAAATATTCCCTCCATCTTCCCAATATCTCTAACTCTCCATTTAATAACTCTCCTCTCCTATTTTTAACTGACAAATCCATTTGTTCTCTAGGCTTCCTTAACTTGTTAATCTCACTCCAAAACTTTTTCTTATTTTCAACAAAATTTGTTGATAACATCTCACCCACTCTCTCATTTGCTCTCTTTTTACATTGCTTCACCACTCTCTTAACCTCTCTCTTTTTCTCCATATACTCTTCCCTCCTTGCATCACTTTTACTTTGTTAAAACTTCTCATATGCTAACTTTTTCTCCCTTACTACTCTCTTTACATCATCATTCCACCAATCACTCCTCTTCCCTCCTGCACCCACTTTCCTGTAGCCACAAACTTCTGCTGAACACTCTAACACTAGATTTTTAAACCAACCCCAAACCTCTTCGACCCCATTGCCTATGCTCTCATTAGCCCATCTATCCTCCAATAGCTGTTTATATCTTACCCTAACTGCCTCCTCTTTTAGTTTATAAACCTTCACCTCTCTCTTCCCTGATGCTTCTATTCTCCTTGTATCCCATCTATCTTTTACTTTCAGTGTAGCTACAACTAAAAAGTGATCTGATATATCTGTGGCCCCTCTATAAACATGTACATCCTGAAGTCTACTCAACGTTTTTATCTACAATACAAAATCCAAACTACTGTCATTTCGCCCTACATCATTTATTATATCTTATTTTTTCCTCTTTTTCTTAAAATATGTATTACCTATAACTAAACCCCTTTCTATACAAAGTTCAATCAAAGGGCTCCCATTATCATTTACACCTGGCACCCAAACTTACCTACCACACCCTCTCTAAAAGTTTCTCCTACTTTAGCATTCAGGTCCCCTACCACAATTACTCTCTCACTTGGTTCAAAGGTTCCTATACATTCACTTAACATCTCCCAAAATCTCTCTCTCTCCTCTACATTCCTCTCTTCTCCAGGTGCATACACACTTATTATGACCCACTTTTCGCATCCAACCTTTACTTTAATCCACATAATCCTTGGCACTAGAAGCTTTCTTGGGGCCCATGGTGACTTACTAAAAACACTGGAATAATGTGAAATGTACCGAATGTATGCATTGATGCGACTGCACTGGCTGGCTCGTAAACACTGGCCCCCACGGGACAGATGAGGCGCGCTCAGGCCACATGTGGACAGGTCCCAGACGAATCACGTTGGGCGAGTTTTTTATCATTAGGCAGGGCAAAATTTTTACGTTCAAACGCTTCATTAGGCGGATTTAACGTTATGCGATGCATTCGTTAGGCAAGGGCCCACTGTATTTTGACCTCACAATGAGATCCTCTTCAGCAGTTATAAAGAAGGCTTTAAAAAGGTGAAATATTCAGCATACACATTATATTTTCATTATTTATACCTCAGAATGGATAAACTCAATTAAATTTCCATGTTTTGAATCCATTTTGAGCACCAATTTCATAAAATACAATAAAATGCAGTAACTCCTCCTTGATTTTCTCTGTAGCACTAAACTTTTAACATACATCTCTTGAAAATGTATAGTTATTGAAGACATTAGAGAAAATTCCCTCTATTAATAATGGAAATAAATGGCATAAAATATCGACACAATGGAAATATAAACACATATGCAGTATAATGTGATCCTTTATTGACAACGTTTTGCCCACACAGTGGGCTTTTTCAAGTCAAAAACAGATCTACCCCAGGTAGATCTGTTTGTGACTTGAAAAAGCCCACCGTGTGGGCGAAACGTTGTCAATAAAGGATTACATTATACTGCATATGTGTTTATATTTCTATTAATAATAAAAATGTATGCAAATTAGTATAAAACCAAGAGGAAAAATCCCTCTTACCTTTTCTACCACAGGGATACACAGTTTCCTTGGCTTCAAGTGTATCATAGTGATTATAACTGAGCAGAAGCTGGACACATTGATCAAAGCCCCGCATGGCTGCTTCATGTAAGGCTGTCCAGCCAGAGTAATCAGCTAGATTGATGTCAATACCTGGTACAGTCAGAAGGTCACGCACTCGCTCCACATCGTTCTTAATGCAGGCACGAATGAGGGGTGTCTCGCCTGTTAAAGCACATGGTAGAGATGACTATTACACATATTGACATGTTAAATAAAACTGCATCACTTATTACGTGAAATAAAACTGAACAAAACACTAATACGTAGGTAGTAGGATGGTAGACAGCAATCACCCAGGGAGGTACTACCATCCTGCCAAGTGAGTGTAAAATGGAAGCCTGTAATTGTTTTACATGATGGTAGGATTGCTGGTGTCTTTTTTCTGTCTCATAAACATGCAAGATTTCAGGTATGTTTTGCTACTTCTACTTACACCTAGGTCACACTACACATGTATATACAAGCATATGGTTTACTTTCATACTGGTTCTTGGTTTTCTTTCTTCTCTTAACTGGTTTCAATGTTCTGGGAAACAGAATTCTTTACTTCTTGTTAAAGAGCTTTTCTTTTTGGGCCACCATGTCTGGGGCAAGGGGCTTAAGGGAACCCTTTTTGATGTATAACTTATCACTTAAATTTGCATAAGACAAGAACTTGATTTTTTGGGTGCCGGCCACCCTTTGTTCGTTGGATTTACTTTCTGGTGCATTGAAATGGAGAAGTCATGAGATAAAGGCTTGAATTTTCTTTTTCTTTAGAGTTTGGTTTCATACACATTCATATTCAAGCATATATATTTACACACCCATCTGGGTTTTCTTCTATTTTCTTAATAGTTCTTATTCTTTATTTCTTCTTATCTCCATGTGGAAGTGGAACAGAATTCTTCCTACGTAAGCGATACGTGTCATAACAGGCGACTAAAATGCTGGGAGCAAGGGGCTAGTAACCTCTTCTGTATACAACACTAAATTTAAAAAGAAAACTTTGGTTTTTCTTTTTAGGTCACCTTGCCTCAGTGGGACATGGCTGGTTTAAAAAAAAAAGAAAAAAGAAAAGAAAAAGGAGACATACAATGCATTAGTAATGAGGGTAATCAGGTTTGATCCAAGAAAAGGAAATGATTATCATACAATAAGAATATATTATTACAGCATCCTTCAATAGCTCTATACCTGGAGTTTACCTGGAGAGAGTCCGGGGGTCAACACCCCCACGGCCCGGTCTGTGATCAGGCCTCCTGGTGGATCAGAGCCTGATCAACCAGGCTGTTACTGTTGGCTGCACTCAAACCAACGTACGAGCCACAGCCCGGCTGGTCAGGAACCGACTTTAGGTGCTTGTCCAGTGCCAGCTTGAAGACTGCCATATTTAAATACAATACATTAACCTTCTTAAAGTGAGTACAATCTTTATTAAAAGTGTCAATACGTATGTAAGAGCAACTATTTACTCTATGTTTAGTACAACATATTCACTAGAAGAAAACATTAACCCATACAATATTTTATTATTTCCCAAAACTACCATCAAAATGCATCAAAGTTCAGAAGATATTCAGACGTTGTACAGAACTGCAGTTTAATACAATACTTTAGTTTGCAGAACATAAATTTTGTTTTAACATGTCAGGCATTTCCCACCCAGACAGGGCGACCCAAAGACAAAAACACATTCACTAGCACTCAGTCAGTAGCTGCCTTTTACAGAGTTAAGTAGTGCAGATGCAGTCATCAGGTACTGATCCACTGAGCTGCAATATCCCCACAGCACTTGCAGCACACAGCCACTCTATTATCTAACCTCCAGAATAAAAGTCCAACTATCTACTCTTGAGTGTTAGTGCTATGCTCGCTATGAGAGTGCTGCTCAGAGGTTCAGCATCACTACTAAGATGTGACCACAAAGGTAGTGACAGAGAGCACTTTTAGGTCTCCAAAGGTCTTCTCATTGAACTAATTTCTTGTCGTAGAATCAGATACTCATGCAACATCTAGGTATCTTGATTTAAAGATGTTTCGCCATCTAGTGGTTTTATCATTAAAACACAAGGACATAATGTGAATTACAGAACTACATACAAAATATGAGGTAATCAGTCCCCCAGCTGAGGAGCTGAAATAAATTTTTGAAATTGTTTGTATGTAGGTTTGCACAATTGCTTGCTTGAAAGACTTCAGTCTCTTCTGAGTCAAGTAGCTAGGCCGGTATTTTCATTTCTTCCTGGAGTTCTCACTATTTATTTAAGCTACAATGGCTCCCTATCAAGGCAAGAATTGATTTAAACTGTTTATTAATCCTTACAGTGATTGTCATGTAGATCTATGTTATTGATGTCATGGTCCCTCACACAGATCTACATTTTGAGCACAGATCACTCAGATAAACTGTGAGTGGTAAATCTGCACCTAGACATGAGAGAATTTGTATGTGGTGGGTGTGCACAGAATAAAATCCTGTCTCATGGAGTACATAATGGGAAAAGCAAAAGTTTGGTTTAAAACAGTGATTTTGAAGTGTTTTCTAGGATGATTTTTATGGGTTTATTGGCTATGTCTTTGTATCATTTGACAGAATGGAAGACACCACTGAAATAGAGATGATTTTGAGTGGTTTCAGGACTGGAAGTAGTTTGAAATTGGGCTCAAAGTAGCAGAAATACTTGATTTTTGTAGTCTTAGCTGAAAGCTCATCTCTTTTCTAGGCTTTATATAAATTCTGTTGATTATACTGTCACTCTGGAATATAAACTTTCAATTTCAATTTATTTCAACATATGGGAAGTCTGAATGTGCATGGATGTTGTGCAAATGATAAGAAAGACATGACTGTGGATGTTATGAATGAGAAGAAACTGGATGTCCTGGCTTTAAGTGAAACAAAGCTGAAGGGGGTGGGAGAGTTTCAATGGAGAGGAATAAATGGGATTAGGTCAGGGGTTTCAAATAGAGTTAGAGCTAAAGAAGGAGTAGCAATAATGTTGAAGGATAGGCTATGGCAGGAAAAGAGGGACTACAAATGCATAAATTCAAGGATTATGTGGAGTAAAATAAGATTGGATGTGAAAAGTGGGTTATAGTAAGCGTGTATGCACCTGGAGAAGAGAGAAGTGTAGAGGAGAGAGAGAGATTCTGGGAAATGTTGAGTGAATGCGTGGGGAGTTTTGAATCAAGAGTGAGAGTAATGGTGGTTGGGGATTTCAATGCTAAAGTGGGTTAAAAATGTTATGGAGGGTAGAGTAGTAGGTAAATTTGGGGTGCCAGGGGTAAATGTAAATGGGGAGCCTTTAATTGAGCTATGTGTAGAAAGAAATTTGGTAATAAGTAATACATATTTTATGAAAAAGAGGATAAATAAATATACAAGGTACAATGTAGCACGTAATGAAAGTAGTTTGTTAGATTATGTATTGGTGGATAAAAGGTTGATGGGTAGGCTCCAGGATGTACATGTTTAATAGAGGGGCAACTGATATATCAGATCATTATTTAGTTGTAGCTACAGTTAGAGTAAGAGGTAGATGGGAAAAGAGGAAGGTGGCAACAACAAGTAAGAGGGAGGTGAAAGTGTATAAACTAAGGGAGGAGGAAGTTCGGGCGAGATATAAGCGACTATTGGCAGAAAGGTGGGCTAGTGCAAAGATGAGTAGTGGGGGGGTTGAAGAGGGTTGGAATAGTTTTTAAAAATGCAGTATTAGAATGTGGGGCAGAAGTTTGTGGTTATAGAAGGGTGGGGGCAGGAGGAAAGAGGAGTGATTGGTGGAATGATGAAGTAAAGGGTGTGATAAAAGAGAAAAAGGTAGCTTACGAGAGGTTTTTTACAAAGCAGAAGTGTTGTAAGAAGAGCAGAGTATATGGAGAGTAAAAGAAAGGTGAAGAGAGTGGTAAGAGAGTGCAAAAGGAGAGCAGATGAAAGAGTGGGAGAGGCACTGTCAAGAAATTTTAATGAAAATAAGAAAAAATTTTGGAGTGAGTTAAACAAGTTAAGAAAGCCTAGGGAAAGTATGGATTTGTCCGTTAAAAACAGAGTAGGGGAGTTAGTAGATGGGGAGAGGGAGGTATTAGGTAGATGGCGAGAATATTTTGAGGAACTTTTAAATGTTGAGGAAGAAAGGGAGGCGGTAATTTCATGCACTGGCCAGGGAGGTATACCATCTTTTAGGAGTGAAGAAGAGCAGAATGTAAGTGTGGTGGAGGTACGTGAGGCATTACGTAGAATGAAAGGGGGTAAAGCAGCTGGAACTGATGGGATCATGACAGAAATGTTAAAAGCAGGGGGGGATATAGTGTTGGAGTGGTTGGTACATTTGTTTAATAAATGTATGAAAGAGGGGAAGGTACCTAGGGATTGGCAGAGAGCATGTATAGTCCCTTTATATAAAGGGAAAGGGGACAAAAGAGATTGTAAAAATTATAGAGGAATAAGTTTACTGAGTATACGGTAGTTATAATTGAAAGACTTAGAGGTAAAACAGAATGTAGAATTGCGGATGAGCAAGGAGGCTTCAGAGTGGGTAGGGGATGTGTAGATCAAGTGTTTACATTGAAGCATATATGTGAACAGTATTTAGATAAAGGTAGGGAAGTTTTTATTGCATTTATGGATTTAGAAAAGGCATATGATAGAGTGGATAGAGGAGCAATGTGGCAGATGTTGCAAGTTTATGGAATAGGTGGTAAGTTACTAAATGCTGTAAAGAGCTTTTATGAGGAAGTGAGGCTCAGGTTAGGGTGTGTAGAAGAGAGGGAGAATACTTCCCGGTAAAAGTAGGTCTTAGACAGGGATGTGTAATGTCACCATGGTTGTTTAATATATTTATAGATGGGGTTGTAAAGGAAGTAAATGCTAGGGTGTTCGGGGAGAGGGGTGGGATTAAATTATGGGGAATCAAATTCAAAATGGGAATCGACACAGTTACTTTTTGCTGATGATACTGTGCTTATGGGAGATTCTAAAGAAAAATTGCAAAGGTTAGTGAATGAGTTTGAGAATGTGTGTAAAGGTAGAAAGTTGAAAGTGAACATAGAAAAGAGTAAGGTGATGAGGGTATCAAATGATTTAGATAAAGAAAAATTGGATATCAAATTGGGGAGGAGGAGTATCGAAGAAGTGAATGTTTTCAGATACTTGGGAGTTGACGTGTCGGAGGATGGATTTATGAAGGATGAGGTTAATCATAGAATTGATGAGGGAAAAAAGGTGAGTGGTGCGTTGAGGTATATGTGGAGTCAAAAAACGTTATCTATGGAGGCAAGAAGGGAATGTATGAAAGTATAGTAGTACCAACACTCTTATATGGATGTGAAGCTGGGTGGTAAATGCAGCAGCGAGGAGACGGTTGGAGGCAGTGGAGATGTCCTGTCTAAGGGCAATGTGTGGTGTAAATATTATGCAGAAAATTCGGAGTGTGGAAATTAGGAGAAGGTGTTGGAGTTAATAAAAGCATTAGTCAGAGGGTAGAAGAGGGGTTGTTGAGGTGGTTTGGTCATTTAGAGAGAATGGATCAAAGTAGAATGACATGGAAAGCATATAAATCTATAGGGGAAGGAAAGAGGGGTAGGGGTCGTCCTCGAAAGGGTTGGAAAAAAGAGGGGTTAAAGGAGGTTTTGTGGGCGAGGGGCTTGGACTTCCAGCAAGCGTGCATGAGCGTGTTTGATAGGAGTGAATGGAGATGAATGATACTTGGGACCTGACGATCTGTTGGAGTGTGAGTAGGGTAATATTTAGTGAAGGGATTCAGGGAAACTGGTTATTTTCATATAGTCGGACTTGAGTCCTGGAAATGGGAACTACAATGCCTGCACTTTAAAGGAGGGGTTTGGGATATTGGCAGTTTGGAGGGATATGTTGTGTATCTTTATACGTATATGCTTCTAAACTGTTGTATTCTGAGCACCTCTGCAAAAGCAGTGATAATGTGTGAGTGTGGTGAAAGTGTTGAATGATGATGAAAGTATTTTCTTTTTGGGGAGTTTCTTTCTTTTTTGGGTCACCCTGCCTCGGTGGGAGACGACCGACTTGTTGAGAAAAAAAAAAAAAAAAAAAATTGATTTCCTTCTAGGTAGTAGGTTGGTAGACAGCAACCACCCAGGAAGGTACTACCATCCTGCCAAGTGAGTGTAAAATGGAAACCTGTAATTGTTTTACATGATGGTAGGATTGCTGGTGTCTTTTTTCTGTATCTTAAACATGCAAGATTTCAGGTACGTCTTGCTACTTCTACTTACACTTAGGTCACACTACACATACATGTACAAGTGTATATATATATATACACACCCCTCTGGGTTTTCTTCTATTTTCTTACTAGTTCTTGTTCTTGTTTATTTCCTCTTATCTCCATGGGGAAGTGGAACAGAATTCTTCCTCCGTAAGCCATGTGTGTCGTAAGAGGCGACTGAAATGCCAGGAGCAAGGGGCTAGTACCCCCTTCTCCTGTATATATTACTAAATTTGAAAGGAGAAACTTTTGTTTTTCCTTTTGGGCCACCCCACCTCGGTGGGATACAGCCGGTGTGCTGAAAGAAAAGAAAGAAAAAGAAAAACTTTCGCTTTTCTTTCTGGGCCACCCTGCCTCAGTGGGATACGGCCAGTTTGTTGAAAGAAGATCTCCATGGGGAAGTGGAATAGAATTCTTCCTCTGTAAGCCATGCGTGTTGCACGAGGCCACCCTGCCTTGGTGGGATATAGCCAGTTTGTTGAAAGAAAGAAAAATATTTATTTCTGCATGATACAATGTTTGTACAGAGATGGGTGACCTTTAGGTGTGCACGCAGAAAGCCCCTTAATATTCTGAGCATTTGGGGCAGATTTAAGCCTGTCTTACTCTTTCATTGTCCACATGCCTAATCTGAGAATTGCTCTCAGTATCCAAGAATTTAAAAAAAAGATCTTTTCTTCTGAAATGATAAAGATTCATTTTCCAAAGGTAATGAAACCAAAAGTAATAAATTTGATGGAAAACTTACGGAATTATGCTTTCACTAAGTTAGCGATCTCAGCGATATTTACACAAGAGCAATTTCGCCCACTTTAAGCCCTATTTTTGGTCATTTACACTGTTTCAGTCAACCAAACTCATAGCTATTTCACTAGTATTCATTCTATTCTATCGAGTCAGTACAAGAAACTGCTCATTTACCAATTTCAACAACCAAATACTGTAAATTTCAAAATAGAGTTTAGAATAAACAATGTAGACATTCCTGGCACTAAAAACATTTTCTCTGTTCATTATTCACATCTCCAGGCCCTCTTATATTATGTTTGCTTTCCATTTTGAATTTTTATTCACAAAAAAATAGAAGATTTACTCCTATGCAGACCACTGCATTATTGTAATAATTGTAAATAATGTTAGTGCATTCCTGAAAGTGTATTAGACTGACAAGTTAGATGTGTACTTTGGAATATCTGAAAAAATCAAGTACTTCCACTAATTTGAGCTCAATTTCAAGCTATTTTCAGCCCTGAAACCAATCAAAATTATCACTATTTCTGCAATATATCTTTTATTCTATCAAATGAGGCCAAGAAATCAAGAATACAACCCTCAAAACAATACGAAAATACACCGCAAAGTTGTTGTTTTTAAAAAAAACAACGGTTGCAGCTTTTTCTCATCATGCACTGCTTGCTGCAGAATTTTTTTTTTTTTAATATGGTGCACACTCCTAGGTAGTAGGTTGGTAGACAGCAACTACCCAGGGAGGTACTACTGTCCTGCCAAGTGAGTGTAAAACTGAAGCCTGTAATTGTTTTACATGATGGTAGGATTGCTGGTGTCTTTTTTCTGTTTCATAAACACGGAAGATTTCAGGTACGTCTTGCTACTTCTACTTACACTTAGGTCACACTGCACATACATGTTTTTTTTTTTTTTTTTTTCAACAAGTCAGCCGTCTCCCGAGGCAGGGTGACCCAAAAAAAAAAGAAAATCCCCAAAAAGAAAATACTTTCATCATCATTCAACACTTTCACCACATATACATATAAAGATACACAACATATCCCTCCAAACTGCCAATATCCCAAACCCCTCCTTTAAAGTGCAGGCATTGTACTTCCCATTTCCAGGACTCAAGTCCGACTATATGAAAATAACATGTACAATACATGTACAAGCATATATATACATACCCCTCTGGGTTTTCTTCTATTTTCTTTCTAGTTCTTGTTCTTGTTTATTTCCTCTTACCTCCATGGGGAAGTGGAATAGAATTCTTCCTCCATAAGCCATGAGTGTTGTAAGAGGCGACTAAAATGCCAGGAGCAAGGGGCTAGTAACCCCTTCTCCTGTATGTATTACTAAATGTAAATGGAGAAACTTTCGTCTTTCCTTTTGGGCCACCCCGCCTCGGTGGGATACGGCCAGTGTGTTGAAAGAAAGAAGATGGTGCACACTTATCACATAGACCCATTCTCTCATATGTAGGTCCAAATTTACCACTCACAGCTTATCTGAGTGAGCTGAGCTCATGGTGTAGTACTACGGCACAGACAGTGACCTCAAACCCATGGTACTATGGCACGGATGGCAAAGTGGTTAAGATTAATGAGGCAATAACTAACTAAATGCTTATTTATACATTCTCTAAGTTGTCACAACAAATTTATGAAATCAAGGAACACAAGAGAACTGATTAGCATATTAATACATTCTATGTAACATTTAGTATATTTTCCATGACCTACCTCTCTCTTTCTTGTATTAATGCATACTTAAAATTGCACCTCACCTCTTGTACATTTAAAAAAAAAAAATCCTACTCAATAACCTGTCTAGTCCTTAAGTACAGTGTACTTTGTAAGTATTAGTATTAGTCTGCCCAAAATGCACATGTTAGTGGCTTTCTTTTGTGCTTAACAATATTTTATTATGTGTAAACTACATTTTGTATACTGCAGAAAAAATAAAGTTTCTTTGTTTTTTATTGTTGTTAAATTTATGGCTAGTTGTGCAAGCACTTGTGAATTTCTTGAAAGAACAGGTACTCAAGAATAACAAAATCCCAAATTATTATTTTTTTTAACATCTATCACCAAGGTAGGTTGACCTGATAAAAAAGAAAACTTTTCCACTGTCACTCGTTCAGTCACTGTCTTGCCAGAAGAATGCTGACATCACAATATGTCAGACACACAGAGAACATTTGCATACTAGTACCTTGAACACACAAACAGCATTTGCATACTAGTACATTGGACACACAGACAGCACTTGCGTACTAGCACATCGGACACAAGGACAGCATCTGTATACTAGTACGTCAGACACAGACAACGTTTCCATACTAGTACATCGGACACACAGACAGTATTTGCATACTAGTACATCGGACACACAGACAGTATTTGCATACTAGTACATCAGACACAGTTTAAGTGTTAAAATATAATTTAGTGAAAAACTGATGCATATAAAACTGTAAAAAAATATTAAAATCAGGTTAGTTTTAAAATTATAATGAAGTGCTTACCAGAACAGGTCCTTTTGTTGATTAAATGAGGATTAAGACCTCGTCTGGCACTTGTTGTGGATGACCGATACTTTGTGGGAGCTGAGGGCAAGACTGTTCTCTGATGGTGGGTTGTAGAGGGCAAGTCTTCCTTGTGATGGTGGGTTGTAGAGGGCAAGTCTTCCTTGTGATGGTGGGTTGTAGAGGGCAAGTCTTCCTTGTGATGGTGGGTTGTAGAGGGCAAGTCTTCCTTGTGATGGTGGGTTGTAGAGGGCAAGTCTTCCTTGTGATGGTGGGTTGTAGAGGGCAAGTCTTCCTTGTGATGGTGGGTTGTAGAGGGCAAGTCTTCCTTGTGATGGTGGGTTGTAGAGGGCAAGTCTTCCTTGTGATGGTGGGTTGTAGAGGGCAAGTCTTCCTTGTGATGGTGGGTTGTAGAAGGCAAGATAACCTTCTGATCGTGGGCTTTCTGGGAAAAAAAAATCAATATCATTTCTCTTTTATGTAGTAACATACATTAAAAATATATAATTAGGAAGGAAGTAAACAAAAAGAAAAACAAAAGTTTTTCTTTTTAAATTTAGTAATTTATAGAGAAGTGGTAACTAGCCCCTTACTTCCAGCATTTTAGTTCTCTTGTGAAACACATAACTTACTGAGGAAGAATTGTATTCCACTTCACCATAGAGATAAGAGGAAATAAAGAAGAATAAGACCTATTGTGATTATGTATGAGTGAGATGAAAGTGTTGAATGATGATGGAAGTATTTTCTTTTTGGGTCACCCTGCCTCAGTGGGAGACAGCCAACTTGTTGAAAAAAAAAAAATGAAACTATTAAGAATATAGAAGAAAACCCAGATGGGTGTGAATATAGATGCATGTACATACATGTGAGTGTGACCTAAGTGTAAGTAGAAGTAGCAAGATATACCTGCTATCCTGTGTGTTTATGAAACAGACAAAAGACACCAGCAATCCTACCATCATGTAAAACAATTACAAGTTTCTGTTTCACACTCACTTGGCAGGATGACAGTACCTCCCTGGGTGGTTGCTGTCTATCAACCTACTACCACAGGACAGTAGTACCTCCCTGGGTGGTTGCTGTCTATCAACCTACTACCACAGGACAGTAGTACCTCCCTGGGTGGTTGCTGTCTATCAACCTACTACCACAGGACAGTAGTACCTCCCTGGGTGGTTGCTGTCTATCAACCTACTACCACAGGACAGTAGTACCTCCCTGGGTGGTTGCTGTCTATCAACCTACTACCACAGGACAGTAGTACTGCGGGGTTGTTTGTAACCAAGGTTGTTAAACCGGGTATTTAAGGATTCGGCGTATGTTGCTGTGAACAGGTTTTTTGTTAAGAGTTCATGATATTTGCGTGAGCCAGTAATGTTTGACAGGGTATGTTGCTGTGAGCCAGGTATGTTGCTGTGAGTCAGGGTTGCTGTGAGGTAAGTATTGAGGGATGGTATAGTGGTCTGTGACCGTAGCTGTAGCAGGGGTTTCGACTAGTGTTTTGGGTAGCCAGTAACGGAAATATTTACCGATTTGTTGCTTTGACGATTTGGGTTTCCCAATTTTATAAACCGGTTATGTTCTTTTAAGGTGTACCACTATTCTTGTAATTTGTTATGTTACCCTGTTAACTCCCATGTTTGGGCGGTTTGCTGTGACAATGCATGTCGGTTAGTTAGTAAATAATTAATGTTTTCCGCCCGTGGCAATATGTAATCATTTTGAAATGTGAGGGTTATGTTTGGGGAAAAATTTCCCAAATCCATGTAAGCCATTTACTTCCGAGTTCATTTAAAAAGTACGGGTATTATATTTTGCTGTCATCCAGATATCCCATGTGGGGAAAAATGTCGTTTTTGACTATACTAGAGCAGTGTTTGAAATATATAAGTACCCGTGGATCAAGCAAAAAATAAATATTAAATGGGTGTACTGTTTTAGTTGAAATGAAACTCGTACCTTAAATTTTACAGGGGAAAGGTCTTTTTACCCCAAAAGGGGAAAAACTTTGTCATTTCGTGGGAAATTTTCCAAATCACTACTTACCAATAATGTCCAAATGGAAAGGGTCTGTATAGTTCATGAATTATTTTATGTTAATAAAACCCAAATGAGCTTAGGTTAAAAAATTGAGGTATTTGTAGAATTATTTTATGCAAGTTTTAAGGGATTCATGATTAAGAAATGGTTTTTTAGTTTGTGTACGATTGGCTTTCCAATGGCGGAATTTTTTTGGGTTGCCAAAATGAATAATTCCATATGAAGGGATGTTCAAAATTACAAAGGGGTTGTTGGCCGGATAGGAAATTGAGTCGGGGTTTCCTGCTTGATCAGGTATGTTCTGTGAGCAGTGTAATTGCTATGAGTCAGGAAAGTTCGGTGAGCCAGTGTACATTGTAGAGTCAGGGTATGTTGGGTGAGCCAGTGTAATGCATGAGCATGGTATGTTGCTGTGACCCAGTGTACATTGTTATGAGTCAGGGTATGTTGTTGTGGCCAGTGTACTTGCTAGAGCAGGGTATGTTGGGTGGCCAGTGAAACTTTGCTATGGAGTCGGTTGTTGTGTGACCAGTGTACATTGCTATGATTCAGGTATGTTCTGGAGCCAGTGACATGGCTATGAGTCAGGGATGTTACTGTGAGCAGTGTACATTGCTATGAGTCAGGTATGTTGGCGTGAGCCGTGTACATTGCTAGAGTCAGGTATGTTCTGTGACCCAGTGTAAATTCTATGACAGGGTTGTTAACGTGAGCCAGTGTACATTGCTATGAGTCAGGGTATGTTACTGTGAGCCAGTGTACATTGCTATGAGTCAGGGTATGTTGCTGTGAGCCAGTGTACATTGCTATGAGTCAGGGTATGTTACTGTGAGCCAGTGTACATTGCTATGAGTCAGGGTATGTTAACGTGAGCCAGTGTACATTGCTGTGAGTCAGGGTATGTTGCTGTGAGCCAGTGTACATTGTTATGAGTCAGGGTATGTTGTTGTGAGCCAGTGTACATTGCTATGAGTCAGGGTATGTTACTGTGAGCCAGGGTATGTTACTGTGAGCCAGGGTATGTTACTGTGAGCCAGTGTACATTGCTATGAGTCAGGGTATGTTACTGTGAGCCAGGGTATGTTACTGTGAGCCAGTGTACATTGTTATGAGTCAGGGTATGTTGTTGTGAGCCAGTGTACATTGCTATGAGTCAGGGTATGTTGTGGTGAGCCAGTGTACATTGTTATGAGTCAGGGTATGTTGTTGTGAGCCAGTGTACATTGCTATGAGTCAGGGTATGTTGCGGTGAGCCAGTGTACATTGCTATGAGTCAGGTATGTTGCGGTGAGCAGTGTACATTGCTAGAGTCCAGGCATGTTGCGTGAGCAGTGTACATGCTATGAGTAAAGGGTATGTTGGTGAGCCAGTGTACATTGCTATGAGTCAAGGATATGTTGGGTGAGCCAGTGTACATTGCTATGAGTCAGGGTATGTTGCGGTGAGCCAGTGTACATTGCTATGAGTCAGGGTATGTTGCTGTGAGCCAGTGTACATGCTATGAGTCAGGGTATGATTGCTGTGAGCAGTGTACATTGCTATGAGTCAGGGTATGTTGCGAGTGAGCCAGTGTACATTTGCTATGAGTCAGGGCATGTTGCTGTGAGCCAGTGTACATTGCTATGAGTAAAGGGTATGTTGCAGTGAGCCAGTGTACATTGCTATAGTCGGGCATGTTGCGTTTGACAGTGTACATTGCTATGAAGTCAGGGTATGTTCGGTGGCCAGTGTACATTGCTATGAGTCAGGGATGTTGCTGGAGCCAGTGTACATTGCTATGAGTCAGGTATGTTACTGTGGCCAGTGTACATTGTATGATCAGGGTATGTTACGTGAGCCAGTGTACATTGCTGTGAGGTAGGTTGTGTCTAGCCAACATTGTTATGAGTCAGGGTATGTTGTTTGTGAGCCAGTGTACATTGCTATGAGTCAGGGTATGTTAGACTGTGAGCAGGGTTGTATCTGTAGCCAGGGATGTTACTGTGACCAGTGTACATTGCTATGGTAGGGTTGTTCTGAGCCAGGGTATGTTACGTGAGCAGTGTAACTTGTTGAGTGGGTTGTTGTTGTGACCAGTGTACATTGCTAGAGTCAGGGTATGTTGTGGTGACAGTGTACATTGTTATGAGTCAGGGTTGTTGTTGTGAGCCAGTGTACATTGTATGATTTCAGGTTTATGTTGCTGGTGATCCAGTGTACATTGCTATGAGTCAGGGTATGTTGCGGTGAGCCAGTGTATCTTGCTTTGAGTCAGGGTATGTTGCTGTGAGCCAGTGACATTGCTATGAGTCAGGGTATGTTGCGGTTGAGCCAGTGTACATTGCTATGAGTCAGGGATATGTTGCGGTGAGCCAGTGTACATTGCTATGAGTCAGGGTATGTTGCGGTGAGCCAGTGTACATTGCTATGAGTCAGGGTATGTTGCTGTGAGCCAGTGTACATTGCTATGAGTCAGGGTATGTTGTGTGAGCCAGTGTACATTTGCTATGAGTGGGTTGTTGCGGTGAGCCAGTGTACATTGCTATGAGTCAGGGCATGTTGCTGTGAGCCAGTGTACATTGCTATGAGTCAGGGTATGTTGCTGTGAGCCAGTGTACATTGCTATGAGTCAGGGCATGTTGCTGTGAGCCAGTGTACATTGCTATGAGTCAGGGTATGTTGCGGTGAGCCAGTGTACATTGCTATGAGTCAGGGTATGTTGCTGTGAGCCAGTGTACATTGCTGTGAGCCAGGGTATGTTGCTGTGAGCCAGTGTACATTGCTATGAGTCAGGGCATGTTGCAGTGAGCCAGTGTACATTGCTATGAGTCAGGGTATGTTGCTGTGAGCCAGTGTACATTGCTGTGAGCCAGGGTATGTTCGTGAGCCAGTGTACATGCTTGGGGTGAGGCCAGGGTATGTTGCTGTGAGCCAGTGTACATTGTTTATGAGTCAGGGATGTTGCGGGTGAGCCAGTGTACATTGCTACTGAGCAGTTACTTGCTGTGAGCCAGGGTATGTTGCCATGAGCCAGGGTATGTTGCTGTGAGCCAGTGTACATTGCTATGAGTCAGGGTATGTTGTGGTGAGCCAGTGTACATTGCTGTGAGTCAGGGTATGTTGTGGTGAGCCAGTGTACATTGCTATGAGTCAGGGCATGTTGCTGTGAGCCAGTGTACATTGCTATGATCAGGGTATTTTGTTGTGAGCCAGTGTACATTGCTATGAGTCAGGGTATGTTGCGGTGAGCCAGTGTACATTGCTATGAGTCAGGGTATGTTGCGGTGAGCCAGTGTACATTGCTATGAGTCAGGGTATGTTGTGGTGAGCCAGTGTACATTGCTATGAGTCAGGGTATGTTGCTGTGAGCCAGTGTACATTGCTATGAGTCAGGGTATGTTGCGGTGAGCCAGTGGTACATTGCTATGAGTCAGGGTATGTTGCTGTGAGCCAGTGTACATTGCTATGAGTCAGGGTATGTTGCTGTGAGCCAGTGTACATTGCTGTGAGCCAGGGTAAGTGGTAGGGCTGTGAGCCAGTGTACATTGCTATGAGTCAGGGTATGTTGCTGTGAGCAGTGTACATTGCTATGAGTCAGGGGCATGTTGCGGTGAGCCAGTTGTACATTGCTATGAGTCAGGGCATGTTGCGGTGAGCCAGTGTACATTGCTATGAGTCAGGGCATGTTGTGGTGAGCCAGTGTACATTGCTATGAGTCAGGGTATGTTGCTGTGAGCCAGTGTACATTGTTATGAGTCAGGGTATGTTGCGTGAGCCAGTGTACATTGCTATGAGTCCAGGGATGTTGCTGTGAGCCAGTGTACATTGCTGTGAGTCAGGGTATGTTGCATGAGCCGAAGCGGTCATATGTTGCTGTGAGCCAGTGTACATTGCTATGAGCAGGGTATTTTTGCTGTGAGCCAGTGTACATTGCTGTGAGCCAGGGTATGTTGCCATGAGCCAGGGTATGTTGCTGTGAGCCAGTGTACATTGCTATGAGTCAGGGCTATGTTGGGTGAGCCAGTGTACATTGCTATGAGTCAGGGCATGTTGCTGTGAGCCAGTGTACATTGCTTGAGTTAGGGCCATGTTGCTGTGAGCCAGTGTACAATTGCTATGGTCAGGGTATGTTGCTGTGAGCCAGTGTACATTGCTATGAGTCAGGGTATGTTGCTGTGAGCCAGTGTACATTGCTATGAGTCAGGGCATGTTGTGGTGAGCCAGTGTACATTGCTATGAGTCAGGGAAATGTTGCTGTGAGCCAGTGTACATTGCTTGAGTCAGGGCATGTTGTGTGAGCCAGTGTACATTGCTATGAATCAGGGTATGTTGCGGGTGAGCCAGTGTACATTGCTATGAGTCAGGGTATGTTGCTGTGAGCCAGTGTACATTGCTATGAATCAGGGTATGTTGCTGTGAGCCAGTGTACATTGCTGTGAGCCAGGGTATGTTGCTGTGAGCCAGTGTACATTGCTATGAAGTCAGGGTATGTTGCGGGTGAGCCAGTGTACATTGCTATGAGTCAGGGCATGTTGCTGTGAGCCAGTGTACATTGCTATGAGATCAGGGTAGTTGCGGTAGGCCAGTGTACATTGCTATGAGTCAGGGTATGTTGCTGTGAGCCAGTGTACATTGCTACGAGTCAGGGTATGTTGCTGTGAGCCAGTGTACATTGCTATGAGTCAGGGTATGTTGCGAGGTGAGCCATGTACATTGCTATGAGTCAGGGTATGTTGCTGTGAGCCAGTGTACATTGCTATGAGTCAGGGTATGTTGCGGTGAGCCAGTGTACATTGCTATGAGTCAGGGTATGTTGCTGTGAGCCAGTGTACATTGCTATGAGTCAGGGTATGTTGCTGTGAGCCAGTGTACTTTTGCTGTGAGTACAGGAGTCAGGGTAATGTTGCTGTGAGCCAGTGGTACATTTGCTATGAGTAGGGTATGTTGCTGTGAGCCAATGTACATTGCTATGAGTCAGGCATGTTGTGGTGAGCCAGTGTACATTGCTATGAGTCAGGGCATGTTGCGGTGAGCCAGTGTACATTGCTATGATTCAGGGCATGTTGTGGTGAGCCAGTGTACATTGCTATGAGTCAGGGTATGTTGCTGTGAGCCAGTGTACATTGCTATGAGTCAGGGTATGTTGCTGTGAGCCAGTGTACATTGCTATGAGTCAGGGCATGTTGGGGGCATGCTGTGAGCCAGGGGTATTTGCTATGAGCCAGGGTATGTTGCTGTGAGCCAGTGTACATTGCTATGAGTCAGGGTATGTTGCTGTGAGCCAGTGTACATTGCTGTGAGCCAGGGTATGTTGCCATGAGCCAGGGTATGTTGCTGTGAGCCAGTGTACATTGCTATGAGTCAGGGTATGTTGCTGTGAGCCAGTGTACATTGCTATGAGTCAGGGCATGTTGTGATGAGCCAGTGTACATTGCTATGAGTCGGGGTATGTTGCTTGAAGCCAGTGTACATTGCTTGAGTCAGGGCATGTTGCTGTGAGCCAGTGTTACATTGCTATAAAGTCAGGGTATGTTGCTGTGAGCCAGTGTACATTGCTATGAATCAGGGTATGTTGCTGTGAGCCAGTGTACATTGCTATGAATCAGGGTATGTTGCTGTGAGCCAGTGTACATTGCTATGAATCAGGGTATGTTGCTGTGAGCCAGTGTACATTGCTGTGAGTCCAGGGTATTGTTGCTGTGAGCCAGTGTACATTGCTAGAATCAGGGTATGTTGCTGTAGCCAGTGTACATTGCTATGAGTCAGGGTATGTTGCTGTGAGCCAGGTACATTGCTAGAATCAGGGTATGTTGCTGTGAGCCAGTGTACA
Source organism: Cherax quadricarinatus (assembly GCF_026875155.1). Classification (NCBI taxonomy): domain Eukaryota; kingdom Metazoa; phylum Arthropoda; class Malacostraca; order Decapoda; family Parastacidae; genus Cherax; species Cherax quadricarinatus. Next base: position 24,153,040 of record NC_069451.1, on the reverse strand, counting down.
TTGCTATGAGTCAGGGCATGTTGCTGTGAGCCAGTGTACATTGCTATGAATCAGGGCATGTTGCGGTGAGCCAGTGTACATTGCTATGAGTCAGAGTATGTTGCTGTGAGCCAGTGTACATTGCTACGAGTCAGGGTATGTTGCTGTGAGCCAGTGTACATTGCTATGAGTCAGGGTATGTTGCGGTGAGCCAGTGTACATTGCTATGAGTCAGGGTATGTTGCGGTGAGCCAGTGTACATTGCTATGAGTCAGGGTATGTTGTGGTGAGCCAGTGTACATTGCTATGAGTCAGGGTATGTTGCTGTGAGCCAGTGTACATTGCTATGAGTCAGGGTATGTTGCTGTGAGCCAGTGTACATTGCTGTGAGCCAGTGTACATTGCTATGAGTCAGGGTATGTTGCTGTGAGCCAGTGTACATTGCTATGAGTCAGGGTATGTTGCTGTGAGCCAGTGTACATTGCTATGAGTCAGGGCATGTTGCGGTGAGCCAGTGTACATTGCTATGAGTCAGGGCATGTTGCGGTGAGCCAGTGTACATTGCTATGAGTCAGGGCATGTTGTGGTGAGCCAGTGTACATTGCTATGAGTCAGGGTATGTTGCTGTGAGCCAGTGTACATTGCTATGAGTCAGGGTATGTTGCGGTGAGCCAGTGTACATTGCTATGAGTCAGGGCATGTTGCGGTGAGCCAGTGTACATTGCTGGACCAGGAGTTCCAGGGTTATGTTGCTGTGAGCCAGTGTACATTGCTATGAGTCAGGGTATGTTGCTGTGAGCCAGTGTACATTTAGCCTATGAATGACCAGGGTATGTTGCTGTGAGCCAGTGTACATTGCTGTGAGTCAGGGTATGTTGCGGTGAGCCAGTGTACATTGCTATGAGTAAAGGGTATGTTTGGGTGGCAGTGTACATTGCTATGAGTCAGGGTATGTTGCTGTGAGCCAGTGTACATTGCTATGGTCAGGGTTTTGTTGCTGTGAGCCAGTGTTACATTGCTATGAGTCAGGGCATGTTGCGTGAGCCAGTGTACATTGCTATGAATCTGAGGCAATGTTGCGGTGAGCCAGTGTACATTGCTATGAGTCAGGGTATGTTGCTGTGAGCCAGTGTACATTGCTTAGCGGGTATTTCAGAGGGTATGTTGCTGTGAGCCAGTGTACATTGCTGTGAGTCAGGGTATGTTGCGGTGAGCCAGTGTACATTGCTATGAGTCAGGGTATGTTGTGGTGAGCCAGTGTACATTGCTATGAGTCAGGGTATGTTGCTGTGAGCCAGTGTACATTGCTATGAGTCAGGGTATGTTGCTGTGAGCCATTTGTACATTGCTATGAGTCAGGGTATGTTGCTGTGAGCCAGTGTACATTGCTATGAGTCAGGGTATGTTGCTGTGAGCCAGTGTACATTGCTATGAGTCAGGGTATGTTGCTGTGAGCCAGTGTACATTGCTATGAGTCAGGGTATGTTGCTGTGAGCCAGTGTACTTGCTATGAGTCAGGGCATGTTGCTGTGAGCCAGTGTACATGCTATGATAGGGTATGTTGCTGTGAGCCATGTACATTGCTATGATCAGGGTATGTTGCTGTGAGCCAGTGTACATTGCTATGAGTCAGGGTATGTTGTGTGAGCCAGTGTACATTGCTGTGAGTCCAGGGTATGTTGCTGTGAGCCAGTGTACATTGCTATGAATCAGGGTATGTTGCTGTGAGCCAGTGTACATTGCTATGAGTCAGGGAAATGTTGCTGTGAGCCAGTGTACATTGCTGTCGGAGCCAGGGGTACATTGTTCCTATGAGCCAGGGTATGTTGCTGTGAGCCAGTGTACATTGCTACGAGTCAGGGTATGTTGCTGTGAGCCAGTGTACATTGCTATGAGTCAGGTATGTGGTGAGCCAGTGTACATTGCATGAGTCAGGGTATGTTGCTGTGAGCCAGTGTACATTGCTATGAGTCAGGGTATGTTGCAGTGAGCCAGTGTACATTGCTATGAGTCAGGGTATGTTGCTGTGAGCCAGTGTACATTGCTATGAGTCAGGGTATGTTGCTGTGAGCCAGTGTAAATTGCTGTGAGCCAGTGTACATTGCTATGAGTCAGGGTATGTTGCTGTGAGCCAGTGTACATTGTTTGGAATGTCATGGGTATGTTGCTGTGAGCCAGTGTACATTGCTATGAGTCAGGGCATGTTGCGGTGAGCCAGTGTACATTGCTATGAGTCAGGGCATGTTGCGGTGAGCCAGTGTACATTGCTATGAGTCAGGGCATGTTGTGGTGAGCCAGTGTACATTGCTATGAGTCAGGGTATGTTGCTGTGAGCCAGTGTACATTGCTATGAGTCAGGGTATGTTGCTGTGAGCCAGTGTACATTGCTATGAGTCAGGGCATGTTGCTGTGAGCCAGTGTACATTGTTTAGGGGGAGTCAGGGTATGTTGCTGTGAGCCAGTGTACATTGCTATGAGTCAGGGTATGTTGCTGTGAGCCAGTGTACATTGCTGTGAGCCAGGGGGTATGTTGCTGGGTATGAGCCAGTGTACATTGCTATGAGTCAGGGTATTGTTGCTGTGAGCCAGTGTACATTGCTATGAGTCAGGGCATGTTGTGGTGAGCCAGTGTACATTGCTATGAGTCAGGGTATGTTGCTGTGAGCCAGTGTACATTGCTGTGAGTCAGGGCATGTTGCTGTGAGCCAGTGTACATTGCTATGAATCAGGGTATGTTGCTGTGAGCCAGTGTACATTGCTATGAGTCAGGGTATGTTGCTGTGAGCCAGTGTACATTGCTATGAATCAGGGTATGTTGCTGTGAGCCAGTGTACATTGCTATGAGTCAGGGTATGTTGCTGTGAGCCAGTGTACATTGCTGTGAGCCAGGGTATGTTGCTGTGAGCCAGTGTACATTGCTATGATCAGGGTATGTGCAGTGAGCCAGTGTACATTGCTATGAGTCAGGGTATGTTGCTGTGAGCCAGTGTACATTGCTATGAATCAGGGTATGTTGCTGTGAGCCAGTGTACATTGCTATGAGTCAGGGCATGTTGCTGTGAGCCAGTGTACATTGCTATGAATCAGGGCATGTTGCGGTGAGCCAGTGTACATTGCTATGAGTCAGAGTATGTTGCTGTGAGCCAGTGTACATTGCTACGAGTCAGGGTATGTTGCTGTGAGCCAGTGTACATTGCTATGAGTCAGGGTATGTTGCGGTGAGCCAGTGTACATTGCTATGAGTCAGGGTATGTTGCTGTGAGCCAGTGTACATTGCTTGAGTCAGGGTATGTTGTGGTGAGCCAGTGTACATTGCTATGAGTCAGGGTATGTTGCTGTGAGCCAGTGTACATTGCTATGGTCAGGGTATGTTGCTGTGAGCCATTTGTACATTGCTGTGAGCCAGTGTACATTGCCTATGGATCAGGGTATGTTGCTGTGAGCCAGTGTACATTGCTATGAGTCAGGGTATGTTGCTGTGAGCCAGTGTACATTGCTATGAGTCAGGGCATGTTGCTGTGAGCCAGTGTACATTGCTATGAGTCAGGGCATGTTGCTGTGAGCCAGTGTACATTGCTATGAGTCAGGGCATGTTGTGGTGAGCCAGTGTACATTGCTATGAGTCAGGGTATGTTGCTGTGAGCCAGTGTACATTGCTATGAGTCAGGGTATGTTGCTGTGAGCCAGTGTACATTGCTATGAGTCAGGGTATGTTGCTGGTGAGCCAGTGTACATTGCTGTGAGCAGGGTATGTTGCGTGAGCCAGGGGTAATTTGCTGTGGAGCCAGTGTACATTGCTATGAGTCAGGGTATGTTGCTGTGAGCCAGTGTACATTGCTGTGAGCCAGGGTATGTTGCCATGAGCCAGGGTATGTTGCTGTGAGCCAGTGTACATTGCTATGAGTCAGGGTATGTTGCGGTGAGCCAGTGTACATTGCTATGAGTCAGGGCATGTTGTGGTGAGCCAGTGTACATTGCTATGAGTCAGGGCATGTTGCTGTGAGCCAGTGTACATTGCTATGAGTCAGGGCATGTTGCTGTGAGCCAGTGTACATTGCTATGAGTCAGGGTATGTTGCTGTGAGCCAGTGTACATTGCTATGAGTCAGGGTATGTTGCTGTGAGCCAGTGTACATTGCTATGAGTCAGGGTATGTTGTGGTGAGCCAGTGTACATTGCTATGAGTCAGGGTATGTTGCTGTGAGCCAGTGTACATTGCTGTGAGTCAGGGCATGTTGCTGTGAGCCAGTGTACATTGCTATGAGTCAGGGTATGTTGCTGTGAGCCAGTGTACATTGCTAGCAGGGTATGTTCCCATGAGCCAGGTGTATTGCTGTGAGCCAGTGTACATTGCTATGAGTCAGGGTATGTTGTGTGAGCCAGTGTACATTGCTTGAGTCAGGGTATGTTGGCGTGAGCCAGTGTACATTGCTATGAGTCAGGGATGTTGCGGTGAGCCAGTGTACATTGCTATGAGTCAGGGTATGTTGCTGGTGAGCCAGTGTACATTGCTATGAATCAGGGCATGTTGCGGTGAGCCAGTGTACATTGCTATGAGTCAGGGTATGTTGCTGTGAGCCAGTGTACATTGCTATGAGTCAGGGTATGTTGTGGTGAGCCAGTGTACATTGCTATGAGTCAGGGTATGTTGCTGTGAGCCAGTGTTACATTGCTATGAGGTCAGGGGTATGTTGCGGTGAGCCAGTGTACATTGCTATGAGTCAGGGTATGTTGCTGTGAGCCAGTGTACATTGCTATGAGTCAGGGTATGTTGCTGTGAGCCAGTGTACATTGCTGTGAGCCAGTGTACATTGCTATGAGTCAGGGTATGTTGCTGTGAGCCAGTGTACATTGCTATGAGTCAGGGTATGTTGCTGTGAGCCAGTGTACATTGCTATGAGTCAGGGCATGTTGCTGTGAGCCAGTGTACATTGCTATGAGTCAGGGCATGTTGCGGTGAGCCAGTGTACATTGCTATGAGTCAGGGCATGTTGTGGTGAGCCAGTGTACATTGCTATGAGTCAGGGTATGTTGCTGTGAGCCAGTGTACATTGCTATGAGTCAGGGTATGTTGCGGTGAGCCAGTGTACATTGCTATGAGTCAGGGCATGTTGCGGTGAGCCAGTGTACATTGCTGTGAGCCAGGGTATGTTGCCATGAGCCAGGGTATGTTGCTGTGAGCCAGTGTACATTGCTATGAGTCAGGGTATGTTGCTGTTAGCCAGTGTACATTGCTGTGAGCCAGGGTATGTTGCCATGAGCCAGGGTATGTTGCTGTGAGCCAGTGTACATTGCTATGAGTCAGGGTATGTTGCTGTGAGCCAGTGTACATTGCTATGAGTCAGGGTATGTTGTGGTGAGCCAGTGTACATTGCTATGAGTCAGGGTATGTTGCTGTGAGCCAGTGTACATTGCTAGGGAGTCAGGGCATGTTGCTGTGAGCCAGTGTACATTGCTATGATCAGGGTATGTTGCTGTGAGCAGTGTACATTGCTATAAATCAGGGTATGTTGCTGTGAGCCAGTGTACATTGCTATGAATCAGGGTATGTTGCTGTGAGCCAGTGTACATTGCTATGAATCAGGGTATGTTGCTGTGAGCCAGTGTACATTGCTGTGAGCCAGGGTATGTTGCTGTGAGCCAGTGTACATTGCTATGAGTCAGGGTATGTTGCTGGTGAGCCAGTGTACATTGCTATGAGTCAGGGTATGTTGCTGTGAGCCAGTGTACATTGCTATGAGTCAGGGTATGTTGCTGTGAGCCAGTGTACATTGCTATGAGTCAGGGCATGTTGCTGGTGAGCCAGTGTACATTGCTATGAATCAGGGTATGTTGCTGTGAGCCAGTGTACATTGCTATGAGTCAGAGTATGTTGCTGGTAGCCAGTGTACATTGCTACGAGTAGGTATGTTGCTGTGAGCCAGTGTACATTGCTATGAGCAGGGTATGTTATGTCGGGTGAGCCAGTGTACATTGCTATGAGTCAGGGTATGTTGCTGTGAGCCAGTGTACATTGCTATGAGTCAGGGTATGTTGCGGTGAGCCAGTGTAACATTGCTATGAGTCAGGGTTGTTGCTGTGAGCCAGTGTACATTGCTATGAGTCAGGGTATGTTGCTGTGAGCCAGTGTACATTGCTATGATGTGAGCAGGGTATGTTGCTGTGAGCCAGTGTACATTGCTATGAGTCAGGGCATGTTGCTGTGAGCCAGTGTACATTGCTATGAATCAGGGCATGTTTCGGTGAGCCAGTGTACATTGCTATGAGTCAGGGTATGTTGCTGTGAGCCAGTGTACATTGCTATGAGTCAGGGTATGTTGTGGAGCAGTGTACATTGCTATGAGTCAGGGTATGTTGCTGTGAGCCAGTGTACATTGCTTGAGTCAGGGTTTTGCTGTGAGAGCCAGTGTACATTGCTATGAGTCAGGGCATGTTGCGGTGAGCCAGTGTACATTGCTATGAGCAGGGATTTGTTGCCATGAGCAGGGTATGTTGCTGTGAGCCAGTGTACATTGCTATGAGTCAGGGATGTTGCTGTGAGCCAGTGTACATTGCTATGAAGGTTTTCCAGGCGGGTATGTTGCTGTGAGCCAGTGTACATTGCTGTGAGTCAGGTATGTTGCGGTGAGCCAGTGTACATTGCTATGAGTCAGGGATGTTGTGTGAGCCAGTGTACATTGCTATGAGTCAGGGCATGTTGCGGGTGAGCCAGTGTACATTGCTATGAGTCAGGGCATGTTGCTGTGAGCCAGTGTACATTGCTATGAGTCAGGGTATGTTGCTGTGACCCAGTGTACATTGCTATGAGTCAGGGTATGTTGCTGTGAGGCCAGTGTACATTGCTATGAGTCAGGGTATGTTGTGGTGAGCCATTGTACAATTGCTATGAGTCAGGGTATGTTGCTGTGAGCCAGTGTACATTGCTGTGAGCCAGGGTATGTTGCTGTGAGCCAGTGTACATTGCTATGAATCAGGGTATGTTGCTGTGAGCCAGTGTACATTGCTATGAGTCAGGGCATGTTGCTGTGAGCCAGTGTACATTGCTATGAATCAGGGCATGTTGCGGTGAGCCAGTGTACATTGCTATGAGTCAGGGTATGTTGCTGTGAGCCAGTGTACATTGCTACGAGTCAGGGTATGTTGCTGTGAGCCAGTGTACATTGCTATGAGTCAGGGCATGTTGCTGTGAGCCAGTGTTTGGACATTGCTATGATTTCAGGCATTGTTGCGGTGAGCCAGTGTACATTGCTATGAGTCAGGGTATGTTGCTGTGAGCCAGTGTACATTGCTGAGTCAGGGTATGTTGCGGCCATGTAGCAGGGTATGTTGCTGTGAGCCAGTGTACATTGCTATGAGTCAGGGTATGTTGCGGTGAGCCAGTGTACATTGCTATGAGTCAGGGTATGTTGCTGTGAGCCAGTGTACATTGCTGTGAGCCAGGGTATGTTGCCATGAGCCAGGGTATGTTGCCATGAGCCAGTGTACATTGCTATGAGTCAGGGTATGTTGCTGTGAGCCAGTGTACATTGCTATGAGTCAGGGTATGTTGCTGTGAGCCAGTGTACATTGCTGAGAGCCAGGGTATGTTGCCATGAGCAGTGTACATTGCTATGAGTCAGGGTATGTTGCTGTGAGCCAGTGTACATTGCTATGAGTCAGGGTATGTTGTGTGAGCCAGTGTACATTGCTGTGACCAGGGTATGTTGCCATGAGCCAGTGTACATTGCTATGAGTCAGGGTATGTTGCTGTGAGCAAGTGTACATTGCTATGAGCCAGGGTATGTTGCTGTGAGCCAGTGTACATTGCTGTGAGCCAGGGTATGTTGCTGTGAGCCAGTGTACATTGTTATGAGTCAGGGTATGTTGCCGTGAGCCAGTGTACATTGTTATGAGTCAGGGTATGTTGCCGTGAGCCAGTGTATATTGCTATGAATAACAAAAAAAGGCACAATACCGTGACTGGAACGATACACAAATAACCCACACATAAAAGAGAGAAGCTTACGACGACGTTTCAGTCCGACTTGGACCATTTACAAAGTCACACTAGTGTGACTTGTAAATGGTCCAAGTCGGACCGAAACGTCGTCGTAAGCTTTCTCTTTTATGTGCGGGTTATTTGTGTTACATTGCTATGAGTCAGGGCATGTTGCTGTGAGCCAGTGTACATTGCTATGAGTCAGGGCATGTTGCTGTGAGCCAGGGTATGTTGCCGTGAGCCAGTGTACATTGCTATGAGTCAGGGCATGTTGCTGTGAGCCATTGTACATTGCTATGAGTCAGGGTATGTTGCTGTGAGCTAGGATATGTTGCTGTGAACCAGGGTATGTTGCTGTGAGCCAGTGTACATTGCTGAGTCAGGGCATGTTGCTGTGAGCCAGTGTATATTGCTATGAATCAGGGTATGTTGCTGTGAACCAGTGTACATTGCTATGAGTCAGGATATGTTGCTGTGAGCCAGTGTACATAGCTATGAGTCAGAGCATGTTGCTATGAGCCATTGTACATTGCTATGAGTCAGGGTATGTTGCTGTGAGCTAGAATATGTTGCTGTGAACCAGGGTATGTTGCTGTGAACCAGGGTATGTTGCTGTGAGCCAGGGTATGTTGCTGTGAACCAGGGTATGTTGCTGTGAGCCAAGGTATGCTGCTGTGAACCAGGGTATGTTGCTGTGAACCAGGGTTATGTTGCTGTGAGCCAGGGTATGTTGCTGTGAGCCAGGGTATGTTGCTGTGAACCAGGGTATGTTTCTGTGAGTCAGGGTGTTGCTGTGAGCCAGAGTATGCTGCTGTGAGCCAGGGTATGTTGCTGTGAACCAGGGTATGCTGCTGTGAGCCAGGGTATGTTGCTGTGAGCCAGGGCATGATGCTGTACTGCATTAGTGTGAAGATAATTTGTGTAGTGTCACTAGTCACTCACAGCTGGACATCCAATACCTGCTCAACTTACAGATTAATGTGTCTATCTGACTGTAACTATTGTGTCTCCAACCAAAACACTATTTACAGAAATTGTGCGCTTAGCATTTCTCTGTATTTTGGAATTTCACACATTCACTTTACTTTCACATTATATTTTTACAGCCTAGCTCTACTGCACACTTAACCCTTTGACTGTTTTGGTTGTATGTATACATCTTACGAGCCAGTGTTTCGGACGTATATACAGTGGACCCCCGCATAACGATCACCTCCGAATGCGACCAATTATGTAAGTGTATTTATGTAAGTGTGTTTGTACGTGTATGTTTGGGGGTCTGAAATGGACTAATCTACTTCACAATATTCCTTATGGGAACAAATTCGGTCCGTACTGGCACCTGAACATACTTCTGGATTGAAAAAATATCGTTAACCGGGGGTCCACTGTATACTCAATAATTCTAGCGGCTTCAAATCAAGCAGGAGAAAGCTGGTAGGCCCACATGTGAGAGAATGGGTCTGTGTGGTCAGTGCACCATATAAAAAAATCCTGCAGCACGCAGTGCATAAGAAAAAAAAACTGACCGTTTTTTTGGATTAAAACGCCAACTTTGAGGTGTATTTTCGTACAGTATTTATCTTTGTATCCTCGTTTGCATAGTCTCACGTGATAAAATGAAACACATATTACAGAAATAGAGATGATCTTGATTAGTTTCACGATGAAAACGACCTTGAAATTGAGCTCCAAATAGCGGAAATGTTCAATTTTTACCAATGTTCAAGAGTAAGCAAATCACACCACACGTCCAATACATGTCAACTGGGAGTCTAATATTCTTTCACTAGTGCACTGATATTATTTATACCATTTTTACAATAATGCAGTAGTCTGCATAACAGTAAATCTTCAATTTTTTGTATGAATAAAAAATCAAAATAGAAAGCAATAGTAATATAAGAGGGACCTAGAGACGTGACTGATGAACAGAGGATATGTTATTTTAGTGCCAAGAATGTCTACATTGTTTATTCTGGACTATTTTGAAATTGGCATCTTTTTTAATTTGTGTGAAATTGGCCAAATTACCAATTTCTGACCACTTTATTGGGTAGTTCAAATCGGTAAATGGGAGTTTTTTTGTACTCAATTGATAGAAAAAATGGAGTTCTAAAGAAATAGCTATGAGTTTGGTTGACTGGAACAACGGAATTAGCCAAAAATAGGGCTCAAAGTCGGCGAAATCGCCGATGCATATATGTCGCCGAGACCGCTAACTTCACGGAGCGTAATTCCGTGAGTTTTCGACCAAATTTCTTACTTTTGGTGTCATTACCATCGGGAAAAGATTCTCTATCATTTCGTAAGAATTTTTTTTTTTTTCCAAGAATTTTTCAACATAGAGTGACAGTTTCAGAAAGTGGCTTGCGACAGTCAAAGGGTTAATATATGCCTTAGATAAATTTGAAGCTAGTAGCTAGTGGTTCCAAAGGCAGAGGGAATGAAGCTAACTTCACAACATCAAAGTGCAGTGTGAAGCAGCAAGCATCAACACTGTAGCTGCAGAAAATTATCCACATGAGCTAGCCAGGATAATCCAATGTGGTGGATATACCAAGCAACAGATTTTAATGTGGATGAAACCCCATTATTTTGGAAGAAAATACTCTCTAAGACATTTATTGCTAAAGAAGAGAAGTCAATGCTTGGCTTCAAAGCTGCAAAAGACAAACAAACAAACTTTATTTTTTCTGTGGTACAAAAACTGCAGTTTTACATGTGGAGGGAAGGTGGGGGAGGGGTTGACCTAGGAAAGGTTGGAGGGAGGGGGTAAAGGAGGTTTTGTGTGTGAGGGGCTTGGACTTCCAGCAAGCATGTGCGAGCGTGTTTGATAGGAGCAAATGGATAACCGATAAATATAAAGGTTTATTTCTTCATAAAAGTTACAATGTGTAATTACAATTTTGGTTTGCTAGTACAAAGAAAGCCACTATCATGCCAGGGTATTTGGGGCAAATTAATCCTAATACATAATAACTACTTAAAACTATAAGATAATAGTGGTTAACTGTATTACAATTTTATTTAATCTTAATACTAATGCAAGGTAGTCAAGGTGGAGGTTTTTAAGAATAATAATCCTGAAGTTGCACATAAAAACAATACTACAAATAAAAGTTTAGGCAGTAATACTTCATGGATTGGCAGAAATTTAAAAGTCTAGAGGTCACATAATATACTGTAACTAATTAGCATTTGTTTTAGTTGAACTGGGTAATATTGAGAGATAAGATGATTTTTTAGCAAAGTCCAAAATTTATAAGTAGTCAGGGGATCCTTTACTGGTTCCAGTAGCGAGTTCCAGATCTTCAGGACCTTTATGTGCATAGCGTTTTTGTATAGTGTGAGACTGACACAAGGGATACTGAAGTGTGCCTTATACATCGATGGAGACAAATGGTTTTTAGAACTTGACGTGCTGTTGGAGTGTGAACAAGGTAACATTTACGAAGGGATTCAGGGTAACCGGCAGGCCACACTTGAGTCCTGGAGATGGGAAGTACAGTGCCGGCACTCAGAAGGAGGGGTGTTAATGTTGCAGTTTTATAACTGTAGTGTAAGTGTGCCTCTGGCAAGACAGTGATGGTATGAATGATGATGAAGTTTTTTCTTTTTTGGACCACCCTGCCTTGGTGGGAGAAGGTCAATGTGTTAATAAAATAATAAAAATAAAATAAAAAGATTATTAAGCACAAATAATTAAGACAGCCTAACATTCTTGCTAGGGGCTAACACTACTTGCCACTCACTATAAAGTAAAGAAAAAAATATTATAAGGTAAATAATGAGTGTACTGTATATGCATTTTACTTTTTTATTGTTTTTTTTATACCTAGTTCTATTGTTTATGTGATATAATGATAGTGTAAATGTGTTATTTTGGCATTTATATACATTTAAAAGTGAAAAAATAAGCGATTCACTTTACAGCGATATTCACTTTATGGCGATAACCTGGAACCTAACCCACTGTATAATCAGGGCCCTCCTATATAATGGTAGGCAAAATGAAGCCACAACTAGTCATAAGTCTGACAAGTTAATTACCTCCACCACTTCCTGCACTGAAGAATTCACACAAGATTAGCATTTCATGAAACACAATACACTATACTACTCTCAGTACTTCAGCATAAAAGAATGCCCAGAATTGTGTAACATTCTCAAGAATTCAGTTAACCTGGCACACTGACCGCAGATGTTGTCTTGAAGCATGATGTGGTCGCTGCTCTCGCTACCATGGCACGGTAACACTCCATCTAAAACAAATGATAAAAACACGTACATAAACCAAGGTAGTAGGTTGGTAGACAACATCCGCCCAAGGAAGTACTACCATCCTGCCAAGTGAGTGTAAAACGGAAGCCTGTAACTGTTTTATGTGACGGTAGGATTGCTGGTGTCTTTTTTTCTGTCTCTTAAACATGCAAGATTTCAGGTACATCTTGCTACTTCTACTTACACTTAGGTCACACTACACATACATTTTTTTTTTTTCAAAAAGTCGGCCGTCTCCCACCGAGGCAGGGTGACCCAAAAACAAAGAAAATCCCCAAAAAGAAAATACTTTCATCATCATTCAACACTTTCACCTCGCTCACATATAATCACTGTTTTTGCAGAGGTGCTCAGAACACAACAGTTTAGAAGCATATACGTATAAAGATACACAACATATCCCTCCAAATTGCTAATACAGTGGACCCCCGCTTAACGATCACCTCCCAATGTGACCAATTATGTAAGTGTATTTATGTAAGTGCGTTTGTACGTGTATGTTTGTGGGTCTGAAATGGACTAATCTACTTCACAATATTCTTTATGGGAACAAATTCGGTCAGTACTGGCACCTGAACATACTTCTGGAATGAAAAAATATCGTTAACCGGGGGTCCACTGTACATGTACAAGCATATATATACACACCCCTCTGGCTTTTCTTCTATTTTCTTTCTAGTTCTTGTTCTTGTTTATTTCCTCTTATCTCCATGCGGAAGTGGAACAGAATTCTTCCTCCGTAAGCCAAGCATGTTGTAAGAGGCGACTAAAATGCCGGGAGCAAGGGCCTAGTAACCCCTTCTCCTGTATAAATTACTAAATTTAAAAAGAGAAACTTTCATTTTTCTTTTTAGGGCCACCCTGCCTTGGTGGGATACAGCCGGTTTGTTGGAAAAAAAGACATGCAAGGCTTCAGGTATGTCTTGCTACTTCTATTTACACTTAGGTCACACTACATATGCATGTACAAGCATATATATACACATCCCTCTGGGTTTTCTTCTATTTTCTTGCTAGTTCTTGTTCTTGTTTATTTCTTATCTCCATGGGGAAGTGGAACAGAATTCTTCCTCTTCAAGCCATGTGTGTCGTAAGAGTCGACCAAAATGCCGGGAGCAAGGGGCTAGTAACCCCCTCTCCTGTATACATTACTAAAGTTAAAAAGAGAAACTTTTGTTTTTGTTTTTGGGCCACCCTGCCTCAGTGGGAAACGGCCAGTTTGTTGAAAGAAGACGACGACTTAAAGTGGACAAAATCACCAATGCATAAATTGTACCCAGACCACCAACTCTGCAACTGTGTAATTTAGTGTTGCTAAAATTTAATGAACCTGAGTATCTTGCTGATATCCTTGTGCCTTTAACATCTTGCTTGGGGTAGTTTCTGCAAGTTGCTTTACTGTCACTCTTATGATCATGATGATCATACTGTCATTCTTACGATCCTGATGATCATACCGTCACTCTGCAATATCAATTTTAGCATTCTATTTGTATTTATGGCTTGGTGTGTGAGCGCTTGTGAACTTTTGGAAAGAACAGACACTCGAGAATTATAAAATCCCAAACTACTACTGCTATTTTTTTTCAATGCACTGGCTGCTCCCACTGAAGCAGGGTGACCTAAAGAGAAAAACCAAAATTTTTTCTTTTTACAGTCGGTAATTTTTACAGGAGAATGGGTCACTAGCCCCTTGCTCCCAGCATTTTAGTCCTCTCTTACGACATGCATGGCTTACAGAGGAAGAATTCTTCTTTACTTCCTCCATGGAGGACTACTACTATTATTATTATTATATTTAGCAAATATAACATAATGCATACACCTAATTAGTTGGGTATTATAGGTATTATTATTATTCTTACTATTATATTTTATTATTCAGGGGGATATAGCTAAACCTGTAAGGCTTGCATCACTTAGAAAATGGGAAGTAATCATGCTTGATGCATGGAAGGAAAGGGGAGTTCCAGTTCACTGGATCAAGTCTGGGGTCTTCTGCACCATTCACTACTAGAGCACAAATTATATACAATAATAGAAGCAAATATTGGTTTTTACTTACAATATCTTCCAGAGTGATGGCTGCATTTTGTACTGGAGCAATTCTCTGGAAAATAACTGAACAAACAACCATTTTTGCCCAGGGAGATGAGAGATCTAAGATGAGCTTCATGCTATCACAGGAGCCACAATCTGTAAAAAATGAAGCATTTACTGTACAAATATTTATATATGTGATTTCAAATAAAGTTGTAATAAATAATGTCAATGGATAAAGAGAAGGGTGGATGGGGGCGTGAACCGTGACCTGTAAAATGACGGTCCGATACTCTACCATCTCGACTACCCAGGCCTCTACCAGGAAGGATTCGAAGGTAATACCTTACCTTTGAGGAGTTTCAAGAGTTTTTCTACTCCCGGAGCCTGGCCATGGGCCAGGTTTTGTCTGGTGCTAGCCTGATCAGTCAGGCTGCTGCTGGAGACACACTGCCCCACATATCCATCACAGCCTGGCTGATCAAGTAGATGGTGAAGATGCTTGTCCAGTTTTCTCTTGATGATGTCTACATTTGTTCCAGCAGTGTTTCTGATATCTTTTGGTAAGATGCTGAATAATCTGGGACCACAAATGTTGATACAGCTTTCCCTTATTGTGCCCACCACGCTCTTGCTCTTCACTGGGTTTATGTTCCACTTCCTCCCATATCTCTCGCTCCAGGATGTTATTATGGTAGTGTGCAGATTTGGAACCAGGCCCTCAAGTGCCTTCCAGGTATATATTATCATGTATCTCTCTCTCCTCTGTTCCAGTGAGTACATATTCAAGACTTCAAGGCATTTCCAGTAATTTAAATGCTTTACTGGCTCTATGCAGGCCATAAATGATGTCTGTATTTGTTCAAGCTTTGATATTTCTCCTGCCTTGAACAGGTACGTCAACACTGAGCAATATTCCAAATGGGGGAACACTAGCAATTTGAAAAGTGTCATCAATGGTATTATTTCCCTTGTTTTGAAGGTTCTCAATACCCACCCTGCCATCCTCCTGGCTGTTGTGACCTTCATCTTATGCTCTTTGAAAGAAAGATCAGTTGACATAATTATTCCCAAGTCTTTCACGTGTTCCTTTCCTTCTATTTGATGATTCTCGAGTTTTGTATACAGTGTTCCTTTTGAGTTCTTTCTTTCCATACCTAAGCAGTTGGAACTTATTACCATTAAACATCATATTATTCTCCACTGCCCACTGGAAAACATGCTTATTTCTTCCTGTAATTTTTCAGTGTCTTCTACAGTAGTGACTTTCATGCTTATTTTAGTGTCATCTGCAAATGATGATACAAAACCTTGAAGGGTGTTTTTATCCCTGTCTGCTACGAGGATGAGAAACAGCAGCGGTGCCAGGACAGTGCCTTAGGGACTGAGCTTTTTACTTCGCAGATGTTGGATTTTACTCTGTTTACTACTACTTTCTGTGTTCTGTGTGTTAGGAACCCCAAAATCCATCTGCCTACATTTCCTGCAATTCCTATGGCCCTCATTTTGTGTTCTATCACCCCATGATCACATCTATCAAATGCCTTTGCAAAGTCTGTGTATATCACATTTGCATTATGGATGCCTTCCAATGCCTCAATAACTCTGTCATAGTGGTTCAGCAGCTTTGGCAGGCATGATCATCCAGTTCTAAAACCACACTGATTTGGATTATGCCGGTTGTGCTATTCCATGAAATTTGTAATCTGATGTCTCATCACTCTTTCGAAGATTTTTATAATGTGGAAAGTTAGGGCTACGGGTCTGTAATTTTTAGTTATTGCTCTACTACCTTCTTTATGCAAAGGAGCTAAGGCTGCATTCTTTAAGGTCTCCAGTATTTCACCTAGATCTAAGCTTTCTCCACAGAATACTGAGAGCTTGTGCTTGTGGTACTCTGCACTTCTTTATAAATAGGGATTCCATGAATCTGGTCCAAGTGCTGAGTGAGTGGGCATGTTATTCATTTCAGTTTCAAAATCTATGGAATTTGTACTAATGTCAGTTAGCTGGTCTGCATAGCCTTCTACTAGAGCGAAAAATGTTTCTGAACTTTCTACCTTGCTGTCATTTAGTGGGTTGCTGAACACCAACTCACTCACTGCATTCCATTCTGTCAGAGGCACTAACTGTAACCCAACTGAACTCCTTCTCTCAGCCCAGGAGCTTTAAGAGTAGCCTGGGTAGTCGAGATGGTAGAGTATCGGACTGTCAATTTACAGGCTGCGTTTCGCTGTGCTCCCCGTCCACCACTACCAACCACAATGCTCCACCAAGCTCTCCACCATCACCAAGTACAATGTTCCACAGCAGCAAATATCACAGCTGCAAATATCAAAACAGCAAATATCACAGCAGCAAATATCACAGCAGCAAATATCACAGCAGCAAATATCACAGCAGCAAATATCACAACAGTGAATATCACAGCTGCAAATATCACAGCAGCAAATATCACAGTAGCAAATATCACAGCAGTGAATATCACAGCTGCAAATATCACAGCTGCAAATATCACAGCTGCAAATATCACAGATGCAAATATCACAACAGCAAATATCACAGCAGCAAATATCACAGCTGCAAATATCACAGTTGCAAATATCACACCTGCAAATATCACACCTGCAAATATCACAGCTGCAAATATCACAGCTGCAAATATCACAGTTGCAAATATAACAGTTGCAAATATCACAGATGCAAATATCACAGTTGCAAATATCACAGATGCAAATATAACAGTTGCAAATATAACAGTTGCAAATATCACACCTGCAAATATCACAACAGCAAATATCACAACAGCAAATATCACAGCTGCAAATATCACAGCAGCAAATATCACAGATGCAAATATAACAGTTGCAAATATAACAGTTGCAAATATAACAGTTGCAAATATCACAGATGCAAATATCACAGTTGCAAATATCACAGATGCAAATATAACAGTTGCAAATATAACAGTTGCAAATATAACAGTTGCAAATATAACAGTTGCAAATATCACAGCAGCAAATATCACACCTGCAAATATCACAGTTGCAAATATAACAGTTGCAAATATAACAGTTGCAAATATCACAGATGCAAATATCACAGTTGCAAATATCACAGTTGCAAATATCACAGCAGCAAATATCACAGCAGCAAATATCACAGATGCAAATATCACAGCAGCAAATATCACAGATGCAAATATAACAGTTGCAAATATTTTTTTTTTTTTATTATCACACCGGCCGATTCCCACCAAGGCAGGGTGGCCCGAAAAAGAAAAACTTTCACCATCATTCACTCCATCACTGTCTTGCCAGAAGGGTGCTTTACACTACAGTTTTTAAACTGCAACATTAACACCCCTCCTTCAGAGTGCAGGCACTGTACTTCCCATCTCCAGGACTCAAGTCCGGCCTGCCGGTTTCCCTGAATCCCTTCATAAATGTTACTTTGCTCACACTCCAACAGCACGTCAAGTATTAAAAACCATTTGTCTCCATTCACTCCTATCAAACACGCTCAAGCATGCCTGCTGGAAGTCCAAGCCCCTCGCACACAAAACCTCCTTTACCCCCTCCTCCAACCCTTCCTAGGCCGACCCCTACCCCGCCTTCCTTCCACTACAGACTGATACACTCTTGAAGTCATTCTGTTTCGCTCCATTCTCTCTACATGTCCGAACCACCTCAACAACCCTTCCTCAGCCCTCTGGACAACAGTTTTGGTAATCCCGCACCTCCTCCTAACTTCCAAACTACGAATTCTCTGCATTATATTCCACACCACACATTGCCCTCAGACATGACATCTCCACTGCCTCCAGCCTTCTCCTCGCTGCAACATTCATCACCCACGCTTCACACCCATATAAGAGCGTTGGTTAAACTATACTCTCATACATTCCCCTCTTTGCCTCCAAGGACAAAGTTCTTTGTCTCCACAGACTCCTAAGTGCACCACTCACTCTTTTTCCCTCATCAATTCTATGATTCACCTCATCTTTCATAGACCCATCCGCTGACACGTCCACTCCCAAATATCTGAATACGTTCACCTCCTCCATACTCTCTCCCTCCAATCTGATATTCAATCTTTCATCACCTAATCTTTTTGTTATCCTCATAACCTTACTCTTTCCTGTATTCACCTTTAATTTTCTTCTTTTGCACACCCTACCAAATTCATCCACCAATCTCTGCAACTTCTCTTCAGAATCTCCCAAGAGCACAGTGTCATCAGCAAAGAGCAGCTGTGACAACTCCCACTTTGTGTGTGATTCTTTATCTTTTAACTCCACGCCTCTTGCCAAGACCCTCGCATTTACTTCTCTTACAACCCCATCTATAAATATATTAAACAACCACGGTGACATCACACATCCTTGTCTAAGTCCTACTTTTATGGGAAAAAATTTCCCTCTTTCCTACATACTCTAACTTGAGCCTCACTATCCTCGTAAAAACTCTTCACTGCTTTCAGTAACCTACCTCCTACACCATACACTTGCAACATCTGCCACATTGCCCCCCTATCCACCCTGTCATACGCCTTTTCCAAATCCATAAATGCCACAAAGACCTCTTTAGCCTTATCTAAATACTGTTCACTTATATGTTTCACTGTAAACACCTGGTCCACACACCCCCTACCTTTCCTAAAGCCTCCTTGTTCATCTGCTATCCTATTCTCCGTCTTACTCTTAATTCTTTCAATTATAACTCTACCATACACTTTACCAGGTACACTCAACAGACTTATCCCCCTATAATTTTTGCACTCTCTTTTATCCCCTTTGCCTTTATACAAAGGAACTATGCATGCTCTCTGCCAATCCCTAGGTACCTTACCCTCTTCCATACATTTATTAAACAATTGCACCAACCACTCCAAAACTATATCCCCACCTGCTTTTAACATTTCTATCTTTATCCCATCAATCCCGGCTGCCTTACCCCCTTTCATTTTACCTACTGCCTCACGAACTTCCCCCACACTCACAACTGGCTCTTCCTCACTCCTACAAGATGTTATTCCTCCTTGCCCTATACACGAAATCACAGCTTCCCTATCTTCATCAACATTAACAATTCCTCAAAATATTCCTTCCATCTTCCCAATACCTCTAACTCTCCATTTAATAACTCTCCTCTCCTATTTTTAACTGACAAATCCATTTGTTCTCTAGGCTTTCTTAACTTGTTAATCTCACTCCAAAACTTTTTCTTATTTTCAACAAAATTTTGTTGATAACATCTCACCCACTCTCTCATTTGCTCTCTTTTTACATTGCTTCACCACTCTCTTAACCTCTCTCTTTTTCTCCATATACTCTTCCCTCCTTGCATCACTTCTACTTTGTAAAAACTTCTCATATGCTAACTTTTTCTCCCTTACTACTCTCTTTACATCATCATTCCACCAATCGCTCCTCTTCCCTCCTGCACCCACTTTCCTGTAACCACAAACTTCTGCTGAACACTCTAACACTACATTTTTAAACCTACCCCATACCTCTTCGACCCCATTGCCTATGCTCTCATTAGCCCATCTATCCTCCAATAGCTGTTTATATCTTACCCTAACTGCCTCCTCTTTTAGTTTATAAACCTTCACCTCTCTCTTCCCTGATGCTTCTATTCTCCTTGTATCCCATCTACCTTTTACTCTCAGTGTAGCTACAACTAGAAAGTGATCTGATATATCTGTGGCCCCTCTATAAACATGTACATCCTGAAGTCTACTCAACAGTCTTTTATCTACCAATACATAATCCAACAAACTACTGTCATTTCGCCCTACATCATATCGTGTATACTTATTTATCCTCTTTTTCTTAAAATATGTATTACCTATAACTAAACCCCTTTCTATACAAAGTTCAATCAAAGGGCTCCCATTATCATTTACACCTGGCACCCCAAACTTACCTACCACACCCTCTCTAAAAGTTTCTCCTACTTTAGCATTCAAGTCCCCTACCACAATTACTCTCTCCACTTGGTTCAAAGGCTCCTATACATTCACTTAACATCTCCCAAAATCTCTCTCTCTCCTCTGCATTCCTCTCTTCTCCAGGTGCATACACGCTTATTATGACCCACTTCTCGCAAATATCAGTTGCAAATATCACAGCAGCAAATATCACAGTTGCAAATATCACAGCAGCAAATATCACACCTGCAAATATCACAGTTGCAAATATCACAGCAGCAAATATCACAGTTGCAAATATCACAGCAGCAAATATCACAGCAGCAAATATCACAGCAGCAAATATCACAGTTGCAAATATCACAGCAGCAAATATCACAGCAGCAAATATCACAGCAGCAAATATCACAGCAGCAAATATCACAGCAGCAAATATCACAGCAGCAAATATCACAGTTGCAAATATCACAGCAGCAAATATCACAGCAGCAAATATCACAGCAGCAAATATCACAGCAGCATATGATGACTTCAAAATACATCTATCTATGGTGTGCATACAAAAGTTTATTTCCCAAAAGAGTACTAATAAAATCTAGATATTAATATTAATTTTATTTTATTAATTAAAATAAAAACAGTAGGACAACTAAAAAAGTGTGAAGATAAACAAACCTTTTATGCGAAGCTGCAGTTCATTACCGACATGAAACAGTGAATTTGGCAGAGGACCATATGGGAGCAGACTCTGTTTTTCAGATCTCCATGTTAGTTCCAGTACCATGGATACAAGTTGCTGTGGAAAAAATAAACACAAATGCCTTTTCTTATCTCTTGAAAACAAAAACAAAAAATTCTATTTTCTTCTACAAATGCTGAATACTGTTCAAAATGTTTCTTAAGTATCAACATATATCACTTCTTAGATTAGATTTTAGATTTTGGCACCAAAGTGGCTAGATTATTGTGCACCCCATATCCTTATTTCTAAGTGTAACGACATACTGTATACAGTGGACCCCCACGAATTCGCGTTTCTGAATTTATGGCTTCAGTAATTCGTGGACTTTTCCTTAGAACCTAACTAATAACTGTTTGAGGAAATCCCTGCAAATCTGCAGAATTTTTTTTTGTTTTTTTTTTCTAGGCAATATATAATTTTTTATGCATCTTAATGCTAAATATTAAAATATAATTTAATAATTTTCTAACATAAATATGCAATGTTAACGTAAATTTAGCAAAATTTCCATATAAAATATAATAATGTATAAATTAAACTATTACTGTGTATTTACCATACATATACCAAAGAAAATGGGGTTGCATGAATTACAGTATACAAAAGAAAATGGGATTGCATGAATAACAGTACATATGGGGGGTAACATCAGTATTTTACATTCTAGCACTGCAGGAGACAGCAATACAGTACTGTATACATATTTATCTTTACATTCTTTTCCTTTTATCAAGAGTTATGTATGAAGCTGAGTTTGAAATTATATTGAAGTGTTTCGGGGCATATTTAGGATTTAAACTATAAAAATAGGCATTTATAGGCATTTTTTTAACCACGTCCAGAATTTGCAGTTTTTCCAAATTTGCAGGTGGCCTTGGAACTTAACCCCTGCAAATTTGGGGGGACTACTGTACTATATTCAAAGGGAATTTTGTAATTAATACTGATCAGTGGCATAAATGAAGCCACATGGAGAAAAATAAGTCACTTTGTCTGACATTTTGGGGGGATATTGTAGTGAGTAATTTACACATGTTACTATGATAATCTAATGGCTATAATCATAACCATAATTTTAAAAATTATGGTAATGATTAAGCCAGTGGAAGGCCTCAATCAGATAACCAAAAGCTCCAGTTGTGGGTCATCATATGACTAAGACCCGTGTCAGAAAGCACTTGTCCTGTTTCCCGGGGAACCTTATTTAACCTACCCTGTTACTATGTATGATATTTGCACTTACAAGTACCTGTACCTCAATAAACTTACTTTATATATAGACCTACCACTGAGAGGTCCTCCACCTTCCTTTACGGCACTACACAGTGCTTTCCTTATCGTCTATTTTATTTTTTTCACATGTAATTGTGTCATATTCCATCATTCTTCTGTGTAACATTTTAGCAAATGTAGCTTGTAGCTAATAATTAGAGAAATGGCAAAAAAGTGAAAGACTATGAAGCTCTCAGGCATCTATTCTGATATCTATATTGAAGGCACCTGTGAAGGGACTAGAGATGGAGTATGCCACGGTCAAACTGCCGTGGGATTCATCTGTAAAAACATGTGTTTGTGGTTACAGTGATGGCCCATGCTAACCTCTCTATGGTATACAGAAATATACCTAGTTGGATGAATGTTATTATAGGTAGCTGGTCCACTGGTTAACACACTGGCCTGTGAGTTTTAAGACTCACTTGCCATGGGTTCAAACCTCACCTGTTCCCTGATTTGTTTACAGTCTTGTTATTATGATTTTGAGAGTCATTGTACTCACTGATAAACAGTGCTTAACACTTGGTGGTGCTGATGACATTGAAACCCACAACTGAATGAGCTCTTTGACTGGCACAGTTGCTGAAGGATTCCTCGAGTGTCCCCAGAACACTTGCCAAGTGAGAAGCTCTCCCACACAATCACTGCAAATGGCAGATTTTTTTTAAATTATACATTTCATGGAAAAATACAGGTTTATCTTTATTTACTGGGAATAACATTCCTGTAAAAGTATGATGTAAGCAAAATAGGTAGAAATGTATTATTATTAATATTTTATTTCTCAATACTGGCCATCTACCACTGAGGCAAGAGGAAATTTTAGCATCAAAAGACTTTTTATAGCATATCAGATTGACCTGAATCCTATTTACAAGGATTTTGGAAAGCTTGGGATAAAATAATTTAAATTTATAAATTTTATATTAATTCTTCCTCTGTAAGTCATGCATGTCATAAGAGGCGACTAAAATGGGAGCAATGGGCTAGTAACCCTTTCTCACGTATACTTTAATAAAGTTAAAAAAAGAAACTTTTTTCTTTTTGGGTCACCCCGCCTGGGTGGGATGTGGCTGGTGCATTCATAGAAGAAATTTTATGTTATGTATAGTGGTTGCCTAACATTTTACTGTGCAAGAAATCATAAGATTATTGTAAATTCAATGTTGTTTATTACACACAAAGATTTTCAAGCAGCAAGTGCTCCTATCTTAACAAATTTTAAGTTTTTATACACTGAAACAAACAAAAAATGTATAATGCTATGTAAAATTTATTATGTTAACTAAAGAGATATATGGTTGAACCTTAACCCTTTCACTGTCGAGACCCCTCCTCACAAACTTGCTCTCAGTATTGAAGAATTTAACCCTTAAATGGTCCAAACGTATATATACGTTTTTTCAACATCTGAAAGTATGTTAAAAAATGTAGATTTTTTTTTTTTTACATGTGAAAACATGTAAAAAAACTTTTATCTACTTTTTTTTTTGTTATATTTGAAAATATGTAAAAAAAAGTAATCTACTTTTTGTAGCACTACGAATTTGAACGTCGATCTGTTTGGACCGTTTAAGAAGGTTAAAAAAAAAAAAAATTCTTAAGAAATAATAGAGAATCTTTTCCCGATGGTAATGGCACCAAAAGTACGAAATTTGATGGAAAACTTGCTGAATTACGTTCTCACAAAGTTAGCAGTCTTGGTGATATTTACGCATCAGTGATTTTGCCCACTTTGAGCCCTATTTTTGGCCAATTCCATTGTTCCAGTCAACCAAACTCATAGCTATTTTGCTAGAACTCCTTTTGTTCTATCGATTGAGTACAAAAAAACCACCCATTTACCAATTTCAACTATCCAGTAAAGTGATCAGAAATTGGTAATTTGGCCAATTTCATGCACAATTCAAAGAAGGCCAATTTCAAAATAGGGTCCAGAATTAACAATGCAAACATTCCTAGCACTATAATAACACTTTCTCTATTCATTAGTCATGTCTCCAGGCCCCTCTTATATTACTCTTGCTTTCCATTTTAGATTTTTATTTACACAAAAAATAAAAGATTTCCTGTTATGCAGACTACTGCATTATTGTAAAAATGGTATAAATAATATCAGCACATTTGTTAAAGCATATTAAATCCACCAGTTGACATGTATTGGACGCGTGACGTGATTCGTTTACTCTTAAACATCGGCAAAAACTGAACATTTCTGCTACTTTGAGCTCAATTTTAAGGTACTTTTAGTCTGTAAACCATTCAAAATCATCTCTAGTTCCATTCCATCAAATGAGACCAAGAAAACGAGAATACAACCATATACAGTGGACCCCCGCTTAACGATCACCTCCCAATGCGACCAATTATGTAAGTGCGTTTGTACGTGTATGTTTGGGGGTCTGAAATGGACTAATCTACTTCACAATATTCCTTATGGGAACAAATTCGGTCAGTACTGGCACCTGAACATACTTCTGGAATGAAAAAATATCGTTAACCGGAGGTCCACTGTATACCATACGAAAATACTACACTGCAAAGTCGCTATTTTAAATGAAAAACACGATCGGAGTTTATTTTCTTATTATGCACTGCATGCTGCATGATTTTTTTTATTCTGTGCACACTGACCACTCAGACCCATTCTCTCATATGTAGGCCTACCAGCTTTCTCCCGCAACATTGGAAGCCGCTAGAATTTTGGTGTACTATTACGGAACCAACACTGGCTTGCAAGCCGTAATATTACAGGACTGACAGTGTAAGGGTTACACAATGTAGGGGTTAAGGGCGCCAATCCCTCACCCAGTTAAGAATCTGCATATAACTTTTGACTGCCCAAAAATATTACTAATAGGCTACTAGTGACTAGAAGCCTTACCAATAACATAAACAGTCAATCAGCACATATCTGTATATGTATTAGTTACTGTATTCTTAAAATAAAGTAACCTAGAGAAAAGAATATGTTATTAAGAAAATCATAAGGAAGAGAAAAAGCATTTACAGTACGTACTGTACTGTATTTATCGATACAGTAAAGTTATGTCATCTGTTGACAAGATGAATCATGTGTGTCAGGACCTACATCAATACTGTCTTATATGGTACAAAACACTGTAATGTTAAACATACTGTATTACTAACACTAGACATCAAAAATGAAAAGATAATGTGAAGAAATTCATTCTTATTTATGACAATATTGCATCTTTACGAATGTTAACATTTCTCTTGACTGTGAATGGAACATGTACAATTTGTAATTGTTTGTGTTCGTAAGTTTTGAACAATTTCAACTTTTTATAATAGATCTGTGTATATTTTATGGTAGCAAACAATAAAATAGACTATTATCAACATAAATTTTATGCATTCGTGACATACCTAACTTTTTCTTAATTTTTTTGGTAGCAAATATCCAAAAGAATTATTGTATAAGTGGACCTGCGCAGTTAAACCCATGTTGTTCAAGGGTCAACTGTATTTTAATTCTGATGAAAAGATTTTTAAAGAGTTAGCAATGGTGACCTTGTTTCCTCATGAATACAGTAGTCCCATATATCCACAGGGAATATGTTCCAAGACCTACTGTGGATAATAGCAAACCTATACATGTGTGTCATTTTTTGTATACATACATATCTATGATCAAGTTTAATTGATAAATTATGCACAATAAGTCAAGAATTAGTCCATTTCACTGATGGAAAGCACTTCATGGCATCTCTTAGGCTTTGACAAATTGCCGTTATTAAGCAAAATTAAGTTTTTTGTTTCGGCCAAGGTAAACTGTGGAAATCAGATCCGTGGATACTGGGGTTTTACTGTACCTGCCACAGTATACCACACAGCACCTTCAGCAGGAAACATTCCAGCTGAGCAGTTCATGTGACATGCTGTAATAATACTCATTCCTTGTCACTGTTAGAGTTTCTTCCACTATTTTATGACATTTTGTAACTATAAGTTTTACTGAAAGAGAGTGCAAAAATTATAGGGGGATAAGTCTGTTGAGTATACCTGGTAAAGTGTATGGTAGAGTTATTATTGAAAGAATTAAGAATAAGACAGAGAATAGGATAGCAGATGAACAAGGAGGCTTTAAGAAAGGTAGGGGGTGTGTGGACCAGGTGTTTACAGTGAAACATATAAGTGAACAGTATTTAGATAAGGCTAAAGAGGTTTTTGTGACATTTATGGATTTGGAAAAGGCATATGACAGGGTGGATAGGGGGGCAATGTGGCAGATGTTGCAGGTGTATGGTGTAGGAGGTAGGTTACTGAAAGCAGTGAAGAGTTTTTATGAGGATAGTGAGGCTCAAGTTAGAGTATGTAGGAAAGAGGGAGATTACTTCCCAGTAAAAGTAGGCCTTAGACAAGGATGTGTGATGTCACCGTGGTTGTTTAATATATTTATAGATGGGGTTGTAAGGGAAGTAAATGCGAGGGTCTTGGCAAGAGGCGTGGAGTTAAAAGATAAAGAATCACACAAAGTGGGAGTTGTCACAGTTGCTCTTTGCTGATGACACTGTGCTCTTGGGAGATTCTGAAGAGAAGTTGCAGAGGTTGGTGGATGAATTTGGTAGGGTATGCAAAAGAAGAAAATTAAAAGTGAATACAGGAAAGAGTAAGGTTATGAGGATAACAAAAAGATTAGGTGATGAAAGATTGGATATCAGATTGGAAGGAGAGAATATGGAGGAGGTGAATGTATTCAGATATTTGGGAGTGGACGTGTCAGCGGATGGTCTATGAAAGATGAGGTGAATCATAGAATTGATGAGGGGAAAAAGGTGAGTGGTGCACTTAGGAGTCTGTGGAGACAAAGAACTTTGTCCTTGGAGGCAAAGAGGGGAATGTATGAGAGTATAGTTTTACCAACGCTCTTATATGGGTGTGAAGCATGGGTGATGAATGTTGCAGTGAGGAGAAGGCTGGAGGCAGTGGAGATGTCAGTGAAAGAAGGCGGGGTAGGGGTCGGCCTAGGAAAGGTTGGAGGGAGGGGGTAAAGGAGGTTTTGTGTGCAGGGGCTTGGACTTCCAGCAGGCATGGTGAGCGTGTTTGATAGGAGTGAATGGAGACAAATGGTTTTTAATACTTGACGTGCTGTTGGAGTGTGAGCAAAGTAACATTTATGAAGGGATTCAGGGAAACCGGCAGGCCGGACTTGAGTCCTGGAGATGGGAAGTACAGTGCCTGCACTCTGAAGGAGGGGTGTTAATGTTGCAGTTTAAAAACTGTAGTGTAAAGCACCCTTCTGGCAAGACAGTGATGGAGTGAATGATGGTGAAAGTTTTTCTTTTTCGGGCCACCCTGCCTTGGTGGGAATCGGCCAGTGTGATAATAAAAAAATAATATAATAATAAAAGTTTTACTAAAGATTACTGAGCATTATACTAAATTAATGGCAAATGGCAGTAGTGTATGCATTTTGTAAATACAGAGATGGTCTTGTAAATAGAATGATGGTCTTGTAAATACAGTGATGGACTTGTACATACAATGATGGTCTTTGTACATACAGTGATGGTCTTGTAAATAGAGTACAGTGGAACCTCAAATTTCGAACGTACGCTTATAGAACTCTTCGAAAATTGACCACTTTTTTCGAACAACTTTGTCCCTATTATCGAACTAGCCCCTATTTTCGAACCGCCAGGTACCGGACCTGTCCACCAGCCTGCTCTGTCCGCGTCCCCGTGCAGGCGCCGTGAGCCAGTCTGGCTTTGTTGATACTTGAGTGAACACTACCCTGCAGTCTCATTCGAACATTTTATGATTAATTCATTGTGTTTAGTGCTTGTGGGACTGTGAAATAAGCTACCATGGACCCAAAGAAACTTGCTAGTGGTAACACCATAGATGTGAAGAAGGAAATAATACAGAAGTGGAATGATGTCCAAGTGGAATGATGTCGAAATGTTTGTGGAGAAGTACCACCCTGAGCAAGCTGAAACAAGCCATCTTTGCAACAAGTTCAGTGACAGAACCATGTCCCATTTTAGGGAAATCTTAAAGAGGCACCAGAAACAGAGGACTGTGGACAGTTATTTTGTGAGACAGGGGTCCAGTGGCTCTCAAGCTGGTCCTAGTGGCATTAAAAGACAGAAGGGAAGTAACCCCAGAGAGGGCTTTGATACCTAAAGTTCTTATGGAGGGGGATTCCCCTTCCAAACACTAACCCCAACTCCCTCTCTCCTCCTCCCTATCTTCCAGATGCTATCACCAATCTTCAATAAAGGTAAATAAAAATGTTATTTTATGTTTATTTAAATTTGTTAATAATTGTTCACTATATTTGTTGTGTGTATGTAAAACTACCTATGTAATACTACCTATAAAATGTATTGTTTTGTGAATATTTTTGGGTTTCTGGAATGGATTAATTGTATTTCCATTATTTATTATGGGAAATATTGCTTTGCCTTTCAAACTTTTCGAATTTAGAACTAGCTCCTGGAACGAATTAAGTTTGAAATTTGAGGTTCCACTGTAATGGTCATGTAAATTTAGCGATGGGTAAGTGAGAACACTAAGACTATAAAAAGTACACTATGACTTAAAAATAAAACGTCTGTTTCACCTGTTGTTGTTCTCCTTCATATCCTTCTTAAACAAAGCAAGAAGGAACTGGAGAAGACCAAGTGAGTGGTTCACTATAGTCGTGGTGCCATCAACATAACATGACTGAGAGTAATCCACCTCCTCCTCTAGGGTCAAGTGTGTCTGCAGTGCTTCTATCGCTGAGTGCACAAATGTCCAAGCTCGATTAAATTCCTGCTCCGAATTCTGTTCGAATATTAGGTGTTAAGTAATTATTAAGTCTATAATCTGGCCAATATGAGGATTATTTTCTCCATGGCCATCCCCTGCCAAGGCAGTTTGATCAAATAAAAAAACCAGATTCACCATCATCTATTTAGTCACTGTCTTTTCAGAAGTGTGTTGACATCACAATCAATTACTCTCTGACTGCAATATCTCCACCCCTTCTTCAGAGTGCAGGCACTGCTCTTCCCACCTCTAGGACTCAAGTCTGGCTAGTCAGTTTCCCTGAATCCCTTCATAAAAGTTACCACACTCACACTCCAACAAAGCATGCATTAAATATCACTTATTTCCATTCATTCCTACCTAACATACTCACAAAAGTGTGCTGGATATTCAAGCCCCTAAATTTCAACCCCTTTCTTATCCCTCTTTATTATACCCTTGGTGATCCCACATCACTTTAACCCTTTCAGGGTCCGTCCCGTAAATCTACGGCTTTACGTTCAGGGTCCAAACCGTAGATCTACGGCATGAGCTCAGCTCACTCTGATAAGCTGTGAGCGGTAAATGTGGGCCTAGATATGAGAGAATACATCTATGTGGTATGTGTGCACCACATAAAACAAATCCTGTGGCACACAGTGTATAATGAGAGAAAAAAACTGAGACCATGATTTTCGATTAAAACAGCGACTTTGCAGTGTTTTTTCGTATGTTTGTTATAGCTATATTTGTGATTTCTTGATCTCATTTGATAGAATGGAAGACATATTACAGAAATAGAGATGATTTTGATTGGTTTTAGCACTGGAAATGGCTTGAAACTGAGCTCAAAGTAGCAGAAATGTTAAATTTTTGCCGATGTTCAAGAGTAAACAAACGACCTCACACGTCTAATACACGCCAGCTGGTGGGTCTAATATGCATTCACAAATATGGTGATGATATTTATACAATTATTACAATATTGCATAACAGTAAATCTTCTATTTTTTGGTTTGAATAAAAATTCATTATGTGAATAAAAAAATCAAAATGGAATTCATTTGTAAAGCCTCAAAATATAACTAATGAACAGAGGAAATGTTAGTTTAGTGCCAGGAATACCTACATTGTTTATTCTGGACCCTATTTTGAAATTGGAATATTTTGAACTTTGTGTTAAATTGGCCAAATTACCAATTTCTAATCACTTTATTTTGTAGTTGAAACAGTTGACTTGGCGATTTCTTGTGCTCAATCGATAGAAGAGAAGTAATACTAGCGAAATAGCTAAGAATTTAGTCGACTGGAATAATGTAATTGGCCTAAAATGGGAGTCAAAGTCGGCAAAATCGCCGATTCGTAAACATCACTGACGCATCAAAATTCGCGAGAGCATAATTTCATAAATTTTCCATCAAATTTCGTACTTTTTGTTTTATTACCTTCAGAAAAAGATTCTCTACCATTTCATAAGAAAAAATAAAAAAAAATTTCTGGGGGGAGGATTCTTGGACCCTGGTGCGCACTTTGAAATTTGGCCTCTGGACCCTGGTGCGCACTTTGAAATTTGGCCTCTGGACCCTGATGCGCACTTTGAACTTTCGCCTCTGGACCCTGAAAGGGTTAATGTCCACACTCTGAATTCTTGGAATGATATTCATACCACACATTGCTCTCAGACATGATATTTCTGCTGCCTCTAGCTTTCTGGCTGCAGCATTCAAAATCCATGCCTCACACCCACATGTAAGTGCTGGTACCTCTATTCTCTGGTACGCATCTTTTCTCACTTTGCACAGATACAGGAGCTGTGAACTGACCCCTGCAGCCACATATATGTGAGTACACTACTCACCCTTTTTTCCCTCATCTATTTTATTGGTTCACCTTGTGCTTCACAGAAGCCTCTACTGACACGTACTCTCTAAAATCTCTAAATACGTCCACTTCTATCAAGCTCCCGCCTTCCAATCTGATACTCAATCTATCATTGCCTAGATTTTTACTGTTTCTCTTATCTCTTTGTTCTTCTTTCACTCTCAGCACAGACTCTTAGTTATCCAAGATTTGGACATAATAAAGGTCATTAAACAGCATGTAACTTGTTCTCCAGCGGTCAGTATAAAAAGCTTCAACTTAATGTATAGAGAAGAATTGTCTAAATTTCCATTAAATCTGAATAAAAAATAAAAGAAATCTATAGAGTACTAAGTGATAACCATAATACATTACTGTAGGTATAGTATTAGACAGTACTAAATATATAATACAGTACCATACATAAAAAATATTGAAGATTAAGGAATTAAAAGTTAAATTTGACTGTCTCTTATTTCTGAAATCCATTAAAGTTTACTTTAATCACTAGTGTATATTTATTACACCTCCAAAATAATGATGATGATGATGATGCTTGCATTATCTAAGACTGTGCCTGCACATCTAATGTACCTCCAGAATGATGATAAAACTGTTGATGTTGTATCATCTTCGACTGTTCCTGCCCTAAAGTTATGTTAACAACCCTGTGTCATATGGAAACATGAATTACCATTTGTCTTTGTGTACAGAATGGTTCTTTAGTTTTCTAGTGCTTGGCAGTATTTTTGTCTGCAATTGAACATTTGCAGGACACTATCACTCATACAACTCACATACAATACAGCCTCTCCTCACTTAAATGGAGTTCCATTCCTAAAACTACGTAGGTAAACGAATTCATTGCTGAGGAGCATACTATAATGGTAATGAGTTTGTGTCAACCATCTCTGACATTGTTTTAATGTCACCTTTGCAATATGAATAACATTTCTGGTATATTTTTAAATGTTTATACAGAAGTGTACTGTACATTGTAATAAACAGAATAGAGGAAATCAGCTCTAATATGCATTATATAGGTATGCATACTGGTCAGAGAGCCTGTTGTAAGCCCAAGTCGTAGGTATGAGTATGTCGCTAAGTGAGAAGAGGCTGTACTTGAACTGGACCTGACTGGTTGTGTTCTCTTTCTATTCACTGTCTTGGTGCTTGCAAGTGGATATGGCTATGGATAGGACTGCCTATTGATTTGTGATTTTTTTCATACTTTTAAAAATATTTTATGTGGCAGATGTTACAGGTGTATGGTGTAGGAGGTAGGTTATTGAAAGCAGTGAAGAGTTTTTATGAGGATAGTGAGGCTCAAGTTAGAGTATGTAGGAAAGAGGGAAATTATTTCCCAGTAAAAGTAGGCCTTAGACAAGGATGTGTGATGTCACCGTGGTTGTTTAATATACTTATAGATGGGGTTGTAAGAGAAGTAAATGCGAGGGTCTTGGCAAGAGGTGTGGAGTTAAAAGATAAAGAATCACACATAAAGTGGGAGTTGTCACAGTTGCTCCTTGCTGATGACACGGTGCTCTTGGGAGATTCTGAAGAGAAGTTGCAGAGATTGGTGGATGAATTTGGTAGGGTGTGCAAAAGAAGAAAATTAAAAGTGAATACAGGAAAGAGTAAGGTTATGAGGATAACAAAAAGATTAGGTGATGAAAGATTGGATATCAGATTGGAGGGAGAGAGTATGGAGGAGGTGAATGTATTCAGATACTTGGGAGTGGACGTGTCAGCGGATGGGTCTATGAAAGATGAGGTGAATCATAGAATTGATGAGGGGAAAAGGGTGAGTGGTGCACTTAGGAGTCTGTGGAGACAAAGAACTTTGTCCTTGGAGGCAAAGAGGGGAATGTATGAGAGTATAGTTTTACCAACGCTCTTATATGGGTGTGAAGCATGGGTGATGAATGTTGCAGCGAGGAGAAGGCTGGAGGCAGTGGATTTGTCATGTCTGAGGGCAATGTGTGATGTGAATATAATGCAGAGAATTCGTAGTTTGGAAGTTAGGAGGAGGTGCGGGATTACCAAAACTGTTGTCCAGAGGGCTGAGGAAGGGTTGTTGAGGTGGTTCGGACATGTAGAGAGAATGGAGCGAAACAGAGTGACTTCAAGAGTGTATCAGTCTGTAGTGGAAGGAAGGCGGGGTAGGGGTCGGCCTAGGAAAGGTTGGAGGGAGGGGGTAAAGGAGGTTTTGTGTGCGAGGGGCGAGGGGCTTGGACTTCCAGCAGGCATGCGTGAGCGTGTTTGATAGGAGTGAATGGAGACAAATGGTTTTTAATACTTGACGTGCTGTTGGAGTGTGAGCAAAGTAACATTTATGAAGGGGTTCAGGGAAACCGGCAGGCCGGACTTGAGTCCTGGAGATGGGAAGTACAGTGCCTGCACTCTGAAGGAGGGGTGTTAATGTTGCAGTTTAAAAACTGTAGTGTAAAGCACCCTTCTGGCAAGACAGTGATGGAGTGAATGATGGTGAAAGTTTTTCTTTTTCGGGCCACCCTGCCTTGGTGGGAATTGGCCAGTGTGATAATAAAAAAAAAAATATTTTTAGAATTGCTCGAGCATGTGAAAATCCTTGAAGCACAGTGTCAGACAGAGTGGCATCCAACAGAGGTGATGGTGCACTGCACCATCTGACAAGACAGTGACAGAGTGAATGATGGTAAAAGTTCCTTTATTGGGTCATCTGCCTCAGTGGGAGATGGGCAGCATGATAAAAAAAATATTAATTCTCCTAAACCAATCTTTGATTACTTTAATTTACTTTGAACTCTTATTAAAGGCAACTCACAGGCCCAAGTCTGAGGGTAACTTAGTGTCTGATATATTAATGTTTTACTGCAGGAGGGGTAGAGATATGTTGCATTTTTTTAAACTGTTTTTGTTGGCATGCAGTTAAATGGGGACTTTACCGGGATTAACTGACATTTTTTAAAGTAAAGTGTGAAGGGGGGGGTAAAACTTGAATCTTCGTCACATGGTCTTTAATTATCTAGAAATAGTGGAGTGTTTAGCACATTAGGGAAAAACATTTTAGTGGGGGAAAGGGAGGGAAAGGGTACAGTCTCAAAGATTCATTTTTTATACAGAAAAAACAAAAAATAAGAAAAAATAATCCCTGGAAGGTAGAATCCAAGACCTCGGGGAAATTTGGATCGCTTTTGGGAATTAACTGGTGGGTGAAATCCCCAAAATGTAATAAAAAAGCCCCAAGCGCTCGAGAATGACAATACCTTTTACTGGGTCTGTCAGAAGGGAAAAATTTTAAACATTTTGAAACTTAATTTAACACCCAAAACATCTGTCGCCAGTTTTTAAAATAAGAAAAAAGGGTTTTTAAATAGAGTAATAAATTTCACAAGTGTTTCTATAGGTATAAAGAAATAGTTACACAAGTCTTTTGTCGTTAGTAATTAATTGATACATAACACCCTTCACTATATAAAAAAAGGAAATCATTCAATTTTCATAATCCCTACTTTTTTTTTTTCACCTATGCAAAGGGCTGCAGGAGAAGAATTAAGTTTGATCCCCCCTTTTAAACAAATTGGGTTATTTTAAAACAATATTTTTAAAAACTTTTTGTGCTCTAATTAGCAAATTTTTATGCCTCCTTTTGTAGAGAATGCCTCCTCAGTAGATTATATGCCTCCCTGTAGAGTATAGGGTCCTCTAGTAATTATATTTTTGCCTCTTCAAAGTAGAGTACAGTGGACCCCGCTTTAAAGATCACCTCCAAAAAGGACCAAATTTTGTAAGTGTATTTATTTTAAGTGCGTTTTTTTCGTGTATGTTTGGGGGTCTGAAATGGACTAATTTTCTTCACAATATTTTTATGGGAAAAAAAATTTGGGCAGTACTGGCACCCGAAAAATACTAAAAGGGAAAGGAAAAAAATTCGTTAACCGGGGGGGGCCACGGGTTTTGCCCCCTCTAGTAGATTTATGCCTTTTAGAGTTTATGCCTCTTCTAGAAGAAACCCTTTCCTAACCCTTTCATCGTTGGTGCCAGATTTACTTCCACCCCTAATTTATGCCACCATACCTGCATGTCATAATTTATGTTTACCCTGCTTGTGTACCATAAATTTTTGCCCCCCAAGCCTGCCCCATTTATAAATGCCCAAACCCTGCTTACATCCAAAATAATGTTTCCCCCTGCTTTCCCCACCATAATTTTTGCCCCCCCCATTTTTTCACC
The DNA here is from genome assembly GCF_026875155.1 of Cherax quadricarinatus. Classification (NCBI taxonomy): domain Eukaryota; kingdom Metazoa; phylum Arthropoda; class Malacostraca; order Decapoda; family Parastacidae; genus Cherax; species Cherax quadricarinatus. The sequence continues at coordinate 24,117,975 of NC_069451.1, read as the reverse complement.
CCCATAATTAAGGGCCCCTATGTTACAAACCCTAAATTTAAAGCCACCATGTCTGCATTTCCATTAAATTTTTGCCCCCTATATGTTTTCCCCCCATGGTAGGGTGATCCAAAAAAAAAAAAAAAGAAACAATTTTACCACCCCTCATTATCACTGTTTTGTTTGCCAAAATTCCGTCAGATGCCTTTTCCCGACTGTAACACCCCAAATCCTCCTCCCCCGAGTGCAGGGCATGTACTTCTCACCTCCCGGACTATAAAATCCCCCCCAAACCCCCTTTGAGTGTAGACCCCTGTACTTTCCACCCCCCAGGACTTTAAAAATCCCCCCTCCTCCCCCAGAATGCCGACAAATTTAAATTTCTTCCCCACCCCAGGACTAGAAAATCCCCCCCACCTCCTTCAGAGTATAAGCACTTTTTACTTTCCACCTCCCCGGCTAGAAAATCCCCCCACTTCCCTTTAGAGTATAAGCACTGTATTTCCCCCTCCAGGGGGTAGAAAATCTCCACCCCCCCCTTTTAGAGTTTAAGCCCCTGTTTCTTTCCCCTCCAGGAAATAGAAATCCCCACACTTCCTTTAGGGGTATAAGCAGGGACTTTCCACCTCCAGGATAGAAAAATCTCCACCCCTCCTTCAGAGATAACACTGTTCTTTCCACTCCAGGACTAGAAAAAATTCTCCACCCCTCCTTCAGAGTATAAGCACTGTACTTTCTACCTCCAGGACTAGAACATCCCCACCCCTCCTTCAGAGTATAAGCACTGTACTTTCCACCTCCAGGACTAGAACATCTCCACCCCTCCTTCAGAGTTTTAAGCACTGACTTTCCACCTCCGGACAAAGAACATCCCCACCCCTCCTTCAGAGTACAGACACTGTACTTTCCACCTCCGGGAAACTAGAACATCTCCACCCCTCCTTCAGGTACAGACACTGTACTTTCCACCTCCAGGACTAGAACATCTCCACCCCTCCTTCAGAGTACAGACACTGTACTTTCCACCTCCAGGACTAGAACATCTCCACCCCTCCTTCAGAGTACAGACACTGTATTTTCCACCTCCAGGACCAGAACATCTCCACCCCTCCTTCAGAGTACAGACACTGTACTTTCCACCTCCAGGACTAGAACATCTCCACACCTCCTTCAGAGTACAGACACTGTACTTTCCACCTCCAGGACTAGAACATCTCCACCCCTCCTTCAGAGTACAGACACTGTACTTTCCACCTCCAGGACTAGAACATCTCCACCCCTCCTTCAGAGAACAGACACTGTACTTTCCACCTCCAGGACTCAAGTCCATACCAGAGGGACAAACTACAAAGAGAACAAAAAGCTGTCCAAGATACTGCTAGAAACCCCAAATTTTTCAAGTAAGCAAGTAAGTAAGTAAGTTTATTCAGATATACACAAATACAGTTACATAGATTATCATACATAGCAACATATGTGTAGAGAACCTAGGATAACCCAAAAAAGTCAGACAGAGTGACTTATTTCTATTGGGGTCCTTTTACCTTATTATTATAATATAAAGGTTATAATATTTTCTTATTATTCTACAATGAAGATAACATCTTATTATCATACTAAAAAGACTATCTACTACACGAGGATCATTAAGACTATCTACAATACGAGGGTCATTACTAGGAATAAGGTAAAATTTACACGTATGTTAGCTAAAAAAAAAAGAAAATCATTCCCCTCCCTTTCTGTAGCTACATTCATCAGACACCTTTTGGCACTCTTCTTGAACTGGTTCTTTCTAAAGGGCTGGCTTTGACATGTGCAGGCAGTCTGTTCCATTCCTTTATTGCTGTACAATGAAAGGTGTTTGGATGGCCTGGCCCTGACTGGTGGGTACTACAAAGTTGTGCTCTCTCCCCCTAGTACTATGATTGCCCTTTTGGGTTTTCCCAACCTTGACAAAATTGACAGCAAGATATTCTGGACACTGTTTGTGAGCAATTTTATAAACATGATTTATCTTCAGTTGTTTTACTCTGTCTTCAATATTCAGCCTATCCAACTACTGTAATTCATTCTGGCCTACATGTTCTCTTGGTCCCCGCCCCAGGTTGAATCTTACAAATTTGTTTGGTGATTTGCAGTCAATCTTTCAGTTTTTTGTTTAAGGGAGAGTACCAGGAAGGAAAACATAATCCATATTTACACTGTATAAGGGCTAGACATAGGGTTCCCCGCGAGCCTCAGTAGGTAGGCATGTGCTTGTCATTCCCGGAAAATTCGCTGGCATTCGTTTTCTTTACTACATGTTCCCCTTTTAAATTTTCCGGCATGCATGGATCAAAAGGGGATTTCCAGATATTTTACTGAGAAACCAAAATGATGGGCTCCCCTTACATGGACATTAAAAATTTTTTACCCCTTTTCCCGTTTATGTTTGTTTAAAAGGGGAATGACTTTAGTTTTTCCCCAGGTGTAAAGATAGTTTTTTGTCTACAAAACATTTGCTTTCGGACTCCAGTTCCCGTGTTTTAAAAAAATTAGCTATATTTGTGGGTCTTTACCTGCACTAACAGGGCACTGTCATCTGCATACAGTAGGAGTTTGTACTTGGCACTGATAGGGGTTTTCATTGACAAAACATAAGAAAAATAAGAGACCCCGAAAAACTACCGGGGGAAATCCACATGCTTTTTCGGCAGGGAGTTCTGATTCCGTTTTTTTGATTTTGACCAAAAAAAAAATTTGGGTTTCCCGTTGCCCAAGGTAAGGAAATGGAAAACCCGTCAACAGAACCCACACCCATAGCTTGAAATTTCTTCATAATATTTTGTGGTTAACAGTATCGAAGGCCTTTTTCAGGGTTTAAAGGGTTTCCATATGTTTTGAGGTTCCCCCCCTTGACATGTGGCTTTTTATGGTTTTTGGAAAAGGGGTATGACAGGGTGGATAGGGGGGCATGGGGCGATGTTGCGGTGGGGTGTGGAGGTAGGTTACTGAAAGCGTGAAGAGTTTTACGGGGGATTGAGGTAGTTGAGTATGTAGGAAAGGGAAATTTTTTTCCCGAAAAAGTGGCCTTAGACAGGTGTGTGATGTCACCGGGGTTTTTTAAATATATTTATAGTGGGGTTGAAAGAAAAGAAAATGGGGGTCTTGGCAAAGGGGCGTGGAGTTAAAAGATAAAAAATCACAACAAAGTGGGAGTTGTCCAGTGTCTTTGCTGATGACACTGGCTCTGGGAGTTTCTGAAGAGAAGTTGAGAGAGGGTGAATTTGGTGGTGTGAAAAAGAAAAAAAAATTAAAAGGTGAATCGGAAAAGAGAAAGGTTTAGAGGATAAAAAAAAGATTGGGAGAAGATTGAATATAGTTTGGGAGGGAGAGAGTAGGGAGGAGGTGAAGTTTTAGATATTTGGGAGTGGAGTGTCAGCGGAGGGGTCTATAAAAGATGAGGTAAATCATAAATTGATGGGGGAAAAAGAGTGAGTGGTGATTAGGAGTCTGGGGAGACAAAGAATTTTGTCCTTGGAGGCAAAGGGGGGGGAATGTATGAGGTTAGTTTTCAACGCTCTTATATGGGTGTGAAGCGGGGGTGTGAATGTTGCAGCGAGGGAAGGGGGAGGAGGGAGGTCATGTCTGAGGGCAATGTGGGGTGTGAATAAATGAAAGGAAAATTTCGTATTTTGGGAATTAGGAGGAGGTGCGGGATTCCCAAAAAATTTTGTCCAGGGGTGAGGAAGGGTTGTTGAGGGGGTTTGGGGACATATGGAGATGGAGCGAAACAGAATATTTAGAGTGTATCGTCTGTAGGGGAAAGGGAAAGGGGGGGGGGTAGGGGTGGGCCTAGGAAGGGTTGGAGGGAGGGGGTTTTAAAGGGGGTTTTGTGTGCGGGGGCTTGGACTTCCAGCAGGATGCTTTGGGGTGTTTGTAGGGGTGAAAGGAGACAAATGGTTTTTAAACTTGACGTGCGTTGGGTGTGAGCAAAGTAACATTTTTGAAGGGATTCAGGGAAAACCCGGGAGGGCCCCGGGCTTGAGTCTGGGGAGGGGGTACAGGCCTCACCTTTAAGGGGGGTGTTAAGTTTTCAGTTAAAAACTGTAGTGTAAAGCACCCTTCTGGCAAAACATGATGGAGTGAATGTGGTGAAAGTTTTTCTTTTTCGGGCCCCCCTGCCTTGGTGGGGAACGGCCCGGTGTGATAATAAAAAAAAAAAAAAAAAAACACCTTCACATATCAAAAAAGGGAATCATTTTTTCATAATCCCTACATTTTTTTTACCTTGCGAAGCTGCAGGGAAGAATTAAGTCATGATCCCCCCTTTTTTAAAACTTGTTATCTTAACATACTTTTAAACTTTTTAGTGTTTAAATTTAGCAAAGTATATGCTCCTTAGTAGAGTTTTGCCTCCTTAGTAGTTAACCCTCCTTATAGAGTTTGCCCCCTCTGGAATTATATGCCTCTTTGTAGAGTATTGCCCCCCTCTAGTAGATTAATCCCTCTAGAGTATAGCCTCTTCTAGAAGACTTACTAATTACATGTTGGTGCCAGATATATTCCAAACCCCCGTAATTTTGCCCCCTCCTGCATGTCAAAATTTTGTCACCAGTTGTGTCCCATAATTTATGCCCAAAAGCCTGACTATAATGCCACCTTGCTTCATCCCATAATTTAAATTCCCCATGCTTAAAACCCAAAATTTAAATCCCCACCATGCTTACACACCAAAATTAATCCCCCATCATGCTTACACCCATAATTTTAATCCCCACCATGTCTGATACCTTTTTATGCCCTCATACTGCTCCACCATGGGGGGTGAAAAAAAAAAAAGAAGAAACACTTTCCCATCACGTTTTGTCCAAAATTACAGCTCGAGCCTCCCCGACTGTAACACCCCCACTCCTCCTCCAGAGTGCGACCTGTACTTCTCTTCCCGGACTATAAAAACCCCCCACCTCCTTCAGAGTGTAGCACTGTACTTTCCACCCCCAGGATATAAAATCCCCCTCCTCCTCCAGAATAGCACTAATTTTTCCCCCGGACTAGAACATCCCCACCTCCCTTTAGGTTAAGCACTGTACTTTTCCCCTCCGGACAGAACATCCCCCATTCCTTCAGAGTATAAGCCCGTACTTTACCCAGGACTAGAACTTTTTCCACCCCTCTTCAGAGATAAGCACTGTTTTCTACCCCCAGGGCTGAAAAATCCCCCCCCCTCCCTTTGAGTAAAAGCATGTACTTTCCCTCCGGACTAGAAAATCTCCACCCCTCCTTTTGGTTAAACATGTACTTTCCACCCCCGGCTAGAACATCTCCCCCCCTCCCTTTAGAGTACAGACACTGTACTTTCCCCCTCCAGGGGCTAGAACCCTACCCCCCCTTCGAGTACAGACACTGTACTTTCCATTCCAGGACTAGAACTCTCACCCCCCCTTCAGAGTACGCACTGTACTTTCCCCCTCCAGGGGGTAGACTCCCACCCCCCCTTCAGAGTACAGACACTGTACTTTCCCCTCCGGATAGAACTCTCCACCCTCCTTCAGGTACAGCACTGTATTTCCCCCCCCAGGACTGAACATTCCCCCTCCTTTGAGTAAGACACTGTATTTTCCACCTCCAGGACTGAACAATTCCCCCCTTCAGATACAAACGTATTTCCACCTTTTAGGATGAAATTTTACCCCCCCTTCGAGTACAGAAAGTACTTTCCCCCCCCCCAGGTCAAGTATACCCGAGGGAAAAATACAAAGAGAACAAAAGCTGTCCAAAAACTGCTAGAAACCCCCCAAATTTTTTAAGTAAGAAGTAATAAGTAAATTTTTTCAGATATACCAAAAACGTTACATGATTATCAACATGAACAAGTGTAGAGAACCTGGTAACCAAAAAAGTCAGACGGTACTTTTTCCATTTGGGGCCTTTTTTCCTTTTTTTATAATAAAAGGGTTTTAATATTTTTTATTATTTACAATGAAGATAAATTTTATTATATACTAAAAAGGGCTATCTACTACCGGGGTCATTAAGACATCACAAAACGAGGGTCATTATAGGAATAAGGTAAAATTTACCGTATGTTAGCTAAAAAAAAGAAAATCATTCCCCCCCTTTCTGTAGCTACATTATCAGACACCTTTTGGATCTTCTTGAAATGGTTTATGCTATGATGGCTTTGACATGTGCGGCAGTCTGTTTTCCCTTTTCCTTATTGCTGTACATGAAGGTGTTTGACGCCCGGCCCTGACTGTGGGTCTACCCCAAAATTTTGCTCTTCCCCCTAGTCTATGATTGCTTTGGTTCCCAAACCCTTTACAAAATTGACAGGCAAAATATTTGGCAGTTTGTGAGCAATTTTTTAAAAATGATTTAGTTCGTTTTTTTACTCTGTCTTCAACTTCAGCATATCCAACTACTGTTAAATTTATTCTGGCCTACATGTTCCTTGGTCCCCGCCCAGGATGAATCTTACAAGTTTGTTTTGGTGATTTTCAGTCTTCTTTCAGTTTTTGTCAAGGCAAGTCCAGGAAAAGCAAGCATAATCCTATGACACTTATAAAGGGGTAGACAAGGGTCTGCGAGCCTCATAGGTAGACACTGTGTTGTCTATACAGGAACTTCAGATGGTTTTGTTTTTTTACTACACTGTTCCCCCACAATTCTCCTGACATGCATGGAAAAAAGGGGATTTCCCGAATTTTCTGATGAAAACCCAAATGATGGGCTCCCTTTTCCCAGCAAAGCAGGCCAGGTGGGAAAACCCAGGCGGGCAACGAGCAGGCCAGGCAGGAAAGAGGCAGCAAGCAGGCCAGGCAGCAAAGCAGGCCAGGCAGGCAAGCAGAGCAGGCGGGCAGGCAATGCAGGCAAGGCAGGCAAAGTAGGCCAGGCAGGCAAGGCAGGAAAGGCAGGCAGGCCAGGCAGGCAAAGCATGCCAGGCAGGCAAAGCAGGCATGGCAGGGCAGAAAAGCGGGCCAGGCAGGCAGGCAAAGCAGGCCAGGCAGGCAGGCAAAGCAGGCCAGTCAGCAGGCAAAGCAGGCCAGGCAGGCAGGCAAAGCAGGCCAGGCAGGCAGGCAAAGCAGGCCAGGCAGGCAGGCAAAGCAGGCCAGGCAGGCAGGCAAAGCAGGCCAGACAGGCAAGGCAAGCAGGCAAACCAGGCAGACAAAAAAGGCCAGGCCAGGCCAGGCCAGGCCAGGCCAGGCCAGGCCAGGCCAGGCCAGGCAAGGCAAGGCAAGGCAAGGCAAGGCAAGGCAAGGCAAGGCAAGGCAAGGCAAGGCAAGGCCAGGCAAGGCCAGGCAAGGCCAGGCAAGGCCAGGCCAGGCCAGGCCAGGCCAGGCCAGGCCAGGCCAGGCCAGGCCAGGCCAGGCCAGGCCAGGCCAGGCAAGGCAAGGCAAGGCAAGGCAAGGCAAGGAAGGAAATGCAGGCAAGAAAGGCAAAGCGGGCAAGGCAGGCCAGGCAGGCAGATTGGTAAAAATAATTGTAGATTTATGTTTGTAACTGTGAAATCCATTTGTTCCTTATTCATTCTCAACTTATTAATCTCAAAAAAATTTTCTTCTGAACAAAATTTGTAATAAAGTTGGTAGAATTACCGACAATATGTAAAATAAAAGGACACAAGTGCAACTAATGTGACATTTATTGTGGCAACGTTTCGCTCTCCAGGAGCTTTATCAAGCCATGGCTTGATAAAGCTCCTGGAGAGCGAAACGTTGCCACAATAAATGTCACATTAGTTGCACTTGTGTCCTTTTACTGAACAAAATTTGTTGACAGACCCTCTCCCAGTCTCTCATTTGCTCTCCTTTTACACTCTCTCACCACTTTCTTAACCTCTATTTTACTTTCCATATGCTCTACCTCCTTTATACCATTTCTGATTTTCGTAAAAATCTCTCATATGTTAACTTTTTCTGCCTTACATCCTCTGTACCTCATCATTCCACCAATCACTCTTCTTCCCTCCTGCACCCACCCTCTTATGTTCACAAACTTCTGTGCACTCTAGCACTACATTCTTAAATTTACCCTCTCCTCCTCCTATTAAGTATATTCTCACTAGCCCATCTTTCTCCCAACAGTTGCTTATATTGTATCCTAACTACCCTCTCCTTTAATTTATAAATTTTCACTTTTTTCTTACTTGATGATGCTACACTCCTTGTACCCTATCTACTGTTTACTTTCACTGTAGCTACAACTAAATAATGATCTGATATATCTGATGCCCCTTTATAAACATGCACATCCTAAAGTCTACCCATCAACCTTTTATCCACATTACATAGTCCAACAAACTGATGTCATTACGCCCTATATCATATCTCGTGCACTGGCACACCGTAATTTACACCCACTATGTTTGCACACCATAATTTACACCCACTATGCTTGCACACCATAATTTACACCTACCATGCTTGCACATCATAATTTACACCCACTGTGCTTGCACACCATAAATTATGCCCTCCCATCAGCCCACGAAAAACAATGTTACATCACAAACTGCTCTGCATACTATTTGACAGAGACCAGGAAGTACAGACCCACAAACAGCCAATGTACGTTAAAAGGTCATAAATACTACCCCAGTGCCTACGTAATATTAATGGTTAATATGATACACAGTACCATGCTTTAGGATGGTTTGAGAATACGTACTATTAACTTTCAATTGGAAACAAAATGACATGCTCGAGTAATCTTTGCTTCACAAGAAAAATATTTACTAAACCTTGGGAAACAAACCACAGCAGTTACAACCATTCTACAGTAAAAGTTTTTTAGTGCTAAAGTTTTTTAGTGCTAGGATATGAAAAAAAAAAAGAAAGAAATGACAAAATATTCCACCACCTCAGAGCCTTGTTGGACTGCGGATACAGCCAGTGACCCCCAATTCCAGAACCACAAATACTGATGCCAACCAAAAAAATCCTCCAATAAACAAGCAATATGACGTATACAGGGTCTTAACCTTTTCAGGGTCGAGAGGCCCTCTCCTAAACTTCTCAGGGTTGAAAATTTTTTGGAAAAAAAAAAAAAAAAAAAAAAAAAAAAAAAAACCTTATGAAATGATAGAGAATCTTTTCCTGATCATAATGGTACCAAAAGTATGAAATTTGATGGAAAACTTACGGAATTATGCTCTCACGAAGTTAGTGGTCTCGCCGATGTTCACGTATCAGCGATTTCGTCCACTTTGAGCCCTATTTTCGGCCAATTCCTGTTTACTAATCGACAAAAATCATATTTATTTAGCTAGAACTCCATTTTTTCTATCAAATGAGCACAAGAAATCACCCATTTACCAATTTCAACTCTCCAATAACGTGGTTAGAAACTGGCAATTTTGCCAATTTCACACAAATTTCAGAAGATGCCAATTTCCAAATAGGGTCCAGAATAAACAAGACAGACATTCCTGGCACTAAAATAAAATTTTCTCTGTTCATTAGTCATGTTCCTAGGCCCCTCTTACATTTCTTTTGCTTTCCACTTTGAATTTTTATTCTCACAAAAAATAGAAGATTTATTGTTATGCAGACTACTGCATTAGTGTAGAAATGGTATAAATAATATCAGTGCACTTGTGAAAGAATATCAGACTCACCAGTTGACGTGCATTGGGCGCTTGGCATGATTTGTTTATTTTTGAACTTCGGTAAAAATTGAACATTTCTGCTCAATTTCAAGGTACTTTTCATTGTGAAACCAATAAAATCACCTCAATTTCTGTAATATGTCTTCCATTCTATAAAATGAGACCAGGAAAACTAGAATACAACCATAAATACCATACGAAAATACAGTGCAAAGTCGCTGTTTTAATCCAAAAACACAAAGTTTTTTTTTTCTCATTACGCACTGTGTGCTGCAGGATTTTTTTTATACTGCACACACTGACCACATAGACCCATTCTTTCATATGTAGGCCTACCAGCTTTATCTCGCTAGATTTGAAGGCGCTAGAATTTAGGTATTCTAGTACGTCAATAACCCTGGTGTCGTAAGCTGTACTAGTATGTCGGAAACCCTGAAAGGGTTAAGCAATCCACAGCCCTCACAGAGATTGACACAAAAAAACGACTCTGACAAAATATGGATAACAGGGTACAACTTATTTAGATGTGGCAGAAAGAAAAGCAACAAAGGGGAAGGGTTACTGAACACCACAAATGATGTAGCTGAAGTTTCAACAATAAAGATCTAGAACTAAAAACTTAGCATTGTGGTTGTAAATAAGCCACCAGATGCAACTTCCCAACAGTTCAAGGAACAGTTGCTGAAAACTGATTACTGTCTGGACAATCTTCCAACCCCAGCCCCAAATATCTTGCTGCTGGGTGATTTCAATTTAAGACATACAAAATGAAAGAATGTAGCAAATAATGTTATAGCAGAGACAATCCCTGGAGGCAACTCAGATGAAAAATCACACACACATGAATTGCTGAATCTCTACAATAAGTTCACCTTAAGCCAACAGATAGTGGAGTCAACAAGACTGGAAAACACACCTGACCTTATTTTCATGAATAATGCTGACCTGGTACATAATATAACAGCATCAGAGACAGCTAATGCAGCCCACAAATCCTTTTTGTATACCTTAAGTATGGCATGGAGAGGGAGCCTTGATATGAAAGTCATCCCACAGTCACTAAAAACAATAGATACAGTCCCACTCCATAAAGGTGACAACAAAGCAATAGCAAAGAATTATAGATCGATAGCTCTAACATCCATCATAAAAGCCTTTGAAGAGTTCTAAGAAGCATGATTGTTTAGTTATTGGATTTCCAATAACTAAACAACCACAGGTTGTTCAGGTTGCTCCTGCTTCTTGCAACAACTGGATCACTATGACATAATCTCGGATGTACTGGAGGACAAGCAGAATGCAGATGTAGTATACACAGACTCTGCAAAAGCCTTCGGCAATATGTGTGCTAGAGGAATAACTGGAAAAGTGGGCAGATGGCTCTTCAACTTTCTAACCAACAGAACACAGAGTAATGACAACAGAGTTAAGTCGGAGGCGGCCACAGTGAAAAGCTCTGTTCCACAAGGTACAATACTTGCTCCATCCTGTTTCTAATCCTCATATCAGACAAAGATGTAAACCTTAGTACCGTGTCTTCTTTTGCAGACGATAATAGAATCTGCATGAAAATTTCATCCAGTGAGGACATGGAAAATCTCCAAGCAGACATACACCAAGTTTTCCAATAGGCTACAGAAAACAATATGATATTCAGTGAGGACAAATTTCAGTTACTCCATTATTGAAAACTTGAGAAAATAATAATTAGAACAGAGTATATTACAAACTCTAACTACACAACAGAGCAAAAAACTAATGTGAAAGATTTGGGAGTGATAATGTCGCAAGAATCACAAGTGTCACTATCATATCTGCCAGGGAAAATGACAGGATGGATAATGAGAACTTTTAAAACAAGGGATGCCAAGCCAATGCTGATCCTCTTTGAGCCACTTATTTTCTCTAGGCTGGAATACTGCTGTACACTAACAGCCTCATTCAAGGTAAAATTGCAGATCTACAGAATGTACAGAGAAGCTTCACTGCCTATCTTAGCTCAGTCAAACACCTTAATTACCCAGAATGTTTGAAGTCCCTTGACCTGTACTCTCTGGAATGCAGGCAAGAAAGATACATCATAATCTACACTTGGAAAATCCTTGAGGGACTAGTCTCTAATCTTCACACAAAAATCACTTCCTACAAAAGCAAAAGACTAGGCAGACAGTGAAACATACCCCCAATGAAAAGCATCAGGACCATGAATACACTAAGAAAAAACAAAGTAAGTGTCATGGGCCCAAGACTGTTCAACAGCCTCCCACTATACATAAGGGGAATTACTAATAGACCCCTGGCTGTCTTCAAGAGGGAACTGGACAGATGCTTAAAGTCAGTGCTTGATTTGTATGCTGGATTGTGTGGCCAGCAATAACAGCCTGGTTGATCAAGCCCTGATCCACCAATTTCACTATCCTCTCTACATAATAATAATAATAATAATATCTTTGTGAATATAATGTGAATATAATGCAGAGAATTCGTAGTTTGGAAGTTAGGTGTGGGATTGCCAAAACTGTTGTCCAGAGGGCTGAGGAAGGGTTGTTAAGGTGGTTCGGACATGTAGAGAGAATGGAACAAAACAGAATTACTTCAAGAGTGTATCAATCTGTAGTGGAAGGAAGGCAGGGTAGAGGTTAGCCTAGGAAAGGTTGGAGGGAGGGGGTAAAGGAGGTTTTGTGTGAGAAGGGCTTGGATTTCCAGCAAGCATGCGTGAGCGTGTTTGATAGGAGTGAATGGAGACAAATGGTTTTTAATACTTGACGTGCTGTTGGAGTGTGAGCAAAGTAACATTTATGAAGGGGTTCAGGGAAACTGGCAGGCTGGACTTGAGTCCTGGAGATGGGAAGTACAGTGCCTGCACTCTGAAGGAGGGGTGTTAATGTTGCAGTTTAAAAACTGTAGTGTAAAGCACCCTCTGGCAAGACAGTGATGGAGTGAATGATGGTGAAAGTTTTTCTTTTTCGGGCCACCCTGCATTGGTGGGAATCGGCAATGTGTTAATAAAAAAATAAATAATTACTACAAGTACATGTACATGGTATACAGGCCTAGCTGACAACAATGACATACTACTATATAGAAAGCCCCTTGTTATGCTCTGCATGTCGGGCAAATTAGGTCAGTGTCCCAGGATGCGACCCACACCAGTCGACTAACACCCAGGTACCCATTTTACTGATGGGGAACATAGACAACAGGTGGAAAGAAACACGCCTAATGTTTCTATTCTGGCTAGTAATTGAACCAGGCCCTCGCCGTGTGAAGCGAGAGCGTTAGCCACCAGGCCATCAGAGCCACATGCTCAACAACCTCAGCAGCCCTTCCTCAGCCCCCCTGAATTATACCTTTGATAGCCTCACAACATCTAATTTCTATTCTCTAAATTTTATGTATAATATTCACATTACAGTGGACCCCCGCCTTACGATCAGCTCCCAACTCAAACAATTATGTAAATGTATTTTTGTAAGTGCTTTTGTACGTGTATTTTTGGGGGTCTGAAACGGACTAATCTAATTTACAATATTCCTTATGGGAACAAATTCGTTCGGTAATGGCACCCGAACAGACTTCTGGAATGAATTAATATCGTAAGGCGGGGGTCCACTGTACATGTATAATATTGCACACAGCTCTCAAATTTGACCGTTCCACTGCTTCTAGGTCCCTTGCTTCACACCCTCAAAAAACATTGGTACCACTATATTCTGGTTCATTTCTATTTTTTATTCCTAAGATGCCTTAAAACATCACTTATCTATTTCCCCTCCTCTATTCTACAGTTCATCTCATGTTTCACAGACCCATCTGCTGACATACTTTATTCTCCCTGCCTCCAATCTGACATTCAATCACTCATTGCCTAGAATTAATCTGCTACTTTCATCACTTTGTTCTTTTATTTATTCAGTTGTAATTTTCTTCTTTTATACACCCTCCCAAATTCATGCACAAGCCTTTCTCCACTTCTCTTCAGAATTCCCACAAGAAAAAGCAAAAAGCATCTGTGACAACTTGCACTATATGTCAGATTTATTACCTTTTAATGCCATACCTCTACCCAACACTATAGTATATTAGAATTCCCGTATCCACGGGGGATATGTCCCAAGGACCTGCCGTGGATACTGACACCACAGATATTAGTAAACCCTATATATAAGTCCTATGCATATCTATTACAAAGTTTAATTGATAAATTATGCACAATAAGTGGAGAATTATCACTTTTTCACTGATGGGATGCACTTTATGGCTTCTCTTAGACTTTAAAGAACTGCCAGCTTGTCTACTTTTGTGCTTTGGGACCATTATTATGCAAAATTAAGAGGTATTTTTGGGCCACAATAAACCATGGATAACTGAAACCACTGATAATGAATCAGTGGATACAGGGGTTCTACTGTATTCACTTCTTTTACAACACCATTTATAAATATGTTCAACAACCATGGAGACATCACACATCCCTATTTTAAGTCTACTTTTACTGTAAAATAATCTTCCTTCTCTCCTAAATACCCTAACTTAAGCCTCACTCTCTGCATAAATATTATTGTTGTTGTTGTTATTTGTAGACTGTTAAATTCCTGAAAATATCCAAATTCACATAAGTCATTCAACACTAGACAGCAGAGATGGTGGAGGTAGAGAAGAGGAGGACACTGAAATAGCACATGGGTCTCACAGCTGATGCAGTAAATCAGTGTCAGTCAAGAAATTATACATAAGAATCAAACTGAATTCAAGTGGGACTGATGGAGGAGAGAAGTTGAAGCAAGAACGTCAGAAGTGAGAGGAAAATGGAAGGCCTATACAACATTTGGATAAATCAACATGAATTACTGCACTTATACTTTATACAAGAAATATATCTTACCTCAAAAACGAATTTCTTCAAAAGATCAGCAAAGAGCTCAGTAGGAAGATAAGTATAGGGTGTTATGTTCAGGTACAAGGCCTCCAAACCTTGCACAATAAATTCTTTTTCATTTGTGTTTTGGTCTGTACATGCCTCATAATATGAAGTCTCATAACTGGTTAGTTCTCTAATTTCTGAAGAACTGTTGATATGATTAGAAGGATATATCATTTGATCACTGTCCAAGCACTCAGTATCATCGAGTGTTGCAACATCCTGAGACTCGCTCATCACACACTGGGAGACGTTAGCACAATATACAGGTATATCATTGAGACATTCAGTTTTAATTACAGATGCCATGCCTTTCTTTAAATTATATTTTGTTAATTTCAGGTAAACAGGAGAGTCACTTTCTCTAATCAGAGGTGGTCCAGCATTTACTCCCTTGCTATCAACAGATGGCTGCTTCACTCTGGTGCAGATGTTCTGAAATTCATCAATTCTGTTACTATTTGTAAAGTAACTTACATTACCCAAGAGAGTCTTGAGAGGAAAGAGAAGAGACTGGAGTGAGTGTATGAGTGAGCTACTATCATTATATCCAAGAGGCTTAACCTCTCTTAAAATATCAAAGTTAGTATAGTAGTGTGTGTCACCAAATGGTTCAGTCTCTTCTCTTGACATGATACTCCATGAAGACTCTGGGGAGGGATCACACAAGTTACTTTTCATCACCATAATACTTGATATCATTTATACGTATTTACTTAAAATAAAAAAAATAAATAAATGGATGGGTTTATGAAGGATGAGGTAAACCATGGAATCAATGAAGGAAAAAGGGTGGGGGGTGGTGCACTGAGGTATCTGTGGAGACAAAGAACATTATCCATGGAGACAAAAAAAAGAGAATGTATGAGAGTATATGGGTGTGAAGCATGGGTTGAAAATGCTGCACCAAGGAGGAGGCTGGAGGCAGTGGAGATGTGTCTAAGGACAATGTGTGGTGTAAACATAATGAAAATTTTTGTATTTTGGGAAATTTGGGAAAGGAAGTTTTGGAGTTACAAAAGTTTTATTCAGAGGGCTAAAGGAGGGGTTTGATTTTGGTTTTGCCCATTTAGGGGGGAAGGAGAAAAAATATAAAGTCTGGGGGGTTTTACAAATCTTTGTGGAGGGGAGGGGGGGTGGGGGTTTTTCCTTAAAAAAGATGGGAGGGGGGGGTAAAAAGAGATTTAGTGGAAAGGGGGCTTGACAAACTGCAGGCATGGTGAGCAGGGTTAGAAAGGAAAAATGGAGAAAAAATTTTTTTGGGGGATTGACACCCTTTTGGGAGTGTGCCCCGGGAAATAATTTTTTGTAAAGGGGTTTCGGGGAAAAACCATTTACCCCACATTTTTACCCTTGGAGAGGGGAATACAATCCTCCCTTTAAGGGGGGGTTTTTGGGGATTTTGGGTTTTTGGATGACATCTGAACTGTCGAAACTGGGGCGCCTCTGCAAAAAAGGCGATTGGGGTGTGAATAAAGGTGAATTTAAGTGGGGAGTGTGTGTGTGTGTGTGTGTTTTGGTGTGTGTGTGTGTGTGTGTGTGCGGCGTGGGGGTTGCGTGTACTCACCTATTGTACCCCCCAAATTTGATTGGGGGGGCGGTCCGAGCTCCGGGCCCCCACCCCCCCTTAAACCTGGTCCCCACTAGGTTCCCCTCTCCCTGAACCATGACTTTATCGAACCTCTGCTTAAAGCTATGTAGGGAAACCTGACTCCACTACTTTCTTTTTCCCAAACAAATTCCACTTCCTGACTACTCTGTTTGGCTGGAAGAAATACTTCCTAACACCCCTTTGATTCATCTGTGCTTCAATTTTCCAACGGGTTTTCCCCTTGTTACTGGTCCCAGTCTCGGGAACATCCTGTCTTTGTCCCCCTTGGGCATGTGGGGTTGCATGTGTGGGGTGTGTGCGTCCCGTACGTGTGCGTCCCGTGTGGGGCGCGTGCCACGTCCCGTGTTTTCCGTGCGCGCGTCGTGCGCATGTCGTGGGGCATGCTTCATGCATGTCGTGCTGTGTATGTGTACTCATCTAATTACTCACCAATTGGGGTTTTCAGACAAACTGGGGCTAAAGAATTCATTGATAAATTTCAAGGGAAACAGGGTTAAAGGGGATTCCTCCCCAACAAGTGTTCAATTGTACAAAAACCCCCTTTTTTGGGGAAAAAATTTGCCAAAGAACCTACAACCAAACAGGGGAAAAAGGCCACGCCAGACACAAGCCTAAAAAGGAAAAGGAAGCTTTTTTTTTTCTGGGGTAATCTAGGGGATTTAAAAAGTGAACCTTTACGGGTTTGTATCACTCTGAAAACCCCAGAGTGTTAAAAAAAAACAATGTCCCGCATGAGTAAATTGTGTTGTTGGGGAAAGCTAATAATAAGGCAGGGGCCCACGAGGCAAATTTTCACTGACGGGGTCCTTTAAGGGTTTTTTGGCCCCCGAGTGGGGAAAAAAATCCCTCCTGGAAAATAAATTGCCACTCAAGTGCCTCCTGGTACTGGACAATGCCCCCTCTAAACCCCCAAAGATTTGAACGCCCAAAATTTTTTTGGGCCCTTCATTTTATAACATTTGAAGTTCTTGCCCCTAACACCACTCCTCTCTTCCACCCATGGATGAGCAGGCCCATTTCTAAAATTCAAAAAACTCTACCCAAAGCAATGTTTCAAAGGTGCTTTTTTGGGGAACTTGGGAAAACCCGAAATTTACCCTAAAAAGTTTTGGAGGATCATTTCAAAATCCCCCCACTGCGAAACCCTTTTAAAGGGAAGGGGTTGGCAGGAAGGTTTACTTCCCGACTTTTAAATCTGCTTTGGGGGAAAAATTTTGGCCCCAAAAGTGCCCCCAACAAAGGTTTTTTAAAGGTTTTTAGGCTGACCCGTTGCCCCCATGCCCGTTTTGCAATGATTTTTGTCTTTGGGGAAGTCCATGGGGGTTTTTTTCCCTGGCCCCGGATTGGAAAGTTGGGGGAGGGCCCGGGAATAGCTAAAACCCCTGAAGAGCTGCAAGACCCTTCCCAAAAGGAACAGCAACAGACTGAGCTGAGGAAATTTTCTTCACAGGAGGAGGGAAAAGAGAGGGGAAAAAGGTGCCTTCTTCATGATTAAGGATATTTGTGGGAAAATGGGAAAGGGGGGTGCAAACTTTTGTTGAAAAATACAAACACCCTGACCAAGCTATACAAGCCGTAACTGCAAAAGTTTTAGCGACAATAAACCCCCCATTTTTTGGCAAATCTTAAAAAGGCCCCAAAACCCGCTCTCTGGAAAAATTTTTAGTGGGGGACAGAGGTCCAATGTCAGTTTAAAAAAACAAAGAAGGGAAGTAACCCCAAGGGGGCCTGATACCTGAAGTCCCCTTTTTAGAGGATTTTCCCCTTCAAACAAAAAACTCAACTCTGTCCACCTCCTCGCCTTTTTCAATCGCCAACAAAAATCTTCAAAAAAGGGGGGTCTGTTCATTTAAACATTAAAATTAGTTCTTTATATTTTCAGTAAAGGGCCCCCCCCTTACAAAGGGGAGGGCAGGTTTTCCCGGGTAAAAGCCCAAAAACGGAAATTTGGGCCCTAAATTGGGAACCAAACCCCTTTTTTTCCACATGTAAATGCTTAAAAATTTCTAATAAAAAGTTTACAAAATAACATAATTAATTAGCAATAGAACTAGGCATTAAAAACAAAAAAAAGTAAATACACATATAGTACACCATTAATTATTCAAAATATTTTTAATCCCAATTAATCTAGTTGAGATAGTTTTTTTTGCCCAATTTAAAACAACGTGGTATGTAGGTAGCCAGCCAGGGTACCATACCAGGCCCCCCCCACCCATACATAATATTTAGACATTTTAAACCCTCCCCCAAACGATAAAAAAAGCAATTCATTTACTCTTACTTATTTTTTTTTTTATTATCGCACTGGCCATTCCCACCAAGGCAGGGTGGCCTAAAAAAAAAAATTTTTACCATCATTCCTCCATCACTGTCTTTTCCAAAGGGTGGGTTTTTCACTACAGTTTTTTAAAATGCAACATTAACACCCCTCCTTCAGAGTGCAGGCACGTACTTCCCCTCTCCCCGGACTCAAAATCCGGGCCTTTCTGGGTTTCCCCTGAATCCCCCCTTTTAAAAAGGGTTTCTTTAAATCACACTCCAACCGCACTTTAAGTATTAAAACCCTTTGTCCCATTCCTCCCCATCAAACATGCTCACGCATGCCTTCGGAAGTCCCAAACCCCCGCAAACAAAACCTCCTTTACCCCCCCCTCCCCCCCTTTCCTAGGGGCCCACCCCCCACCCCGCCCTTTCCCTTTCCCCTACAGACTGATACACTCTTTTAAAACACTCTTTTCGCTTTCCCTTTCCTACATGTCCGAACCACCTCAACAACCCTTCCTCAGCCCTCTGGACAACAGTTTTGGTAATCCCACACCTCCTCCTAACTTCCAAACTACGAACTCTCTGCATTATATTCACACCACACATTGCCTCAGACATGACATCTCCACTGCCTCCAGCCTTCTCCTCGCTGCAACATTCATCACCCATGCTTCACACCCATATAAGAGCGTTGGTAAAACTATACTCTCATACATACCCCTCTTTGCCTCCAAGGACAAAGTTCTTTGTACTCCACAGACTCCTAAGTGCACCACTCACCCTTTTTCCCTCATCAATTCTATGATTCACCTCATCTTTCATAGACCCATCCGCCGACACGTCCACTTCCAAATATCTGAATACATTCACCTCCTCCATACTCCTCTCTCCCTCCAATCTGATATCCAATCTTTCATCACCTAATCTTTTTGTTTATCCTCATAACCTTACTCTTTCCTGTATTCACTTTAAATTTTCTTCTTTTGCACACCCTACCAATTCATCCACCAATCTCTGCAACTTCTCTTCAGAATCTCCCAAGAGCACAGTGTCATCAGCAAAGAGCAACTGTGACAACTCCCATTTTATGTGTGATTCTTTATCTTTTAACTCCATGCCTCTTGCCAAGACCCTCGCATTTACTTCTCTTACAACCCCATCTATAAATATATTAAACAACCACGTGACATCACACATCCTTGTCTAAGGCCTACTTTTACTGGGAAATAATTTCCCTCTTTCCTACATACTCTAACTTGAGCCTCACTATCCTCGTAAAAACTCTTCACTGCTTTCAGTAACCTACCTCCTACACCATACACCTGCAACATCTGCCACATTGCCCCCCTATCCACCCAGTCATACACCTTTTCCAAATCCATAAATGCCACAAAGACCTCTTTAGCCTTATCTAAATACTGTTCAATTATATGTTTCACTGTAAACACCTGGTCCACACACCCCCTACCTTTCCTAAAGCCTCCTTGTTCATCTGCTATCCTATTCTCCGTCTTACTCTTAATTCTTTCAAGACGGAGAATAGGATAGCAGATGAACAAGGAGGCTTTAGGAAAGGTAGGGGGTGTGTGGACCAGGTGTTTACAGTGAAACATATAAGTGAACAGTATTTAGATAAGGCTAAAGAGGTCTTTGTGGCATTTATGGATTTGGAAAAGGCGTATGACAGGGTGGATAGGGGGGCAATGTGGCAGATGTTGCAGGTGTATGGTGTAGGAGGTAGGTTACTGAAAGCAGTGAAGAGCTTTTACTTACCTTAAAATATTTGTAGTCTTAATGTAGGGTCAGAGGTGAGTAAATTAAATAAAACAAATAAACAAGAAAGAGAGAGAATGACAACATGAGAGAGGACAGGCGCGGAGTTTTGTAAACAAATCAGGCAGACACGAGTTTTGTAAACAAACCAAGCAAACGCATCTGGTTTACATACAAGTTACATTGTGTACAAGTTGTCTCCACATTGATAAGTAGAATAAATAAAGAGCAACACTCCCATTCTCATGTAACACCATTTTTAGAAGAAATGACGTTCTGAGTGAAAGCATATGAAAGGAATAATTTTCTAGTTACCCCTAGTAATATTATAGTGTACACATTTTCTCTGATGTTGGACTAGAGAAAACATTATTTTGCCATCACTCATACAAGCCATCTGGCTACCACATCTCATATTTATGTTAATTTATTCTACTGTGGGGTGTATTAACCCCTTGACTGTCGCAACCCCCGATCCTGAGGTGTCTCCCGGTGTCGCAAATTTAAAAAAAAAAAAACTATTTTTTCTTATGAAACGATAGAGAATCTTTTCCCGATTGTAATGACACCAAAAAAATGAAATTTGATGGAAAACTGACGGAATTATGCTCTCGCGAAGTTAGCGACCTCGGAGATATTTACAAATCGGCGATTTCGCCCACTTTGAGCCCTATTTTCAGCTAATTCCTTTCCTCCAGTAGACCAAACTCATAGCTATTTCTTTAGAACTCAATTTTTTCTATCGATTGAGTACAAGAAACTGCCCATTTACCGATTTCAACTACCCAATAATGTGGTCAGAAATTTGCAATTTGGCCAATTTCACGAAAATTAAAAAATATAACAATTTCAAAATAAGGTCCAGAATGAACAATGCAGACATTCCTAGCTCTAAAATAACATTTTCTTTGTTCATCAGTCATGTCTCCAGGCCCCTCTGATATTACTCTTGCTTTCTATTTTGAATTTTTATTCAAACAAAAAATAGAAGACTTACTATTATACAGACTACTGCAATACTGTAATAATTGTATAAATAACATCAACCCATTCATGACTGCATATTAGAATGGCTAGTTGGACATTTATTGGACAATGACATCATTTGTTTACTTTTGAACATTGGCAAAAATCAAACATTCCCCTACTTTGAGCTCCTTTTCCGGGTTCTTTTTAAAGTAAAATAATAAAAATCACCCCAAATTTTTTATTTTTTTCCCCATTCAATAAAAAATGAGCCCAAAGAAAAACGAGAAAAACAACCATAAATACAAATACAAAATAACCAAAAAAGTCAGCTTTTTTAATTAAAAAAAGGGTGGGAGTTTTTTTTTTTCTCTTATGCACTGCGTGCTCCGGTTTTTTTTTTATAGGGGTTTACACGACCACACAGCCCCCATTCTCTCACATGGGGCCAAAACCGGGCCTTTCCCTCTTGATTTGAAGCCGCTAAAAATTTTATGAGTAATTAAACGTCAAACACGGTACCCCGTAAACGAATAAAACCCCGGGCGAAAGTAAAAGGGGTTAAATCATGTTTATATTTTAGGGTATCTTTTTTTTTATTAGTTTTTTAAAAAAAAAATTTTCATAGAGGGATTAAAAGAAAATGTTTAAATTAAAAAAATCCCAATTTAATGAGACTCAGTGATTTTTAAATTAAATTTTTTAAATTTTTAAATTATTATTTTTAATTAATGGCATCTGAGACTAAGACATTTTACTAATTTTAATGTGTACCTGCATGCCAGCACAGTTTTTAAAAAATTGTTTAGGGCACGGGTAAAACATAATTTATAATTATCAAAAGTATTTATAAAATATAAATAATTTTTTAAAAACACTTAAATTTTTTGGGAAAAATTTTTTCCAGACACATGGGGAAAGCAGGCCCCATGGAAAAAGAAAAACAAACTGGGTGGGGGGGAGTGAAAAATTTTTGAAAGTAAAGAGGGGGGGAGCCGTATGGGCAAATTTTTGGCCCTACATTTAAACCTCAAATTTCAAAATGTATCCCCTTATTTGAGCTTTTCCCCGAAAATCAACCACTTTTTTTAAACCCCAACTTTGCCCCCCATTTCAAACCCCCCCCCCCTTTTTTAAACCCGCCGGGTACTGGCCCCTGTCCTCCACCCTTTGCCTGGCCAAGCCCCAAAGCAGGCCCCATGACCAGTCTGGTTTTGTTGATGCTTGGGGAAAACCCCCTAACCGCGGTCTCTTTCAAACTTTTCACGAAAAATTTCCCATTTTTTTAAATTGCTTGTGGGACGGTGAAAAAAAGCTACCAGGGGCTCAAAGAAATTTGCTAGGGTACCTCTTTGGTAAAGAAAGAGAAAACACCTTGATGTAAAGGGAAGGAAATAAAAACAAGTAGGGAGAGTGGTGTAAAAATTTGTCGAGCTTTCCGGGATGAAGGGGAAAAAAACAAGTCGCCCATCGCTTCAAATCCCTGGCAAAGAAAGAGCAAATAAAAGGAAAGGCGATGTTGTGAAAGGGTTAATAGCTAACCAAAAAAAAAAACCACAGACAACCAAATTAAAGGTTTTGAGAAGTTTTGCTGGTGTGGTAAAGGGATAAAGGATGGCAGGTGATAGTTTTTTCTGAGGCGATTTTTTGGGTAAAAAGGGAAAGGGAATTTGCATGCCCGTTTTAAAAAGATTAAGGAGATCTAAAACCAAGTGGAATGATGACCAAATTTTTTGGGGAGAATTTAACACCCTGAGCAACCCTAAAACAAGCCCATCTTTGAAACAAGTTCAGTGACAGAACCATGCCCCAAATTTTTAGGGAAATCTTAAAGGGGGCCCCAAAAAACAGAGGACTGTGGCCCATTTAAATTTTTGTGAACAGGGGTCCAGTGTTTCCTCAACCCTGGTAAAAAGTGGCATTAAAAGACAGAAGGGAAGTAACCCCAGAGAGACCCTTTGATACCAAAAGTTCTTATGGAGGGGGTTCCCCTTCCAAAAAACAAACCCCCAAACTCCCTCTCTCCCCATCTTTCCAGATGCCACCCACCAATCTTCAATAAAAAAAATAAAAATGTTTTTTTTATATTTTAAATTTAAAATTTAAATTTAAAAAACAAAATTTTTTTTTTTTCCCCAACAATTTCGACCGTCCCCCAAACCGAGGCGGGGTAAAACCCAAAAAGAAAAAAACCCCAAAAAAAAGAAAATACTTTCACCCTTTTCAGCATTTTTCACCTCACCACACCAAATAAACTTTTTTTTTTCAGAGGGGGCCAAAAACACAACATTTAGAACCTAAACGTATAATCCCCCCCAAATTTCTAATACCCCCAAAACCCCCCCTTTTAGGGGTGCAGGCATTGTCTTCCCTTTTCCCAGGACCCCAATTTCGCTATATAAAAAAAAACCCGGGTTTTTCCCGAAACCCTTCCCCTAAATTTTAAACCCTTTTGCTCATCACGCCTGCTGGAAGTCCATGCCCCTAAACCCCCAAAACCCCCCTTACCCCCCCCTTTCCCAAACCCTTTTTTCGAGAAAACCCCCCTACCCCCCTTCCTTCCCTACAAAATTTAAATGCTCTCCATGTCATTCTATTTTTGTTCCATTCTCTCAAAATGACCAAAACCCCCTTTCTAAAACCCCCCTCTTCAGCCCTCTAACAAATACTTTTATTAACTCCACCCCTTCTCCTTTTTTTTTCCAAAACCCTTTAATTTTTTCTGAAATAATAATTTACACCCCAAAATTGCCCTTAACAGGACATCTCCACTGCCTCCAACCACCTCCCCCCGCTGCTGCATTCACAACCCAAGCTTCACCCCTTCATATAAGAGTTGGGTACAACTATACTTTCATAAATTCCCTTTTTTTGCCTCCATAGAAACTTTTTTTGACTCCACTTTATACCTAAATGCCCCACTCCCCTTTTTTCCCTCATCAATTCTATGTTTAACCTCATCCTTCTAAATCCATCTGCCAACACGTCAACTCCCAATATCTAAAAAACATTCCTTTTTTCCATCCCTCCTCCTCCCCAATTTGATACCCAAATTTTTTCTTTCAAATAAATTTGATACCCTCATCCCCTTTACTTTTTTCCAAATGTTCTATCTTTTCTATGTTTATTTAGAAGTATATACTAAAAAAATTTAAACAATACAGTGGACTCCCGGTTTACGATATTTTTTTCATTCCAGAAGTATTTTTTCCAGGTGCCTTACTGAACGAATCGGGGTCCAAAGGAAAAATTGTGAATTAGATTATTTCCATTTCAAAACCCCCAAAACATACAAAAACAAATGCACTTACATAAATACACTTATATAATTGGTCGAAATTGGGGGACTGATCGTAAAAGCGGGGGCCCCGCTGTATATCTCCCAAACTCCCAATACCCCAAAACCCCCTCCTTTAAGGGGCGGCATTGTACTTCCCCATTTCCATGACTCAATTTCCCGGTTATAAAAAAAAACCCGGGTTTTCCCCCCTAAATCCCTTCACTAAAATTACCCTGCCACCTCCAAAAAGATGTCAGGTCCCAAATACCATTTGCCCATTCACTCATATCTAAGACACCCCACGCACGCTTGCTGGGGGGCCCCAAACCCCCCCGCCACAAAAACCTCCTTTTACCCCCCCCCCCCTCCAACCTATTTTTTTGTTGGTGCATGTAAAACTATAATTGATCTCTATAAACGGTTTTACCCTTGTGAGAAATTTTTTGGGTTTTTTGGAACAAAATTATTTTTTTTTGGTATTTTTTTTCCCAATTTATTTCCCCTAATGGAAAAAATTTATTGGGCCCTTTGGGGCCCCTTTTTTTCCCAAAAAACTTTTTTCGAAATTTAAAAAAGGAAAAAAAAAAAGGGTTTTTTTTTTCCTAAATTTTTGGAAAAAAATTTAAATTTTTCAAAAAATTTGGGGGGGAAATGGTTTCCAAAAATTTTTTTGGTAAAATTTTTGGAAAAATGCCCATTTAGCGAAAGGGGGCCCCTTTTAAACCCCCGAAACCCCGTAAAGCAGGGCCCATTGTATCCCAGTTTTTTTATCAGAATTGCTTTTGGGGGGTTTTTAAAAAAACAAAAAAATCCCTTACCCCCCAAAAAAACTGGGGAAAAAATTTTTTTTGATACCAAAAGGGTGTTTACAAAGGTTTTTTTAAAACCTAAAATTTTATTTTGTTCCCCTTTAAAAAAACCCCAATTTTAAAAAGTTACCGGTTTTAATAAGAAATAAAAAAAAAATTTTTTGGGCAAAAATTTTTGAGGAGTAAAATTGGAAATTCTTCGGGAAAAACCCGGGGTTTGTACATCCTAAAAATTTTTTTATGGGGGGTAGTAAAACCCCCAACAAAACCGGTTAAGACCCCCCTGAAGAACAAAAAACCCCCCTTCAGTATTAACAGGGCCCACCAATAAAAAGGAAAAAAAAACCTCCCTCGGGAACTACACAAATTTTCCCGGCCACAAAAGGGAAAACTTTTTTTATTTTCCCCTTTTGGGAAATTTTTGGCCCTTTACAAAAAACCCCCCTTAACAACAAAATTTTTTTAAAGAAAAAAAGAAAATGGGTTGGGAAAAGAAAAGGGGATTTAATTGGTTTCCCCTTTTTGGTTTTGGAAAATTCTTGTACAAACGTAAAAATTTTTTTAAAGTACCATAAAAACCCTTGTACTGGGGAAAAAAAACTTTCCCCCAAACCTGCCAAAATAAAAAAAAGAAACCCGGGGTGGAAAAAACCCAAAATAACCCGAATAGGAAAAAAAGTTGGGTTTTTGGGGAAGGGATTTGGGGCCGGAAACAAAAAGGTGAGGGACCCGTTGGCCAAGTCTGGTTGGTCATGTTTTTTTTTTTGGTGGGGTTTGGGGGTTGGAAAAAAAAAGTGTGGATAAATTTGACTAGTTGCCTTTTGGGTTACAAAAAACCGGCCAAAATCAAAAAGGGGGAAGAAACCCCATAAATAAAAAAACCCTTTTTTTTGAAATCCCTGTTAATTTGGGGTTTTGGAAAAAATTTAGTCAAGAAAAAATTTGTTCCAATTTCCAAAAATTCCTTTGGGGGTTAAATTTTTTCCCCTTGGGGGGTTAAATGTAGGATTTAACTTGGAAAAAAAATTTAAAAATTTAGGTTTCCCCTTTCTAAAAAGGCCCCTTTCAAAGTTTAAAATTTTTTCAAAATTAATAATATCCTTAGTAAAATTATTTTTAAAATTTTTTTTTTTTTAAATTACAACTGGGTTACCAACGGGGGGAAAAAAAAAAATTTTAATAAATTTTATTATATGCCCTTAAAGGGCTTTAAAAATAAATTTTTAAACTTCCAAAATTAAAACCCTTTCAGAGTACATTATTATTTTTTTTTTTTTTAATCCCTGCCGTTCCCCCCAAACCCCAAAAAAAAAAAACTTTCCCTCACACCCCCAACGCCGAAAAGGGTTTTAAAAACGTTTTTCTCCTTTCACCCCCCTTCAAACACCCCCACGAATTCCCCTCCGGAAATCAAGCCCCTCCGGCCCCCCAAAACCCCTTCATTTTACCCCCCCCTCCCTCCCACCCCACCACCCCCCCCCCCCCCTCCCCCCCCCCCCCCCCCCCCCCCCCTCCAACCCTTCCAAAGGCCGACCCCTACCCCGCCTTCCTTCCACAAACAGACTGAAAACACTCGGGAATTTCTTCTTTTTTGGGCTCCTTTCCCCTCCCCTACATGTCCAACCACCTCAACAACCCTTTTCCCACCCCCTCTGGACAACATTTTTGGTAATCCCGCACCCCCTAAAAAACTTCCAAAATACGAATTCCTGCATTATTTTCACCCCAAACACATTCCCCTCAGACATGACATCTCCACTGCCCCCACCTTCTCCTGGGCGGGCAACATTCATCACCCACGCTTAAACACCCATATAAAAACGTTGGTAAAACTAACTCTCATACTTTCCCCCTTTCTTTGCCTCCAAGGACAAAGTTTTTTTGTCTCCACAGACTCCTAAGGGGAAACCACTAAACTCTTTTTCCCTCAAAAATTTCTTGATTCCCCTTTCATCTTTCATAGACCCTCCGCGGGACCCCTCCCTCCCAAAAAAATCTGAATACTTTCCCCTCCTCCCATACTCTCTCCCCCCAAAACTGATTTTTCAATCTTTCATCACCTAAATTTTTTTTGTTATCCTCAAAACCCCTTAACTCTTTCCTGTATTCCCCTTTTAAATTTTTCTTCTTTTACACCCCCCCCAAAATTTAAACCCCCAATCCCTGCAACTTCTCTTCAGAATCTCCCAAGAGCACATTTTAAACAGCAAAGAGCACTGTGACAATTTCCCCTTTTTTGGTGTGATTCTTTATTTTTTTAACCCCCCACGCCTTTTGCCAAACCCTCGCATTTACTTCTTTTAACAACCCCAACTATAAATAAAAATTTAAACAACCATGGTGACTCACACATCCTTGTCTAAGGCCTACTTTTGGGGGAAAAATTTCCCTCTTTTTCCCACATACTCTAACTTGACCTCCCCTATCCTCGAAAAAAAACTTCACTGCTTTTAGTAACCTTTCCTCCTACACCATACACTTGCAACATCTGCCACATTCCCCCCTATCCACCCCGTCATAAAGCCTTTTTTCCCAAAACCTAAAAAGCCACAAAGACCCCTTTTGCCTTATCTAAATACTGTTCACTTTTATGTTTTTACTGTAAAAAACCTGGGCCACAAAACCCCCCACCTTTCCCAAAGGCCCCCTTGTTTTATCTCCACCTATTCTCCGTCCCTTTCTCTTAATTTTTTTCAATTTTAACTCTAAAAAATACACTTTTTCCCGGTACACTCAAAAAGACTTTTCCCCCCCATAATTTTTTCCCCCTCTTTTGTCCCCTTTGGGCCCTTTTTACAAAGGAACTATGCATTCTCCCTTGGGCCCAAACCCTAGGTAAACCTTTCCCCCTTCCATACATTTATTAAATAATTGCAAAAAACCACTCCAAAACTATATCCCCCCCCTGCTTTTTTCAATTTTTATCTTTATCCCATCAATCCCGGCTTTCCTTACCCCCCTTTTATTTTCCTACTGGGCCCCACGAACTTCCCCCACCAACAACGCTCTTTCCCACTCCCAAAAAGATGTTATTCCCCTTGCCCTATACAAAGAAATCACAGCTTCCCTATCTTCCCTCAACATTTTAAAAATTCCTCAAAAAATTCCCTCCACTTCCCCCAAAACCTCCCAACTCCCCATTTAATAAATCTCCTCTCCTATTTTTAAAATGACAAATCCATTTTTTTCTAAGGGGTTTTTTAAATTTTAATCCCACCCCAAAACTTTTTTTCATTTTCAACAAAATTTGTTGATAACATCTCACCCCCCCTCTTCATTTGCCCCTCTTTTTACATTGCTTCACCACCTCTTAACTTCTCTCTTTTTTTTTCCTATACTCTTCCCCCCTTTCATCACTTCTACTTTGGGAAAAAATTCTCAATGCCCAACTTTTTCTCCCTTACTACTCCCCTTTACCTTTTATCAATTTCCCCCAATCGCCCCTCTTCCCCCCTGCACCCACTTTCCTGAAAACCCCAAACTTCTGCTGAACACTCTAACACTACATTTTTAAACCTACCCCATACCTCTTCCCACCCCATTGCCCATTCCTCATTAGCCCTTTTATCCTCCAAAAAGCGTTTAAATCTTACCCTAACTGCCCCTCTTTTAGTTTTTAAAAACCCTTTACCTCTCTTTCCTATGCTTCAAATTTTCCCCTTTTATCCCATCTACCTTTTACTCCCAGTGGGAGCTACAACTAGAAAGTGACTGATAATCTGTGGCCCTCTAAAACCCGGGACAAACCTGAAGTCTACTCAACCTCTTTTTTCTACCAATACTTAACCCCCAAAAAACTACTATCATTTTCCCCCCTAAAAATCATAAACGTGTAAAAACCTTTTTTATCCTCTTTTTCTTAAAATATGTATTACCTATAACTAAACCCCTTTCATACAAAGTTTAACAAAGGGTTTCCCCTTATCATTTACCAAACCCGGCACCCCAAACTTACCTAAACCCCACCCCTCCCCTAAAAGTTTCCCCCTACTTTAGCTTAAGGGCCCCTACCACAATTACTCTCTCACTTGGTTCCCAAAGGGGCCCCTTTCATTCACTTAACATCCCCAAAACCCCTCTCTCCTCTGCATTCCCCCTTCTCTAGGGGCATACACGTTATTATACCCCCTTCTCGCATCCAACCTTTACTTTAATCCCAAAAAATTTTTTGAATTTACACATTCATATTTTTTTTTTTCCTTCCCTTCCCTAAAAGATCATTTTAACATTATGCAAACCCCCTTTCCCTTTTCTCTAACTCTCCAGATACTCCAGAAATTTTAAACCCATTTATTTCCCCCCACTGAAAATCTCCAAACCCCCCCCCGCTTTTTTTTCGCTTAGGGCCAGACATCCAACTTCTTTTCATTCATAACAAACAGCAATCATCTGTTTCTTGTCCCTCCCCCACTAAAAATCCACGCAAAATTTTTAACAACCCAGTTTTATAAAGTTTTTCTTCTTCTCTTTTTTAGTAATTGTATACAGGAGAAGGGGGTTTCTAGCCCATTTCCCCGGCATTTTTAGTCGCCTCATACGACACGCATGGGTTACGGAGGAAAGATTTTTTTCCCCTTCCCCAGGGGCAACAGAAGAAATAAAAAAAACAAGAGCTATTTAAAAAAAAGGAGAAAAAACCCCCAGATGTAAGTATATATATATATGCATGGCTGTCTGTGAAATTTGACCAAAATTTTAAAATAAATTTTTTGGCCGAAAGCACATATCGCATTTATAATTTTTTAAGTACCCCCTCTGGACATTAACATTTTTAAAAAGATATTCCCAAAAATGTACAAGTAAGTTTTTTGTATGTGTTTAAGTGCCCCTAAGTATTTGCATGTCTCAAGACTTGACTAGACCCTTTAAAAAAGTGACTGACAAAGTCCCTCAAATTTAAATAACTTCTTGACCAAAATGGGTATCAGAAAAGTCCCGCTTGAACAACAAAAAAAAATGTTAAAAACCCAATAGCAAAATAACAAGCGACTGCGACCCAGAATCAAGGAACAAGGAGAAAAAAAATTTTAATGGGCACTAAGGGAGGGACCCATCAGCAGACCCCAAAAAAAGTCACAAAACTCCCATACTACTGAATCTAAGTTCCAAACAAAAAAAAAATCACCGACTGTGAAGTACCCCAGATAAACCCTAAAAAAATTTGGCAAAAGGGTAAAAGCTCCCGGCCTGAAATTTTTGTAAGTGGGCTTGCACAAAACAACCTCGTACAACGCGAAAATCAAATAAGTCTATACAAAAGTTCCCGTAACAGAGTATCACAGAAACAAAAAGAAAACTAGAGACGGTCTTCCAAAAAAGGGCCTATAAGGAAGATTTAGGCAAATTTTTTCTGGAATACACCAACCACCCAGCGAGCAGACCAGCCCGAATACCCCTTTAGGCGAGGTGAGGACACCCCCCCCCCCCGACCCCGTATAGCTCCGTGGGTCGCGCCCAGGAAGAAGCCGGCAGGGAAACGAGCAAAGAGCGATAAAATTAAGTAGTTAAAAACAATCAAGACTTGAACTGAGCGAAAGTATAGTAAGGTGTGGGGCCATGGGGGCTTTAAGCTGTAGGGGAGTGGGTGGGTGAAAGGGATGTTTTTTCATGGCCCCATTTTTAGGTGGGATTAGATGATGGGGGACAGGGAGGGATTGGGCATTGGTGGTAATATGTGGGATGTATAACCTAATAAACCTACTACTTAACTAAGCGATTAGGTTTTGTGGATGGCATTTTGGGGAAAGGTAATGGGGATGCAGATGCAAGGGAAAAATGGGGGCTGTGAGGCCCAAAAATTTTGGAGGATTTTGGGTTTTTGGGGTAAAAACACTGGCTATGGGGGGGGCGGGGGTTGTAAAGGGGAATTGGATGGGGGTAAATTTTCAGTTTGGGTGGTGTGGATGAAGGGGGGGTGGCACTGGGGGGAATTTTTAGGGGTGGGGGGTAAGGGTAAAGGGGGTTTTTACCCGGGTTACAGTGAAGGGTTTTGGCCATGAAAGAAACGTTTGGTGGGAGGTGTGGCTGGGTATGGCACTGGGGGACTGGTCTATCAACCCCCTAGCATGAGGAAAAGGTTTTTTAACATGTATCAAAAATAGCCTCCTTAGCCCCCCTGCCAGACAGTTCAGACACCCAAATCTTTATCATGTCAATTTCCCC
Source organism: Cherax quadricarinatus (assembly GCF_026875155.1). Classification (NCBI taxonomy): domain Eukaryota; kingdom Metazoa; phylum Arthropoda; class Malacostraca; order Decapoda; family Parastacidae; genus Cherax; species Cherax quadricarinatus. Next base: position 24,086,613 of record NC_069451.1, on the reverse strand, counting down.
CCCTTATGGCGTTTGCATAAGTTTTTTAAGATGTAAAAAAGCGTGTTTCTTTTTAAAAAAATTTTTTAAAAAAAATGATAACCTAAAACAATAAAATTTGGGCAATAACAGCATAAATATTGGACTTTATAAACCCCAGAGATTTTCTTTTTTTACATCACGGAATCCCCGAGCACCTCTGTGCCTCTTCATGATGCCAAAAAGGGATTTTATATTAAAGATAGGGTTTTTTAAAATTAAAAATAAATTTTTGAAATTAAATTTCTTATTATTTTTATTATTATTTTCCTTTTAAAAAAATCATACAAAAAAAGAAACACAATAAAATGTTGCCAGATTGAACAATTTTTTGGGAGGGTTAATTTTAATTTTTTTGATTTTTTTTCCCAAAAATTTTTTTTAGCCACCACCCAATTTTCGGTTTCCAGCACCTTAAAAAAAATCTGGCTTTTGTTTACATACATACCTATTGGGTAAAGTTTAAACCCTTTTAAATTTTCGCACAAAAATTTACATTTCCAGCATTAACCCATTAAAAATGCCCAAAAAGGGGATCTGCAAATTTTCTTTCCCAACGCTCCAAATTTTAAAAAAAAAAAAAAATAAATAAATAAAAAAATAAAATAAATTAAGGAGGGCAATTTTTTTGTGTGTAATAAGACCCCCCAAAAAAAAAAAAGGACCAAAATACTTACCGAATATAAGACTGTAAAGTTGGGTTTTGGGTGCTCACCTGAAAGGGAAATTTGGGAAAAAGGGGGCCTTTGCAGAAGTGTTGCCATATACCCCTTTTTTTTTTTGTTTTTATATTTTCCCCATAATTTTTATGTACTGATAATTTACAAATTTATAGTAGTTCTTATGATTCATAGGGCCCAAACTTTTTTGACACTAATTTAGGTAGAAAATGGGAAATCAAAAATCCAAAACACAAATGACAGGTGGGAAAATTTTCAAACTGCCTTGGGGAAGTTTTCTATTGTCAAAAAATATACCCCAAAGTAATTTTTAGGTTCCAGCAATGTTTTAGACATGCGAAGAAAAAAATGTCACTAAAAATGCCGGGCAGTTGGGGGAAATGGTTTGTTTTTACACTTGGGGATCATGGGAATTTCTGCAGGGGGAACCCCCGACTTTTTTTGGGCCCCCACTTTTTCACATAAAAAATGTCTGTCTGTCTTTTAAAAGCTATGTCTCTTATCGTCCCTTTTAGTCGGGCCCGTGGGGTGTGTGACTTTCTTCTGCCTGGTCTGTCTGTCATTCCCTTTTTGCCTGTGTCGTCCCGTCCCTTTTTGTCTGCTTGTTCCCCCCGTCTCAGAAAGCACTCATAAACCCAAAAGCAACAAAATCATTAGACTAGTCATGTCTGATTCCAAGTTTAGGTCATATTAAATTTCAAGTCCTGCTTATTTTATTTCCTTTTATCTACAAGCACAGTAAAAGCCTCTCCTCACTTACGAAGTACTCTTTACTGATGCCTCAGACTTTTCAACGGGGTCCTTTACCAGTATAAAAATTAACCCCAAATAATGTATAATTTGTGCAGATTTCTTCTATACTGTTTTTTTTCAATATACGTACATTTCTGTATAAGCAATTTTAAAAAAAACAAGAAAGTTATAAATGAGCAGAGGGGACATTAAAACAAAAACAAAAATGGTTTTTAAAACAAACCCCCTACCATTTAAAAATGCCCCCCCACTAACGACGAATTCATTTTTCCGATGTGATCTTAGGAAAAGAAACCCCCGTCGTTAAGTGTGGGGAGGCTGTATTTCCAAATTTGTCCCGGGAAATTTTTGGGGTTTCCTAGGGAAATTACAAATAAAGTTAAAAATCGTATTGATTTGAAACCGTGAGATAGAGACAAATAGACAGAGACGAGACAGATAGAGATAAAAAAGCCAATCAGCCAGCCAGCCCCCCGCCAAAAATGTATTAAACACCCTTTTTATTTAATTTTTTTCTTTTTTACTTAGGGCTAAAGGTTAAGGGCATTCTGGCAGGATGACACTACCAGAGGTACCAAAACTGAAAAGATGTTTCACAAAAAATTTTTCAATGGGGTTTTCGAGGTTTTGTATTTAATTTAAAAAAATTTTTTTATACTTTTCAAAAACATTTTGTAGCCAAATTTTTTTAAGTTTTTATATTCCCAACCCCCAAAACCTTTTTATTAAACCCCTTTTAAACCCGTTTACCTGTTTTACCCTCTTACAAACATATTATAATCAAGACATTCCAAAGTTATTTTTTTTTCTATTATTTTTTTTTTGGAAATTTAAAAAATTTTGGGGAAATTTTTTTTGTCAATTTAAATCTAGGTAAATCTTGATCTTGTCCCCCAACCTATACCAGACCCCTATGCAATTGCAAGTACCATTTAAATTGTATTTTTATATTATAAATTTAAATTAAAAATTCCTACCCTCTGCCCCCTTAACTTTGCTTAAACCCTTAAATTAATTTTTAAAACCCTTATAGGGTTTTTCCTTTATTTTAGCTTTAAAATAACTATCCTAGTTTAAAATTTTTTCACAATTGGGTTAAAAAAATCAAGGTCTATTCTTAGGGGCTAAAATTTGAATAATTCACAATTTTGCCATTACATTCCAAAGCTCCCTTTTTTTCATTACCACTTTTTTTGGTTTACCAAAAAACCTATTTTATCCCTTTAAAATTTATAAAATTTTTTACTATAATTCTAAATTAAAAAAAATTTCCTTTATAGTAAAATACCTACTAACATATTCCCAATCTCCACTAATTTTTATCATCACTTTATTTGTATTAGTCCCCTTAGCTCAAATTTAAAATTTTCATTAGTTAAATAATCCAGGTGCTATTTTTTAGCTTAAGACTATTTACTTTGTTTTATACTTAATTCAAACTATAGATTCACTACAAATCTTATGATTACAAGCATTGATCCTGATACCAACCTCTTATTTAATGACTTAAATGAATCAAACAGTAACTGTAATTACTACACTGCAGAACAATCAAAGGCACTTCTCAGTGCCAACAACAACATAACTATATTTAACTACAATATCAGATCTTTAAGCAAGCATTACGATGACCTCATAGCATTACTAAATTCCTTACATGCCAATATGTCCATCATTACACTAACTGAAACCTGGCTAAAGCCTGATAGTACAGATGTCTATGCCATTCCTGGTTACACAGCCATACACAACTGTAGGCCAGATCAACAAGGGGGTGGCACAGCCATATACTACTCAGACCAACTAGAATGTATCACTAATACTTGCACAAGGGATGAACATGGGGAATATATAATAGCTAAATTCAAATCAAAGTACCTACAAAACCTCTCACATTGATAAACATCTACAGAGTTCCACAGTCAAACATTAGCCAATTTAGTCAAAATCTAGGAAGTATGATAACTGATGCACGCATGAACAAAGATCACTTACTACTCTCAGGTGACTTCAATATAAATCTCCTGCAAGACCAGGACCCACACGTTACTGAATTCACAAACACAATGAGTAACTGTATGTTACTACCAACAGTAACAAAACCTACAAGAGTTACAGAGACTAGTGTTTCCCTACTTGACCACATCTGGACCAACACCATATCCCCTTTAAAATCAGGCATAATTACAGATAATACCACAGACCACTACCCTACTTTCCTCATAACAACTCTTGGTAAACTACCCAAGACACTACTAAAGTCACCTTCAGACTTCACAATGAGGCAGCCATTAATAACTTCACAACAGCAATAGCAAACATTGATTGGCACAATGAGCTAGAAACCTATACAGATATTGACGAATGTATTAATAATTTTCTAAAAAAAACCCAATACCTCTATAACAAGCACTGCCCTAAAAAAACTAAACAGATGACAACAAAGAGACTGAACAGTCCCTGGCTAACACCCAGCATTCTCAAATCCATAAATACAAAACACCAATATGAAAAACAGTACAGAATGGGTCACATAACCAGAGACCAAACAAAACGTTACTCGTCAATCCTAACCAGCCTGATAAGAAGGGCAAAAAAATTGTATTATGAGAACAGATTATCCAACTTACGAGTGATATAAAAAAAGACCTGGAAAACCTATCAGAAATTCTGGGAACAAAAAAGATATCACGAAATAGCGAAATAAAATTAGCAAAAACAGATGAACCCCAACTCCCACCAACAGAAACAGCAAACAGACTCAATGATTTCTTCTCCACTATAGGAGCAATGGGCTAGTAACCCCTTCTCCTGTATACAATTACTAAAAAAGAGAAGAAGAAAAACTTTATAAAACTGGGTTGCTTAAATGTGCGTGGATGTAGTGCGGATGACAAGAAACAGATGATTGCTGATGTTATGAATGAAAAGAAGTTGGATGTCCTGGCCCTAAGCGAAACAAAGCTGAAGGGGGTAGGAGAGTTTCAGTGGGGGGAAACAAATGGGATTAAATCTGGAGTATCTGAGAGAGTTAGAGCAAAGGAAGGGGTAGCAGTAATGTTAAATGATCAGTTATGGAAGGAGGAAAAGAGAATATGAATGTGTAAATTCAAGAATTATGTGGATTAAAGTAAAGGTTGGATGCGAGAAGTGGGTCATAATAAGCGTGTATGCACTGGAGAAGAGAGGAATGCAGAGGAGAGAGAGAGATTTTGGGAGATGTTAAGTGAATGTATAGGACCCTTTGAACCAAGTGAGAGAGTAATTGTGGTAGGGACTTGAATGCTAAAGTAGGAGAAACTTTTAGAGAGGGTGTGGTAGGTAAGTTTGGGGTGCCAGGTGTAAATGATAATGGAAGCCCTTTGATTGAACTTTGTATAGAAAGGGGTTTAGTTATAGGAAATTTACATATTTTAAGAAAAAGAGGATAAATAAGTATACACGATATGATGTAGGGCGAAATGACAGTAGTTTGTTGGATTATGTATTGGTAGATAAAAGACTGTTGAGTAGACTTCAGGATGTACATGTTTATAGAGGGGCCAGAGATATATCAGATCACTTTCTAGTTGTAGCGACACTGAGAGTAAAAGGTAGATGGGATACAAGGAGAATAGAAGCATCAGGGAAGAGAGAGGTGAAGGTTTATAAACTAAAAGAGGAGGCAGTTAGGGTAAGATATAAACAGCTATTGGAGGATAGATGGGTAATGAGAGCATAGGCAATGGGGTCGAAGAGGTATGGGGTAGGTTTAAAAATGTAGTCTTAGAGTGTTCAGCAGAAGTTTGTGGTTACAGGAAAGTGGGTGCAGGAGGGAAGAGGAGCGATTGGTGGAATGATGATGTAAAGAGAGTAGTAAGGGAGAAAAAGTTAGCATATGAGAAGTTTTTACAAAGTAGAAGTGATGCAAGGAGGGAAGAAATATATGGAGAAAAAGAGAGAAGTTAAGAGAGTGGTGAAGCAATGTAAAAAGAGAGCAAATGAGAGAGTGGGTGAGATGTTATCAACAAATTTTGTTGAAAATAAGAAAAAGTTTTGGAGTGAGATTAACAAGTTAAGAAAGCCTAGAGAACAAATGGATTTGTCAGTTAAAAATAGGAGAGGAGAGTTATTAAATGGAGAGTTAGAGGTATTGGGAAGATGGAAGGAATATTTTGAGGAATTGTTAAATGTTGATGAAGATAGGGAAGCTGTGATTTTCGTGTATAGGGCAAGGAGGAATAACATCTTGTAGGAGTGAGGAAGAGCCAGTTGTGAGTGTGGGGGAAGTTCGTGAGGCAGTAGGTAAAATGAAAGGGGGTAAGGCAGCCGGGATTGATGGGATAAAGATAGAAATGTTAAAAGCAGGTGGGGATATAGTTTTGGAGTGGTTGGTGCAATTATTTAATAAATGTATGGAAGAGGGTAAGGTACCTAGGGATTGGCAGAGAGCATGCATAGTTCCTTTGTATAAAGGCAAAGGGGATAAAAGAGTGCAAAAATTATAGGGGGATAAGTCTGTTGAGTGTACCTGGTAAAGTGTATGGTAGAGTTATAATTGAAAGAATTAAGAGTAAGACGGAGAATAGGATAGCAGATGAACAAGGAGGCTTTAGGAAAGGTAGGGGGTGTGTGGACCAGGTGTTTACAGTGAAACATATAAGTGAACAGTATTTAGATAAGGCTAAAGAGGTCTTTGTGGCATTTATGGATTTGGAAAAGGCGTATGACAGGGTGGATAGGGGGGCAATGTGGCAGATGTTGCAAGTGTATGGTGTAGGAGGTAGGTTACTGAAAGCAGTGAAGAGTTTTTACGAGGATAGTGAGGCTCAAGTTAGAGTATGTAGGAAAGAGGGAAATTTTTTCCCAGTAAAAGTAGGCCTTAGACAAGGATGTGTGATGTCACCGTGGTTGTTTAATATATTTATAGATGGGGTTGTAAGAGAAGTAAATGCGAGGGTCTTGGCAAGAGGCGTGGAGTTAAAAGATAAAGAATCACACACAAAGTGGGAGTTGTCACAGCTGCTCTTTGCTGATGACACTGTGCTCTTGGGAGATTCTGAAGAGAAGTTGCAGAGATTGGTGGATGAATTTGGTAGGGTGTGCAAAGAAGAAAATTAAAGGTGAATACAGGAAAGAGTAAGGTTATGAGGATAACAAAAGGATTAGGTGATGAAAGATTGAATATCAGATTGGAGGGAGAGAGTATGGAGGAGGTGAACGTATTCAGATATTTGGGAGTGGACGTGTCAGCGGATGGGTCTATGAAAGATGAGGTGAATCATAGAATTGATGAGGGAAAAAGAGTGAGTGGTGCACTTAGGAGTCTGTGGAGACAAAGAACTTTGTCCTTGGAGGCAAAGAGGGGAATGTATGAGAGTATAGTTTTACCAACGCTCTTATATGGGTGTGAAGCGTGGGTGATGAATGTTGCAGCGAGGAGAAGGCTGGAGGCAGTGGGAGATGTCATGTCTGAGGGCAATGTGTGGTGTGAATATAATGCAGAGAATTCGTAGTTTGGAAGTTAGGAGGAGGTGTGGGATTACCAAAACTGTTGTCCAGAGGGCTGAGGAAGGGTTGTTGAGGTGGTTCGGACATGTAGAGAGAATGGAGCGAAACAGAATGACTTCAAGAGTGTATCAGTCTGTAGTGGAAGGAAGGCGGGGTAGGGGTCGGCCTAGGAAGGGTTGGAGGGAGGGGGTAAAGGAGGTTTTGTGTGCGAGGGGCTTGGACTTCCAGCAGGCATGCGTGAGCGTGTTTGATAGGATGTGAATGGAGACAAATGGTTTTTAATACTTGACGTGCTGTTGGAGTGTGAGAAAAGTAACATTTATGAAGGGATTCAGGGAAACCGGCAGGCCGGACTTGAGTCCTGGAGATGGGAAGTACAGTGCCTGCACTCTGAAGGAGGGGTGTTTATGTTGCAGTTTAAAAACTGTAGTGTAAAGCACCCTTCTGGCAGACAGTGATGGAGTGAATGATGGTGAAAGTTTCTCTTTTTCGGGCCACCCTGCCTTGGTGGGAATCGGCCGGTGTGATAATAAAAAAAAAAATATAGGACAAAACCTTGCCAATAAAATCCCAAGCTCAGATACCCCACCAAATGACTACCTCACCGGCAACTACCCGAACACACTGTTCCTAGCTCGACTAACCCATACGAAGTCTCCCTTATTATCAACGCACAAAAAAACAAGGCAGGAGATTTAAATACCTTACCACCCCTTATATACAAAAAAACAAGTGTCACAAGTGCTATCACCAATCATTGCAACACTCTTTAACAAATCCATTGAATCCTCCACCTTCCCTACAGTACTCAAAATAGCAAGGGTCACCCCGATCCACAAAGGAGGAGACCAAACAGAGTTGAATAACTATAGGCCAATATCCAACTTACACCCTCTCTCAAAAATCTTCGAAAATTAATTCATAAACGAATCTACTCCTACCTTATCTCCCAAAACATACTCAACCCCTGCCAATTTGGATTCAGGCCTAATAAAAATACTAATGATGCTATTATACACATGCTAGAACATATATACACTGCAATAGAGAAAAAAGAAGTCCCATGGGGATCTTCATTGACTTACGTAAAGCTTTTGATACAGTTGACCATGACTTGCTCCACGTAAAATTGTCATACTATGGTATAAGAGGGCACTCCCTTAACTACCTCAAGTCTTACCTCAGCAACAGAAGCCAATATGTGTACGCAAATGGGGCAAACTCTTCTGCACAACCAATTACAGTTGGTGTCCCACAGGGAAGTGTCCTTGGCCCTCTTCTCTTTCTCCTATACATAAATGACCTTCCAAATGCTTCGCAATTACTCAAACCCACACTATTTGCAGATGACACTACATATGTCTTCTCTCACCGAGCCCAGTCACGCTAGCCAATACTGTAAATACCGAATTACAGAAAATATCTACCTGGATGAGGACTAACAAACTTACACTAAACATTGACAAAACCTACTTCATTCAGTTTGGTAACAGAGCTACAGATGTCCCTCTTAACATAATGATAAATGGATCACCTATCACAAAACTAACAGAGGGAAAATTCTTAGGAATCCACCTTGATAATAGACTCAAATTTCATACACATATACATCAAATTTCTAAGAAAATTTCCAAGACTGTAGGCATACTATCGAAGATACGGTACTATGTTCCACAGTCAGCCCTCCTGGCCCTATATCACTCTCTTATTTACCCCTATCTCACCTATGGAATTTGTGCATGGGGCTCAACAACAATTAACCATCTCAGACCACTAATTACCCAACAAAAGGCTGCAGTTAGAATGATAACAAATTCTCACTACAGGCAGCACACTCCACCAATATTCAATACACTAAACCTACTCACCATACAAAACATCCATACTTATTACTGCACCTATTACATGCATAGAACACTTAACTCTGATATTAACCCTCCCCTCAAACATCTCCTTGCCAACCTCAACAGAACACATGACCATAACACAAGGCACAGATCACTCTTGATGTTCCTCGTGTCCATCTCACACTATGCAAAAACTCAATGCACATAAAAGGCCTAAAATCTGGAATTCATTACCTGTAAATATAAAAGAAACAAACCTGTTTATAAATTCAAGTCTCTTCTCAAAGATTACTTACTCACCCAAAACCAAATAAATACTGAATAACTGAACATTATAAATTGTATATCTTAAATGTTTCTCACAATTATATCACATAAATGTTAAACCTAAAACCCAATCTAACTTTATTATTTTTTAAATACACTACCTAACAGAATCACTACCTAACTGAATGCAACCATATGACCTGTCTTTGTAATACTCACTTGTGCTTTATAGTTATCTGTTTACATTAATGTTTTACCACTGATTTCATCATTGCTTAGTAGCAGCGCTTTATAGTCCTTGTGGCTTAGCGCTTCTTTTTGATTATAATAATAATAATAATCATTGCTTAGTTAATCTTAAGTTAATTTTAAGCCAGCCCGTAATGCTATGCATAGTATAAGTGGCTTTGGCATACTGCTCTTATCTGTATTTTTTTTGTACCTCTGTATGTGTGCACAAATTGGAAATAAATAAATAAAAAGCCACTAAACTCAGGGTCTTCATCACTTTCCTCTTAAAAGGGGAGTGTTAATACAACATGACATCAATGACTCCTAGGTGTTTGCTGCGCTGTTTGCTCTAGCTGGCGCTCAATTGAACTGGTGCTCCCACAAGGTACTAAGTGGTCCCAGATTTTTTTAATACTGCACAAACCGAGTGTTAAGACCCATGCTATGCTGACCAGGCATCTCAGGCCAATCATGCTAAATTTGGAGGCAAGAAAAATAAAACGTAGATCTATGTTTGGAGTGCTAGAAGTAAGAACATAGATCCACATTTGGACAGCTAATGGGTTAAATAATAATATTAAAATACACACCACCAACCACTGCAGGTAAAAACGGCAGATACCTGACCTGCGGATATGGAAGCCCTACTGTACAGGTACTGTACTTTCCACCTCCAGTACTGTAACATACCCGCTCATCCTTCAGAGCACAGACACTGTACTTCCCACCTCCAGTACTGTAACATTCCCACCTCTCCTTCAGAGTACAGACACTGTACTTCCCACCTCCAGTACTGTAATATCCCCACCTCTCCTTCAGAGTACAGATCCCCACCTCTCCTTCAGAGTACAGATCCCCACCTCTCCTTCAGAGTACAGACACTGTACTTTCCACATCCAGGCATTTTAGATGCATTCAATATTGAAAAAAATGCTTTTCCACTCACTGGCAATTTTCACTCACTGACAGGGGTCAGGAACCTAACAGGTGCAAAACCAGGGCCCTCCTGTACTTACATAACTGTACAAAGAATAGACAACTAACCAACATAATACTTCCTGGAGATGAAGGTGTTCCCTGAGCAATCAAGTACATGACGTCGAAGGTCTAATGGGTCGGCTTTCTGAAAAAAAAAAAAAAAAGGCTGCAATTTATTGACATCACACAAGAAAGGTTTATAGTTAAATTAATTACTGTGACCTTGAAGATCATGAAGCAAGTGACTACTGTGAACTTGAAGATAGTAGAACAAAAAAAAATATTCTTTGAGGTGAATACAGTAATGTGCAACAACTGTAATTGGTGGTAACATTAACCCTTTCAGGGTCCGTCCCGTAGATCTACGGCTTTACGTTCAGGGTCCAAACCGTAGATCTACGCCATGAGCTCAGCTCACTCTGATAAACTGTGAGTGATACATTTGGGCCTAGATATGAGAGAATACATCTATGTGGTATGTGTGCACCACATAAAACAGATCCTGCAGCACACTGTGTATAATGAGAGAAAAAAAATGAAATCATGATTTTTCGATTAAAACAGCAACTTTGCAGTGTTTTTTCGTATGTTTTTTATAGTTGTACTTGCGATTTCTTGGTCTCATTTGATAGAATGGAAGACATATTACAGAAATAGAGATGATTTTGATTGGTTTTAGCACTGGAAATGGCTTGAAACTGAGCTCAAAGTAGCAGAAATGTTAAATTTTTGCCGATATTCAAGAGTAATCAAACGACCTCACACGTCTAATACACGCCAGCTGGTGGGTCTAATATACATTCACAAATATGGTGATGATATTTATACAATTATTACAGTATTGCATAACAGTAAATCTTCTATTTTTTGGTGTGAATAAAAATTCATTATGTGAATAAAAAATAAAAATTGAATTTATTTGTAAAGCCTCAAAACATAACTAATGAACAGAAGAAATGTTAGTTTAGTGCCAGGAATGCCTACATTGTTCATTCTGGACCCTATTTTGAAATTGGAATATTTTGAACTTTGTATTAAATTGGCCAAATTAACAATTTCCAATCACTTTATTTTTGTAGTTGAAACAGTTGACTTGGCGATTTCTTGTGCTCAATCGATAGAATAGAAGTAATACTAGTGAAATAGCTAAGAATTTGGTTGATTGGAATAATGTAATTGGCCTAAAATGGGAGTCAAAGTCGGCAAAATCGCCGATTCGTAAATATCGCTGACACATCAAAATTCGCGAGAGCATAATTTCGTCAATTTTCCACCAAATTTCGTACTTTTTGTTTTATTACCTTCACAAAAAGATTCTCTATGATTTCATAAGAAAAAATAACAAATTTTTTTTTTGAAAATTCTTGGACACTGGTGCGTGACTCCAGATTTGGGCCTTGGACCCTGAAAGGGTTAAATTCAAAAAATTCAAATTTATATATTTCTTTGCAAGTAGTACATTGAGATTATGTATTTACAATAATGGGTTGCAATGCAAAGAGAGCATCTATTATGCCTAGGCATTATGGGTGACTTAATTTATTGGCTTACTGACTACTTAACACTAAAGAAATTTATCATAGTTGTACAGTAGTTCTATTAATTATGAGTGAATCTAATTTATATAAACAAAAATATCAGAAAGGTGACAACTACCTTTGGCAATTATAAGGTCCATTAGGAAGCATATTAATGAGGCATGAAGCAAGGTGCTAGTCACCTCCTCCTCCTGTATAAATTACTAAATTTAACCCCTAAACTGTCCAAGCAGATCTACTTTTTTACATACTTTCAAACGTTGAAAAACGTAGATCTACGTTTGGACAGTTTAAAGGTTAAAAAGGAAAACCTTTGTTTTTTTTTTTAGGTCACCCACAACGAAAAGCAGAGGCAACATGAGTACACTAAGAGACAATACAATAAGTGTCAGGGGCCCAAGACTGTTCAACTGCCTCCCAGTATACATAAGTGGGATTACCAATAGACCCCTGGTTCTCCTCAAGAAGACGCTGGACGGGTATCTGAAGTCAGCACCTGATCAGCCAGGCTGTGGTTCATATGTCAGTTTTTGTGCAGCCAGCAGTAACAGCCTGGTTAATCAGACCCTGATCTACCACAAGGCCTGGTCTTAGATTAGGCCGCAGTGGTGTTGACCCCCGAAACTCTCTCCAAGTATACTCCAGGTATACCCTGCCTTGGTGGGATACAGCTGGTTTGTTGAAAGAAAAAAAAAGGAAAAACTTTTGTTCTTCTCTTAACCCTAAAACTGTCCAAACGTAGATCTACGTTCATGTGTGTAGTGCTCTGAATGTAGATCTACGTTCATGCGCGTAGCACTCCGAACGTAGATCTACGTCCGTTTTTACATGCTTTCTTATGTGAAAAAATGTAAATCTACATTCAGAGCACTACATACATTAACGTAGATCTACGTTTGGACAGTTTAACCCTTTCAGGGTCCGTCCCGTAGATCTACGGCTTTACGGTGAGTGTCCAAACCGTAGATCTACGCCATGAGCTCAGCTCACTCTGATAAACTGTGAGTGGTACATTTGGGCCTAGATATGAGAGAATACATCTATGTGGTATGTGTGCACCACATAAAACAGATCCTGCAGCACACTGTGTATAATGAGAGAAAATAACTGACTTCATGATTTTTCGATTAAAACAGCGACTTTGCAGTTTTTTTTCGTATTTTTTTTATAGTTGTATTTGCGATTTCTTGGTCTCATTTGATAGAATGGAAGACATATTACAGAAATAGAGATGATTTTGATTGGTTTTAGCACTGGAAATGGCTTGAAACTGAGCTCAAAGTAGCGGAAATGTTAAATTTTTGCCGATATTCAAGAGTAAACAAACGACCTCACACATCTAATACACGTCAGCTGGTGGGTCTAATATACATTCACAAATATGGTGATGATATTTATACAATTATTACAGTATTGCATAACAGTAAATCTTCTATTTTTTGGTGTGAATAAAAATTCATTATGTGAATAAAAAATCAAAATGGAATTTATTTGTAAAGCCTCAAAATGTAACTAATGAACAGAGGAAATGTTAGTTTAGTTCCAGGAATACCTACATTGTTTATTCTGGAGCCTATTTTAAAATTGGAATATTTTGAACTTTGTGTTAAATTGGCCAAATTAACAATTTCATATCACTTTATTTTGTAGTTGAAACAGTTGACTTGGCGATTTCTTGTGCTCAATCGATAGAATAGAAGTAATACTAGTGAAATAGCTAAGAATTTGGTTGATTGGAATAATGTAATTGGCCTAAAATGGGAGTCAAAGTCGGCAAAATCGCCGATTCGTAAATATCGCTGACACATCAAAATTCGCAAGAGCATAATTTCATCAATTTTCCACCAAATTTCGTACTTTTTGTTTTATTACCTTCACAAAAAGATTCTCTACGATTTCATAAGAAAAAATAACAAATTTTTTTTTTGAAAGTTCTTGGACACTGGGGCACCACTTCAGATTTGGGCCTTGGACCCTGAAAGGGTTAAGGGTTAAGGTCCCCCTGCCTTGGGAGATGGCCAGTGCATTGAAAACGAAAAAAAAAATTAATGATGCAATCTGTTGGAAACAGTGAGACTACATTTGTCAACAAAATGTCATAATGTACATGTATGTATGTATGGATAAAGGTATCATGAGTTTTCGCCCACCATGAGGCAGGCCAAAGCAGCATGGGTTCAAGTCCTTGGCTAGTCGCAGTGTTGTTATTGATGTATGTATGTACCTCCGACCTGTAAATATTTTACATGATCTAAATCAAAACCTTTATTTCTTTACTAAGGTTACAATGTGTGTTTACATTTCATAATTTGATTGGTACAAAGAAAGCCACTATTATGCCGAGGCATTTCCAGCAGACTTAACCTAATACTCAGACTACTTAAGTCTAGACAGGTGAAGAGTGGCAGGTTACAGATATTCAATATTTTACTCTATTATTAATATGTAGTGGTAGTATAATTTATGATACAAACAAAGTTTGTAATTAAGTTTGTTTGCTCTATTATTAACCCTTAAACGGTCCAAACAGATCGATGTTCAAATCCGTAGTGCTCCAAAAGTAGATCTACGTTTTTTTTACATATTTTCAAATATAACAAAAAATAAAATGTAGATATAAGTTTTTTACACATTTTCAAATGTAAAAAACAAAAGAAGATCTAAATTTTTTTACATACTTTCAAATGTTGAAAAAACGTATATATACGTTTGGACCGTTTAAGGGTTACTATGAGGTAGTACAATTAATGATACATACATTTTAAAGTTTGTAATAATGGCTTAATAGTTAAGGGATAATAAAATATTTGGGAGAGTTGCTTTAAATTACGTTAAGAGTTTAGCATAGTGTGGGTATGGTTGTTACTGAGAGATGAGGTGATTTTTGAGTATAGTCTTAAATTGATTTATGGGCAGGGGACCTCTTGCTGTTTTGGGCAAAGAGTTCCAGATCCAGATCTGGAACTCTTTGCCCAACAGACACGAGGGGTGTCAAAAAGTGTTTTGTGCCTCGTGTTATGCCTGTGTGTTCTGTTGAAGCTGTCTAGAAGTTTGAATGGAGGGTTGATACTGGAGTTTAATGTTCTGTATATATAGCAGGCACAGTAATAAGTGTGTATAAAGTTGAAGCTTTTGAAAAGTGACGGGTGTGTTGTCTGGCACAGGAGTTTGTGATCATCTATAACACCTCTTTCTGTTGAGTTATTAAAGGTTTAAGGTGGCTGGCCATGGTAGATCCCCAAGCACAAATACCATAGGTGAGGTAGGGGTATATTAGAGAGTGATATAAAGTAAGGAGCACTTTCTTAGTTATATGCTGGATGTGGATCTGAAATTTAAGATTACAGTCAAGGTGGAGACCTAGAAATTTACCCTCAGTGTATCTTGTAATGGGTGAACCATTTATCAATATGTTTAGCTGGATATTTAATGCTCTGTTTCCAAAAAGCATGAAGTAGGTTTTGTCTATACTGAGATTAAGTTTGTTGGTTGTCATCCAGTTTGATAGTTTATGTAGCTCACTGTTTACAGTGTTATTAAGTATAGCTGAGTTTGGGTGGGAGAGAACGTAAGTGGTGTCATCTGCAAATAAAACTGGTTTAAGGAGTCGCGATGCATTTGGGAGGTCATTGATGTAAATAAGAAAGAGTAAAGGACCTAGGACACTTCCCTGTGGCACTCAAACAACTACAGGCTGAGTATTGGTCACACCATTTGTGTATACATACTGGTGTCTACCACTAAGATAAAATTTTAGGTAACTGAGAGTGTCCTCTGATGGTAGGATTGCTGGTGTCTTTTTTATGTCTCATAAACATGCAAGATTTCAGGTACGTCTTGCTACTTCTACTTACACTTAGGTCACACTACACATATATGTGCAAGCATAAGTATATATACATACCCTTCTGGGTTTTCTTCTATTTTCTTTCTAGTTCTTGTTCTTGTCTATTTCCTCTTATCTCTATGGGGAAGTGGAACCGAATTCTTCCTCCGTAAGCCATGCGTGTCGTAAGAGGCGACTAAAATGCCGGGAGCAAGGGGCTAGTAACCCCTTCTCCTGTATATATTACTAAATTTAAAAGGCAAAACTTTTGTTTTTCCTTTTGGGCCACCCCACCTCAGTGGGATACGGCTGGTGCGTTGAAAGAAGAAAGAAGAAAACATGCAAGATTTCAGGTACATCTTACTACTTCTACTTACACTTAGGTCACACTACACATGAATGTACAAGCATATATATACATACTCCTCTGGGTTTTCTTCTATTTTCTTATTAGTTCTTGTTCTTGTTTATTTCCACTTATCTCAGAATTCTTCCTCCATAAGCCATGTGTGTCATAAGAAGTGACTAAAATGCTGGAAGCAAGGGGCTAGTTACTCCTTCTCCTGTATATACAGTGTATTACTAAATTTAAAAGGAGAAACTTTCGTTTTTTCTTGTGGGCCACCCTGCCCTGGTGGGATACGGCTGGTTTGTTGAAAGAAAATGTACCTTTGATGAGTTCCAAGAGTTTTTCTACTCCCAGAGCCCAGCCTTAGGCCAGACTTATCTGGTGCTAGCCTGGTCAACCTGGTTGTTGTTGCTGGAGGCCCACTGACCCACATTATCCATCACAGCCTGGATGATCTGGTACCTGGTGAAGATACTTGTCCAGTTTTATCTTGAAGACATCTACACTTGTTCCAGCAGCCCTTCTGATATCTTCTGGTAAGATGCTGAATTGTCTAGGGCCACAGACATTCATATAGTGTTCCTTTGTCGTGCCCACAACACCCCTGCATTTCACTGGGTTTATTTTGCCCTTCCTCCCATCTCATACTCCTATATGCTCTAACGGCAGTGTGCAGATTTGGGACAATGCCCTCAAATACTTCCTAGGTATATATTACCAGGTATCTTTCTCTCTCCTCCATGTCAATGAGTACATATTAAAGACTAAGAAGTTCCCAGCAATTTTAATGATTTGGCTCTATATGGACCATAAATGATCTCTATATCTGTTCCAGTTCTGATATTTCTCCTGCCCTGAATGGGGTCATCAACACTGAGAAATATTCTAGATGAGAGACCACAAGTGATCTGATAAGTCACCACTGGAATTATTTCACTTATTCTGAAAGTTCTCATTATCTACTCCATCATCCTCCTGGCTGTCATGGCCTTAGTCTTTTTGTGTTTTTTGAAAGAAAGGTCAGCTTACATAATTATTCCTAAGTCTCCCACCCAATCAGGGTGACAAAAAAAAAAAAAAAAAAAAAAACATTTTCACCATTACTCATTCCATCACTGTCTTGCCAAAACTACAAATACCCTCACCCATCCTTCAGACAGCAGGCAACTGTATTTTCCACCTCTAGTCTTATTAACCGATTTCCTTGAATCCTTTCATAAATGTTACTTTGCTCACACTCTAACAGCAAGACTGTCAGCATAGTTGCTGATCCTCCTTTACATGTGTTGTATGTATAGATTAGCTGAGTATCATAGTACCATCCATGTGTTTATATAGAAGATCCCTATTAGGCCGAGTGACTGTATGACGTCACGAGATGCAGCATGAGTGAGTGGGTCGCTCTGCCTCGTCCTCACTCCACGCTAGACATACGAAGGCAAGCAGGCAGGCTGGGCCCCCCATCTCTTACCACAGTCTGACAATACATATCGTTACCATCCAACAAGTGTGTTTACCTTCAACCATCATATCACGACCCCTACCCCACCTTCCTCCACTACAGATTTATGCACCCCTCCAAGTCATTCAATTTTGTTCCATCCTCTCTAAATGTCTGAACCACCTCAACAACCCCTCTTCTGCCATCTATCACATCTCATACACTACACCTGTTTGAGGAAATATATTAAAAAAATTAGTTAATGGTTCTCCTTAAGAACCCTTGAAAAAAGTTCATTAGGGAACGGGGATTTATTTTGCTTTAATCAGTTAACCTGCTTGATTACCATATCCAAAGTGACTGATATTACATAATTTATTTTCTTTAAGCACACTATAGTAATTAATTACTAGGATATCATTTGTGACTTGTGTGAAAACTGAGAGGAAATAATTATTAAAAACTGAGCACATTTCATTCTCTTTGTCAGTAAGTTGTCCAGTTACTTTCAAGCAGGACTTAGCTTTTCTTTAACCTTTGTTCAATATAAATGAAAACACCTTATGGATTAGTTTTTGAATCCTTAGCAACTTATTTTTGTAGTCCTGTTCAGCTTTTCTTCTTTTAATCTCTCTTTTAATGTGAATATACTGATTGATAGAATGACTGATTGATGGAATGGCTAACTGATTGAATGACTGATTGATGGAATGATGCTCACCCTTGTGACACACCTATAAACTCCTCTCTTCTCCCCTGAAATTTGTCTGATTTCCCTGTTCATTTATTCTGGATCATTTCTATTCAATCTCGAATGGTCATTAAACTGAACTACAGTTCTAAGAAAAGTGAGATGCAGGACCTCTAACTAATTATCTAACAGTTCTTCATATCGCAACACTAGGAAACAGTGAAAACAGTTAACAGCACCCCACAGTTTTCTTGTTTAACCCTTTCAGGGTCCAAGGCCAAAATCTGAAGTGGTGCCCCAGTGTCCAAGAATTTTCCCCAAAAAAAAAATTATTTTTTCTTATGAAATGGTAGAGAATCTTTTTGTGAATGTAATAAAACAAAAAGTACGAAATTTGATGGAAAATTGACGAAATTATGCTCTCGTGAATTTTGATGTGTCAGCGATATTTACGAATCGGCGATTTTGCCGACTTTGACTCCCATTTTAGGCCAATTACAATATTCCAGTCGACCAAATTCTCAGCTATTTCACTAGTATTACTTCTATTCTATCGATTGAGCACAAGAAATCGCCAAGTCAACTGTTTCAACTACAAAATAAAGTGACCGGAAATTGGTAATTTGGCCAATTTAACACAAAGTTCAAAATATTCCAATTTCAAAATAGGGTCCAGAATAAACAATGTAGGTATTCCTGGCACTAAACTAACATTTCCTCTGTTCATTAGTTATGTTTTGAGGCTTTACAAATAAATTCCATTTTGATTTTTTATTCACATAATGAATTTTTATTCACACCAAAAAATAGAAGATTTACTGTTATGCAATATTGTAATAATTGTATAAATATCATCACCAAATTTGTGAATGTATATTAGACCCACCAGCTGACGTGTATTAGACGTGTGAGGTCGTTTGTTTACTCTTGAACATCGGCAAAAATTTAATATTTCCGCCACTTTGAGCTCAATTTCAAGCCATTTCCAGTGCTAACACCAATCAAAATTATCACTATTTCTGTAATATGTCTTCCATTCTATCAAATGAGACCAAGAAATCACAAATACAACAATAAAAAACATACGAAAAAACACTGCAAAGTCGCTGTTTTAATCGAAAATCATGGTCTCAGCTTTTTTCTCTCATTATACACAGTGTGCTGCAGGATTTGTTTTATGTGGTGCACACATACCACATAGATGTATTCTCTCATATCTAGGCCCAAATTTACCACTCACAGTTTATCAGAGTGAGCTGAGCTCATGACGTAGATCTACGGTTTGGACCCTGAACGCAAAGCCGTAGATCTACGGACGGACCCTGAAAGGGTTAACACACAACACACTGGTTGTTTCCCACCGAGGCAGGGTGATCCAAAAAGGATAAAATAAAAGTTTTTTTTTCATTTTACATTTAGTAATTTATACAGGAGAAGGATAGTTTAGTAATCCCTTGCTCTCTGTATTTCAGTTGCCTCTTACAACATGCATGACTTACAGAGAAATGAACAAAGAGTTGTATCTTTAAATAAAATTAATGAAGCAATTAAATTGTTAAACATTTACCTGCTTCTCCACGGGGAAGTGGAACAGAATTCTTTCTCCGCAAGCCATGCATGTCGTAAGAGGCGACTAAAATGCCGGAAGCGAGGGGCTAGTAACCCCTTCTCCTGTATAAATTACTAAATTTAAAAAAGAGAAACTTTTGTTTTTCCTTTTTGGGCCACCCTGCCTCGGTGGGATACAGCCGGTTTGTTGAAAAAAAAAAAAATTTACCTGCTACCAATAATGAAGAAAAACGATAATGTTTGATGCTGACCAGTATGAGAGTATCCTTGACGTAGCTGGTGCTGACAACTGGAGTGAAGCATCCTACCAACACCCTGGCACTGCTTACCATCACAGCATCACTGATTACCAGATTCACTTTTGAAATCTCTGACAAAGATGCCACTTTGGCACCTCCAGCTGCTACAACCCTGTATAAATATCAATAGATTAACACTCAATAACTGTAAAGAATATTTAAT
This sequence comes from Cherax quadricarinatus, assembly GCF_026875155.1. Taxonomy (NCBI): domain Eukaryota; kingdom Metazoa; phylum Arthropoda; class Malacostraca; order Decapoda; family Parastacidae; genus Cherax; species Cherax quadricarinatus. Next base: position 24,066,473 of record NC_069451.1, on the reverse strand, counting down.
TTTATATTAAAGCTCATCTATAATAAACTAAATTTGCCATTAACATAGTTTTTAAATTAAAACTCATAACCTATTTAAAAAAATGGAAATTCAAAGAAGGTAATACTTTAAGTTCACAATCAGTGAATACCTAGCTGCCTTTCCAGAATACCAGAGACTGGCTTCTAAGAAGTCCCATTTAATGCAGGAAAACTGAGCTAGAATTATAGCTAACAATCTGTTACAAAACTAGAAACAGGCTAGATGCTGTGGTAAATGGTTTAAAACCATTTACCACATCTGTCAGACACTGCAACATCAAGGGATCTTGATACAAAGAATTCTTCAACACTTGTCCAATCTTTGGACAAAGACCTACTTAGACTAGTGGATGGTTCCACTATGACCCCGCCGCTTCCTGCTTCGCCTCACCTGGCAACAGTGTATAAGCCACTTCTACGGCCCTATGCTGTACTTTCTACAAGATTGATGAACTGAACACATCGACTCCAGGCTGAGAGACTGATTACTTCAAACACCTCCTCTCCTTACACCTTTCTGCTTTGTATTGGACTGATGAAGCCACTGTGTGGCGAAACGTTTCTTCAATAGATTCCCATATGTTGCATAAGTGTCTCAATCTTCAGGCTAGATGCTAGAGGGGGATCAGTAAGTTGACCTTTTTTTTAGTGTTCTCTGGAGATATCTATGCTCATAGGTGTCATATTCTATAACAGTCTGTCTCACAGTGGATGGATGTGAATGGTGCATTGATACCAACAAACTGTGGAGGACACCTGTGACTTCACTGGTCTAATGAGGTCATTCACCTGTAACTTCATCAGTCTAATGAAGTCATTCATGGTGAAACATTATGCTTGTAGCAATGCAGAACTGACCCACAGATTGGAAATGAAAGATTAACAACATATCAGGCCATTCTGGTCCATAGTATTAAATTATGAGAACAAAAAATGCAGATTATTATTATGCATACATTAGTGACCAGTCCAGGAGGTGGCAATAGTAGGAAATAGTAGAAGCCCCAGCATGTGTGAGCATCCAGTGAGGATCTGACTGTGTTGGTCCCTTGAGGACAATGTTGATGCCATGTTTACACCAAAAACACATCCATGGAAGCCTAGTAAAAGATTCCCATTAATGTTAACTGTAATATCGTACCCAGAATTGCTCTGTGATCATCTGCAATAATTCTTCATGCAGTGCTGTGCAAAGATTTTTATGCACGACAGTGTTGCCAGCCACACCATAAAATCTGTTCTTCAGTTACTTCATAACTGTGAGGTACCTTACTTCAGTGACTGGCCAGCAAATTCCCCAAACTTGAACCCCACTGAGACCCTCTGGGCTGTAATAAAGAGAAATCAACTAAGGAAAGGATATCAGCCAGCTCCCCTGACTGGAGGATGCCATCCATGAGTAGTGGGAGGAATTTACCTCACAAAACCCAAAAGAATGTGCGTTAATCAGCTCCTCAATTATGGAAGGATGCCCTAAAGCACAGGAGACAACCTACTGTGGTACTGGTTATATTACTTTAATGACAAGCACTGAATGTCTGGTACACTAACTTTAGTTCGAGGGTTGAAAGTAGATAAAGTACAGACTCTCCTCACTTAGCAACGTGCTTGTTTACTGATGACTCGGATTTACAATGGGCTCTTTGACCAGTATGCATACCTAAATAATGTAAATCAGAGATGATTTCCTCTATTCTGTTTATTACAACATAAAGTACACTATTGTATAAACATTTAATTTTTTTTTTCTTTTTTTTTTTTTTTCAACAAGTTGGCCGTCTCCCACCGAGGCAGGGTGACCCAAAAAAGAAAGAAAATCCCAAAAAAGAAAATGCTTTCATCATCATTCAACACTTTCACCACACTCACACATAATCACTGTTTTTGCAGAGGTGCTCAGAATACAACAGTTTAAAAGCATATATGTATAAAGATACACAATATATCCCTCCAAACTGCCAATATCCCAAACCCCTCCTTTAAAGTGCAGGCATTGTACTTCCCATTTCCAGGACTCAAGTCCGACTATATGAAAATACCCGGTTTCCCTAAATCCCTTCACTAAATATTACCCTGCTCACACTCCAACAGATCATCAGGTCCCAAGTACCATTCGTCTCCATTCACTCCTATCTAACACGCTCACGCACGCTTGCTGGAAGTCCAAGCCCTTGCCCAAAAAAACCTCCTTTACCCCCTCTCTCCAACCCTTTCGAGGACGACCCCTACCTCGTCTTCCTTCCCCTATAGATTTATATGCTTTCCATGTCATTCTACTTTGATCCATTCTCTCTAAATGACCAAACCACCTCAATAACCCCTCTTCTGCCCTCTGACTAATACTTTTATTAACTCCACACCTTTTCCTAATTTCCACACTCCGAATTTTCTGCATAATATTCACACCACACATTGCCCTTAGACAGGACATCTCCACTGCCTCCAACTGTCTCCCTGCTGCTGCATTTACCACCCAAGCTTCACACCCATATAAGAGTGTTGGTACTACTATACTTTCATACATTCCCTTCTTTGCCTCCATAGATAACGTTTTTTGACTCCACATATACCTCAATGCACCACTCACCTTTTTTCCCTCATCAATTCTATGAATAACCTCATCCTTCATAAATCCATCCGCCAACACGTCAACTCCCAAGTATCTGAAAACATTTACTTCTTCCATACTCCTCCTCCCCAATTTGATATCCAATTTTTCTTTATCTAAATCATTTGATACCCTCATCACCTTACTCTTTTCTATGTTCACTTTCAACTTTCTACCTTTACACACATTCCCAAACTCATCCACTAACCTTTGCAATTGTTCTTTAGAATCTCCCATAAGCACAGTATCATCAGCAAAAAGTAACTGTGTCAATTCCCATTTTGAATTTGATTCCCCATAATTTAATCCCACCCCTCTTCTGAACACCCTAGCATTTACTTCTTTTACAACCCCATCTATAAATATATTAAACAACCATGGTGACATTACACATCCCTGTCTAAGACCTACTTTTACCGGGAAGTACTCTCCCTCTCTTCTACACACCCTAACCTGAGCCTCACTATCCTCATAAAAACTCTTTACAGCATTTAGTAACTTACCACCTATTCCATATACTTGCAACATCTGCCACATTGCTCCCCTATCCACTCTATCATATGCCTTTTCTAAATCCATAAATGCAATAAAAACTTCCCTACCCTTATCTAAATACTGTTCACATATATGCTTCAATGTAAACACTTGATCTACACATCCCCTACCCACTCATCCGCAATCCTACATTCTGTCTTACCTCTAATTCTTTCAATTATAACCCTACCATACACTTTTCCTGGTATACTCAATAAACTTATTCCTCTATAATTTTTTTACAATCTCTTTTGTCCCCTTTCCCTTTATATAAAGGGACTATACATGCTCTCCGCCAATCCCTAGGTACCTTCCCCTCTTTCATACATTTATTAAACAAAAGTACCAACCACTCCAACACTATATCCCCCCCTGCTTTTAACATTTCTGTCATGATCCCATCAGTTCCAGCTGCTTTACCCCCTTTCATTCTACGTAATGCCTCACGTACCTCCCCCACACTTACATTCTGCTCTTTTTCACTCCTAAAAGATGGTATACCTCCCTGACCAGTGCATGAAATTACCACCTCCCTTTCTTCCTCAACATTTAAAAGTTCCTCAAAATATTCTCGCCATCTACCTAATACCTCCCTCTCCCCATCTACTAACTCCCCTACTCTATTTTTAACTGACAAATCCATACTTTCCCTAGGCTTTCTTAACTTGTTTAACTCACTCCAAAATTTTTTCTTATACATTTAAAAATATACCAGAAATATTATAAATGGTGCAAAGGTGACATTAAAACAATATCAAAGATGAGTAACACAAACCCACTCCCATTATAGTTTAATAACATGGTCTTAGAAACGAACTCCATCGTTAAGTAAGGAGAGGCTATACTTATACGATTGGTACACCTACTTCTCAAAGAATTTAGTCATCTTCTTATTTTCCAGACTTATGTACATGGTCCACCCAGCATAGATTAATCTTCCAGTTCTCTCTCTCAACCGACGGAAATATTTTGCCACTTCATCGTAGTTTGAGAGTTCGTAATCTGTTTCTCTGAGCCAGTGGCCTTGTCTGGCACTTTCTGTGACATAGTCAGGATGCAGCAACCATTTACCTTATAAGATGAAATAAAAACATTTAAGCCATGGCTTTTGTGTAGTTATAAAACAATGAAAAATGTTTAATTCTATATATAATAAAAAGTTACAGCTAAGTACAGAAAAACTAAGAAAAACATCAAATATGAGAAAAAGATGCACTAAGTCAATGTTTTACAACAATATGTTATATGATCCATCAATCATCCAAAGTTTACACTGGTGACAGCCATCATGGGGACCACTATACTCTGTTTGATAAATGTTGTAATACAGATAATACACACTCACCCAGAGCTGTACCACTACACACTGCTTGATAAATGCGGTAATACAGACAATGCACATACACCCAAAGTTGTATCACTCTTGGAGCATTTACATTAGAAGACTTAAAATTTTGATTATTAACCTTAGGCAGCCACAATGGAGTGATTAACATTTGAGATGAATACAGATATTGAGAGTAAGTGTATATATAAATTATATTGATGAGAAAGTTTTATATATGTTCATGATATTGAGCAAATGCATGTATAGTTTTTACATATGTATTTATGATGGGCTGTGATAGGTTAAGGAGATAAGGTGCTTTTTAACTCTAGTTTTAAAAATGCTAGCTGAACCAGTAGTTATGGAGATTTCTAGAAGGGAATTCCAGATTTTGGGCTCTTTTATGTACAAGGAGTTTTTGAAAAGATTTAGCCTGACACAGGGAACGTCATAGAGGTTATTGTGCCTAGTCTCGTGTCTATGAGTCCTATTGCAACTGTCAAGAGAGTATTTCAGGTTGGGTATTTATTTTAGAATATTTATTTTAGAATTGATTGTTCTGTAAGTGTAGGTTGCACAATAGTATGAGTGAATCTTTTGTATAGTGAATAGTTTAGGTCTTTGAAGAGTGGGGGAGGCATGAGGGTGTTGTTGTCTAGCAGTGGATTGTATGATCATTCACACTGCAGCTTTTTGTTGTGTTATTAGTGATTTTAAGTGGTTTTTCATTGTGGAACCCCAGGCACAAAGAGCATAGGTGAGGTAGGGGTAGATCAGTGAATAGTATCGTGTAAGTAGTGCTGTTTGTGGTACGTAATAACATATCTCTGAGAGGATGCCAACTGTTTTAGAAACTCTTTTTGTTGTGTGTTGGATATGGGTGTTGAATTTCAGGTTGCTGGCATGGTGCAGACCCAGGAATTTTCTCATGTTATGTTTAGCAATAAGTATGTTCTTAAGCATAATGTTTAGTTGGACCTCACTTGCTCTACTCCCAAACATAATGTAAAAGGTTTTGTTTATATTAAGTGTAAGTTTATTGATGGTCAACCAGGTTGCTATTTTTTGTGAGTTCTTCATTAACAATAGTGTTGAGAGAGGCTAGATTTGGGTGGGAGATGACAAAAGTTGTGTCGTCAGCAAAGAGGATAGGCGTAAGTTGTTGCGATACACTTGGAAGATTGTTGATGTATAAAAGGAAAAGGAGGGGGCCAAGAATGCTTCCCTGTGGTACACCAGTGTTCAGGGGTCTCGTTGAGGAGGTTGCACCCTTGACAGAGACGTATTGCTTTCTATTAATAAGGTAGGACTTGATAAATGCAAGTGCATGAACTCTTATACCATAATGATCAAACCTGAGGAGTAGGATGCTGTCATCTACTGTATCAAAAGCTTTCTTAAAGTCGACTGTAAAGTAGGTCAAGCATTTTTATTATTGCATCATTTGTGCTTTTCGTTTCTCCTGAAGCCAAACTGGCAGGGGTTGAGGATGCTTTGTGATGTTATGAAGGAGTATAACCTTCTGTGTATGAGTTTCTCAAAGATTTTGGAAAGTAAAGGCAAGTTTGATATTGGCCTATAATTGTTTACATCTGCTGGGTCACCACCTTTGTGTATTGGTGTAATCCTTGCTAGCTTGAGTGATGCCAGGAAAGTGTTGGTTTCTAGTAATTTGTTGAGGAGTAATGCAATGGTGAGTGAGAGGATCTGAGCCGCTCGTTTATACAGTAGTGGTGGTACTTGAGTTACATTCCTTGATTTGTTTTTTAGAGTTAATAATCATGGTAACCTCAGTGGACTATGTTGGTGTAAGATAAGAGGGATGTTGGGAAGTTTCCATCCAGATGATCATTAGCTCAGGCATTGGTAACTGGAATTTTACTGAACAACAATGTGATAACACTGAACAACACCTGGAGTATATCTGGAGAGGGCTTGGGGGTCAATGCCCCTGTGGCCTGGTCTGTGACCAGGCCTCACAGTAGATCACAGCCTGATCAACCAGGCTGTTACTGCTGGCCGCAAGCAACCTGGCATACGAACCACAGCCTGGCTGGTCAGGTACTGACTTTAGGTGCCTGCCCAGCGCCTTCTTGAAGACTGCCAGGGGTCTATTGGTAATCCCCCGTTATGTATGCTGGGAGGCAGGTGAACAGTCTTGGGCCCCTGACACTTATTGTGTTGCCTCTTATCGTGCTAGTGGCACCCCTGCTTTTCGTTGGGGGAATGATGCATCGTCTACCAAGTCTTTTGCTTTCATAAGGAGTGATTTTTGTGTGAAAGTTTGGTACAAATCCCTCTAGGATTTTCCAAGTGTATATAATCATGTTCTAGGTAGTAGGGTGGTAAACAGCAACCACCCAGGGAGGTACTACCGTCCTGCCAAGTGAGTGTAAAACTGAAGCCTGTAATTGTTTTACATGATGGTAGGATTGCTGGTGTCCTTTTTTTCTGTCTCATAAACATGCAAGATTTCAGGTACGTCTTGCTACTTCTACTTACACTTAGGTCACACTACACATGCATGTACAAGCATATATATGTATATATACACATCCTCTGGGTTTTCTTCTATTTTCTTTCTAGTTCTTGTTGTTGTTTATTTCCTCTTATCTCCATGGGGAAGTGGAACAGAATTCTTCCTCCGTAAGCCATGCGTGTTGTAAGAGGCGACTAAAATGCCAGGAGCAAGGGCTAGTAACCCCTTCTCCCGTATAAATTACTAAATTTAAAAAGAGAAACTTTCGTTTTTCTTTTTGGGCCACCCTGCCTTGGTGGGATACGGCCGGTTTGTTGAAAAAAAAAAAAAAAAAAAACACATGCAAGATTTCAGGAATGTCTTGCTACTTCTACTGACACTTAGGTCACACTACACATACATGTACAAGCATATATATATACACCCCTCTGGGTTTTCTTCTATTTTCTTTCTAGTTCTTGTTCTTGTTTATTTCCTCTTACCCCCATTGGGAAGTGGAACAGAATTCTTCCTCCGTAAGCCATGCGTGTTGTAAGAGGCGACTAAAATGCCGGGAGCAAGGGGCTAGTAACCCCTTCTCCTGTATATATTATTAAATGTAAAAGGAGAAACTTTCGTTTTTCCTTTTGGGCCACCCCGCCTCGGTAGGATACGGCCGGTGTGTTGAAAGAAAGAAAGAAGATATAATCATGTATCTCTCCCGAACAACAATGTGATAACAGTGAACAACAATGTGATAACAGTGAACAACAATGTGATAACAGTGAACAACAATGTGATAACACTGAACAATGTGATAACAGTGAACAATGTGATAACAGTGAACAACAATGTGATAACAGTGAACAACAATGTGATAACAGTGAACAACAATGTGATAACAGTGAACAACAATGTGATAACAGTGAACAACAATGTGATAACAGTGAACAACAATGTGATAACACTGAACAACAATGTGATAACAGTGAACAATGTGATAACAGTGAACAACAATGTGATAACACTGAACAACAATGTGATAACAGTGAACAACAATGTGATAACAGTGAACAACAATGTGATAACAGTGAACAACAATGTGATAACTGAAACAATGTGTAAACTGAACAATGTGATAACAGTGAACAACAATGTGATAACACTGAACAACAATGTGATAACACTGAACAACAATGTGATAACAGTGAACAATGTGATAACAGTGAACAACAATGTGATAACAGTGAACAACAATGTGATAACACTGAACAACAATGTGATAACAGTGAACAACAATGTGATAACAGTGAACAACAATGTGATAACAGTGAACAACAATGTGATAACAGTGAACAACAATGTGATAACACTGAACAACAATGTGATAACAGTGAACAACAATGTGATAACAGTGAACACAATGTGATAACAGTGAACAATGTGATAATGACAACAATGTGATAACATGAACAAATGTGATAACGTGAAAACAATGTGATACAGTGAACAACATGTGGATACTGAAAACAATGTGATACAGTGACAACATGTGATAACTGAACAAAAAGTGTGAACAGTGAACAACATTGAACGTGAACAACAGTGATAAAGTGTACAACAATGTGATAACAGTGAACAACAATGTGATAACACCAAACAAATGGATATAAAGTGACAACATGTGTAATGAAAACTGTGATAACAGTGACACAATTGATAACAGTGAACAACAATGTATAACAGTTGAACAACATGTGATAACTGAACACAATGTGTACAGTGAACAACATGTGATAACTGAACAACAATGTGATAAAGTGATCAACAATGTGATACTGAACAACAAGTGTAACAGTGAACAACAATTGATACTGGACAACAATGTGGATACAGTGTAACTACATGGTGAACTGAACACATGTGAAACTGTGACAACATGTGATAACTGAAACATGTGATACTTGACACAATGTGATATGAACACAATGTGATAAAGTGAAACAAATGTGTAACAGTGATCAACACATTGTTATACTAGTAACAACAATGTGATAACAGTGAACACATTGGGGATAAAGTGAACAACAATGTGAAACAGTGAACAACAATGTGATAACTGACAACAATGTGATAACACCAAAATCTTTTGATAACAGTGAACAACATGTGATATAGAACTGCTCATAAAGCTTTAGGGAGTCTAAAATGAGAGTACAAAGTTGCAAGAGCATATAAGCATTGAGACAGTATTAAATGCTCTAGGAGATATAAAGCTGGACCGTTAAGCTGAAGATCATAAAATGCTATGAGGGAGTTAAAGCTGCTGAACATATAAGTGTGATAGCATTACCTGGCTAAAGCAGCAAGAACCTGACAGTAGGGTAAATTTCTGGCAATGACACGTGAGTACACACTGTACAAAGTTGTTGTTGGACGTCTCACAGTGGCCCCAGCAACATATGCTGGGTGGAGCGAGGCTAACTTGGTCCACGTTGTGAACCCGGATATGAGGAACTGCGATCTCTTCCTAGCTGAAAGCTGGGCATATTAGCCATCGCTATATTCACCACCTCCTGGAATTAAAATGAAACAAACTTGAAAGATCACCACATTTTTATCACTATAAACACAAGGAAGAATTGAACCTCTATTAGGGTGGTAGAATGCCCCTGGAGAATGGGAGGTAATTAGGTTTGATCCAAGGGAAGGACACTTCCAAATCTCTGGATCCAGTGACCTCCACCCACCAGCATCAACGAACCCAGCTTGATGGCTAAGAGAGAGACAATATTAAGTAATTAATATGAATAATTAAACTGCATGTAGCTTGTTAACAACTCCTTGGTTGGTCTCATGCATGATGAAATTAAACCTTCCTTTTTTGGTACATTACTTTGTGTCCTTAAAAAAGAAGGATGCAGTAATTAAGTGGGCAACACACATCGTCACCTCGTTCCAAAGCTGCTGTCTGAAGTATTCGCATAGAGGCAGCCATGATGCTTCAACCAAAACAGCTTGGCTTTGGGGTCCCTCAAGGAAGCAAGCAGCGGTTTATGCAACAAGAGCATAGTTCAACAACCTGCTCTGAGGATAATGCAGTGGTAAAATTAGATTTCAAAAATGCATTTAGTCTCCTGAGAAGAGATATGGTATTAATAGTTGTACAAGAACATTTCCCTGGTCTCTTCCCTTTTGTTTCAGCTAGATACAGCAAGGAATCAATGCTCTGTTTGGAGAGCATGAAATCACATCAGAGGGTATCCAGCAAGGGGATCCTTTCACACCATTTCTCTTCTGTATAGTGGTTAGGGAAATCAGTGTCAGGCTGGCCTGTGAGCTAAACATCTGGTTCCCAGATGACGTCACAATGGAGGGCACAAAGGAGTCCCTTCTAGATGATCTTGACCAGGTGATGACACGGGGACAGGAAATGGGACTCATCCTGAATCCATCCAAATGTGAAATCATCTAAGTCGATAAACAGGTGTTCGAGGCAGTGAGATCAAGATTACCAAGTGCATCAGTCATTGCCCCCACAAATAGTGCCTTGCTTAGAGCACCTCTGGGAACTGATGCCAATTACTCAATTCTCAGGAAGAAACTGGATGAGTCGAGGATGGAGCAATGAATAGGCAATCTTGATACCCATGATGTCTTGTACCTTCTCACAAAGTGTTTGAGTCAGCCCAGGTTAACATATTTCCTAGATGTGCACTCTCATATGATAACCCTATACTGCATGAATGCAACAGTATCCTGAGGCATATTTTTATGAAAGTACTCAACCTTACTCTAGAAGATGGACAGTGGGACCAAGCTATGCTTCTAGGCAGATTAGGAGATACTGATGTCCACAAGGCATCACAGATTCCACTACCTGCTTTCCTGTCCTCGTGTGTTGCATCCAGTGGACTTGTAACAGTGATTCTCCCTGAACACCTTAGGAACAATATTGGGGTTCATAACCAAAAGCTCATTGACAAAGCAACACTCTGGGATAATCTAATGGGCTTTGAAACCAGACCTGCTTCCCCAAGAAACTACAGTCACACTGGGATGGCCCAATAGTAGAAATATAGCCTCAACAGTGCTTCAGTGTGTGTCGGGGAAGGATAGAACCCGCCTCCTAACAGTGAGAGCTCCTCATGCAGGGAACTTCTTGTTGGTTGTTCCCAACTCCTCCTTTAGCACACATCTCTACCCACAGACCATCCACATTACTGTTGCTTTTTGCCTTGCTGCCTCCATACACAGGTGTATTTGTGGCAGTGAATCAGTAGACCGATTTGGGTACCATGGTCTTGTATGCCATAGATATGAGGGAAAGATTGCAAGGCATGAAGAAGTTAATGACATCAAGAGAAACCTCGCAACAGCCGGATGCTCAGCAATAAGGGAACCACCCCAACTATGCAGATCTGATGGTAACCAAAAGCAGCCATATGGTCCCACCCTTCAAGCCTGAACAGATGGCAAGCAGGTGGTGTGGGACTACACATGTGCATCCACATTGGCTGATAACTATCTCCAATACACCAGGGAGGAAGAAGGGGCAGCTGCAGCTTCATGGAATCCCAAAAGTCTAGAAAATACAGTGAACTTGCCCATCATAATATGTTTGTTCCCACAGGCTCAGAGACCCTTGGCCCATGGGAAAAAGAGTGCATCAAAGTTCCTTAAGGAGCCAGGCAAATGACTCATCAGGGTAACCAGGTATTCCAGAGCAGCTAGTTTCTATATTACAGTGACTCAGCATTGCTCTTCAGTGGGGTAATGCCTGCTCTTTCCTGGGTACATATCCCAGCTCAGAGCTGGATGAGATTTTCACATTGTAATCTGTGACAAACATGCAGCAATATGTACTTGAAATGTATACCTCAAACCTCATGTACTGTGTATGCCATCTTTATACCAGCAATGAATCTTTTGTAAGACTTGTGAACCATGTTATGTAATAAAATATACCTATTGGTATAAATATTAAAAGATGGAGTGGTAGAGGAAGTAGAATATTCAAATGGCTTCAGGAAGAAACCCAAATATTTTTCCTCAAAAATAGCATGTCTTTAATCCTAACTGGAGGAATTACACGAAATGCATTGCATATTAGTGACTTTTTTTCGTGCCGAATAATGTTTGATTACATGCAAACTACGTTATCTTTGTACTGCATAAAAAAATAAAAATTTAGATTTGAATATGAATTTGAATTTGGATTCAGGTTCCATCCTATAAAAATCCCCTCAAGGGAATGCAGGTATCCTCTAGCTAGTTCAGGTACCTGGGTAGCTTGAGGAACCTGTTAGGAATTCCCATGGCTTGGTTGGCAACTGTCTCACCTCAGATTCTGGACACCCACAAAATGAAAAAAATAGGGACTATTATCCTAATTAAACCAAATGGAACATAACTACAGCCTATTGATACAGTTAACAAGATAAATGACTTTTTCTCAACAACAGGATCAAATCTCAGACAGTAAAATCTCAGGAACCAGGTGATTACTTAGATGGGAACTTCCCAACCTCCTCCTATCTCCTACCAACTGAACCTACAGAAGTCACCATGATTATTAAGCCACTTAAAAATAAATCAGGATATCTGGCTCAAGTCCCACCATTGCTATACAAATGAGTGACTCGTTCTTTCACCTGCTACTTTATTATTCTTTAACAAATCACTAGAAACCAGCACTTTCCCAACACTACTCAAGATAGCAAGGGTACACACACAAAGGTGGTGACCCAACAGATGTAAACAACTACAGGCCAATATCAAACTTACTGTTGCTATCCAAAATCTTTGAGAAACTCATGCACAAGAGATTATATTCCTTTAAAAGAGTGCAAAACATCCTCAACCCCTGCCAATTTGGCTTCAGGAAAATTATTATTATTATTATAATCAAAAAAGAGGCTTCAGGAAAAGCAAAAGCACAAATGATGCAATTGTAAAAATGCTACAGCACTGGAAAAAAATGAATATCCATTAGGACTCTTTATCAACCTAAGGAAAGCTTCTGATACAGTAGACCACAGTATCCTACTCCACAAACTTGATAATTATGGCATAAGGCCACGCACTTACATATTTCAAATCCTACCTTACTAACAGACATCAATATGTCTCTATTAAAGACACAACCTCATCAACAAGACCACTGGATACTGGAGTACCACAGGGAAGTGTCCTTTGTCCCCTGCTCTTCCTCTTATACATCAATGATTTTCCTAATGTACCACAACACCTTAAACCTATCTTCTTTGCTGATGACACGACTTATGTCATCTCCCACCCTAATTTTGCTGCACTCAACACTACTGTTAACGAAGAGCTAGTAAAAATATTGACCTGGATTACTGACAATAAACTTACACTTAATGTTGACAAAACCTTCTACATTATATTTCGGAGCAGAACAGGTGATGCCCAGCTGAACATTATGATTGACAACACTCTTATTGCTAAACATAATGAAGGTAAATTCCTGGGTCTGCACCTTGACAGCAACGTGAAATTCAACACCCATATCCAACACAACAAAAAAAAAAAAGTATCCAAAACAGTTGGGTTCCTTCCATAGATATGTTACTATGTACCAAAATCAGCCCTAATCACACTATACTATTCACTCATCTATCCCTACCTCACCTATACTATTTGTGCTTAGGGATCAACAGCAGCAACCTACCTAAAGCCAATAATAGCCCACAAAAAGCTGCAGTAAGAATTATAACACAATCCAATGATAGACAACACCCCCCAACTCTTCAAAGACCTAAATATACTCACTGTACAGAACATTCACACCTATTACTGTGCAACCTACATTTACAGCCATAAAATTCTAATATTAACCCTGAATTAAAACACTTTCTTGATAGTTGCAACAGGAACCACAGACACAATACCAGACACAAAAATCTCTATGACATTCCTCATGTCCAGCTAAATCTCTACAAAAATTCAATGTACATAAACTCTTTGACTGTCGCAAGCCCCTTTCTAAAACTGTCATTCTATGTCATAAAATTTTTGGAAAAAACAAAATTATTTTTTCTTATGAAATGATAGAGAATATTTTCCCGATGGTAATGACACCAAAAGTACGAAATTTGGTCGAAAACTCACTTATGCTCCCGTGAAGTTAGCGGTCTCGGCGACATATACGCATCGGCGATTTCGCCGAGTTTGAGCCTTGTTTTTGGCCAATTCCATTGTTCCAGTTGACCAAACTCATAGCTATTTCTTTAGAACTCCATTTTTTCTATCAGTTGAGTACAAGAAATTGCCCATTTACCAATTTGAACTAACCAATAAAGTGGTCAGAAATTGGCAACTTGGCCAATTTCACGCAAATTAAAAAAGATGCCAATTTCAAAATAGGGTCCAGAATAAGCAAGGTAGACATTCTTGGCACTAAAGTAACATATCCTCTGTTCATTAGTCACGTCTCTAGGCCCCTCTTATATTACTATTGCTGTCTATTTTGATTTTTTTATTCATACAAAAAATACAAAATTTACTGTTATGCAGACTACTGCATTATTGTAAAAATGGTATAAATAATATCAGTGCACTAGTAAAAGAATATTAGACTCCCCAGTTGACATGTATTGGACGTGTGGTGTAATTTGCTTACTCCTGAACATTGGTAAAAATCGAACATTTCCGCTACTTTGAGCTCAATTTCAAGGTCATTTTCATTGTGAAACTAATCAAAATCATCTCTATTTCTGTAACCTATTTTCCATTTTATCACGTGAGACCATGAAAATGAGAATATGTGTACAACGATAAATACGATACGAAAAATACACCTCAAAGTCGGGGTTTTAATCCCAAAAAATGGTCAGAGTTTTTTTCTCATTACGCACTGCGTGCTGCAGGATTTTTTTTTTGTGGTGCACACTGACCACACAGACCCATTCTCTCACATGTGGGCCTACCAGCTTTCTCCTGCTTGATTTGAAGCCGCTAGAATTTACGAGTATAAATACGTTTGAAACAGTGGCACGTTTGGAGAGGCGGATGACGGGCATAAACAAGGAAGATATTAATAAAGTACTGAGGGTGTCGAACCAGGTAAGAACCAGAAATAATGGATTTAAATTGGATAAATTTAGATTTAGAAAGGACATAGGTTAGTACTGGTTTTCTAACAGAGTTGTAGATGCGTGGAGCAGTCTTCCCAGTGGGGTGATAGAGGCTAGGACCTTGGGTAGCTTTAAGAAGAGACTGGACAAATATATGAGTGGGAGGGGCTGGGTTTGATTGGTGTCATTGGGTATGGGAGTTATTTCTTGGGTAGCTTTGGGTAGAGGTCGTTTTGATAAGGACCTGCCTCGCATGGGCCAGTAGGCCTTCTGCAGTGTTCCTCCATTCTTATGTTCTTATGTTCTGATGTAAGACGTATATATACGACCAAAACAGTCAAAGGGTTAAAGGGCCTAAAATCTGGAACTCCCTGCCAGAAAACTCTAGAACTGCAGACTCAACCACCATTTTCAAAACTACCGTTAAAAAACATCTTATCTTTCTAACCCACCCCGTCATCAGCCATGTGAAAACCACCTACAGTGGACCCCCGCATAACGTTGGCATCGCATAGTGTTAAATCCGCATAGCGTTACATTTTATAGCTAAAATTTTGCCTCGCATAGTGCTAAAAAATTCGCTCAACGCGATTCGTCAGAGACACGTCCATGCGGCCTGAGCCAGCCTCACTTGTTCTGCCAGTGGCATTGTTTACAAGCCAGCCTCCGCGATAACATTCAAGCATCCAATCGGAACATTTCGTATTATTACAGCCTTTTTATAGTGATTTCACCTGAAAAATAAGTGACCATGGGCCCCAAGAAAGCTTCTAGTGCCAACCCTACAGGAATAAGGGGGGAGAATTACTATGGAGATGAAGAAAGAGATCACTGCTAAGTATGAAAGTGGAGTGCATGTCTCCGAGCTGGCCAGGTTGCATAGTAAACCCCAATCAACCATCGCTTCTGTTGTGTCCAAGAGAATGGCAATCAAGGAAGCTGTTCTTGCAAAGGTTTAACTGTGCTTTCAAAACAAGATCACAAGTGAAAGAAAAATGTTGAGAGAATTTTTATTGGTGTGGATAAACGAAAAACAGATAGCAGGCGATAGCATCTCTCAAGCGATCATAAGTGAAATGGCTAGGAAGTTGCACGAGGATTTAATTAAAAAAATCCCTGAAACTAGGGGGTGATGCGAGTGAATTTAAGGCCAGCGAAGGTTGGTTTGGAGTTTTAAAGAGGCG
This sequence comes from Cherax quadricarinatus, assembly GCF_026875155.1. Lineage (NCBI taxonomy): Eukaryota > Metazoa > Arthropoda > Malacostraca > Decapoda > Parastacidae > Cherax > Cherax quadricarinatus. The sequence goes on along the minus strand of NC_069451.1, from coordinate 24,050,243 downwards.
TGTGGCTACATAGTGATATAAGGAGGGTTGAGGCTGCCAGTTCGGACCAAAACCCAGCTGAAAAATATGCGCATGAATTCAAGGAGTACATAGACAGTGAAGGGACTGAAACCTGAACAAGTGTTTAATTGTGACGAAACAGGCCTGTTCTGGAAGAAAATGCCAAGCAGGACCTACATTACTCAGGAGGAAAAGGCACTCCCAGGACATAACCCTATGAAAGACAGGCTTACTCTTCTCATGTGTGCCAATGCTAGTGGTGATAAGAACATAAGAACATAAGAACGAAGGAACACTGCAGAAGGCCTACTGGCCCATGCGAGGAGGTCCAAGTCTCCTACCGGCTTAACCCAATGCCCCCAACCTAGACAGGTCAGGTCACATTGACTTAAGGGAGGAACACGGCAACCGACCTGTTAGCACAAGCTATCAGGTCTAACCACACACCCACCCACATCTACCCCTGTATTTATCCAACCTATTTTTAAAGCTACACAACGTTCTGGCCTCTATAACGGTATTTGGGAGTTTGTTCCACTCATCCACAACTCTATTACCAAAACCAGTATTTTCCCTATATCCTTCCTGAATCTAAATTTTTTCAACTTAAAACCATTGCTGCGAGTCCTGTCTAGGCTAGATATTTTCAGCACACTATTTACATCCCCTTTATTTATTCCTGTCTTCCATTTTATACACCTCAATCATATCCCCCCTAAATTCTACGTCTTTCTAGAGAGTGCAGTTTCAGGGCCCTTGTCTATCCCATGGGGAAGGTTTCTGATACATGGGATCATCTTTGTCATCCTCCTTTGTACATTTTCCAGAGAATTTTATCCATTCTGTAATACGGTGACCAAAACTGTGCAGCATAATCTAAATGAGGCCTAACCAAGGATGTATAGAGTTGAAGAACAACCTGAGGACTCCTATTATTTATGCTTCTTGATATGAAGCCAAGGATTCTATTAGCTTTATTGCGAACACTTATGCACGTTGTCTTGGTTTCAGATTACTGCTAACCAGAACTCCTAAATCTTTTTCGCAATCCGTAATATTAAGATCTACATTATTTGTTTAAAATGTGGCATGGTTATTGTCCTGTCCAACATTTAGAACTTTTCATTTGTCTATAATTAAACTGCATCTGCCCCTTCTCCGACCACTGATCAGTCTATTCAAATCTTCCCGGATGCTCGATGTCCTCGTCAGAATGAATTCGACGGCCTATTTTGGTGTCATCGGCAAACTTGCCGATGTCGCTCTTTATGCCCTCATCTATGTCGTTTATGTAGATTGTGAACAGCAGGGGGCCCAACACTGACCCCTGTGGAACACCGCTCGTGACACTTCCCCACTCTGATTTCTCCCCATTTATGCAAACTCTCTGCTGCCTATTTGTCAACCATGCCTCTATCCAGGAAAAAATTTCTCCTCCTATTCCTATTGCAAAGTAAAGCCTTTATTAGTGTATCACTCTGAAACTCCCAGAACGTTCAGGCAAAAGAATATCCTCAAGGCTAATTTGTGTGTGCTGTGGAGGGCAAACAATAAGGCATGGGTCACTAGGGACTTTTTCTATGACTGGCTACACCAAGCATTTGTCCCCACTGTGAAAAATTACCTAACTGAAAAGAAATTAGACCTTAAGTGCTTCCTGGTGATAGACAATGCCCCTGGTCATCCTACAGACTTGGCAGAGCGACTTTGTGGGGACATGAGCTTCATTAAGGTGAAGTTTTTGCCTCCTAATACCACTCCTCTCCTGCAGCCCATGGACCAGCAGGTTATTGCAAACTTCAAAAAACTGTACACAAAAGCTCTGTTTGAAAGGTGCTTTGTAGTGACCTCAGGAAACTCAACTGACTCTAAAGAGTTTTTGGGGAGAGCACTTTATATCCCCAATTGTGTAAACCTTATAGGTAAGGCTTGGGAGGGAGTGACTAAGAGGACTTTGAACTCTGCTTGGAAGAAACTGTGGCCAAAATGTGTAGACCCCAAAAGGGGTTTGAAGGATTTGAGGCTAACCTGAGAGGAGTATGCCAGTTGAGGAATCAATTGTAGCATTGGGGAAGTCCTTGGGGTTGGAGGTTAGTGGGGGATGTGGAAGAGTTGGTGGAGGGAAGACAATGAAGAACTAACCACTGATGAGCTGCTAGTTTACTTTAACAGCAAGAGGCCCCCACCTGAGGAAATTGCTTCGGAGGAGGGGAGAGAGAAATTGAAGAAGTTGCCTACTTCAAAGATTAAGGAAATCTATGCAAAGTGGCTTAAAGTGCAAACCTTCATGGATGAAAATCACCCTCAGACAGCTATTGCAAGCCGTGCTGGTGACTATTACACGACACTGTTGTGAAACACTTAGGAAAGTCATAAAGGAACGAGAGGTACAGGCCACTATGGACAGATATGTTGTGCGACAGAAGTCCAGTGACTCTGAAGCTGGTCCTAGTGGCATTAAAAGAAGAAGGGAAGCAACCCCGGAAAAGGACTTGACACCTCAAGTCCTAATGGAAGAGGATTCCCTTCTAAACACTAAAACCATCCATTCTCCCCTCCTCCCATCCCATCAATCATCACCACATCTTCAATAAAGGTAAGTGTCATGTAACTGTGCATGTTTTCTTAAGTTTGTATGTATTAAAATTAATATTTCATGTGGTAAAAATTTTTTTTTTCATACTTTTGGGTGTCTTGCACGGATTAATTTTATTTCCATTATTTCTTATGGGGAAATTAATTCGCACAACGATAATTTCGCATAACATTGAGCTCTCAGGAATGGATTAATAGCGTTATGCGGGGGTCCACTGTATTCTCTTTTCTGTATCGTGAACACATCCAAAACAAAACAGACTTACTTTCATTATCTGTAATCCCCCCTAATTTACATTTACATTTACCCAAATAACTGTAAATATAAAATTCCTAAATAACAAAAGAAGGCACAGTACCGTTACTGGAACGATACACAAATAACCCGCACAGAGAAGAGACGACTGAAACGTCGTCGTAAGCTCCTCTCTTCCATGTGCGGGTTATTTGTGTATAAAATTCCTACTATAGTTATTGCCTAATAAATCTTAAGTTAGTCCTAATTTGCCTGAAATATTCTCCCAATATAGGAGCTTTTATATAAACAGTGTATCATGCTAAGATAAAACCATTCCCATTACAAAATTTACTAACTGTAATATTGTTATATGTTTTGTACTACCTCACTATTATAAATCTAATTAATCACTTCAGTTACCTAACTTTTATATCAGTATGCAATAAGTTATATTAAAATGTGCTGCTCCATAACCTGTGTCAATATAGAGTAAGAAAAGTTGGTAGATGGATCTACAATTTCCTCACAAACAGAACACAAAGAGTAGTAGTCAACAGAGTAGAGTCTGAGGCGGCTACGGTGAAAAGCTCTGTTCCACAAGGCACAGTACTCGTTCCCATCTTGTTTCTCATCCTCATATCTGACATAGACAAGGATGTCAGCCACAGCAGTGTCTTCCTTTGCAGATGACACCCGAATCTGCATGACAGTGTCTTCCATTGCAGACACAGCAAGGCTCCAGGCAGACATCAACCAAATCTTTCAGTGGGCTGCAGAAAACAATATGAAGTTCAACGATGAGAAATTTCAATTACTACTCCGATATGGTAAACACAAGGAAATTAAAACTTCATCAGAGTACAAAACAAATTCCTTCCACAAAATAGAGCGAAAAACCAACGTCAAAAACCTGGGAGTGATCATGTCGGAGGATCTCACCTTCAAGGACCACAACATTGTATCAATCGCATCTGCTAGAAAAATGACAGGATAGATAATGAGAACCTTCAAAACTAGGAATGCCAAACCCATGACACTCTTCAGGTCGCTTGTTCTATCTAGGCTGGAATATTGCTACACACTAACAGCACCTTTCAAGGCAGGTGAAATTGCTGACCTAGAAAATGTACAGAGAACCTTCACGGCGCGCATAACGGAGATAAAACACCTCAATTACTGTTCAACTGCCTCCCAGCATACATAAGGGGGATTACCAATAGACCCGTGGCTGTCTTCAAGCAGGCACTGGACAAGCACCTAAAGTCAGTACCTGACCAGCCAGGCTGTGGCTCATACATTGGATTGCGTGCAGCCAGCAGTAACAGCCTGGTTGATCAGGCTCTGATCCACTAGGAGGCCTGGTCACAGACTGGGCCGTGGGGGCGTTGACCCCTGGAACTCTCTCCAGGTAAACTCCAGGTAGCCTGCCCAAAATGCCTAGGCATGCTAGTGGCCTTCTTTGTAATTAATATTTTATAATATGTAAGCCACACATTGTAAGTTTTGCAAGGAAATAAACATTTTCATTTTCATACACTGTCTGTCTGTGGTTCAATCCCCGGCCAAATGATAATGTTGGGAATGTTACCTTACACCTGCTGTCACTCTTCACCTAGCAGTCAGTAGGTACCCGGGTGTTAGTGGACTGGTGTAGGTCGCATCCAGGGACACAAGATTGAAGGCCCACAATGGAAATAAGACGGACGGTCCTCAATGACGAACTGACTTTCTTGGGCTATTCTGGCTGGCTAACCCTACAGGTTAAAAATCCAAACAAATCTTATCTTATATCTTGCAACTTTAATAATAATAATAATAATAATAATAATATCTTTATTTCTACATGTACAAGGTATACAGACCATAGCTGACATCAATGACATGTACTATTATATAGAAAGCCCCTCGTTATGCAAAGCATTTCCCGCAAATTAGGTCAGTTTTGTCCGAGGAAGCGACCCACATCAGTCTACTAACACCCAGGTACCCATTTTACTTAACCCTTTGGCTGTTTACGCTGTATAAATACGTCTTACGAGCCACTGTTTCTGACGTATATATACTCAATAATTCTAGCAGCTTCAAATCAAGCGGGAGAAAGCTGGGAGGCCCACATGTGAGAGAAAGGGTCTGTGTGGTCAGTGTGCACCACATAAAAAAATCCTGCATCACACAGTGCGTAATGAGAAAAAAAAAACTGATCGTTTTTTTGGATTAAAGCGACGATTTTGAGGTGTATTTTCGTATAGTATTTATCGTTGTATTCGCGTTTTCATGGTCTTAAGTGATAGAATGGAAAACAAATTACAGAAACAGAGATGATTTTCATTACTTTGACGATGAAAACGACCTTGAAACTGAGCTCAAAGTAGCGGAAATGTTCGATTTTTACCAATGTTCAGGAGTAAACAAATCACACCACACGTCCAATACACGTCAACTGGGGAGTCTAATATTCTTTCACTAGTGCACTGATATTATTTATACCATTTTTACAATAATGCAGTTGTCTGCATACCAGTAAATTTTGTATTTTTTTGTATGAATAAAAAATCAAAATAGAAAGCAATAATAATATAAGAGGGGCCTAGAGATGTGACTAATGAACAGAGGATATGTTATTTTAGTGCCAAGAATGTCTACCTTGTTTATTCTGGACCCTATTTTGAAATTGGCATCTTTTTTAATTTGCGTGAAATTGGCCAAATTGCCAATTTCTGACCACTATATTGGGTAGTTCAAATGGGTAAATGGGCGGTTTCTTGTACTCAGCTGATAGATAAAATGGAGTTCTAAAGAAATAGCTATGAATTTGGTCAACTGGAACAACGGAATTGGCTGAAAACAGGGCTCAAAGTCTGCGAAATCGCCGATACGCATATGTTGCCAAGACCGCTAATTTCACGGGAGCGTAATTCCTTGAGTTTTCTACCAAATTTCGAAACTTTGGTGTCATTACCATCGGGAAAAGATTCACTATCATTTCATGAGAATTTTTTTTTTTTTTCAAAAATTTATCGACATAGAATGACAGTTTCAGAAAGGGGCCTGCGACAGTCAAAGGGTTAAAGGTGAACATATACAACCGATGTTGGGAAACACATTCTATGCTTCTACCCTCGCTGGGAATAAAATCCAGACCCTCACCATGTGAAGCGAGAGCTTTAGTCACCAGGCCACGGGGCACCGTGTTGTAAATATAATAAATTTAATACAGTGGACCCTCAACCAAGGATGGCATCGTCTAACGTTAAATCCGACTAGCGATACATTTTAACGCAAAAATTTTGCCTCGACCAACACGATTTGTTCCGTTCGAGACACGTCCACTTGTGGCCAGTGTTTACAAGCCAGCCAGCCACCGCGGTCCCATCCAAACATACAATCAGAACATTTCATATTATCACAGCGTTTTTAGTGATTGCACCTGCAAAATAAGTCACCATGGGCCCCAAGAAAGCTTCTAGTGCCAACCCTACAGCAAAAAGGGTGAGAATTACTATGGATATGAAGAAAGAGATCATTGCTAAGTATGAAAGCGGAGTGCGTGTCTCCGAGCTGGCCAGGTTGTACACAAAACCCCAATCAACCATCGCTACTATTGTGGCCAAGAAAACGGCAATCAAGGAAGCTGTTCTTGCCAAAGGTGCAACTAAGTTTTCTAAACTGAGATCGTAAGTGATAGAAGATGTTGAGAGACTGTTATTGGTGTGGATAAACGAAAAACAGATAGCAGGAGATAGCATCTCTCAAGCGATCATATGTAAAAAGGCTAAGAAGTTGCATGACGATTTAATTAGAAAAATGCCTGCAACTAGTGGTGATGTGAGTGAATTTAAGGCCAGCAAAGGTTGGTTTGAGAGATTTAAGAATCGTAGTGGCATATATAGTGTGATAAGGCATGGTGAGGCTGCCAGTTCGGACCAAAAAGCAGCTGAAAAATATGTGCAGGAATTCAAGGAGTACATAGACAGTGAAGAACTGAAACCTGAACAAGTGTTTAATTGTGACACTGACAATGTTGTGAAACACTTTAGTAATGTCATAAAGGAACAGGAGGTACAGGCCTCTATGGACAGATATGTTGTGCAACAGAGGTCCAGTGACTCTCAAGCTGGTCCTAGTGGCATTAAAAGAAGAAGGGAAGTAACCCCGAAAAGGACTTGACACCTCAAGTCCTAATGGAAGGGGATTCCCCTTCTAAACACTAACACCATCCACACTCTTTCCTCCTCCCATCCCATCAATCATCACCAAATCTTCAATAAAGGTAAGTGTCATGTAATTGTACATGTCTTCTTCAGTTTGTATGTATTAAAATTAATATTTCATGTGGTAAAAATGTTTTTTCAATACTTTTGGGTGTCTTGCACGGATTAATTTGATTTCCATTATTTCTTATGGGGAAAATTAACTCGACTAACGATAATTTTGATTAACGATGAGCTCTCAGGAACAGATTAATATCGTTGGTTGAGGGTCCACTGTATTATATATTTATTACCAAAGTATCCTTGGTAATTATGCACCTTAACCCTTTCAGGGTCCGTCCCGTAGATCTACGGCTTTACGTTCAGGGTCCAAACCGTAGATCTACGCCATGAGCTCAGCTCACTCTGATAAACTGTGAGTGGTACATTTGGGCCTAGATATGAGAGAACACATCTATGTGGTATGTGTGCACCACATAAAACAGATCCTGCAGCACACTGTGTATAATGAGAGAAAAAAAATGAAATCATGATTTTTCGATTAAAACAGCAACTTTGCAGTGTTTTTTCGTATGTTTTTTACAGTTGTATTTGCGATTTCTTGGTCTCATTTGATAGAATGGAAGACATATTACAGAAATAGAGATGATTTTGATTGGTTTTAGCATTGGAAATGACTTGAAACTGAGCTCAAAGTAGCGGAAATGTTAAATTTTTGCCGATATTCAAAGTAAACAAACGACCTCACACATCTAATACACGTCAGCTGGTGGGTCTAATATACATTCACAAATATGGTGATGATATTTATACAATTATTACAGTATTGCATAACAGTAAATCTTCTATTTTTTGGTGTGAATAAAAATTCATTATGTGAATAAAAAATCAAAATGGAATTTATTTGTAAAGCCTCAAAACATAACTAATGAACAGAGGAAATGTTAGTTTAGTGCCAGGAATACCTACATTGTTTATTCTGGACCCTATTTTGAAATTGGAATATTTTGAACTTTGTGTTAAATTGGCCAAATTAACAATTTCCGATCACTTTATTTTGTAGTTGAAACAGTTGACTTGGCGATTTCTTGTGCTCAATCGATAGAATAGAAGTAATACTAGTGAAATAGCTAAGAATTTGGTTGATTGGAATAATGTAATTGGCCTAAAATGGGAGTCAAAGTCGGCAAAATCGCCGATTCGTAAATATCACTGACACATCAAAATTCGCGAGAGCATAATTTCGTCAATTTTCCACCAAATTTCGTACTTTTTGTTTTATTACCTTCACAAAAAGATTCTCTACGATTTCATAAGAAAAAATAACAAATTTTTTTTTTGAAAATTCTTGGACACTGGTGCGTGACTCCAGATTTGGGCCTTGGACCCTGAAAGGGTTAAATCTTCACTAAATCATTTTAAACATAACTATTTACACCTTTGAAAATCATTACTAGAACCCCAGTGGAAATAAGCCACTCTCAGTCAGACTTTTTTTCTGGGTTTTCCTAAGTGATTTACACATATGTTACTATGCATAATAATTTGTGTAACTGTATGCATATGTATTTGTACCTGAATAAACTTACTAACTTATTTATATTGAAAAACTAATATCCCATAAATGCAAACATAGCGAGAGAGTAGCAGCAAATGTAGGTTAGGTTAGGTTAGGTTAGGTTAGGTTAGGTTAGGTTAGGTTAGGTTAGGTTAGGTTAGGTTAGGTTAGGTTAGGTTAGGTTAGGTTAGGGTTGGGTTGGGTTGGGTTGGGTTGGGTTGGGTTGGCTAGGCTAGGCTTGGTTAAACTAGGTTTGGTTTGGCTAGGCTAGGTTTGGTTAAACTAGGTTTGGTTTGGCTAGGCTAGGTTAGGCTAGGCTTTGGTTTGGTTAAACTAGGCTTGGCTTGGCTTGGCTTGGCTTGGCTTGGCTTGGTTTGGTTTGGTTTGGTTTGGTTTGGTTTGGTTTGGTTTGGTTTGGTTTGGTTTGGTTATGCTAGGATAGGCTAGGATAGGTTTGGTTTGGTTTGGTTTGGTTTGGTTAGGCTAGGCTAGGATTGGTTTGGTTTGGTTAGGTTAAGATAAGATAAGACAAGGTTTGTCAGGAAACAGAACAAGTGTTTCCTGACGAGGGTCTTAGCTATATGATGACCCACATTCAATTCAATTCAATTCAAGTTTATTCTCTATAAGGGTTACAATGTGGGGTTTACAGGTTTTGGGTATTGTGTGGTTTACATGTTATAAAATACTAATTACAGAGGGGGCCACTAGGACACCTAGCATGGCTAGGCATTTTGGGCAGACTTAGATTAATTCTTAACATTAAATCCTTACAGATTATGGTATTAAGGCTAAGTGACTACATCATAATTTGTGAGTTTAGCAATGTGAATGCTTTTGTTTTGGCACAATATAAAGTGTCTATATTGGAGTATCAAAGGCAAACTTATGACTAGTTAGGATTTATTATTTTAAGATTAAGATTAGTATTTCTGGGTTTATAGTCAGTGGGTGAGTGAGTGTAATTGTGAACCACCAGGTGGTTATCATGTAGTTAGTTGTCGGGGTGGATCAGGGAGATAAGATGTTTTCTAACTGTAGTTTTGAAAGTGATGAATGTGTCTGCAGTTCTAGAGTTTTCAGGTAGGGTGTTCCAGATTTTAGGTCCTTTGAAATACACTGAATTTTTGTAAAGGTTTAGTTGAACACGGTGATTGTCATAGAGATGTTTGTGTCTGGTGTTATGCCTGTGGATCCTGTCACAACTATCAAGAAAGCATTTTAGGTCAAGGTTAATATTGGAATTTAAGGTCCTGTAGATATAGATTGCACAGTAGTAAGTGTAGATGTTCTGAACAGGGAGTAAGTTTAGATCTGTTAAGAGTGGGGGGGGGGGGTGTTGCCAGGGATGGGATTTAGTGATTATTCTTACTGCGGCTTTTTGTTGGGTTAGTATTGGCTTTAGGTGTGTTGCTGCAGTTGAACCCCAAGCACAGATAGCATAGGTGAGGTATGGATATATAAGTGAATGGTATAGTGTGAGAAGGGCAGTTTGTGGCACGTAGTATCATATCTTGGAGAGGATCCCCACCGTTTTGGATACTTTTTATGTTATGTGTTGGATATGGGTGCTGAAATTTAGGTTGTTGTCGAGGTATAGGCCAAGGAATTTGCCCTCATTATGTCTGGCAATCAGAATGTTGTCGATCTTAATGTTAAGTTGCGCAACACCTGCTCTGCTACCAAACATAATATTACAGGTTTTGCCAGTGTTAAGTGTAAGTTTATTGGCTGTCATCCAAGTCGATATTTTGATCAGCTCCTCGTTAACAATGGTGTTGAGGGTGGCAAGATTAGGGTGGGAGATGACATAAGTCGTGCCATCAGCAAAGAGAATGGGCTTCAGGTGTTGGGATATGTTTGGAAGATCATTGATGTAAATGAGGAAGAGCAGGGGACCAAGGACACTTCCCTGCAGAACTCCAGTATCAAGTGGCCATATTGATGAGGCTGTGTCTTTAATGGTGACATACTGATACCTATTAGAAAGGTAGGATTTAAAATATGCAAACTCATGGCCTCTTATACCATAATGGTCAAATTTGTGGAGTAGGATGCCATGGTCTACTGTGTCAAACGCTTTTCTTAGGTCAATAAAAATTCCTAGCGGATATTCCTTATTTTCCAATGCTGTGTATTATTATTATTATAATCAAGGGGGAAGCGCTAAACCCGGAGGATTATACAGCGCCTAGGGGGGATGTGGAAGGCATTCAGGCTTAATTCGGTCAATGCTGTGTAAAGCAGGTCTAACATTTTTATAATTGCATCATTAGTGCTTTTATTTTTCCTGAATCCAAATTGGCAGGGGTTGAGTATGTTTTGTGATGTTATAAATGAATATAGTCTCCTGTGCACGAGTTTCTCGAAGATTTTGGATAGCAATGGTAAGTTTGATATTGGCCTATAGTTGTTTACATCTGTAGGGTCACCACCTTTATGTATTGGTGTAACCCTTGCTGTCTTGAGTAGTGTCGGGAAAGTGCTAGTTTCTAGTGACTTGTTAAAAAGTAATGTAATAGCATGCGAAAGGACATGGGCCGCTCGCTTGTACAATAATGGTGGGACGCGAGACTGATTGCCCGAGTTATTTTTAAATGACTTTATGATCTCAGTGACTTCCGTGGGCTCAGTTGGTACAAGATAGAAAGAATTTGGGAAATTCCCATCTGGGCAGTTCCCGGCAAGGGCATTGGTACGTGGGATTTTACTGGCGAGATTAGATCCTATGTTTGAGAAGTTGTTTATCTTGTTAGCTGTTTCAGTGGGTTGCAGTGGTGTTTCATGAAGTTTAGTTAGAACAATATTCTTGTTTTTTTTCAGTTTGTGGGTCCCTAGAATCTGGGAAAGTGTTTTCCAGGTCTGTTTTATATCTCCTCTTGTGTCAGTGAATCTGCTGGAGTAGTATAGTTGTTTGGCTTTCTTTATTAATTTGGTGAGAACTGTTGAATATTGTTTAAGAATATCTTTGTGTATTAAGCCCTGTCTATATTGCTTTTCATATTGGTATGTCTTATCAATGGATTTCAGAATGGTGCTGGTTAGCCATGGGCAACCAAGCCGTTTATTCGTGATCTGTTTCGATTTTATAAAACAATGTTTGTTGTATAGTCTAAGTAATTTGTTAAGAAAAATGTCTGTCCAGTCATTAATACCATTGGCCTTGGAGAATTCTGTAGTCCAGTCAACAGTCTCTAGGTCAGCTGTGAACTTCCTTATTGAGGCCTCATCATGGAGTCTAAATGAAACTTTGTTGTATTCAAGTGGTGGTTTACTAATGTTTGTTAAGAGGAAGGTTCCTCCATAAGAATGGAGGAACACTGCTGAAGACTTACTGGCCCATACACTCAGGTCCTTATGAGAGCTTTTGGTTATCTGACTGAGGCCTTCCGCTGGCTTACCCCTCCACTTCAAAAATTAGTTTTATTAACCCAAATAGGAAGTTACATTAATGCAGGCAAGCACTCAACCCGTAGAGGTTATACAGTACCTGCTGGGAACAAGAGACTCTCAGGTTAGTTCCAAGGAAGGCAAGGCTAGATCCAGTTCCTTGGATCAAGATCCCATGAGTGTCATCAGCGTCAGGTGTTACAAGTTTGAATAATTTGAACTGGTCACTAACGTGGCTTCTGAAAAAAAAAAAAACTTCTAAAACTATATCACATATATTTAAGAGTTAATTATCAATCAGCAGATCCTACAGTAACCACATAATATAATTAAACTTACCTATACACGTGTAATATTCTGGTAAAATACAGAGTAATGTGAGAGCAGTAACATGCGTCCTTGTGTTTGATGTTATAGTCACTTGATGAAGCAGCACCGTAATGAACCCTCACAACCTGGTCTACCATTTAACCCCCCGTTATGTACCTCTATAATGTTGACCTACAGCCCTGACCCGTTATGTACCTCTGTAATGTTGACCTACAGTCCCTGGACCCGTTATGTACCTCTGTAATGTTGACCTACAGTCCCTGGAAACCCCTTATGTACCACTTAATGTTGACCTACAGTCCCTGGACCCGTTATGTACCTCTGTAATGTTGACCTACAGTCCCTGGACCCGTTATGTACCTCTGTAATGTTGACCTACAGTCCCTGGACCCGTTATGTACCTCTGTAATGTTGACCTACAGTCCCTGGACCCGTTATGTACCACTGTAATGTTGACCTACAGTCCCTGGACCCGTTATGTACCTCTGTAATGTTGACCTACAGTCCCAGGACCCGTTTTTGTACCTCTGTAATGTTGACCTACAGTCCCTGGACCGTTATGTACCTCTGTAATGTTGACCTACAGTCCCTGGACCCGTATGTACCTCTGTAATGTTGACCTACAGCCCCCGGACCCGTTATGTACCTCTGTAATGTTGACCTACAGTCCCTGGACCCGTTATGTACCCTGTAATGTTGACCTACAGTCCCTGGACCGTTATTACCTCTGTAATGTTGACCTACAGTCCCTGGACCCGTTATGTACCTCTGTAATGTTGACCTACAGTCCCTGGACCCGTTATGTACCTCTGTAATGTTGACCTACAGTCCCTGGACCCGTTATGTACCTCTGTAATGTTGACCTACAGTCCCTGGACCCGTTAAAGTACCTCTGTAATGTTGAGGTACAGTCCCTGGACCCGTTATGTACCTCTGTAATGTTGAGCTACAGTCCCAGGACCCGTTATGTACCTCTGTAATGTTGAGGTACAGTCCCTGGGCCCGTTATGTACCTCTGTAATGTTGACCTACAGTCCCTGGACCCGTTATGTACCTCTGTAATGTTGACCTACAGTCCCTGGACCCGTTATGTACCTCTGTAATGTTGACCTACAGTCCCTGGACCCGTTATGTACCTCTGTAATGTTGACCTACAGTCCCTGGACCCGTTATGTACCTCTGTAATGTTGACCTACAGTCCCTGGACCCGTTATGTACCTCTGTAATGTTGACCTACAGTCCCTGGACCCGTTATGTACCTCTGTAATGTTGACCTACAGTCCCTGACCCATTATTACCTCTGTAATGTTGACCTACAGTCCCTGAACCCGTTATGTACCTCTATAATGTTGAGATATAGTCCCTGGACCCATTATGTACCTCTGTAATGTTGAGGTACAGTCCCTGGACCCATTATGTACCTCTGTAATGTTGACCTACAGTACCTGGACCCGTTATGTACCTCTGTAATGTTGACATACAGTCCCTGGACCCGTTATGTACCTCTGTATGTTGTAGCCGAGATATAGTCCCTGGACCCATTATGTACCTCTGTAATATTGAGGTACAGTCCCTGGACCCGTTATGTACCTCTGTGATGTTGAGATATAGTCCCTGGACCCATTATGTACCTCTGTAATGTTGAGGTACAGTCCCTGGACCGTTATGTACCTCTGTAATGTTGAGGTACAGTCCCTGGACCGTTATGTACCTCTGTAATGTTGAGGTACAGTCCCTGGACCCATTATGTACCTCTGTAATGTTGACCTACAGTCCCTGGACCCGTTATGTACCTCTGTAATGTTGAGATACAGTCCCTGGACCCGTTATGTACCTCTGTAATGTTGAGGTACAGTCCCTGGACCCCTTATGTACCTCTGTAATGTTGAGATACAGTCCCTGGACCCATTATGTACCTCTGTAATGTTGAGATACAGTCCCTGGACCCATTATTACCTCGTAATGTTGAGGTACATCCCTGGACCCATTATGTACCTCTGTAATGTTGAGGTACAGTCCCTGGACCCGTTATGTACCTCTGATACTGTTATGTACCACTTGATACTGGAGTTCCGCAGGGAAGTGTCCTTGGTCCCCTGCTCTTCCTCATATACATCAAAGATCTTCCAAACGTATCTCAACACCTGAACCCCATTCTCTTTGCTGACGACACGACTTATGTCATCTCTCACCCTAATCTTGCCACCCTCAACACCATTGTTAATGAGGAGCTGATCAAAATATCGACTTGGATGACAGCCAATAAACTTACGCTTAACACTGACAAAACCTACTATATTATGTTTGGTAGCAGAGCAGGAGATGCGCAAATTAACATTAAGATCGACAACACTCTAATTGCCAGGCATAATGAGGGCAAATTCCTAGGCCTATACCTCGACAACAACCTGAACTTCAGCACCCATATCCAACATATAATCCAAAAAAGTATCCAAAACGGTTGGGATCCTCTCCAAGATACGATACTACGTGCCGCAAACTGCCCTTCTCACACTATACCATTCACTTATGTATCCATACCTCACCTATGCTATCTGTGCTTGGGGATCAACTGCAGCAACACATCTAAAGACAATAATAACCCAACAAAAAGCCGCAGTAAGAATAATCACTAAATCCCATCCCTGGCAACACCCCCACCCACTCTTCATAGATCTAAACTTACTCCCTGTTCAGAACATCCACACTTACTACTGTGCAATCTACATCTACAGGACCTTAAACTCCAATATTAACCTTGACCTAAAACGCTTTCTTGATAGTTGTGACAGAATCCACAGGCATAACACCAGACACAAACATCTCTATGACATTCCCCGTGTCCGACTAAACCTTTACAAAAATTCAATGTATGTCAAAGGTCCTAAAATCTGGAACACCCTACCTGAAAATTCTAGAACTGCAGACACATTCATCACCTTCAAAACTACCATCAGAAAACATCTTATCTCCCTGATACACCCTGTCAACTAACTACACGAATACCACCTGGTGGTTCACACTTACACTCACTCACCCATTTGACCATAAACAGAAATATCAATCTCAATCTCAAAATAATGAATCTTAACTAGTCATAAGTTGGCCTGTGATACTCCAATGCTGAAACTATGTATTGTGCGATAACAAAAGCATTCACATTGCTAAACTCACAAACTAGTATTTAGTCACTTAGCCATAATACCAACTTACCTCATAATTTTGTAACATTTTAAACTTAAGATTTAATATAAGTCTGCCCGAAATGCCTAGCCATGCTAGGTGTTCTAGTGGTACACTCTGTAATTATTATTTTACTACATGTAAACCACACAATAACCAAATTCTGTAAACTCAGCTTTGTAATCCTTATAGAGAATAAACTTTGAATTGAATTTGTAATGCTGAGCTACAGTCCCTGGACCCATTATGTATCTCTGTAATGTTGAGGTACAGTCCCTGGACCCATTATGTACCTCTGTAATGTTGAGGTACAGTCCCTGGACCCATTGTATGTACTCTGGAATAGTACTGTTGAGGTACAGTCACTGGACCCATTATGTACCTCTGTATTGTTGAGGTACAGTCCCTGGACCCATTATGTACCTCTGTAATGTTGAGGTACAGTCCCTGGACCCATTATGTACCTCTGTAATGTTGAGGTACAGTCCCTGGACCCGTTATGTACCTCTGTAATGTTGAGGTACAATCCCTGGACCCATTATGTACATCTGTAATGTTGAGGTACATTCCCTGGACCCATTATGTACCTCTGTAATCTTTTGACTACCACAGGATGGTTATGGTGTGACTACCACCCATAGGATGGGTATGGTGTGACTACCACCCACAGGATGGGTATGGTGTGACTACAACCCACAGGATGGGTATGGTGTGACTACCACCCATAGAATGGGTATGGCGTGACTACCACCCACAGGATGGGTATGGTGTGACTACCACCCAGTTAGTTTAATATGTTTATTATGCACCACATACCCATCCAGTGGGTGGTAGTCAAAAGATTACAGAGGTACATAATGGGTCCAGGGACTGGGCCTCAAAGTTTTGATAGCTGAGCAAGTTACAGAGGTAATGAATTCACAATTTACAAAGGTAATGAACTCACAATTTACAAAGGTAATGAACTCCAAGTAGGTCTAGTCACAATCATGACAAGTTACAAAGGTATTTACAGATTACAGAGGTACACAATGGGTCCAGGGACCGGGCTCCAAAGTTTTGATGGCTGAACTAGGTACAAGGTAATGAACTCACAAGTTACGAAGGTAATGAACTCACAAGTTACAAAGGTAATGAATACTGTAAGAATTGGTTATTTTACGTGTAATACATGGCTGCAATCATGAACAAATTTTAGAGTAATGAGCAATTCACACTTCCACACCCGGTCACAACTGTAGTGAGTTATTGGTGCAAATGTTGATTGCTGAGTCTCTCTCTCTCTCACCACACACACACACACATAAAAATTTCATACACACACACCCCTAATCCCCACACACACACACACACCCCACACACCACACACCACACACACACACACACACACCCCACACACCAAAACACACTACACAAACTCATACACACAAAACGTCACACACTCATAACACACACACACACTCATACACACACACACTCATACTCACACACACACACACACACACACACACACACACACACACACACCCCACACACACACAAAACACACACCACACCACACACACCCACACACCATACACATACACACAAACCACACATAGACTCAGAAGTGTCCTTGTTTGCAGAGATGTGAAGTTAATGAGAAGAATCGATCGGACGAGGATCAGGCAGGACTACAAAGAGACCTGGACAGGCTACAAGCCTGGTCCGCAACTGGCTCCTTGAATTTAACCCTGCCAAATGAAAAGTCATGAAGATTGGGGAAGGGCAAAGAAGACCGCAGACACAATATAGTTTAGATGGCCAAAGACTGCAAACCTCACTCAAGGAAAAAGATCTGGGGTGGAGTATAACACCGACATATCTCCTGAGGCGCACATCAATCAGATAACTGCTGCAGCATACGGGCGCCTGGCAAACCTACGGATAGCGTTCCGATACCTCATAAGGATTCGTTTAAGACTCTGTACACCATCTACGTCAGGCCCATACTGGAGTATAAAGCACCAGTTTGGGAATCCACACCTAGCCCAGCACGTCAAGAAATTAGAGAAAGTGCAAAGGTTTGCAACAAGACTAGTCCCAGAGCTACGGGGATTGTCCTATGAAGAAAGGTTGAGGGAAATCGGCCTGACGACACGGGGAGGCCAGGAGGGTCAGGGGAGACATATAACGACATATAAAATACTGCGCGGAATAGACGAGGTGGACAAAGACGGGATGTTCCAGAGATGGGACACAGACACAAGAGGTCACAATTGGAAGTTGAAGGCTCAGATGAATCAAAGGGATGTTAGGAAGTATTTCTTCAGTCATAGAGTAGTCAGGCCATGGAATAGCCTAGAAAGTGATGTGGTGGAGGCAGGAACCATACATAGTTTTAAGGCGAGGTATGATAGAGCTCATGGGGCAGGGAGCGAGAGGACCTAGTAGCAATCAGCGAAGAGGCGGGGCCAGGAGCTGTGAGTCGACCCCTGCAACCACAAATAGGTGAGTACAAATAGGTGAGTACACACACACACACCCACAGGATGGGTATTGTGTGACTACCACCCACAGGATGGGTATGGTGTGACTACCACCCACAGGATGGGTATGGTGTGACTACCACCCACAGGATGGGTATGGTGTGACTACCTGGAGTTTACCTGGAGAGAGTTTCGGGGGTCAACGCCCCCGCGGCCCGGTCTGTGACCAGGCCTCCTGGTGGATCAGCGCCTGATCAACCAGGCTGTTGCTGCTGGCTGCACGCAAACCAACGTACGAGCCACAGCCCGGCTGATCAGGAACTGACTTTAGGTGCTTGTCCAGTGCCAGCTTGAAGACTGCCAGGGGTCTGTTGGTAATCCCCCTTATGTGTGCTGGGAGGCAGTTGAACAGTCTCGGGCCCCTGACACTTATTGTATGGTCTCTTAACGTGCTAGTGACACCCCTGCTTTTCATTGGGGGATGGTGCATCGTCTGCCAAGTCTTTTGCTTTTCGTATGAGTGATTTTCGTGTGCAAGTTCAGTACTAGTCCCTCTAGGATTTTCCAGGTGTATATAATCATGTATCTCTCCCTCCTGCGTTCCAGGAAAAACGGTTTAGAAACCTCAAGCGCTCCCAGTAATTGAGGTGTTTATCTCCGTTATGCGCCCGTTGAAAGTTCTCTGTACATTTTCTAGGTCGGCAATTTCACCTGCCTTGAAAGGTGCTGTTAGAGTGCAGCAATATTCCCGCCTAGATAGAACAAGTGACCTGAAAGTGTCATCATGGGCTTGGCCTCCCTAGTTTTGAAGGTTTCATTATCCATCCCGCATTTTTCTAGCAGCTGCGATTGATACAATGTTATGGTCCTTGAAGGTGAGACCTCCGACATAATCACTCCCAGGTCTTTGACGTTGGTGTTTCGCTCTATTTTGTGGCCAGAAATTGTTTTGTACTCTGATTTAAGATTTAATTTCCCCCATGTTTACCATATCTGAGTAATTGAATTTCTCATCGTTGAACTTTTATATTTTTTTCTGCAGCCCACTGAAAGATTTTGGGTTTATGTCCGCCTGGGAGCCTTGCAGTGTCTGCAATGGAAGACACTGTCATGCAGATTCGGGGGTCATCTGCAAAAGGGAAAACACGGGGCTGTGGTGACATCCTTGTCTATGTCGGATATGAGGATGAGGAACAAGATGGGAGCTAAATACTGTGCCTTGTGGAACAGAGCCCTTTTTACCGTAGCTGCCTGGACTTTACCTGTTGACGACTACTCTCTGTGTTCTGTTAGTGAGGAAATTATAAAATCCATCGACCGACTTTTCCTGTTATCCTTTAGGGGCGCATTTTGTGCGCTATTACGCCATGGTCCCCACTTGTCGAAGGCTTTTGCAAAGTCTGTATATATTACATCTGCATTCTTTTGTCTTCTAGTGCATTTAGGACCTTTGTCGTAGTGACCAGTAAATTGAGACAGACAGGAGCGACCTGTTCTAAACCCCTTTTTGCCCTGGGTTTTGGTAACTGATTGGTTTTTTAGATGGGTGGTGATCTTGCTTCTTAGGACCCTTTCAAAGATTTTTATGATATGGGGATGTTAGTGCTACCACCCCCAGGATGAGTATGTGTGACTACCACCCACAGGGTGGTTTTGGTGTGATACTAACCCACAGGGTGGGGATGGTGTGACTACACCCACAGATGGGTATGGGTGTGAAATCACCCCCAGGATGGGTATGGTGTGACCCACCACAGGAGGGTATGGTATACCACCCACAGGAGGGGGTGGTGGACTACCACCACAGGATGGGGATGGTGTGACTACTACCCCAGATGGGTATGGTGTGACTACCACCCACAGGTGGGGATGGTGTGACTACCACCCAAAAGATTGGGTATGGGGTGACTACCCCCCACAATGGGTATGTTTTGACTACCACCCACAGTAGGGTAGGGTTTTGACTATACCCACAGGATGGTATGGTGTGACTACCACCCCAGGATGGGTAGGTGTGGGCTACCACCCACAGGATTGGGTATGGTGTGACTACCACCCACGGGATGGGTAGGGGGTGACTACCCCCCACAGATGGGTATGGGTACAAACCACCCACAGGAGGGTATGGGGTACACCACCCACGGGAGGGTATGGTGTGACAACCACCCACAGGAGGGTATGGGTGACTACCACCCACAGGAGGGTATGGGTACCCCCACCCAAGGATGGGTAGGGTTACTACCCCCACAGGAGGGTATGGTGTGACTACCACCCCCCGGGAGGATAGGTGTACTACCACCCCAGGATGGGTAGGGGGGTTACCCACCCACAGGATGGGATGGTGTGACACCACCCACAGGATGGGTAGGGGACACCCCCACGGGAGGGGAAAGGGTGAAACCACCCACGGAGGGTATGGTGTGACTACCACCCACGGGATGCGTAGGTTGACTACCACCCACAGGATGGGTATGGGGGGGCTACCACCCACAGGATGCGTAGGGTGACTACCACCCACAGGTGGGTATGGGCTGCATAATAAGCTATTAAACTAAGGATTAATGTTTTATTTCTTTGATATTTACCTTTTGGAAATTACTATTTGCTAAGTCAAAGAAAACTACTGTCTCCGGGAGCATTTCGACCAAAAAAGTATAAAAATTTAAAATAATAATAAAATAATAATAATAATAATAAATAATAATAATAATAATAATAATATTTTATTTCTACAATACGTAAAAGGGTATACAGACCATAGCGATATCAATGAATTGGGGAAAATACTGTATATATTTTCCGAAATTCAGTATTTATATGTAAATAATGGCCATCGTATTTAATAATATTTATGTCATAGAAAACAGAAAGCCTGCGTCTGCGCAGAGGAGACTCACCATCTTGGTTTTGAATTGGATACAATGTTAGTGTAATGGGAAGGAATTTTCATGCTCTAGAGGTTAAAATTGTGTTGACACCTCTCAAATAGGAGGCGAAATTGTTGGACATGCATTTCTGCATAACTTGAGATATCAGACGACTGGACAAGACAGCTCCAGGAACCTCAGATAAGCTCTCTAGATTTGTGTATAATTCTGGCCAGTGTTTTCATAAATTTAGCTAGTGAGGTTTTTCCTGAGTATGATACAACTTAATATCCAGTCAAATTGGTGAGTGATATTAAGATATATTTTCCTTCTGTTATGTAATTGTGTATATATATAACCATTTATTATTTTTAATATACAGTCCACAAATTTATATATTTACCAGTATTCCTGGTGTATGTATACAGTGGACCCCCACATAACGATTACCTCCGAATGTGACCAATTATGTAAGTGTATTTATGTAAGTGCGTTTGTACGTGTATGTCTGGGGGTCTGAAATGGACTAATCTACTTCACAATATTTCTTATGGGAACAAATTCGGTCAGTACTGGCACCTGAACATACTTCTGGAGTGAAAAAATATCGTTAACCGGGGGTCCACTGTATTTCATTTAATTAATAGGTCCAGAGCAACTTGTGGTTATGACAGTGGTAGGTATCGAAGGGGGACATTTTTGCGACCTAGGTGTCCCAAATTCCTACTTGTCTATGTAACATTGATAAATAATAATTATCTTTGTTATCATTTACTGTTATGTACATAATTAGTTACATTCAGATAAATGCAATTTTCCACAGACATACTACTATATAGGAAGCCACTTATGTTGATCATTTCCCTCATATTAGGTAATTTTGTCCCAGGATGCAACCCACATCAGTCCACTAACACCCAGGTACCTGTTTTACTGATGGGTGAACATAGACAGCAGGTGTCTTAGGGAAACACGTCGTAATGCTTTCCAGCCGTACCGGGGACCCGATCTTCGGACCTCTGTGTGTGAGATGAGTGCGCTGGAGATCGACCTACGGGATGGCAATTTAGAAGGAAATGGGAGTTTTCTTCCGGGATATAAACATAAAGAAAAACTATTCCACTTAGATCAGGTTGATCCCACTCCTAAACCCCCGGCAGAGAAGTAACAGCCTCGTTGATCAGACCCTGATCCACCATGAGGCCTGGTCTCAGACTGGGCCACGGGGGGCGTTGACCCCCCGAAACCCTCTCTCCAGGTATACTCCAAAAAAGCAGACTACATCAAACAATTTCTCTCTCCCTGGTCCCATACATGGGAGTGTGTATCATTGCGTAACCACTTCTCTCACCCTGCAAACTGACACCTCCTATATTGCCTTCCTTTATCTTAGTCTGCCTTTGATTTAGCTAACAGACATGTAATCATTAGTAAACTTTGCTTGAATGGATGTAAGAGGATGGGGTGGCCCGTGGGCTGATAAGTAACTATCTTGCTTCACACACTGTGTCTGTGGTTCAGTCCTTGGCAAGGGTAGAAACCAGTGGCCCTACAAACACCAACAAGAAGGATAGAAACATTGGGCGTGTTTCCTTAGAAAGTTTATTCAGGTAGAGGTACACATAAATACAGTTGCATAAATTATCTTACATAGCAGCATATGTGAACATTGCCTAGAATAACCCCCAAAAAGTGAAAATAATTTTTTTTTCGTGCCAGAGTATGGCTTCCGTTTTCCCAGAGGTATGATGATAATTTGTGTCTATTAACCATCTGCTGCAGGACCCTAGTTCTAGTGATAGTACATTAGCTATATCTTGTGGGTCTACCTGACACTAAGAGAACACTGTCAACTGCATACAACACTTGACACTGATGGGCATGTCATTCACATAACATTGGAACAGTAATGGACCCAGAATTCTACCTTGGGGAACCCCACAGGGGTTCCTGATTCTGTGTTGTTGATCTTAACATTTTGTTTCCTGTTGCTCAGGTAGGACTTAAACCAGTCTACAGAATCTATGCCGATAGCTTGTAAATTCTAATAAAGGCGCTGTATAATCCTACTGGGTTTAGTGCTCCCCATGGTAAAAATAATAAAAATGTATTTTTTTATGTAATATATTGTGGTTTGTCGTATTGTAGGCCTTTTGCAAGCCTATGGTTACCGTACCTATGAGATTCCCTAGTGAAATTTTAATTCTCAGGTAGTACATCAGATTAAGTTCTTACACCTGTTGTCCCGTTCACCTAGCAAGCAAGTAGGTACCTGGTGTTAGTGGACTGGTGTGGGTGGCATCCTGGGGGACAAGATTGAAGACCCCAATGGAAATAAGACTGACAGACCCTCGATGACCCACTGCTTTTCTTGGGCTATCCTGGGTCACTGACCCTCCGGAGTTAAATATCTGAATGAAATCTTATCTCCGCTGGATTAAAGGAACAAGAAGATACAGAATATCCAGGCCATGGGAAAACCTGGGTAGCCACAACCACTCTAGAGAGGTTTTTTAGCGTCAGGAAGGAAAAAAAAAAGCAGGCAGGAAATGACAGAAATCGTACACCAACTCTGATCATTTCTGGAGTAGGATCACGGTCAATGACCTCCACTCCACAACAACAGATATTAGTGCCATGAAAAAAGACCCTCCCCCCCGTCCATACCACCAGCACCACCAATTTGACGACATTCATTTTTGCAAATATACAGGATCTAAAGCCTCCAACGAACAACAATTATTATTATAATCAAAAAGAAGCGCTAAGCCACAAGGGCTATGCAGCACTGCAGGGTAGGAAAGGAAGCGAGGGTATTTGGCAGCAGAAGGGGGAAGGGGCGATCAGTAGGTTACAGTAGAAAGTCGAGGAGAAGGGGATATCCGGTTTTAGAGGGTAGCAAGAAAATCGTAGGTTAGAAAGGGGGAAGGTAATCATCAGAGTTTGTGGAATTCAGTGTTGTCAAAAAGTCAATGAGAGAGTCCAGAAGAAAGGTGGTCCATCACGAGAAGGAAGGTAATAGAGAGAGCACGGAGCGAAGACGACGTTGGAGGTAAATTCTGCGTGCTCGTTGATAAAGTGGGCAGTCCAACAGAATGTGGCTGACCAATAATGGAACTCGACAATTCTCACAGAGAGGAGCAGGGCGCCTCTCCATGAGTAAGACGAGTATGGCAATGAGGAGACGGGAGAGTGTAGTCTCCCAACCTCGGCACTGGTGACAAGAAGACAGCCAGTAACCTATACGTACTCAGTTTAATAGATTGAAGTTTGTTACCGAGTAGGGTAGACCAACGTTGTTGCCAATGGGTGTGAAGGTGGGTAGCTATTGCAGCAAAATAGTCCGTAAATGGAACACCTCTATATGAAACTGGTAGGTCATGTACTGCTGACCGCGCAGCAGTGTCTGCCTGTTCATTGCCCTGCACGTCAACATGACCAGGGACCCAACAAAAAACAATATCTTTATGCTTGGTAGAGATGCGGCGTAGCCAAAGTTGGATACGGAAGACTAAGGGGTGAGGTGTATCAAATTTCTGTATAGCCTGTAAAGCATTAGGGAGTCTGAGACAACCACAAATGATGACACAGGCATAGATGCAATACGGATAAGTGCTGCAAGAATGGCATACAATTCAGCAGTAAAGATACTAGCCAAAGATAGTAAATGCCCTCGTACGACGCTGTCCGGAAACACTGCTGCGAATCCTACGCTGTCAGAAGACTTAGAGCCATCTGTGTACACTGCAATGGCATGAAAATGAGAGTGGAAGTGGTCAAGAAAAAGAGAGCGGGAAGCTACCGTAGACAGTTGGGCTTTCGAGTAAGGGAGTGAGAAAGAACAGACTCGAACAGCTGGAACTTCCCAGGGGGGTAGGGAAAAGTGAGATGCTACATAGAAAGGTGGAAGTTGAAGAGAAGACAAGAGTGAATGTAGGCGAAGAGAGAAGGGACGGAGCAAACAGGGGCGGCGAACAAATAAAAAATGTCTACTAATATCGGTGACCATTCTATAAATGGAAGGATTGCGGAGATCATGAGAGCATACATAGTAGCGAAGACAATGGGCATCACGGCGATCGGATAAGGATGGAACATTTGCTTCTTAAAGGAATCTTACAAAAGCCAAGATATGCAGGAAGGACTAATAACCATGAATGAAATTGAAAGAAACCCAAAACATTTCTTTTCTTATGCCAAATCGAAGTCGAGAACAACATCCAGTATTGGGCCCTCACTTAAACAAGATGGGTCCTACACAGATGACAGCAAGGAAACGAGTGAGCTACTTAAGTCCCAATATGACTCAGTTTTTAGTGAGCCGCTAACCAGACTGAGACTCATTAACCTAAATGAATTCTTTATGAGAGACAGAATTTGGTAGACTTGAACCTATCTGATATTAACCTAATTCCAAATGACTTCGAACAGGCAATGAATGACATGCCCATGCACTCTGCCCCAGGGCCAGATTCATGGAACTCCGTGTTCATCAAGAACTGCAAGAAGCCCCTATCACGAGCTTTTACCATCCTATGGAGAGTAAGCATGAACACGGGGGTCGTCACACAGTTACTAAAAACAACAGACATAGCCCCACTCCACAAAGGGGACAGTAAAGCAATAACAAAGAACTACAGACCGATAGCACTAACATCCCATATCATAAAAATCTTTGAAAGGGTCCTAAGAAGCAAGATCGCCAACCATCTAGATACCCATCAGTTACACAACCCAGGACAATATGGGTTTAGAACAGGTCGCTCCTGTCTGTCCCAACTACTGGATCACTACGACAAGGTCCTGGATGCTCTAGAAGACAAACAAAATGCAGATGTAATATACACAGACTTTGCAAAAGCCTTTGACAAGTGTGACCATGGTGTAATAGCGCAAAAAATGCGTGAAAAGGGAATAACAGGAAAAGTTGGTATCGTGTGGTACCTCTGCTTTTCACTGGGGTGATGTTGCATCGTCTGCCTAGTCTTTTGGTTTCATAGAGTGATTTTCGTGTGTAAGTTTGGTACTAGTCCCTCAACGATTCTAGGGAGTACAGGTTGAGGAACTTCAAGCGTTCCCAGTAATTTAGGCATTTTAGTGCAGTTATATGTGCCGTGAAGGTTCTCTGTACATTTTCTAGGTCAGCAATTTCACCTGCCTTGAAAGGTGTTGTTAGTGTGCAGCAATATTCCAGCCAGATAGAACAAGCAACCTGAAGAGTGTCATCATGGGCTTGGCATCCCTAGTTTTGAAGGTTCTCATTATCCATCCTGTCATTTTTCTAGCAGATGTGATTGATACAATGTTATGGTCTTTCAAGGTAAGATCCTCTGACATGATCACTCCGAGGTCTTTTACATTAATTTTTCGCTCTGTTGTGTGGGTGGAATTCATTTTATACTCCGATATACGTACATAGTTTTAATTTCCTCATGTTTTCCATATCGGAGTAATTGAAATTTCTCATCATTGAACTTCATATTGTTTTCTGGGGCCAGTTTAAAGATTTGGTTGATGTCCACCTGGAGCCTTGCAGTGTCTGCAATGGAAGTCACTGTCATGCAAATTTGGGTGTCATCTGCAAAGGAAGACACGGTGCTGTGGCTGACGTCCTTGTCTATGTCAGATATGAGGATGAGGAACAAGATGGGAGTGAGTACTGTGCCTTGTGGAACAGAGCTTTTCACCGTAGCTGCCTCGGACTTTACTCTGTTGACTACTACTCTGTGTTCTATTAGTTAGGAAATTATAGATCCGTCTACCAACTTTTCCTGTTATTCCTTTATCACGTATTTTGTGCCATCACCCATGCCCCCAACTTGTCAAAGGCTTTGAAAATTTGTGTATCCACTCTGTTTTTTTGCTTCTAGAGCACCAGGACTTTTTGTTCTATTGGGACAAAAAACCTGGAGTTTACCGGGAGAGATTTTCGGGGTCAACCCCCCGCCCCCGGTCTGTGACCAGGCCTCCGGGGATCAGAGTGATCAATCAAGCTGTTACTGCTGGCCCCGCAGAAAACCAACATATGAGCCCAGCCCGGCTGGTCAGGGGCCAAATTTAGGTGTTTGTCCAGTCCAGCTTAAAGACTGCCAGGGGCCTTTTTGGTTTTTTGGCTGGGAGGCAGTTAAAACAGTCTCGGGCCCCTGAATTTATTGTATGGTCTCTTAAGTCCTAGTGACACCCCTGCTTTTCAGGGGGGGGGGATGTTGCATCTCTGCCAAATCTTTTGCTTTCGTTTGAGTGATTTTCGTGTGCAGGTTGGGTTTAGCCCTTAGGATTTTCCGGGTGTATATAACATTACTCTCCCGCCTGCGCTCCAGGAATCGGATTCGGGAACCCAAGGCCCCCCGTAATTGAGGTTTTATCTCCTTTATGCGCCCCGTAAAGGGTTCTCTGTACATTTTCTGGGTACAATTTCACCTCCCTTGAAAGTGCTGTTAGGTGCAGCAATATTTCAGCCTAGATAAAACAAGTGACCTAAATGTCATCAGGGACTTGGCACCCCTTTTTAAAGGTTCCATATCCTCCTGTCATTTTTCTAGAGAGCATTGAACAATGTTGTGGCCCTTAAAGGTGAGATCCTCCGACAGATCACTCCCAGGTCTTTGACGTTGGTGTTTCGCTCTATTTTGGGGCCAGAATTTGTTTTGTACTCTGATAAGTTTTAAATTTTCCCTCGTGTTTTCCCATACAAAATTGAAATTTCTCATCGTTTAACTTCATATTGTTTTCTGCAGCCCACTGAAAGTTTGGTTATGCCGCCTGGACCTTGCAGTTCTGCAATGGAAACCTGCTTTAAATCCATATGCCCTGGGTTGTGTAATGATGGGGGGGGGGACTTGCTTTTAAACCCTTTTAAAAAAATTTTATGATTGGATGTTAGTGATATCGTCGAGCCTTTGTATTGCTTTAAATGCCACCTTTGTGGAAATGGGGCTATGTCTGTTGTTCTTACACTGTGGACACCCTTGTCCATTTTTACAAAACCCCGGATTTCCCAATGGCCTGTTATCCCAGTGTAAAGGGAGCAAAAAAAAACACGCAAAAAGTTTAGACTTATATTACCTTCACAATTTGAACGCAATATTACATATGTAATGATAATATGTGCACTCCACGGGAAAAGGCAAAATAGAACCACAAAAGCAACCTCTTCAAACCCGCCTAGAATGGGAATACAAGGAGACAGGAAGCGGGCCCCCATAAAAACCCCGGGTTGCCAAAACCATCTTTTTATTGCTAGAACCGGGCACTTTGAACGACGGGGCCCCCCAAACAACTCTTAGAACCTGGTTCCTGGTTGGGGGAGATGCCTTAAATGAGGGTGTGACATGCGCGAAAAAAAGGTTACTACTCTTTGCGCCACATCCAAACTCCCTTTCCCTAGGGTGTTAAAAACACATGTGGGCTTCTGCAGTTTTTGATGAAAATGAAATTCCCTAGTCTGGGGGGCCTGGGGGAGAAGCATGGGGGTGTCATTTATACCTTTTGAATATTTGGGGTCAGGGTAATATCAATAGGTTTTAAGCCCACCCAAAACTGCTTATAAAGAATTTATTTTTGGGCTTCGACTCTCATCTGTTACGGGTTGCTAAAAACACTCGTACTGGGACTTGAGAGCTCATTCATTTCCCTTTTCTGTCATCTGTGAGACCATCTCATTTTAAATAGGGGGCCCATATGGATTCCTTCTGACTTTGATTTTGGGATAAGAAAGGAAATATTTTTGGTTTCTTTCAATTTCATATATGGCTTTTAGTTCTTCCCAAATTTCTTGACTCTTGAAAGATTGCATTAGCTTTAGTTTGATGTTTGCTATTTCTCTGACCAGTGTCTCCCTATGTATTTACGAAATTGGGCCCCTTTGCCACTCTGTTATTCTTTGCCTTCGCCTGTGTAGGGAGTGCCTTTCTCTTTCTAGTTTACATCTCCTTTTCCTTAAAGGAATGCCTTGAACATACCTCGAGTGTCACAGAGTTAATTTGTTCTAGACATAGGTTTGGATCTGTGTTGCTTAGGCTATCTTACTAGTTTATATTGTTTAGGGCCTGGTTTACTTGGTCACACCTTATGTTTTTGTTTTTGAAGTTGAATTTGGTGAAGGCTCCCTCTTGAGTGATCACATTTTGTCGGTCTGGAGCCCCACGCATAAATGTCTGAACCTCTATTCTGTTGTAATCTGAGTACGTATGTTGTTTTTGATATGGTAATATTTCGTATCAGATCATCAGTGTTAGTGAATATGAGGTCCAGTGTATTCTCCAGTCTTGTTGCCTCTGTTATTTGCTGGTTTAAGGTGAATTTGGTGCAGAGATTTAAAGGCTCGTATGTGTGCAAGTTTTCGTGTGAGCTGCCTCCTGGCGTTATCTCTGCAACAACATTATTTGCTACATTCCTCCATTTTAGGTGCCTTAGGTTGAAATCCCCCAATATGCTCAGGCAAGCCTATTGAAACACTTTGCACTGAATACCTCCAAACTTTTTTTTTTCTGCCTCATAAACATGCAAGATTTCAGGTATGTCTTACCGCTTCTACTTACACTTAGGTCACACTACATACATATACAAGCATATATATACACACCCCTCTGAGTTTTCTTCTATTTTCTTACTAGTTCTTGTTCTTGTTTATTTCCTGCTATCTCCATGGGGAAGTGATGAGAATTCTTCCTCCGTAAGCCATGCGTGTTGTAAGAGGCGACTAAAATGCCAGGAGCAAGGGGCTAGTAACCCCCTTCTCCTGTATATATTACTAAATGTAAAAGGAGAAACTTTAGTTTTTCCTTTTGGGCCACCCCGCCTCAGTGGGATACAGCCGGTGTGTTGAAAGAAAGACCTCCAAACTTCCCTCAGCACTGGTGAGCACTCCTCCAGATAAATCATAAAATTTGGAACTGACCTCCATATGAACCAGATACATGATCTATGTCAAGTAAGGCAACAGACACACTTCCCCACTCCATGGAAAATTACTTCATTCCGAACCTCTATCCCTCCCTTTCCTTAAAAAAAAAAAAAATCTTAAATCACAACCAAAGCTTTGCCTTGAAACCAGTCAGGATGCCTGAAGCTTTGTTGATGCCTTAGTTACACAGCACACTCTTTCACAAATTATTTATGTTGATAGTTCTGTTCACTAATCCACTGGTTCAGCTGGTAGTGCTGCTGTTGTCACAGTGATGACTCTCATATAGACATTGGAGCATGCATCAATAAATGGGCCTCTACCCTTCAAACTGAAGTGTTTGTCATACTTCTTGCATTCAAATGCATCCATGTATCAAAGGTTGTCACTATATTTGTAACTGATTCTTTATCATACATAAATATTATAATATTAATTTAATATAATATTTCTACAAGAATATGTACAAGGTATACAGGCCTAGCTAATGTGAAGGACCTACACTACTATATAGAAAGCCCCTTGTTATGGAAGTATTTCAGGCAAATGAGGTTAATTTTTGTTTTGGGATGCAACCCACACCAGTCGACTAACATGCAGGTACCCATTTTACTGATGGGTAAACAATGAACAGCAAGTGACTTATGGAAACACATCCTAATGTTTTCCAGCCATACCGGGGGATCAATCCCTGGATCACAGTGTGTGACCTGAGTGCACTAGCAATCAAGCTACAGGTCACCTTAATGCTCTTAACTCCTTGAGTATCAATTGTGGTATGCTTGTGTCAAAAGTCAGACACAGGTATGGTAGGATTGTAGACTGGAGTTTTTGTACACCTGTACATTCCATCTAACATTGGTCTTCAGATGCATGATAGAACTGATGAACTGGCAAAATCAGAGGGACTGTCAGTTAGCAGTTTGTGAACAGTAATACAAAAAGAACATAATGACTTGAGACTGAGGAGCTTGTCACTAGTCAGTCCAGCAGGAGGAGCCACAACTCTTTAGTACATTTGTCCAATAAAGGTCGAATCTCATTTTTTTACTGCTTTTTTTATCACATGGCCTTGGAAGAACTTTCTGCACTCATTACTTTATCTGTCCAACCTCCCAGTGTTTTGCTCAATCTCCTGTGATGCACTGGTGGCCACTCGCATCTTGGCAGTATAGTGAACTTGGTCCAATGAACCAGAAGCCTACACGACACACTACAGCTACTGGACAAATGCCCCCCCATGTAGCAGGCTTAGTTCATTGTATCAACCTGCCACAAATGTTGCCATTTAGTGAATCCATTAGAAGAATTTACGTTAGTATTGCCAACAATACATCATTTTTATCAGGTTGACTTAATATAATTTCCAGATCAAAATATGTATACCGAGGTAAAGTCTCATTATCTTAAGTTATTTATAGATAGACAATCCATGCAAGTAAGCAAAGATAATAACATACCCGCCGATTGAACCGCGTATAGATTCTCAACTCAGCCCGTTGACTGTAAAAACTTGAATTTGGTCACAATGCCAATTGTAACCTTCTATGGTTAGAAATACCATTGGAGAATCTTATTGCTATGTTAGTGGTACGCGACGGGCTGAGTTTTTGAGATCATGAACCGCGGGTCAATCCCGCCGGATGTTATTGCATCGTGTCATACGATTTAAGTCAAGAGATAATGAAATTTTAAATAAAAATTATCAATTTTCTTGAACATATAGGGCATTATGTACAGGGATATCTATAATTAAAGTACAGTATTATCTGTTAAATTACAAAATCCAAGTAGCTTCATATAGAGTACATATAATTATAAATTATGAATGGAGAATATTAACAAATATTCAAAAACCTCTAGACTAATCTTATACATAAATTTTTACCTCACCTGACACTAATATGGTTAAACACTCCACATGACGTATAAACCAAGTAACTTCTCTTGAGGGAAAAACTCTGGCAACTAAGAGCTCGTTAAATTTTATAACAATCATTTACTCAGCTGTTTATAAACGAAACACATGAGAGAGGGAGCTAGGACATCAGTCATCTTAGTCAAAAAATTAAACGGAGTATTACTATTTAGGAGAGGTAGTGGCTAGGTGTATACATCCTGACCAGTGACAAAGTCAGAGCATTGCAAAGATAACTCACACATAGGAAAAAGAAACTTACGACGTTTCAGTCATCTTAAGTTTCTTTCTCCTATGTGTGGGTTATTTGTGTATTATTCAAGTCACAGTATTGTACCTTTTTATTTTTTGAAGTCAGAGCATACAACACCAAGTGACTCTGTAAACTCAAAGACCAGGAAGTATGATAGTTTTCTGAACAGAAACAAAATCAAAACACAAGGCAAGAAGAACGCTGCCAGGGTGCATTCATGACAACCTTTTAACCACTACACATCACACCTGTTAGTACAAGTATCTCAGGCTTAACTTGATCATGAGTTTCAGAGCAACCTCTAAGTACACTAGTAATTCAAAGATTTAAATTAACTTCAGAAGTGTCAGTGTTATCATTCCACTTGTATACCAGGTATTCAGAGGTCAGCTTACCCATTAGTTAGTAAATATTTAGGGGACCATAGGGTTAGCTGAAATTAGTCGCATCTTATAGAGGTAAACAACCTGAATGCAAGGATTTCAGAACTATGTTGTCAACCAGGCTCACATAACACCATCGAAAGTAGTGACTCGCACATGAGTGTGTCAGAGATTTAATTTCAATTCCAAGATTATGAAAGGAATGGTTCAACTTTAATATAAACGTTTCAGCAGATACAGCTTGCACACCAGTGTCAACACATTATAAAAACAACAACATAGTCAATAATATAATCACAGATAATAAGAAGCACTCGGTTTCCTCCACAATTGACGAGTATTACAACACAGTTCTACTTACCATGAGACTACACACTATCACACAAGCTTGTAAATAATGAATTAAAAATGCTAATGAAACTTCTCATAATTAATTCTTAGCATAGTGACAGTGCACAAGATAAGCTAGTAGAAGTGAGTCAGCCTATCCTCTAAAATCTGTTTCACAGGAAAATTAATACATAATGATTTGGTATATTTCTGCCTTTTTAAATAAGAATGTGTCTTTTGTACTTCAAGTTGGGCAACAAAGTTCACAGAGATGATAGAGCCATATCTCACTACTAGTCTCACCAGCAACTGAGACTTCGGCACTAAGCATGAAACATGAGATATAACAAACTCAGATTCTGTAAAAATCTAAGTACACAAAATCTCCCCAATAATCAAAGTGAAGAATGTAATGTGAGAGAGAGTTAGCTGTCTGTCTGGAGAGGCCTGCCTGCCTTCACAGCACTGCATAAGAGGTAATTTACTAGCAAGACGACTCCAAGATCAGGTAATAACCAGCTCACATTGACAGTTCACCTTCCAGCTATGAAATACTGGTGAGCAATTAATAAATTTGAAACAGCAACTTGCAGTTTGTACATTGCTCCAACCTCTCTGCACAGAATATACAAAATAAAATAAACATTTATGACAAGAAAATATATACACATAAAGAAAACAACCTAATATAATATGAAATACAGTAAGCCCTCTATTTAATGGACTAATTAGGGAAAACAGGAAGACAGTAATGGTAATTATGGTGGATACAGAAAATACACAGATAACCATTACATAGGTGAATTAAACTATGATGGTGTTTTGGTTTGTCTTGAACCATTAACTAATCACATGATACAGAAAATATTGTTTAGGTGTGATTGTAGCAATAATGAAAAATTCTGTGACCAAAGAACTTGGTCCACAGTTTCCAAATCTATTGACCCAGTAGATTTTGTTCTGTATTTCTGAAGTCCATTTAATGGAGGTCTTTTAAATGTAGGGTTTATTGTACCTAATCCTCCCAAAACATACACAATTATTTAAGCTAATATCATCATCATGGCCATGAATGATAATAAAATACTTGAAATAATACATCATATAATTCAGACTTGCCTCACAATATTTAAACAAATATAATAATGGTAAAGAGTACCATGGAACTACAAACAACAATAGAACAGGGTTCTGTTGTTTATTACAAGGACAACTTTTAAGTTACTCTTGTACCGTCAAAGATGGTACACAGAGGTCATTAATAAAATTCATAATAATAATAATAATTACCTTCAGCTCTCTATTCCCTCACCCACTGTTATGTTGCACAAAGGGAGGCTTATTGTTAACTAACACAACTGAGCATAGGGCTAACAGAGAAGTAGATGTGAGTGACCAACAGATTACTAAATGGCAACCACAGGACTAAAATGGTGAATATTCTCTGATTCTCACTTAGTCTTAGCTGAATATGTCACACCACCAGACAGGCAAGACCAGGCAACTGATTCAGAGGACCAGCACCAAAATTCCCATTTGGCCTTTATCCTCTCATCAAAATGTGTTGCCCACCTGAAAGCCATAACTCAAATGGTGAGTTATGTAGACTAAAGGAGCTGACAGGTAGGCATGCAAGGTAAACACGCAGGGCAGTGTTTAGTTTGGTCCATGCATATCATGGACACCTCAAAGGAGCTGATGTCCACTCAGTACAGCCATGACAACAACAACTGTAATGTGTCACTCAGCGTGTAAAAGACCCGACATAAGGGAAATCGGGATTAATCTTTTTATTTTATAAACACACTGGCTGTTTCCCACCAAGGGAGGGTGACCCGAAAAAAAAAGAAACACTTCCATCATCATTCGCTCTATCACTGTCTTGCCAGACGCATGCTTACACTACAGTTAAAAAACTGCAACATAACTCCACCCCTTCTTCAAAGTGCAGGCACATTCCTTTCTCGTATATGTAAAAATCTGTTAGACAAAACAAGAGAGCATCAACAAAATAAAATAGTAAAATAAAAAAATGGCAAAAAAAAAAAAAAAAAAATAGTAAAAACATATATTCTACCATGTCTGGAATAAGTTATGTTATCATAACTCTGTGTAACACACTGACCTTCATGTTCTCTCCCCCACCCTCTTGTACCATGTTAAGGAAGCTTCCTTAGTTGTAGTTTCTAGAGAAAATAAGAACATAAGGAAGGAACACTGCAGTAGGCATTCTGGCCCAAACTAGGCATGTCTTTCTTTAAACCAACCATTCCCACCCACCTACTTGTCCAGCCTTTACCCAAAGCTTCCTAAGAATTAGCTTCAATACCTCGGGTACTAATCAGACTCAGGCTTTCTCACTCATATATCTGTCCAGTTTCTTTTTAAAGCTACTCAAGATTGTTCCACACATCAGCAACTCTGAAAACCAGTACTTACCTATATAAGAACATAAGAACATAAGAAAGGAGGAACACTGCAGGAGGCCTGTTGGCCCATACTAGGCAGGTCCTTTACAATTCATCCCATAACAAAACATTTGCCTAACCCAATTTTCAATGCCACCCAAGAAATAAGCTCTGATGTGAAAGTCCCACTCAAATCCAACCCCTCCCACTCATGTACTTATCCAACCTAAATTTGAAACTACCCAAAGTCCCAGCCTCAATAACCCAACTAGGTAGACTGTTCCACTCATCTACTACCCTATTTCCAAACCAATACTTTCCTATGTCCTTTCTGAATCTAAACTTATCTAATTTAAATCCATTACTGCAGGTTCTCTCTTGGAGAGACATCCTCAAGACCTTATTAATATCCCCTTTATTAATACCTATCTTCCACTTATACACTTCGATCAGGTCTCCCCTCATTCTTCGTCTAACAAGTGAATGTAACTTAAGAGTCATCAATCTTTCTTCATAAGGAAGATTTCTAATCCTATGTATTAATTTAGTCATCCTACGCTGAATGTTTTCTAACGAATTTATGTCCATTCTGTAATATGGAGACCAGAACTGAGCTGCATAATCTAGGTGATGCCTTACTAATGATGTATAAAGCTGCAGTATTACCTCTGGACTTCTGTTGCTTACACTTCTTGATATAAATCCCAGTAATCTATTTGCCTTATTATGTACGCTTAGGCATTGCTGTCTTGGTTTAAGGTTGCTGCTCACCATAACCCCCAAGTCCTTTTCGCAATCTGTATGGCTAAGTTCTATATCATTTAACTTATAAGTACTAGGGTTATGGGCACTCCCAAGCTTCAGAACCTTGCATTTATCTACATTGAACTGCATCTGCCACTTTTCTGACCAAGAACAGTTTGTTTAAATCCTCCTGAAGTTCCATAACATCTACGTTTGAATCAATTATCCTATCTTTGTGTCATCGGCGAATTTGCTCATATCACTAGTAATTCCCTCATCAAGATCATTGATATATATTATAAACAACAACGGGCCCAAGACTGATCCCTGTGGAACGCCACCTGTTACAGATCCCCACTTGAATTTAACCCCATTTATGGACACTCTCTGCTTCCTGTCAGTGAGCCATGACTCGATCCACGAGAGCACTTTTCCCCCAATGCCATGAGCTGCCACTTTCTTTTAACAGTCATATGGTGCGGAACTCTATCAAAAGCCTTACTAAAATCTAAGTAAATAATATCAAATTCTTTATCGTGGTCAACAGCCTCAAAAGCTTTACTGAAGAAAGTTAATAAATTAGTTAGACAAGACCGGCCTCTTGTGAATTCATGCTGAGTATCATTAATCAAGCTATGCTTATCGAGATGGCTTCTTATAATCTCAGCTATAATTGACTCTAGTAATTTGCCTACAATTGAGGTCAGGCTTATTGGGCGGTAATTTGACGGTAACGACTTGTCCCTGTTTTAAAAATAGGAATTACATTAGCCATCTTCCACATATCAGACACTACACCTGTTTGAAGAGATAAATTAAAAATATTAGTTAATGGTTCACAGAGTTCCATTTTGCATTCCTTAAGAACCCTTGAAAAAACCTCATCACGACCCGGCAACTTATTTTGCTTCAGTCTGTCTATCTGCTTCACAACCATTTCACTAGTGACTGTGATGTTACATAATTTATCTTCTTCTAGCCCACTATAAAAATTAATTACTGGAATATTGTTAGTGTCTTCCTGTGTAAAAACTGAGAGAAAATAATTATTAAAAATCGAGCACATTTCATTATCTTTGTCAGTAAGGTGCCCATAGGTATTTTTAAGGGGACCTATCTTATCTCTAACTTTTGTTCTATAGACCTGGAAAAAACTTTTTGGGTTAGTTTTAGAATCCCTAGCAACTTTAATTTCATAGTCCCTTTTAGCTTTTCTTATCCCCTTTTTAATGTCCCTCTTAATGTCAATATACTGATTCATAAGATGACCCTCACCTCTTTTGATACGCCTATAAATTCCTTTCTTATGCCCTAGTAGATATTTGAGCCTATTATTCATCCATTTTGGGTCATTTCTATTTGATCTAATTTCTTTATATGGGATAAAAGTTCTTTGAGCAGCATGCATAGTGTTCAGAAAACTGTCATATTGATAGCTCACTTCGTTACCCCAGTCAACAGATGATAAGTGTTCTCTAAGCCCATCGTAATCTGCTAAGCAAAAATCTGGGACTGTTACTGAGTTATCGCTACTATCGTACTTCCATTCAATGCTAAATGTAATTGATTTGTGGTCGCTAGCACCCAGTTCCTCTGAAATTTCTAAATTATTAACAAGGGATTCATTGTTTGCCATAACTAAGTCAAGCAGGTTATTTCCCCTTGTAGGTTCTGTCACAAACTGCTTCAAAAAACAATCCTGAACTACTTCTAAGAAGTCGTATGATTCTAAATTCCCAGTCAAGAAATTCCAATCAATATGACTAAAGTTAAAGTCTCCTAGAATTACTACATTATCGTGCCTTGTGGCCTTAACAATTTCCTCCCATAGTAGTCTCCCTTGGTCCCTATCTAAGTTTGGGGGACGGTATATCACTCCTAAAATCAGTTTTTCATGCCCCTCTGAAAATTCTATCCAAACAGACTCTGTATGTGTTACTTCAGACTTAATACCCGTTTTTATGCAACAGTTCAAGCGATCTCGGACATACAATGCCACCCCACCCCCCTTCCCGATACTTCTATCTACTTGGAACAATTTAAAACCCTGAATATGACATTCCGCAGGCATGTCCCGACTTTTTGAATTAAACCACGTCTCAGTTAAGGCAAATACATCAATGTTACCTGCACTAGCAACTAATCTCAACTCGTCCATCTTATTCCTAGCACTACGGCAATTAGCATAATAAACATTGAAAGACTCTCCTTTCTAAATTTAAATTTTTCTAACTTAAATCCATTATTTCTGGTTCTAACTTAATTCAATATTCTCAGTACTTTATATTGCCTTTGTTCATGCCCATTATCCAAAAGTGTATCAGTCTGTAGTGGAAGGAAGGCAGAGTAGGGGTCGGCCTAGGAAAGGTTGGAGGGAGGGGGTAAAGGAGGTTTTGTGTGCGAGGGGCTTGGACTTCCAGCAGGCATGTGTGAGCGTGTTTGATAGGAGTGAATGGAGACAAATGGTTTTTAATACTTGACGTGCTGTTGGAGTGTGAGCAAAGTAACATTTATGAAGGGGTTCAGGGAAACCGGCAGGCCGGACTTGAGTCCTGGAGATGGGAAGTACAGTGCCTGCACTCTGAAGGAGGGGTGTTAATGTTGCAGTTTAAAAACTGTAGTGTAAAGCACCCCTCTGGCAAGACAGTGATGGAGTGAATGATGGTGAAAGTTTTTCTTTTTCGGGCCACCCTGCCTTGGTGGGAATCGGCCAGTGTGATAATAAAATAATAAAATATTTTAATTAGTATATCTCCTCTCATTCTATGTCTCTCAAGAGAGCATTACAATAAAACATTACAAATTCACATATAATGTAGACATTTGTTGACAAAATTACTGACCATATCCTCCTACTAAGTTCAGTAAAAATTTAATAGTTTCACTAGTATATTAACACGTGTTTTATTACATCTGAGATTTTAAAAAAACATATAAACACTGTTTGTTCCTTTTTAAGTTAAAAAAAAAAAAAGGAAATTTTGAAGCACTTTACACTATTAATAAATACAGTAGAACCCTCGTATCCACTAATTCAGTATCATCAGTTTCAGTTATCCATGGTTTACTGTGGCTCAAAAATACCTCTTGATTTTGCATAAGAATGCCCCCAAAACACAAAAGTAGAGAAGCTGACAGTTCTTCAAAGCCTAAGAGAAGTCATGAAGTGCTTCCCATCGGTGAAAAAGTGATAATTCTCCACTTATTGTGCATAATTTATTAATTAAACTTTATAATAGGTGTGTATAGGACTTATATACAGTGGACCCCCGACATTCGATGGCATCGACATTTGATAAATCCAATATTCGATGCATTTTAACGCAAAAATTTCGCCTCGACATTCGATCGAAAACCCGCTATTCGATACGATTCATACGAGACGTGTCCACGTGTGGCCTGAACTGCCCCGTGTGTGCCAGTGTTTACAAGCCAGCCAGTGTGCGTGCATCTAAGGATACATTCGGTACATTCCATATTATCCATATTATCACTGTTTTTGGTGCTTGTTTCTGCAAAATAAGTCACCATGGGCCCCAAGAAAGCTTCTAGTGCCAACCCTGTGGTAAAAAGGGTGAGAATTAGTATGGAAATTAAGAAAGATTTTGAAGGGTTTGGGGCTAACCCTGAGAAGCCTATGCCAGTTGTGGAATCCATTGTGCCTACTTCAAAGATTAAGGAAATGTGTGCAAAGTGGGTTGAACTGCAAACCTTTATGGATGAAAATCACCCTAACACAGCTATTGCAAGCTGTGCTGGTGACTATTACAATGACAATGTTGTGGCCCATTTTAGACAAATCTTAAAGGAACGGGAGGTACAGAGCTCTATGGACAGATATGTTGTGCGACAGAAATCCAGAGATTTCTGGTCCTAGTGGCATTAAAAGAAGGGATGTAACCCCGGAAAAAGACTTGATACCTCAAGTCCTGATGGAAGGGGATTCCCCTTCTAAACACTAACACCATCCACACTCTCCCCTCCTCCCATCCCATGAATCATCACCAGATCTTCATTAAAGGTAAGTGCCAATTATTCTATTGTTATTAATCTATTGTTATTGTTGTTATTGTAATTATTCTATTGCATTAAACTTAATACAGTTGACCCCCGCTTAACGATCACCTCCAAATGCGACCAATTATGTAAGTGTATTTATGTAAGTGCGTTTGTACGTGTATGTTTGGGGGTCTGAAATGGACTAATCTACTTCACAATATTCCTTATGGGAAAAAATTCGGTCAGTACTGGCACTTGAACATACTACTGGAATGAAAAAAGTTCGTTAACCGGGGGTCCACTGTATTTCATTTGGTAAAATTTTTTTTTTCATACTTTTGGGTGTCTTGCACGGAGTAATTTGATTTCCATTATTTCTCAAGGGAAAATTAATTCGACTTTCGATATTTTCGACATTCAATGAGCTCTCAGGAACGGATTAATATTGAATGTCGGGAGTCCACTGTATAGGGTCTGCTACTATCCGCAGTTTTGGTATCCACGGCAGGTCCTTGGAATGTATCCCCCATGGATACGGGGGTCCTACTGTATTCTCTTCTGTATGATCACATAGGTGGATTATTAAACTTAACGAAATGTTGCCAATAAAGGATCACATCATACCACATTTGAGTTACTTTTTCCTCATTTTCTGTAATTATGCATCGTTTTCTCAATCCTAATTTTTTCCACCACTTTCTTTCTGATATAGCTGTGGAAACACCTCACTATCAGGTTTTACCTTTTCTTAGAACTTTTTTTTTGGATAATGGGAACAATAATAATGTCTCACTCACTTTTATCCTAAAGGCTTTCAATCTCTCTAAACACTGTTATGGTTCCTCTCCTGTATGAGGTGACTAATTAGAGCTGATTTTTTTGAAAAAGTTTTTAGACACACTGAGCACACAAATGGTTTCTCCCCAGAATGAACTTTTGTGTGTATTATTAGATCTTTGTTTTGTGAAAAAGCTTTTAGACACTCTGAACACCTATATGGTTTCTCTCCAGTATGAATTCTTATGTGTGTTTTTAGATCAGATTTTTCTGAAAAGGCCTTTAGGCACTCTGAACACTTAAAAGGTTTTTCTCCAGTATGAACTCTTATGTGAATTGTTAGACTTGATTTTTGTGAAAATGCCTTTAGACACTCTGAACACTGATAAGGTTTCTCTCCTGTGTGAATTCTGAAGTGGGTGTTTAAATCTGATTTTCTGGAAAAGGATTTTAGACACACTGAACACTGATATGGCTTCTCTCCTGTATGAATTCTTGTGTGTTTTATTAGATCTGAGTTTTGTGTAAAAGCCATTATACACTCTGAACACTTATATGGCTTCTTTCCAGTATGAACTCTTGTGTGTTTTGTTAGATCTGATTTTCGTGAAAAGGCCTTCAGACACTCTGAACACTGATATGGTTTCTCTCCTGTATGAACTCTTACATGAGTGTTCAGATTTGACTTTCTTAAAAAGGATTTAAGACACACTGAACACTGATATGGTTTCTCTCCTGTATGAACTTTCAAGTGGGTATCTAGATTTGATTTTCTTAAAAATGATTTTAAACATACCGAACACTGATATGGTTTCTCTCCTGTGTGAATTCTCAGGTGTCTTGTGAGATCTGATTTTTGTGTAAAGGATTTCAGACACTTTAAACACTGATGTTGTTTCTTTCTAAAATGAACTCTCAGGTGAGTGGTTATATGTGATTTTTTTGAATTATTTTGACACATTTTCTTTTCTGTGTGAACTCTCATTTTTATTTTATATATTTAATATGCTATTATAAATATATTAAATATTAACATGTTAGTCATAATCTAGGTTAGAATCCAATGACAATTTCAGCATATATGTATAATCTACTCAGTATAACACATACTTTATTATTTATATTCTATAATTTAGATTGCAAATACAGTATTAATTTTGGTTATTTTATTGCTCAAGGTACATATAAATGCAATGAACTGCAGCCTTTATTAACATTCTTAAGATACTTTCAAAATATTTAGGCTTTCCTATATGAGCTCTCAAATGTAATATACCAAGATTGTGTATTTATTTTTAAACATTGAACACTGATATTATTTTTTGTACACTTATTCTCTTACTTCATTTAGTCTCATATTAAACAAACGTTCACTTTAACAAAGGTGAGATCTTACGAACATGATGTTACACTTGTTTGTGGGTATGAATGTTAATGGAGCTCCTGTCTAGAATGTTCAGTCTGTCCTTTACTAGTGTTTGATTTGTGACAGCAGGTAGTGCTAGTGTGAGGTTACTAGTACACTGTTGGTACTGTGTCCAGAAGTAGCAATGGGTATTATTAATGAGGTTACTAGTATACTGCTAGTACTTTATATTATTTCACTAGTTTCCAAAATGAATTCCATAAGGCCATTTATTCTTAAGGCATTTAAAAGTCAGTCTTAAAGGTAGTATAGTGTACATTATGTGCCACACTGATGGAACTATATAACTGCAGTATTTCTGACACAAACTTTTAAATCACTGCATGTTGACATGTGTCATTCTTGTGCTGACAGTACCACCCTGTAAAACAAAACAATCACACATTAAATGTGTCATTCTTGTGCTGACAGTATCACCCTACATAATAAAACAATCACACATAACCACAACTTTAACTTTTTTTTTTGTATACTTTTTTACACAAATCAGTTTTACAGCCTACAAGTTATCCTACCTCAGTTCATTTCTAAGCTATAATGCCACGCACCTTCCCAGGAAGTTATCTCCAAAAGTTGATGAACACCCGGGTACTTACTGCTAGGTGAACAGGGGCAGCAGGTGTAAAAAAAAAAAATGCCCATTTCCACCCATGCCAGGGATTGAACCACAGACACTTAGTTTGCTGCAAAGACAATCATGTTGTTTATATGATTATTATGGTTATTACTATTATTATTACTATGATGATAACAGCAGACTGTCAATTAAGACACAATTTTCAATGACATTTCTGCTGTATGACAGTTGAAGAATTGCAGCAGTTTTTCAATCATGATGGTTAAAAGCCTGTACAAGAAGACTAGTACCCGCTAATTTCACTGTAACTACACACTGCTGTGCCATTAAAAGTAATTCACTTATTCTAGCTGTATTTACACAAATGTCGAATACTTCAATTAAACCATGGTAAACACACTTTGTTTCACTAAAATCACAACTACAATACTGGAAGGAGACAACTGTGGCTGAAATGTATCTGTTCCTTGCCACAATAATGCTTATGCCACATGTGTATAAACACAATATCAAATCATAGTGATCCACATACTACCTAATTTCAACCCTGGCTTTCAGTGATATTATGCCAGTGAACTGATTAGTCTTACTGTTACATATGCTACACTTCTCAGACAAAACAAGGCCTGACAGGTTATACACGATTAGGACTGTTAATGCATCTAAACAAAAGTTCAGATATGTATTTTTATCCCTTCAGGATTATTAAGGTATATAGACAGACTGGTTATAAATGACCATAATTTTTAAAGGGGTGGACCGGTAAGCCAGCGGAAGGCCTCGGTCAGATGACCAAAAGCTCCAAAGGCGGGTCATCATCTGACTAAGACCCGCGTCAGGAAACATTTGTCCTGTTTCCTGACGAACCTTACCTAACCTAACCTATCCCTTCAGGAAGCTTGTTACTGATGAGTCTTTGTTTCTCTTCAAAGGTAGACTGTCATTCAAGCAGTGTATACCAAGTAAGTGGAAATGCTTTGATATCAAGTTATTTGTGCTTTGTGATTGTGACAGTGGTCCTGTATTGGTTATAAATATATACACCGGAAGTAAATCACTGGAAGATACCAGGAAGTTATTGGGTATCTTGATGATGTGGTTGGAACCATTATATACTGATAACTGGTACACAACCCTGTTACTCAGTGATTTCTTGTGAGTGAACATGACAGTTGTGTGCAGTACAGTATGTGGAAATCATAAACATATACTACTAAGATTCAATGCAGGCATTTATAGTGGTGAGATGCAGGTGTTTATACCTGGAGTATACCTGGAGAGAGTACCAGGGGTCAACACCCCAGTGGCCTGGTCTGTGACCAGGACTCATGGTGGATCAGGGCCTGATCAACCAGGCTGTTACAAACCACAAACGACATACAAACCACAGCCCAGCTGGTCAGGTACTGACTTTAGGTGCTTGTCCAGTGCCTGCTTGAAGACAGCCAGGGGTCTATTGGTATCCCTCTTATGTATGCTGGGAGGCAGTTGAACAGTCTTGGGCCCCTGACACTTATTGTGTTGTTTCTTATCGTGCTAGTGACACCCCTGCTTTTCATTGGGGTGATGTTGCATCGTCTGCCAAGTCTTTTGCTTTCATAGGAAGTGATTTTCGTGTGTAAGTTTGGTACTAATCCCTCTAGGATTTTCCAAGTGTATATAATTAAGTATCTCTCCCGCATGCATTTTAGGGAGTACAGGTTGAGGAACTTCAAGTGTTCCCAGTAACTGAGGTGTTTTATTGCAGTTATGCATGCCGTGAAGGTTCCCTGTACATTTTCCATTACATTATGGTGGCATGACAAACAAGATGTCACATTGTTGACATCCATTCACTATAACGAAATGACAGTGGCAAGGTGGATAGAGTGACCAATGAACCTATTCTAAAACCTGTGACCATGGTTGACTACACAAAGTATGTGTTTGGTGTACAAATGTGACATACAAGTTGGGTTTGCCAAATATGTTGGCAAGAGCTGTAAGCAGTACATGAAACTCTTTCTTCTTCCATCTCATGGACATTTAAATACTCAATGCATATAATATGTACCAAATGTAGACAAGCAACAGACCACTGTCTGGTGAAATTACGTTTGTCTATCATCAGACAACTAATATTCAAGTACCAGGTCACAACACCTGCAATACAAAACCGTGTACAAACTGACCATCAATTGTCCACTTGTTAAGTACTTTTTCTCTTTCAGTTGTGACCTGACGCTGACTCAGGGCCGACCGTTATCTTGTTAAAAAGTTTCCTAAGTGCAGGTTATTTGTGAAGTGTTCCAAGCAAAGTGCTGTGTCTAATTCAACTTGCAAAATATTTAC
Organism: Cherax quadricarinatus; assembly: GCF_026875155.1. Lineage (NCBI taxonomy): Eukaryota > Metazoa > Arthropoda > Malacostraca > Decapoda > Parastacidae > Cherax > Cherax quadricarinatus. The sequence goes on along the minus strand of NC_069451.1, from coordinate 24,005,352 downwards.
ATTATTCCCAGTTAAAAATTCAGCAATAATTTATGTAATAAAACTGTGGCTCATAACCTGGGCAAGAGGACTGAAGAACCACAATGGAAATATGCCACACTACTTGGCTATCTTGGTTATCCTGGGTTATTAACTCCCTTGGGTTACTAACCTATCTGGGTTAATAACCTTCCTAGGTCACTAACTTTCCTGGAATACTAACCCTAATGGGTTACGAACCCTCCTGGGTCACTAACAAAACTGGATCACTAACCCTCCTGGGTTACTAACCCATCTAGGTAAATAACTCTCCTAGGTAACTAACTCTCTTGGATCACTAACCCTCCTGGGTTACTAACCCATCTGGGTCAATAACCCTCCTGGGTTAATAACCCTCCTGCATCACTAACCCTCCTGCATCACTAACCCTCCTGGGTTACTAACCCATCTGCATCAATAACCCTCCTGGATTATTAACCCTCCTGGATCACTAACTTTCCTGGGTTACTAACCCTCCTGGATCACTAACCCTCCTGGATCACTATCCCTCCTGGGTTATGCACCCTCCTGGATAAGTAACCCTCCTGGATCACTAACCCTCCTGGATCACTAACCCTTCTGGATCACTAACCCTCCTGGATCACTAACCCTTCTGGATCACTAACCCTCCTGGGTTATGAACCCTCCTGGGTTACTAATCCTCCTGGGTTACTAACCCTCCTGGATCATTAACCCTCCTGAGTTACTAACCCTCCTGGATTACTAACCCTATGGGTTCCCAATCCTCCTGGATCACTAAACCTCCTGGGCTAGTAACCCTCCTGGATCAATAACCCTCCTGGGTTACTAACCCTCCTGGATCACTAATCCTCCTGAATCACTAACCCTCCTGGGTAACTAACACTCTGGATCACTAACTGTCCTGGGTTACTAATCCTCCTGGGTTACTAACCCTCCTGGATCATTAGCCCTCCTAGGTTACTAACCCTCCTGGATCACTAACCCTCCTGGGTTACTAACAGTCACAGACCACTAACCCTCCTGGGTTACTAACACTCATGGAACACTAACCCTCCTGGGTTACTAACCTTCCTGGATCACTAACCCTCCTGGGTTACTAACCCTCCTGGATCACTAACCCTCCTGGATCACTAACCCACCTGTGTTACTAACGGTGGCCTGGTGGCTAAAGCTCCCGCTTCACACACGGAGGGCCCGGGTTCGATTCCCGGCGGGTGGAAACATTTCGACACGTTTCCTTACACCTGTTGTCCTGTTCACCTAGCAGCAAATAGGTACCTGGGTGTTAGTCGACTGGTGTGGGTCGCATCCTGGGGGACAATATTAAGGACCCCAATGGAAATAAGTTAGACAGTCCTCGATGACGCACTGATTTTCTTGGGTTATCCTGGGTGGCTAACCCTCCGGGGTTAAAAATCCGAACGAAATCTTATCTTATCTTATCTTAACCCTCCTGGATCACTAACCCTCCTGGGTTACTAACCCTCCTGGATCACTAACCCTCCTGAATCACTAACCCTCCTGGGTTACTAACCCTCCTGGGTTACTAACACTCCTGGATCACTAATCTTCCTGGGTTACTAACCCTCCTGGGTTATTAACCCTCCTGGATCACTAACACTCCTGGATCACTAACCCTTCTGGATCACTAACCCTCCTGGGTTACTAGCCCTCCTGGGTTACTAACCCTCCTGGGTTACTAACCCTCCTGGGTTACTAACCCTCCTGGTTTACTAACACTCCTGGGTTACTAACCCTCCTGGGTTACTAACACTCCTGGATCACTAACCATCCTGGGATACTAACCCTCCTGGGTTACTAACCCTCCTGGGTTACTAACCCTCCTGGTTTACTAACACTCCTGGGTTACTAACCCTCCTGGGTTACTAACACTCCTGGATCACTAACCCTCCTGGGTTACTAACCCTCCTGGGTTACTAACCCTCCTGGATCACTAACCCTCCTGGGTTGCTAACACTCCTGGATCACTAACCCTCCTGGGTTACTAACACTCCTGGGTTACTAACCCTCCTGGGTTACTAACACTCCTGGATCACTAACCCTCCTGGGTTACTAACCCTCCTGGGTTACTAACCCTCAGTAACCCTCCTGGGTTACTAACCCTCAGTAACCCTCCTGGGTTACTAACCCTCCTGGGTAACTAACACTCCTGGATCACTAAACCTCCTGGGTTACTAACATTCCTGGGTTACTAACCCTCCTGGGTTACTAACCCTCCTGGGTTACTAACCCTCCTGAATCACTAATCCTGGATCATTAACCCTCTTGGGTTACTAACACTCCTGGATCACTAACCCTCCTGGTTTACTAACCCTCCTGGGTTACTAACCCTCCTGGATCACTAACCCTCCTGGGTTACTAACCCTCCTGGATCACTAACCCTCCTGAATCACTAACCCTCCTGGGTTACTAACCCTCCTGGGTTACTAACACTCCTGGATCACTAACCCTCCTGGGTTACTAACCCTCCTGGGTTACTAGCCCTCCTGGGTTACTAACACTCCTGGATCACTAACCCTCCTGGGTTACTAACCCTCCTGGGTTACTAACCCTCCTGGGTTACTAACCCTACTGGGTTACTAACCCTCCTGGGTTACTAACACTCCTGGATCACTAACCCTCCTGGGTTACTAACCCTCCTGGGTTACTAACCCTCCTGGATCACTAACCCTCCTGGGTTGCTAACACTCCTGGATCACTAACCCTCCTGGGTTACTAACACTCCTGGGTTACTAACCCTCCTGGGTTACTAACACTCCTGGATCACTAACCCTCCTGGGTTACTAGCCCTCCTGGGTTACTAACACTCCTGGGTTACTAACACTCCTGGATCACTAAACCTCCTGGGTTACTAACACTCCTGGGTTACTAACCCTCCTGGGTTACTAACACTCCTGGAACACTAACCCTCCTGGGTTACTAACACTCCTGGGTTACTAACCCTCCTGGGTTACTAACTCTGCTGGATCACTAACCCTCCTGGGTTACTAACCCTCCTGGGTTACTAACCCTCCTGGATCACTAATCCTGGATCACTAACCCTCTTGGGTTACTAACACTCCTGGATCACTAACCCTCCTGGGTTACTAACCCTCCTGGGTTACTAACCCTCCTGGGTTACTAACCCTCCTGGATCACTAACCCTCCTGGATCACTAACCCTCCTTTATCACTAACCCTCCTGGGTTACTAACACTCCTGGATCACTAACCCTCCTGGGTTACTAACCCTCCTGGGTTACTAACCCTCCTGGGTTACTAACCCTACTGGATCACTAACCCTCCTGGGTTACTAACCCTCCTGGATCACTAACCCTCCTGGGTTACTAACCCTCCTGGATCACTAACCCTCCTGGGTTACTAACCCTCCTGGATCACTAACCCTCGTGGGTTACTAACCCTCCTGGATCACTAACCCTCCTGGGTTACTAACCCTCCTGGGTTACTAACACTCCTGGATCACTAACCCTCCTGGGTTACTAACCCTCCTGGGTTACTAACCCTCCTGGATCACTAACCCTCCTGGATCACTAACCCTCCTGGGTTACTAACACTCCTGGATCACTAACCCTCCTTGGTTACTAACCCTCCTGGATCACTAACCCTCCTGGGTTACTAACCCTCCTGGATCACTAACCCTCCTGGATCACTAACCCTCCTGGGTTACTAACACTCCTGAATCACTAACACTATTGGATCACTAACCCTCCTGGATCACTAACCCTCCTGGGTTACTTACCCTCCTGGGTTACTAACACTCCTGGATCACTAACACTATTGGATCACTAACCCTCCTGGATCACTAACCCTCCTGGGTTACTAACCCTCCTTTATCACTAACCCTCCTGGATCACTAACCCTCCTGGGTTACTAACACTCCTGAATCACTAGCCCTCCTGGGTTACTAACCCTCCTGGCTCACTAACCCTCCTGGATCACTAACCCTCCTGGGTTACTGACACTCCTGAATCACTAGCTCTCCTGGGTTACTAACCCTCCTGGGTTACTAACACTCCTGGATCACTAGCCCTCCTGGGTTACTAACCCTCCTGGGTTACTAACACTCCTGGATCACTAGCCCTCCTGGGTTACTGACACTCCTGGATCACTAACCCTCCTGAATCACTAACCCTCCTGGGTTACTAACACTCCTGGGTTACTAACACTCCTGGATCACTAACACTCCTGGATCACTAACACTCCTGGATCACTAGCCCTCCTGGGTTACTGACACTCCTGGATCACTAACCCTCCTGAATCACTAACCCTCCTGGGTTACTAACACTCCTGGATCACTAACCCTCCTGGATGACTAACACTCCTGGATCACTAACACTCCTGGATGACTAACACTCCTGGATCACTAACCCTCCTGGGTTACTAACACTCCTGGATCACTAACACTCCTGGATCACTAACACTCCTGGATCACTAACCCTCCTGGGTTACTGACACTCCTGGATCACTAACCCTCCTGAATCACTAACCCTCCTGGGTTACTAACACTCCTGGATCACTAACCCTCCTGGATCACTAACACTCCTGGATCACTAACACTCCTGGATCACTAACACTCCTGGATCATTAACCCTCCTGGATCACTAACCCTCCTGGGTTACTAACACTCCTGGGTTACTAACACTCCTGGATCACTAACACTCCTGGATCATTAACCCTCCTGGATCACTAACCCTCCTGGGTTACCAACACTCCTGGATCACTAACCCTCCTGGATCACTAACCCTCCTGGATCACTAACACTCCTGGATGATTAACCCTCCTGGATCATTAACCCTCCTGGATCACTAACACTCCTGGATCATTAACCCTCCTGGATCACTAACACTCCTGGGTTACTAACACTCCTGGATCACTAACCCTCCTGGATCACTAACACTCCTGGATCATTAACCCTCCTGGATCACTAACACTCCTGGTTACTAAACACTCCTGGATCACTAACACTCACTGGATCACTAACACTCCTGAGATCATTAACCCTCCTGGATCACTAACACTCCTGGATCACTAACACTCCTGGATCACTAACACTCCTGGATCACTAACACTCCTGGATCACTAACCCTCCTGGGTTACTAACACTCCTGGGTTACTAACACTCCTGGATCACTAACACTCCTGGATCACTAACACTCCTGGATCACTAACACTCCTGGATCATTAACCCTCCTGGATCACTAACCCTCCTGGGTTACTAACACTCCTGGGTTACTAACACTCCTGGATCACTAACACTCCTGGATCATTAACCCTCCTGGATCACTAACCCTCCTGGGTTACTAACACTCCTGGATCACTAACCCTCCTGGATCACTAACCCTCCTGGATCACTAACACTCCTGGATCATTAACCCTCCTGGATCATTAACCCTCCTGGATCACTAACACTCCTGGATCATTAACCCTCCTGGATCACTAACACTCCTGGGTTACTAACACTCCTGGATCACTAACCCTCCTGGATCACTAACACTCCTGGATCATTAACCCTCCTGGATCACTAACACTCCTGGGTTACTAACACTCCTGGATCACTAACACTCCTGGATCACTAACACTCCTGGATCATTAACCCTCCTGGATCACTAACACTCCTGGATCACTAACACTCCTGGATCACTAACACTCCTGGATCACTAACACTCCTGGATCACTAACACTCCTGGATCACTAACCCTCCTGGGTTACTAACACTCCTGGGTTACTAACACTCCTGGATCACTAACACTCCTGGATCACTAACACTCCTGGATCACTAACACTCCTGGATCACTAACACTCCTGGATCACTAACACTCCTGGATCACTAACACTCCTGGGTTACTAACACTCCTGGATCACTAACACTCCTGGATCACTAACACTCCTGGATCACTAACACTCCTGGATCACTAACCCTCCTGGATCACTAACACTCCTGGTTACTAACACTCCTGATCACTAACACTCCTGGATCACTATCCCTCCTGGATCACTAACACTCCTGGATCACTAACACTCCTGGATCACTAACCCTCCTGGATCACTAACACTCCTGGGTTACTAACACTCCTGGATCACTAACACTCCTGGATCACTATCCCTCCTGGATCACTAACACTCCTGGATCACTAACACTCCTGGATCACTAACACTCCTGGATCACTATCCCTCCTGGATCACTAACACTCCTGGATCACTAACACTCCTGGATCACTAACCCTCCTGGATCACTAACACTCCTGGATCACTAACACTCCTGGATCACTAACACTCCTGGATCACTAACACTCCTGGATCACTAACACTCCTGGATGACTAACACTCCTGGATCACTAACACTCCTGGATCACTAACACTCCTGGATCACTAACACTCCTGGATCACTAGCCCTCCTGGGTTACCAACACTCCTGGATCACTAACACTCCTGGATCACTAACACTCCTGGATGACTAACACTCCTGGATCACTAGCCCTCCTGGGTTACCAACACTCCTGGATCACTAACACTTCTGGATCACTAACACTCCTGGATCACTAACCCTCCTGGGTTACTAACACTCCTGGATCACTAACACTCCTGGATGACTAACACTCCTGGATCACTAGCCCTCCTGGATGACTAACACTCCTGGATCACTAGCCCTCCTGGGTTACCAACACTCCTGGATCACTAACACTTCTGGATCACTAACACTCCTGGATCACTAACCCTCCTGGGTTACTAACACTCCTGGGCTACTAACACTCCTGGATCACTAGCCCTCCTGGGTTACTAACACTCCTGGATCACTAACACTCCTGGATCACTAACACTCCTGGATCACTAACCCTCCTGAGTAAATCGTCTTGTAATGGGTTGACTGAGTCAACACAACAAAATATCTCAATATCCACGTTTTTCAGCTTGACCGCGAAGTTGCTTTTAATCAAAGAACTGTCCCACTTACTTCACGTTTCTGTCTTCCCACCAAACATTACAATTCTACGTCCTGTAATGGAGATAATACACAAAACTTGTGGTATAACGTCAATCTTGGAAGGTAATGTTGTGGTTGTTACTCCGGGCCACCATAACTGACGCCTTAGTCAGTCCTCCTAGCAGGGAAGCTTAGATAAGATATCTTTCGGGTTTTTTTACCCCGAAGGGTTAGCCACCAAGAATAGCCCAAGAAAGGCAGTGCGTCATCGAGGGACTGTCTGTCTTATTTCCACTGTGGTCCTGAATCTTGTCCCCCAGGATGCCACTAACACCCAGGTATCTACTTGCTTGTTAGGTGAATGGGAAAGCAGGTGTAAGGAAACACACCCTATATTGCTACCTTTGCCAGGACTTGAACCACGGATACTCTGCGTGAAGCAAGTTTTGCCCACCAGGCCACGGATCACCGTGAACTTGTGCAATGAGTCATGTGCACCCTTAGGCAACACTTGGGAATCTTTATCCTGGAAACATTTCGCCAGTCAATGGCTTCCTAAGTCCAGTGCAGAAAAACAGTGGAAGATGAGGAGGAGCTGAGGTAATCAGCCCCTCAGCCTGGAGTCGATGTGTTCAGTCCATCAGTCTTGGTGAAAGTGCAGCATTTTGTTGTTGTTGAATGTTCGCCAGGACATGTGTCCTGGCGAACATTCTTGAAGATAAAGGGTACAGTCGAAACTGCGTCTGCCTGGTGTTCCCTATGGACGTGGCGAGTCATGATCGATGTCTTCAGTATTGTCACAGCAAGATGATCGTGGTCGCAGCTGCACTGACGTGGGCACTTTCTCTCAACTAGTCGGTGTCTTAACGTTCTCTGGGTTCTGGAGCCGGTGGAGAAGCCGTAGTCACCTTGACAACTCCCATCTGCAGTCACTTACCTGGTAGTGTTTGTCGTTTCAGACGCAACAGTCTTCGTTGGGAGTGCCCCAGCCACAATTACCGGCCTCACGGGGCTCGTCTGCAGTGATGTAGCAGTTAGCTACTGTCGATGTCTTCATTACCATAGTGTGTGTTCACCACATTTTTCTGATTCTGCCTCTTACCCTGCCCCCCACTGGGCTTGAAGGGCGTAGCAGATACGATGGTGCAGCAGATGGTGTCGTTCTGTGAGTATACAACATTACAGGCCCCTTTTGGAGCCACACCCCAACTTTGGGTTGTAACCCAAGCACTGGGGAGGCTCAGGAGATCCTCTTGTTGTGTGTTGTCTGCTGCTTTTATATGTATGTAGCAGGTAGATTCTTCAGGAAACAGGACAAGTGCTTCCTGACGCAGGTCTTAGTCATATGATGACCTGCAGCTGGAGCTCTTGGTCATCTGACTGAGGCCTTCTGCTGGCTTACTGGTCCACCCCCTTGAGGTGGAGCAGTGGCAGGCGGAAACTCTACTAGTAGAAATAGGTCGGGACTATAGGTTAGGCAACCTTTGAAGAATTCCCGTCTACCACTGCTCCACTTCATCTGTCGGCAGTATATAAGCCCCTTCTCTGCGTACCAATAAATGGTCATAATCAAAACCATAATTTTAGAGGGGTGGACCGGTAAGCCAGGGAAATGCCTCAGTCAGATGACTAAAAGCTGCGGGTCATCATATGACCAAGATTTGAGCCAGGAAATACTTGCCCTGTTTCCTGACAAACTTTACCTAATCTAACATAATATGCTGCACTCTTACTAAGAACGAGGACTAAACCAATCGACTCCATGGAGTTTTGCTCCATTGAGTAAAACTCTTCTCCAGGCTGAGGGACTGACCTCCTCAAAACTACGTCTTCAAGTGTGATGGCTAATTGCATCGTTTTCACATCTCTTGTTTCTGCTAACTCTTCTGTACTCGACTGATGAAGCCTATGTGTAGGTATAACGCCTTATCAGCCTGTCAGTATTGTAAACCATTTTCATATTGACAGCAATACTTTCATCAACAAGAAAGACAGCCAATAACAAAGTGCTCAATTACAAAACTTTACATATTGTTTAAACAGATTCACTGGTCTTCAGTTTTATGCAGTGACTGAATATAGTCAAACCAGAGCAAGTAGCTTAAATTACCTGGGGTATACCTAGAAAGGGTTTCGGGGGTCAACGCCCCCCGCTGCCCGGTCTGTGACCAGGCCTGATGGAACAATGTATGTTAGCACTTATATATGGGAGTTGAATGAAGGTTGGAAGAAGAACAGGGACACAAGTGGATGAAGATTGGTATTATTTGACTAGCGCATTGTTGTCTGGATTACATTAAGATGGAGTGCTCTTTAGCAGTAGCCTTGAACGACTGGCAGACAGGAAACCTTCAGAGACTTCAGGTAGGGAGTTCCATTATTACTGTAATAAAAAAGAAGCGCTAAACCTACAAGGGCCATACAGCGAAGGCATGGAGTTTCAGATTTAAGGGCCTTTTATAAAGCCCACTGAGTTTTTACACAAGTTTAGTCGGACACGGGGGATATCAAAGAGGATTTTGTCTTGTGTTATGTTTGTGTGTTCTGTTGCAGCTGTCAAGATTTTCAGAGGAGGGTTTATGTATATTGGAAATAATTGTCCAGTATATATAGTAAGCACGGTTTTATGAACTCGGTTACTAGCGCATTCAGCTCACAATGAGATCCGTGGTTCGATCCCAGATATGAGTGGAAACACTAGGGACGTGTTTCCTTAAGATACCTGCTGTCCATATTCATGTAGCAGTATATAGGTACCTGGGTGCTAGTCAACTGGTGTGGTCGCATCCTGCGACAAAATTAACATATTTTACCCGAAATGCTCTGTTTAAATAGTATGTCATTGATGCCAGCTATGATTTATACACGTTGTATACGTACTTGTAGAAATAGATAAAACCCACCTTAGATCAGGTGTACGTTTCCTTACACCTGTTGTCCTGTTCACCTAACAGCAAATAGGTACCTGGGCGCTAGTCGACTGGTGTGGGTCGCATCCTGGGGGACAAGATTAAGGACCCCAATGGAAATAAGTTAGACAGTCCTCGATGACGCACTGACTTTCTTGGGTTATCCTGGGTGGCTAACCCTCCAGGGTTAAAAATCCAAACGAAATCTTATCTTAAGGAGAGAGCAGGGAAGTGGTCACAGATGATCACTGGAACATTCCTCGGTAGTATAGTGGAGAGTATCCCCGCCTGTCACGCGGGACACCGGGGTTCGATTCCCCGCAGGGGAGTAAGGCTTTTTGACTAGATGAATAATTTTTTTTATAGAGGAGATTGCAGCTAAATTATGACCGATATTTTTTTAGTGATAAGTTAATTTAATACCCTTATTATGCATCCCATACTGATCCTGTGGGTGGTAGTTGAAAGATTACCGAGGCACATAATGGGTCCAGGGACTGTACCTCAGCATTACAGATAAATACAAGGCAGGTGAGGATTTTCTTGGTGATTCCATCCTGATGGACGGATGATGAATCCATAACATTCGAGGCACGTTAACTAGGCTGTTAGCCAACTTGAAATATTTTTTTGGTATCGGCTTGGAGAAGTGTAATAGCAGTGCACTTATGCATCACTGGAGGTCTGATGTTTCTTCTGGGACCTAATTCATGTCTCCATAAATAACTCATTACGATTGTACCCAGATATTAACATGTACGTAGTTTATTACCATTGTAACTTGTTCTGTTATCAAAACTTTGCGGTAGAGTCCCTGGACACATTATGTACCTGGAGTATACTTCTGTAATTTTTAGACTTCCTCACACAGAATCATAATAATAATTAATAATAATAATAATAATAATAATAATAATAATAATAATAATAACCTGGAGTTTACCTGGAGAGAGTTTCGGGGGTCAACGCCCCCGCGGCCCGGTCTGTGACCAGGCCTCCTGGTGGATCAGCGCCTGATCAACCAGGCTGTTGCTGCTGGCTGCACGCAAACCAACGTACGAGCCACAGCCCGGCTGATCAGGAACTGACTTTAGGTGCTTGTCCAGTGCCAGCTTGAAGACTGCCAGGGGTCTGTTGGTAATCCCCCTTATGTGTGCTGGGAGGCAGTTGAACAGTCTCGGGCCCCTGACACTTATTGTATGGTCTCTTAACGTGCTAGTGACACCCCTGCTTTTCATTGGGGGGATGGTGCATCGTCTGCCAAGTCTTTTGCTTTCGTAGTGAGTGATTTTCGTGTGCAAGTTCGGTACTAGTCCCTCTAGGATTTTCCAGGTGTATATAATCATGTATCTCTCCCTCCTGCGTTCCAGGGAATACAGGTTTAGAAACCTCAAGCGCTCCCAGTAATTGAGGTGTTTTATCTCCGTTATGCGCACCGTGAAAATTCTCTGTACATTTTCTAGGTCGGCAATTTCACCTGCCTTGAAAGGTGCTGTTAGAGTGCAGCAATATTCCAGCCTAGATAGAACAAGTGACCTGAAGAGTGTCATCATGGGCTTGGCCTCCCTAGTTTTTGAAGGTTCTCATTATCCATCCTGTCATTTTTCTAGCAGATGCGATTGATACAATGTTATGGTCCTTGAAGGTGAGATCCTCCGACATAATCACTCCCAGGTCTTTGACGTTGGTGTTTCGCTCTATTTTGTGGCCAGAATTTGTTTTGTACTCTGATGAAGATTTAATTTCCTCATGTTTACCATATCTGAGTAATTGAAATTTCTCATCGTTGAACTTCATATTGTTTTCTGCAGCCCACTGAAAGATTTGGTTGATGTCCGCCTGGAGCCTTGCAGTGTCTGCAATGGAAGACACTGTCATGCAGATTCGGGTGTCATCTGCAAAGGAAGACACGGTGCTGTGGCTGACATCCTTGTCTATGTCGGATATGAGGATGAGGAACAAGATAACATAATATAATAATAACATAATATAATAATCTTTATTTACTACCAGTACATGTACAAGGTATACAGACCATAGCTGACATCAATGACATACTACTATATAGAAAGCCGCTTGTTATGTAGAGCATTTCCCGCAAATTAGGTCAACTTTTGTCCTCAGGAAGCGACCCACACCAGTCCACTAACAGGGACAGCCGGTGTCTTAAGGAAACACATAATGATGTTTCTACCCGAACCAGAGATTGAACCACAGACCTTAGTGTGTGAGCTGAGTGCCCCAGGAATTAAACTGGGTATGGGGTGCATAATAAAGATAAATTAAAATTCTGGGATTCATTTTCTCAGTAGCGATGACCTTCAACATGGAACATCTGGCAGCAAGAGTGTGGTGGTCACCTTTACAATTTAGGCTGATCAGCTTTGGGACATTAAGAAGGTGTGTGGCATCACTAACTGCATATAGAGCAGAGCTTCTTATTCTTGAGGAAGCAATCCTTAGTGGTGTGGGTATAGAAGAAGCAGGTCTAACATGAATTGATCAGGTAGTAGTGCACAGGCTCGATGTTGCATGAGTCGAAATAGTAGTAGGGGATACACAGTCCATCTTTATGACCACTACCTAGTGAGATCCTCTGACATTATCACTCCTAGGTCCTTCGCATTAGTTTTTCGCTCCATTGTGTGGTTGGAATTTGTTTAATACTCCGATAAAATTGTAATGTCCTAGAGTTTTCCAGAGGAGAGTAATTGAAATTTGTCTTCATTGAACTTCATATTGTTTTCTATGGCCCATTTAAAGAATTGGCTGATGTCCGATTGGAGACTTGCGGTGTCTTTGATGGATGACACTCATGCAGATTCGGGTATCACCCGGAAAGAAAGACGCGGTGCCGTGGCTTACATCTCTATGTCAGATATTAGGATGAAGAACAGGATGGGGGTGAGTACTGTACCTTGTGGAACAGCTTTTCACTGTAGCTGCCTCATACTTTACTCTGTTTACTATTACTCTTTGTGTTCTATTTGTTTGGAAGTTATAGATCCATCTATCAACTTTTCCTGTTATTCATTTATCACGCATTTTGTGTACTATTACTGATCACACTTGTCGAAGGCTTTCACAAAGTCTGTGTATACCGCATCTGCATTTTGTTTGTCCTCCAGAGCATCCAAGACCATTTCATAGTGGTCCAGTAACTGGGACAGGCAGGAATGACCTGCTCTGAACCCATGTTGCCCTGGGTTGTGCAACTGATGGATATCTAAATGGGTGGCCATCTTGCTTCTTAGAACCCTTTCAAAAATGTTTATTTTATCTGACGTTAGTGGTATCGGTCTGTATTTCGTTGCAATTGCTTTACTGTCACCTTTGTGGAGTGTTGCTATGTCTGTTGCTTTAAGTGACTGTGGGATGACCTGAGTCTCTGCTTAAGGCACGTGAAAGGGGCTTCTTGCAGTTCTTGATGAATACGGAGTTTCAAGGCCTTACCCATCCTCTTGGCGGTAATCAAAAGATTACAGAGGCACATAATTGTTGCACGGACTGGGTCCAAATGTCTTAATAGCTAACCAAGTTAAAATGATTTATGATAGTGGATTTTATTCAAATTATTGGTCCGCAAGTGTAGTAACCCAAGATAACCAAACAGAGCTTTTCTCGCCATTCTGATTGCTTAATTCTTTACCTTCAGTATGCGGCCCACACCATTCCTCCAACATCCAAGTACCTACTCACTGCTAGATAAAAAGGGGCAACAGGTGTCCCGTGGCTCGGTTGGCAACGCACTCGCCTCATACACGTCAATGGGCGTTTCTTTGATGACGTCATCATCTCATTTCTTGTGATTACGATAACTAAACTTAGAATTATTCTACGCAAATGAGACTTAAACCAAAATGTTGGCACATTTCTTTAGCTATTCTAGGTAGCAAGTATTACCTGGAGTTTACCTGGAGAGAGTTCCGGGGGTCAACGCCCCCGCGGCCCGGTGGATCAGAGCCTGATCAACCAGGCTGTTGCTGCTGGCTGCACGCAAACCAACGTACGAGCCACAGCCCGGCTGATCAGGAACCGACTTTAGGTGCTTGTCCAGTGCCAGCTTGAAGACTGCCAGGGGTCTGTTGGTAATCCCCCTTATGTATGCTGGGAGGCAGTTGAACAGTCTCGGGCCCCAGATGACACTTATTGTATGGTCTCTTAACGTGCTAGTGACACCCCTGCTTTTCATTGGGGGGATGTTGCATCGTCTGCCAAGTCTTTTGCTTTCGTAGTGAGTGATTTTCGTGTGCAAGTTCGGTACTAGTCCCTCTAGGATTTTCCAGGTGTATATAATCGTATGATCACAAAACAAAACAAAACATATTCTGGCCACAAAATAGAGCGAAACACCAACGTCAAAGACCTGGGAGTGATCATGTCGGAAGATCTCACCTTCAAGGACCATAACATTGTATCAATCGCATCTGCTAGAAAAATGACAGGATGGATAATGAGAACCTTCAAAACTAGGGAGGCCAAGCCCATGATGACACTCTTCAGGTCACTTGTTCTATCTAGGCTGGAATATTGCTGCACACTAACAGCACCTTTCAAGGCAGGTGAAATTGCTGACTTAGAAAATGTACAGAGAACCTTCACGGCGCGCATAACGGAGATAAAACACCTCAATTACTGGGAGCGCTTGAGGTTCCTGAACCTGTACTCCCTGGAACGCAGGCGGGAGAGATACATGATTATATACACCTGGAAAGTCCTAGAAGGACTAGTACCGAACTTGCACACGAAAATCACTCGCAACGAAAGCAAAAGACTTGGCAGACGATGCAACATCCCCCCAATGAAAAGCAGGGGTATCACTAGCATGTTAAGAGACAATACAATAAGTGTCAGGGGCCCGAGACTGTTCAACTGCCTCCCAGCATACTTAAGGGGGATTACCAACAGACCCCTGGCAGTCTTCAAGCTGGCACTGGACAAGCACCTAAAGTCGGTACCTGATCAGCCGGGCTGTGGCTCGTACGTTGGATTGCGTGCAGCCAGCAGTAACAGCCTGGTTGATCAGGCTCTGATCCACCAGGAAGCCTGGTCACAGACCGGGCCGCGGGGGCGTTGACCCCCGGAACTCTCTCCAGGTAAACTCCAGGTCCAGGTAAACAGGAAGCGCCATTGCTGGAGTATATAAGAATCATGGGGAGCGCTAAACCCGCAGGATTATACAGCGCATGTGGGGGGGATGGAAGGCATTCAGACTCAATTCAGGAAACTGGAGCACAGATCCAATTCCGTAGATCACGAGCCCCTCACCAGCGTCAAGGAACCTCCCTCAAGGGGGCGCTTCCTGTGATCGTGTTTTCTTGGACCTCTTCTTTTCTACAACATTGTAAGCTCCTGAAGATGTTTTGATTATAATACGAAAGATCTAGAGCTATCATTCAACCCCCCTCCCTCCATGGTTGCTTTGCATGTATACCTACATATCATGTTACAAGCCTCCTAAACTCTAGTCTTTACACGGATCAAGTCTTAGTAATAACGGTGGGGAATTAGAAATTCCCCACAACTAATGTTGGTTTGTTCAGAGAGACGCCACTTATGATGGTGGGTTACTGTTTGTTTCTTCAGAGACACTACTGTTATGATGGTGGGCTAATGTTGGTTACTTTAGAGAGTTAGTTTAATATGTTTATTATGCACACCATACCCATCCTGTGGGTGGTAGTCACACCATACCCATCCTGTGGGCGGTAGTCACCTCATACCCATCCTGTGGGTGGTAATCACACCATACCCATCCTGTGGGTGGTAGTCACACCATACCCATCCTGTGGTAGTCAAAAGATTACAGAGGTACATAATGGGTCCAGGGACTGGACCCCAAAGTTATGATAGCTGAACTAGTTACAAAGGTAATGAACTCCAGGTAGATCTGGTCACAATCATGGCAAGTTACAGAGGTAATGAATCAGCCTCACTCCTATACATGGTTACAATCATGAACAAATTACAAAGTAATGAACCACTGACACGTCCACACCCGGTCACAATCTCAACTAGGTGAGTACACACACACACACACACACACACAAGAGGAATTGACAAGGTGGACAAAGACAGGATGTTCCAGAGATGGGACACAGCAACAAGGGGGCACAGTTGGAAGTTGAAGAAGCAGATGAATCACAAGGATGTTAGGAAGTATTTCTTCAGCCACAGAGTAGTCAGGAAGTGGAATAGTTTGGGGAGCGATTTAGTGAAGGTAGGATCCATACATAGCTTTAAGCAGAGGTATGATAAAGCTCACGGTTCAGGGAGAGTGACCTAGTAGCGACCAGTGAAGAGGTGGGGCCAGGAGCTTGGACTCGACCCCTGCAACTTCAACTAGATGAGTACAACTAGGTGAGTACACACGAATGCGGATGGATTAACGAATAAATATGAGGAGTGGCATGAAATAATCAATGAGAAGTCTCCAGACATCATAGCAGTCACAGAAACGAAACTTACTGAGACAATAACAAATGCAATATTTCCACCAGGATATCAGATCCTGAGGAAAGACAGGAGCAGAGGGGGGGGAGGGGTTGCATTGCTCGTAAAAAAAATCGATGGAAATTCTAGGAAATGGGAGGCATGGACGAGATTTGAGAAAGGGAATACATAAGGTAGTCATTGCAGTGATGTATAATCCACCACAGGACTGCAGGAGGCCAAGAGAGGAACATCAACAGAGCAATGATGAACACACTGGCTGAGGTGGCAAGAAAAGCTCACTCGAGCAGAGCAAAGTTACTGGTTATGGGCGATTTCAACCACAGGGAGATCGATTGGGAAAACCTGGAGCCAAAATACTGTTATGATGGTGGGCTACTGTTGGTTACTTCAGAGAGACACTACTGTTATGGTGGGCTACTGTTGGTTACTTCAGAGAGACACTACTGTTATGATGGTGGACTTCTGTTGGTTACTTCAGAGAGACACTACTGTTATGGTGGGCTACTGTTGGTTACTTCAGAGAGACACTACTGTTATGGTGGGCTACTGTTGGTTACTTCAGAGAGACACTACTGTTATGATGGTGGGCTACTGTTGGTTACTTCAGAGAGACACCACTGTTATGGTGGGCTACTGTTGGTTACTTCAGAGACACCACTGTTATGGTGGACTACTGTTGGTTACTTCAGTGAGACACTACTGTTATGATGGTGGACTACTGTTGGTTACTTCAGAGAGACACTACTGTTATGATGGTGGACTACTGTTGGTTACTTCAGAGAGACACTACTGTTATGATGGTGGACTACTGTTGGTTACTTCAGAGAGACACTACTGTTATGATGGTGGACTACTGTTGGTTACTTCAGAGACACTACTGTTATGATGGTGGACTACTGTTGGTTACTTCAGAGAGACACTACTGTTATGATGGTGGACTACTGTTGGTTACTTCAGAGAGACACTACTGTTATGATGGTGGACTACTGTTGGTTACTTCAGAGAGACACTACTGTTATGGTGGGCTACTGTTGGTTACTTCAGAGAGACACCACTGTTATGGTGGACTACTGTTGGTTACTTCAGTGAGACACTACTGTTATGATGGTGGACTACTGTTGGTTACTTCAGAGAGACACTACTGTTATGGTGGACTACTGTTGGTTACTTCAGTGAGACACTACTGTTATGATGGTGGACTACTGTTGGTTACTTCAGAGAGACACCACTGTTATGGTGGGCTACTGTTGGTTACTTCAGAGAGACACTACTGTTATGGTGGACTACTGTTGGTTACTTCAGAGATACACTACTGTTATGGTGGACTACTGTTGGTTACTTCAGAGAGACACTACTGTTATGGTGGACTACTATGGTTACTTCAGAGAGACACTACTGTTATGGTGGGCTACTGTTGGTTACTTCAGAGAGACGCTACTGTTATGGTGGGCTACTATTGGTTACTTCAGAGATTCACTTCTGTTATGGTGGGCTACTGTTGGTTACTTCAGAGAGACACTACTGTTATGGTGGGCTACTGTTGGTTACTTCAGAGAGACACTACTGTTATGGTGGACTACTATTGGTTACTTCAGAGAGACACTACTGTTATGGTGGACTACTATTGGTTACTTCAGAGATACACTTCTGTTATGGTGGGCTACTGTTGGTTACTTCAGAGAGACACTACTGTTATGGTGGGCTACTGTTGGTTACTTCAGAGAGACACTACTGTTATGGTGGACTACTATTGGTTACTTCAGAGAGACACTACTGTTATGGTGGGCTACTGTTGGTTGCTTCAGAGAGACACTACTGTTATGGTGGACTACTATTGGTTACTTCAGAGAGACACTACTGTTATGGTGGGCTACTGTTGGTTACTTCAGAGAGACACTACTGTTATGGTGGACTACTATTGGTTAATTCAGAGAGACGCTACTGTTATTCAGTTCAAGTTTATTCTCTATACGGGTTACAATATGGGGTTTACAGGTTTTGGGTATTGTGTGGTTTACATGTTATAAAATACTACTTACAGAGGGGGCCACTAGGACACCTAGCATGGCTAGGCATTTCCAGCAGACTTAGATTAATTCTTAACATTAAATCCTTACAGATTATGGTATTAAATGTTCTCAACTACCTCACTATTGTAAATTAATTTAATCATTTGTAATTTGTAATATAGAATAAGAATTATTATTAGTCTGCTTGAAATGCCACGGCATGCTAGTGGTCATCTTTGATATTGTTCCTTTGTAATATGTAAATCACCCATTATAATCTTTATACAGAAATTAACATTTCAATTTGAATAGAGAGCCATTTATAATAAATTTTTGTTGAGATTTCATAGGATAAAAAACAGCACAAAATTACAATGCAACATGTATATTTCACTTAAAATAAGTCAATAAGATCAAATAATGGTTAGTTTAGGTAAGGTTCACCAGAAAACAGGACAAGTGTTTTCTGTGACGTATTATCCAGCAGAAACAAAGGAGTAAATATTCTTGGATTACAATGATGACACAAGTAGTTTGAACATCAATCTTGTTGTCTTGTGGACGATGGTTGTAATGGAGAGTCAGCGTGTGGCAATGGCAAAGGTTTTGGTGGTGAGTCTTGTTAAGTGTGTTAAGAGAGCACAGGACATGTAGTGAAAAGTTTCAGTCTTGGTTAGCAGTACGCCTCCAGCAATACCAGCAACACCAACAACTTTGACCAAGTTGCTCAGTATCTGTAACAAATGGAAATTATGATAGAGTAATCCGTAACGTTATTATTCATCTACACAGTAGCTTTCTTCAGTCAAGTACAGAAAAGTTGGCAGAAGCAGTAGAAATGTTGAAAACGTAGTTGGTTAAATTACGTCTGACCAACTACGTCTTCAAAAATGGACTTATTACATCATCTTCACATCTCTACTGCTTCTGCCAACTTTTCTGTACTTGGCTGAAGAAGCCTACCGTGTAGGCGGAACGTTACGGAATAAAGAAACTTAACAGTTAAACATGTATCTTACCAACCTATCACCATTGTATACCATTTTAATATTCACAAAGGACATTGCCAGATTTTTGTTTCCTTTAATAACTGGAGAACACCTCCTCTGATCGGCTTCAAACTTTTAACAGTGGTTTATCGTACTTAGCAGAAGACTGGTGTTCTTAATGGAGAGTGTAGGTGAAATATGTCACTTTTAATCTCAATATTAAGAGTATTATTTTACAATACTCCATTATTTTGCCTTGACGTTGGTGAGGGGCTCTTGATCCAAGGAACTGGACCTATCCTTCCCTAGCTTGGATCGAATCCGAATGCGTCACATTCCACAGTCGCTGTAGGATGGATTTTCTTCACTAACTGAACCCCTCAAGGAAGGTTCCTTGATGTTGGTGAGGGGCTCTTGATTTAGGGAATTGGATCTGTGCTCCAGTTCCCCGAATTAAGCCTGAATGCCTTCCACATCCCCCCCCCAGGCGCTGTATAATCCTCCGGGTTTAGCGCTTCCCCCTTGATTATAATAATAATAATAATTCACTAACTGAAGAATGACTCTTCCGGTCGGCTGTAAACTTTTAGTGTTGATGTGTTTTCCACAATGGAAGGTTTGTCTGGTTTTTTGGTTGTGTCCTTTATAATATATCAATTTTATTAATCAAATTAGTTTAATATCTTCATTATGCAGCCCATACCCATACCCATGGTGTGGGTGGTAGTCACACCATACCCATGGTGTGGGTGGTAGTCACACCATACCCATGGTGTGGGTGGTAGTCACCTCATACCCATGGTGTGGGTGGTAGTCACCTCATACCCATGGTGTGGGTGGTAGTCACCTCATACCCATGGTGTGGGTGGTAGTCACCTCATACCCATGGTGTGGGTGGTAGTCACCTCATACCCATGGTGTGGGTGGTAGTCACCTCATACCCATGGTGTGGGTGGTAGTCACCTCATACCCATGGTGTGGGTGGTAGTCACCTCATACCCATGGTGTGGGTGGTAGTCACCTCATACCCATGGTGTGGGTGGTAGTCACCTCATACCCATGGTGTGGGTGGTAGTCACCTCATACCCATGGTGTGGGTGGTAGTCACCTCATACCCATGGTGTGGGTGGTAGTCACCTCATACCCATGGTGTGGGTGGTAGTCACCTCATACCCATGGTGTGGGTGGTAGTCACCTCATACCCATGGTGTGGGTGGTAGTCACCTCATACCCATGGTGTGGGTGGTAGTCACCTCATACCCATGGTGTGGGTGGTAGTCACCTCATACCCATGGTGTGGGTGGTAGTCACCTCATACCCATGGTGTGGGTGGTAGTCACCTCATACCCATCCTGTGGGTGGTAGTCACACCATACCCATCCTGTGGTAGTCAAAAGATTACAGAGGTACATAATGGGTCCAGGGACTGGACCCCAAAGTTTTGATAGCTGAGCAAGTTACAAAGGTAATAAACCCCAGGTAGATCTGGTCACAGTCATAACTAGTTACAAAGGTAATCAACCCCAGGTAGATCTGGTCACAGTCATAACAAGTCACAAAGGTAATCAACCCCAGGTAGATCTGGTCACAGCCATAACAAGTTACAAAGGTAATCAACCCCAGGTAGATCTGGTCACAGCCATAACAAGTCACAAAGGTAATAAACCCCTGGTAGATCTGGTCACAGTCATAACTAGTTACAAAGGTAATAAACCCCAGGTAGATCTGGTCACAGTCATAATAAGTCACAAAGGTAATCAACCCCAGGTAGATCTGGTCACAGTCATAACTAGTTACAAAGGTAATCAACCCCAGGTAGATCTGGTCACAGTCATAATAAGTCACAAAGGTAATCAACCCCAGGTAGATCTGGTCACAGTCATAATAAGTCACAAAGGTAATCAACCCCAGGTAGATCTGGTCACAGTCATAACTAGTTACAAAGGTAATAAACCCCAGGTAGATCTGGTCACAGTCATAATAAGTCACAAAGGTAATCAACCCCAGGTAGATCTGGTCACAGTCATAACTAGTTACAAAGGTAATCAACCCCAGGTAGATCTGGTCACAGTCATAATAAGTCACAAAGGTAATCAACCCCAGGTAGATCTGGTCACAGTCATAATAAGTCACAAAGGTAATCAACCCCAGGTAGATCTGGTCACAGTCATAACTAGTTACAAAGGTAATCAACCCCAGGTAGATCTGGTCACAGTCATAACAAGTCACAAAGGTAATAAACCCCTGGTAGATCTGGTCACAGTCATAACAAGTCACAAAGGTAATCAACCCCAGGTAGATCTGGTCACAGTCATAACAAGTCACAAAGGTAATCAACCCCAGGTAGATCTGGTCACAGTCATGACAAGTTACAAAGGTAATCAACCCCAGGTAGATCTGGTCACAGTCATAACAAGTCACAAAGGTAATAAACCCCTGGTAGATCTGGTCACAGTCATAACAAGTTACAAAGGTAATCAACCCCAGGTAGATCTGGTCACAGTCATAACAAGTCACAAAGGTAATCAACCCCAGGTAGATCTGGTCACAGTCATAACTAGTTACAAAGGTAATCAACCCCAGGTAGATCTGGTCACAGTCATAACAAGTCACAAAGGTAATCAACCCCAGGTAGATCTGGTCACAGTCATAACAAGTTACAAAGGTAATCAACCCCAGGTAGATCTGGTCACAGTCATAACAAGTCACAAAGGTAATAAACCCCTGGTAGATCTGGTCACAGTCATAACAAGTCACAAAGGTAATAAACCCCAGGTAGATCTGGTCACAGTCATAACAAGATACAAAGGTAATCAACCCCAGGTAGATCTGGTCACAGTCATAACAAGTTACAAAGGTAATAAACCCCAGGTAGATCTGGTCACAGTCATAATAAGTCACAAAGGTAATCAACCCCAGGTAGATCTGGTCACAGTCATAACTAGTTACAAAGGTAATCAACCCCAGGTAGATCTGGTCACAGTCATAATAAGTCACAAAGGTAATCAACCCCAGGTAGATCTGGTCACAGTCATAATAAGTCACAAAGGTAATCAACCCCAGGTAGATCTGGTCACAGTCATAACTAGTCACAAAGGTAATCAACCCCAGGTAGATCTGGTCACAGTCATAACAAGTCACAAAGGTAATCAACCCCAGGTAGATCTGGTCACAGTCATAATAAGTTACAAAGGTAATCAACCCCAGGTAGATCTGGTCACAGTCATAACAAGTTACAAAGGTAATCAACCCCAGGTAGATCTGGTCACAGTCGTAACAAGTTACAAAGGTAATAAACCCCAGGTAGATCTGGTCACAGTCATAACAAGTTACAAAGGTAATCAACCCCAGGTAGATCTGGTCACAGTCATAACAGTTACAAAGGTAATCAACCCAGGTAGATCTGGTCACAGTCGTAACAAGTCACAAAGGTAATCAACCCCAGGTAGATCTGGTCACAGTCATAACTAGTTACAAAGGTAATCAATCCCAGGTAGATCTGGTCACAGTCATAACAAGTCACAAAGGTAATCAACCCCAGGTAGATCTGGTCACAGTCATAACAAGTCACAAAGGTAATCAACCCCAGGTAGATCTGGTTACAGTCGTAACAAGTCACAAAGGTAATCAACCCCAGGTAGATCTGGTCACAGTCATAACAAGTTACAAAGGTAATCAACCCCAGGTAGATCTGGTCACAGTCATAATAAGTCACAAAGGTAATCAACCCCAGGTAGATCTGGTCACAGTCATAACAAGTCACAAAGGTAATCAACCCCAGGTAGATCTGGTCACAGTCATAACAAGTCACAAAGGTAATCAACCCCAGGTAGATCTGGTCACAGTCATAACAAGTCACAAAGGTAATCAACCCCAGGTAGATCTGGTCACAGTCGTAACAAGTCACAAAGGTAATCAACCCCAGGTAGATCTGGTCACAGTCATAACAAGTCACAAAGGTAATCAACCCAGGTAGATCTGGTCACAGTCATAACTAGTCACAAAGGTAATAAACCCCAGGTAGATCTGGTCACAGTCATAACAAGTCACAAAGGTAATCAACCCCAGGTAGATCTGGTCACAGTCATAACTAGTCACAAAGGTAATCAACCCCAGGTAGATCTGGTCACAGTCATAACTAGTTACAAAGGTAATCAACCCCAGGTAGATCTGGTCACAGTCATAACTAGTTACAAAGGTAATCAACCCCAGGTAGATCTGGTCACAGTCATAACTAGTCACAAAGGTAATCAACCCCAGGTAGATCTGGTCACAGTCATAACAAGTTACAAAGGTAATCAACCCCAGGTAGATCTGGTCACAGTCGTAACAAGTCACAAAGGTAATCAACCCCAGGTAGATCTGGTCACAGTCATAACTAGTTACAAAGGTAATCAATCCCAGGTAGATCTGGTCACAGTCATAACAAGTCACAAAGGTAATCAACCCCAGGTAGATCTGGTCACAGTCATAACAAGTCACAAAGGTAATCAACCCCAGGTAGATCTAGTTACAGTCGTAACAAGTCACAAAGGTAATCAACCCCAGGTAGATCTGGTCACAGTCATAACAAGTTACAAAGGTAATCAACCCCAGGTAGATCTGGTCACAGTCATAATAAGTCACAAAGGTAATCAACCCCAGGTAGATCTGGTCACAGTCATAACAAGTCACAAAGGTAATCAACCCAGGTAGATCTGGTCACAGTCATAACAAGTCACAAAGGTAATCAACCCCAGGTAGATCTGGTCACAGTCGTAACAAGTCACAAAGGTAATCAACCCCAGGTAGATCTGGTCACAGTCATAACAAGTCACAAAGGTAATCAACCCCAGGTAGATCTGGTCACAGTCATAACTAGTCACAAAGGTAATAAACCCCAGGTAGATCTGGTCACAGTCATAACAAGTCACAAAGGTAATCAACCCCAGGTAGATCTGGTCACAGTCATAACTAGTCACAAAGGTAATCAACCCCAGGTAGATCTGGTCACAGTCATAACTAGTTACAAAGGTAATCAACCCCAGGTAGATCTGGTCACAGTCATAACTAGTTACAAAGGTAATCAACCCCAGGTAGATCTGGTCACAGTCATAACTAGTCACAAAGGTAATCAACCCCAGGTAGATCTGGTCACAGTCATAACAAGTTACAAAGGTAATCAACCCCAGGTAGATCTGGTCACAATCATAACAAGTCACAAAGGTAATCAACCCCAGGTAGATCTGGTCACAGTCATAATAAGTCACAAAGGTAATCAACCCAGGTAGATCTAGTCACAGTCATAAACAAGTTACAAAGGTAATCAACCCCAGGTAGATCTGGTCACAGTCTAATAAGTCACAAAGGTAATCAACCCCAGGTAGATCTGGTCACAGTCATAACAAGTCACAAAGGTAATCAACCCCAGGTAGATCTGGTCACAGTCATAACTAGTCACAAAGGTAATAACCCCAGGTAGATCTGGTCACAGTCATAATCAAGTCACAAAGGTAATCAACCCAGGTAGATCTGGTCACAGTCATAACTAGTCACAAAGGTAATCAACCCAGGTAGATCTGGTCACAGTCATAACTAGTACAAAGGTAATCAACCCAGGTAGATCTGGTCACAGTCATAACTAGTTACAAAGGTAATCAACCCCAGGTAGATCTGGTCACAGTCATAACTAGTCACAAAGGTAATCAACCCCAGGTAGATCTGGTCACAGTCATAACAAGTTACAAAGGTAATCAACCCCAGGTAGATCTGGTCACAATCATAACAAGTCACAAAGGTAATCAACCCCAGGTAGATCTGGTCACAGTCATAATAAGTCACAAAGGTAATCAACCCCAGGTAGATCTGGTCACAGTCATAACAAGTTACAAAGGTAATCAACCCCAGGTAGATCTGGTCACAGTCGTAATAAGTCACAAAGGTAATCAACCCCAGGTAGATCTGGTCACAGTCATAACAAGTCACAAAGGTAATCAACCCCAGGTAGATCTGGTCACAGTCATAACAAGTTACAAAGGTAATCAACCCAGGTAGATCTGGTCACAGTCATAACTAGTTACAAAGGTAATAAACCCAGGTAGATCTGGTCACAGTCATAACAAGTTACAAAGGTAATCAACCCCAGGTAGATCTGGTCACAGTCATAAAAGTTACAAAGGTAATCAACCCAGGTAGATCTGGTCACAGTCATAACAAGTTACAAAGGTAATCAACCCCAGGTAGATCTGGTCACAGTCATAACTAGTTACAAAGGTAATAAACCCCAGGTAGATCTGGTCACAGTCATAACTAGTTACAAAGGTAATCAACCCCAGGTAGATCTGGTCACAGTCTAATAAGTCACAAGGTAATCAACCCCAGGTAGATCTGGTCACAGTCATAACTAGTTACAAAGGTAATAAACCCCAGGTAGATCTGGTCACAGTCATAACAAGTTACAAAGGTAATCAACCCCAGGTAGATCTGGTCACAGTCATAACAAGTCACAAAGGTAATCAACCCCAGGTAGATCTGGTCACAGTCATAACAAGTTTCAAAGGTAATCAACCCCAGGTAGATCTGGTCACAGTCGTAATAAGTCACAAAGGTAATCAACCCCAGGTAGATCTGGTCACAGTCATAACAAGTCACAAAGGTAATCAACACCCAGGTAGATCTGGTCACAGTCATAACAAGTTTACAAAGGTAATCAACCCCAGGTAGATCTGGTCACAGTCGTAATAAGTCACAAAGGTAATCAACCCCAGGTAGATCTGGTCACAGTCATAACAAGTTTCAAAGGTAATCAACCCCAGGTAGATCTGGTCACAGTCGTAATAAGTCACAAAGGTAATCAACCCCAGGTAGATCTGGTGAAATAAATGAAGACAGTTTCTTCTGATCAGAAATAAATCTTACTTAATTACTTATTTAAACAATTAAACCTTCAACGCTGATAAAGTTTATCTTCATTTTGGTTTGTTCGTCCTAATTGACTTTCTGTTTCGCAGAGAAACTGGCAAAATTTAAATACTGACTTTCAGGAAATAATTTCAGAAAGTTAACTTCAGTTAAAATATATTACACTATACTTGTATAATAATACATATAGTTGAATATACCTGACAAGAACGAAAGAAAAAGTGTCTGTTATATGACAACAAGAGGCAAGTGCTCTCATCTTATAGTGCAAGTTATAGTGGAAGTTATAGTGCAAGTTATAGTGGAAGTTATAGTGCAAGTTATAGT
Source organism: Cherax quadricarinatus (assembly GCF_026875155.1). NCBI lineage: Eukaryota > Metazoa > Arthropoda > Malacostraca > Decapoda > Parastacidae > Cherax > Cherax quadricarinatus. Next base: position 23,978,821 of record NC_069451.1, on the reverse strand, counting down.
GGAAGTTATAGCCTGAACTCTATAAATATTGAAGTTTGAGAATATGCTTGCTACAGAGTCCAGTCCCTGGACCAATTATGTACCTCTGTAATCTTTTGACTACCGCCCACAGGATGGGTATGGGGTGCATAATAAACATATTAAACTAAACTACAGAGATGCTACGGCCATGAGCATCCTATCATCCAGAGATTTTAGAAACATAATATATAAGGAGATCTCACCTTATCTTGCCACTTCCTATTGGCAATACAGACATGGTATCTCTCCCGGGAGAAGGTAACCATGGTGTACAGAGGCACCCACGTCCTGGGAAGAAGGCGACTCAATATATCATCCAATTTCTTCCGCAGCAGGAAAAGTTTAGAGTTGACTAGCGACCGCATCTTTAAGAGGAGTGATAATATTACTGACTGTCTTGGATACTCTAAATTTATGGGCTATGAGTTAATATAATTTATCTTACCTCAGCTAATTTGTAGACATTTCGCCAACCAGTGGCTTTATCAATTTAATACAAGGATATGATGTGAAGACTGTAGAATTATATACAAAGAATGAGTTAATCAGTCCCTCAGCCTTGGAGCTGAACAAGAACCGTAGTATTATGTTCCTATGATCAGATTGTAAGCTCACCTCTAAGTAGTTGTACATAGCAAGGTCAACAATGGCCTCAGCGTCAGGGTTCCTATGTTTGGAGAAAGCTGGCAATACAAGGGCCAAATCGTCGTCAAACTGATCCATCAACTCGTCTAGCACAATACAGTCTTCCATTCCCTGAAAGACAGTGAGGCCAGTATACACTAGTTACTATCTTGTTTTTATTACATCACATTGAGAAAAGTTTGGAAAATAAACACAATGCAGCATAATGCGATCCTTTATAAAGTGGAGTTTATAAAGTCACAAATAGATCTACCTGGTGAGAGAGAGTATACGAGCGTATATAGTGTGCAGAGTCACCTCACTCTCCACACTATATAAGAACATATAAAAGAAGGAACACTGCAACAGGCCTACTGACCCATGCGGAGCAGGTCCATGTCCCCCCCCCGGATAAGCCCAATGACCCACCCAGTCTGGTCACCTCCACTCAAGGATGGAGCACTGCACCAGACCCAGCAGCATAAGCTAGTCAGGTCCAACTCACACCCACTCATGTATTTATCTAACCTATTTTTAAAACTACACAACGTTTTAGCCTGAATAACTGTACTCGGGAGTTTGTTCCACTCATCTACAACTCTATTACCAAACCAGTGCTTTCCTATATCCTTCCTGAATCTGAATTTTTCCAACTTGAAACCATTGCTGCGAGTCCTGTCTTGCCTGGAAATTTTCAGTACGCTATTTACATCCCCTTTATTTATTCCTGTTTTCCATTTATACACCTCGATCATATTATCCCTAATTCTACGCCTTACGAGAAAGTGCAGATTCAGGGTCTCAGTCTATCCTCATAGTGAAGATTTCTGATACATGGGATCATCTTTGTCATCCTCCTCTGTACGTTTTCCAGAGTATTTATATTCATTCTGTAATACGGTGACCAAAACTGAGCAACATAATCTAAATGAGGCCTAACCAAGGATATATAGAGTTGAAGAACAACCTGAGGACTTCTATTATTTATGCTTCTTGATATGAAGCCAAGAATTCTGTTAGCTTTATTGCGAACACTAATGCACTGTTGTCCTGGTTTTAGGTTACTGCTAACTAGAACTCCTAAATCCTGGTTAGCAGTAATATATACTCATGTACTGTATTATACAGTATTTGTGTTTATTTTTTTTCACCATGTGGGTGAGAAAATAAACATTTATCTCCACGAGGAAGGTTTATTGATTTTTAAGTCTACAGGACTAAATCCAAGAGGCCAACACGCATGATAAATCTACCGCCTCAACAAAATGTTAGATAAATGGACACAGATGTAGCTAATGTGACCTTTTAACGTTTCGCTCTTCAGGAGCTTCTGGAAAGTGAAACGTTACCATAATATTAATAATAATATTATCTTAATTTACTATAAGTACATGTACAAGGTATACAGACCACAGATGACATCAATGACATACTACTGTATAGAAAGCTGCTTGTTATGCTGAGCATTTCCAGAAAATTGGATCAGTTTTGTCCCAGGATGCGACCCACACCAGTCCACTAACACCCAGGTACCCATTTTACTGATGGGGAACATAGACAACCGGTGTAAAGAAACACGCCCAATATTTCTACCCTCGGTGGGAATCGAACTCAGACCCTCGCCGTGTGAAGCAAGAGCTTTAGCCACCAGTTGCATGTGTATCCATTTACCTAAATTAACCTGACTTATTATCACCATGAGCCGCCGGCATGTACATTATAACCATCACAACTTACTTAACCTCAAGAGTCCACGAGAGGTTAGTAGATACATCAAGACCACTACAACCACATCAACAAACCTGAATACAGGCAACCACATGTGGTCAGTGGTTATACAAGAACAGTTCAACTACAACCACCACAATTGATCTCAGTTGAAGAATTAGACACATGTACAACATCTGGGAGTCTTTATTGTAGACACTTCACCATCCAGTGGTTTTATCAATACACATTCATGGACATAATGTGATGACAGTAGAATTTTATACAGAAGATGAGGTAATCCGTCCCTCAGTCTTGGATTAGTAGTGAAAGACTAGCACCGAGGCTAATCTTTCACTGCTATCTTTCACTACCTATTTTTTTTTATCCTCATCACTTGCTCTTTCCTATGTTCACTATTAATTTCCTTCTTTTACATACCCTACCAAACTCGTCCACCAACCTCTGCAACTTCCCTTCAGAATCTCCCAAAAGCACAGTGTCATCAGCAAAAAGCAACTGTGACAACTCCCACTTTGTGTTAAAATCTTTTAATCCCACAGCTCTTGCCAACACCCGAGTATTCACTTCTCTTTTAACCCTGTCTATAAATATTTTGAACAACCATGGTGGCATTACTCATCCCTGTCTAAGGCCAAATTTTAGTGGAAAATCTCTCTCTCTCTCTCTCTCTCTCTCTCTCTCTCTCTCTCCTCTCTCTCTCTCTCTCTCTCTCTCTCTCCTACATACTCTTAACTGCTCTCAGTAACCTACCTCCTACTCCATACATTTGCAACATCTGCCACATTCCTTCTTCCCTGTCGTTCACCTTCATCCCATGGTTACCTGACTACAGGTAACCATGAGATGCAGCATTTACTGAAGACCACTACAACCACCACTGTTACAACCACCACCACTACAACCATCACCACTACAACCACCACTTACAACCACCACCACTACAACATCACCACTACAACCACCACCACTACAACCATCACCACTACAACCACCACTGTTACAACCACCACCACTACAACCACCACTATTACAACCACCACTATTACAACCACCACCACTACAACCATCACCACTACAACCACCACTATTACAACCACCACCACTACAACCATCACCACTATAACCACCACTGTTACAACCATCACCACTACAACCATCACCACTACAACCATCGCCACTCTTACAACCACCACCACTACAACCATCACCACTACAACCACCACTGTTACAACCACCACCACTACAACCATCACCACTACAACCACCACTGTTACAACCATCACCACTACAACCATCATCACTACAACCACCACTGTTACAACCACCACCACTACAATCATCACCACTACAACCATCACTATTACAACCACCACCACTACAACCATCACCACTACAACCATCACTATTACAACCATCACCACTACAACCACCACTATTACAACCACCACCACTACAACCATCATGTAAAGTAAAAGGACACAAGTGCAACTAATGTGACATTTATTGTGGCAACGTTTCGCTCTCCAGGAGCTTTATCAAGCCATTACAAACAATACATGGACACAGAGGGTATATAAAGGCACAGAGTGAGGTGAATACTAGTGAGGTACCATTTCGATGTTCACTACTGGTAGTAGTAGTAGTAGTAGTGGTGGTAGTGACAAAAGTAATACAATATGGTAGAGCAATTAATTCGTACATGAGTAAAAGGAATATAAAAGCTATTACTTGGTAACATAAAAATAGGTTGGACAAATATAAACTGGAATGAGGCAGGTTGTTTCAGTGTTCACTCTCTGTGCTTGTGTGTATATAACAGGAGAGACTATGTGATGGCAGGGTTTACTGTTTTCAGGAGGATTCTTGCTAAGACTTCGGAGATGTGTGAAGCTGCCGTTGTTTTGTTTAATTGTATTCGAAACAGCGATCAGTGCTGATTCGAGGCACTTGCGTCTGCGGAAATTAGTTTCTTTGATCACTAATTGGGCGTCTCTGAATTTCATGAGATGATGGTGGAATTTCGGTGTTGTACACAGGCGTTGTTCAGGTTATCGTTCTACATGCGTAAATGGTTCATTGAGGCGGGTGCCCAGGTTTCTGGCTGTTTCACCTACGAAAATCTTTTCAAAAAGCCCCCAAAGGGGTATAGTGAAACCCCTGCTTTGACGGTTCGTGGTGTTTGGGTTTTTTGCCCTGGTTATATCCTTTATTGAAGTGCTAGAAAGCGTGGGACCTGGTGTTAGCTTTTGAAAGTGTTTTGAGACGTTCATCAACCTGACGTTGGGAAGAATTAAACTTTTGCTTGGATGGTTTGATGCGTGGGAATTTTGTCGAAGAGCTTTTTTTGCGTCTTTGATGAAAAAAGAAGGAAAATGTAACTCGTGAAATTACCTGGAGTTTTCCTGGGGAGAGTTTCGGGGTCAACCCCCCGGGGCCCGGTCTGTGACCCGGCCTCCTGGTGGTCAGCGCCCGATCAACCAGGGTGTTTTTTTTCTGTCTGCACGCAAACCAACGTACGAGCCCAAACCCGGCTGATCAGGAACTGCCTTTAGGTCTTTCCAGTCCCTTGAAGCTGCCCGGGGGCTGTGGAATCCCCCCCTTATTGTGCTGGGAGGCAGTTGAACAGTCTCGTCCCCCTGACACATACTGTATGGTCTCTAACGTGCTAGTGACACCCCTGCTTTTCATTGGGGGGATGGTGCACGGTCTGCCAAGTCTTTTGCTTTCGTAGTTGAGTGATTTTCGTGTGCAGTTCGGTACTAGTCCCTCTAGGATTTTCCAGGTGTATATAATCATGTATCTCTCCCTCCTCGTTCCAGGGAAATAGCAGGTTTAGAACCACAAGCGCTCCCAAGAAATTGAGGTGTTATTATATCTCCGTTATGCGCGCCGTGAAAGTTCTCTGTACATTTTCCTAGGTCGGGGCAATTTCACCTGCCTTGAAAGGTGTGTTCGAGAGCAGCAAAATTTTCAGCCTAGAAAGAACAGTGACCTGAAGAGTGTCAATCATGGGCTTGGCCTCCCTAGTATAATATTTATTGTGAAAGGTTCTCATTATCCATCCTGTCATTTTTCTAGCAGATGGCGATTGATACAATGTTATGGTCCTTGAAGGTAGATCCTCCGACATAATCACTCCCAGGTCTTTTGACGTTGGTGTTTCGCTCTATTTGTGGCCAGAATTTGTTTTGTACTCTGAAAAGATTTAATTTCCTCATGTTTTACCATATCTGAGTAATTGAAAATTTCCTCATCGTTTGAACTTCATATTGTTTTTCTGCCAGGCCCCCACAGACGATTGTTGATGTCCGCCTGGGAGCCTTGCAGTGTCTGCAATGAAGACACGTCCAAGCAGATATCGGGTGTCATCAGCAAAGGAAAGACACGTGCAGTGGCTTGACATCCCTTGTCTATGTCGGATATGAGGATAGAACAATATGTGAGCTAGTACTGTGCCGTTGTGGAACAGATTCTTTTCACCGTAGCTGCCTCGGAACTTACTCTGTTGACGAACTACTCTCTGTGTTTCTGTTAGTGAGGAAATTATAAGATCGCAACGACCAACTTTTCTGTTATTCCCTTAAGCGCGCATTTAGTGCGCTATTACGGCCATGGTCACACTTGTCGAAGGCTTTTGCAAAGTCTTATATATTACATCTGCATTCTTTTTGTCTTCTAGTGCATTTAGGAACCTTGTCGTAGTGATCCATAGTTGAGACAGACAGGAGCGACCTGATTCAACAACCCATGTTGCCCGGGGGGGGGGGGGGGGGGGGGGGGGGGGGGGGGTGGGTTGTGTAACTGATGGGTTTCTAATGGGTGGTGATTCTTGCTTCTTAGGACCCTTTCAAGATTTCTTATGATATGGGATGTTAGTGCTATTGGTCTGTAGTTCTTTGCTGTTGCGTTACAGCCCCTTTGTGAGTGGGGCTATGTCTGTTGTTTTTAGTAACTGAGGGACGACCCCGCGTGTCCATGCCCCCTCTCCATAAGGATGGAAAAGGCTCGTGATAGGGCTACTTCTTGCAGGTTTCTTGATGAACACAGAGTTTCCATGATCCTGGCCCTGGGGCCAGAGTGCATGGGCAATGTCATTTATCGCCTGTTTTCGAAGACATTTGGCGTCAGGATAACATCTGGAATAGGCTTGTGTTAATCAAATACTTGTGGCTCTCTCATAAAAAATTCACTTTTGATCTTCGACACTCAGTCTGTTTAGGCGGCTTGCTAAAAACTGAGTCATATTGGGACTTGAGTAGCTCACATCCATTTCTTGCGCTGTCATCTGTGGTAGGACCCATCTTGTTTAAGTAGGGCCCAATAACTGGATCGTTGTTCTCGATTTTGATTTGTGCATAGGAAAGAAATACTTTGGTTTCTTTTCGATTTCATTTATTGCTTTTATTTGCTTTCCCCGATCCTGACTCCTAAAGGAATTCTTGGTAGAGCTTACGATATCGAATGCTTGCTATTTCCTCTGACCATTCCTCCCTGAGCATTTCTGATATATTGACCTCTTTAGAAGCCGCTCTGTTTTTTTTTTCCGTCGCCTGTAAAGGGAGGCCTGTCCTTTCTATTTTACATCTACTCCCCCTTTTTTCTAGAGAAAAAAAACCTTGGCATCCCATCGAGGCCCCCGGTTAATCGTTCTGGCAAAAGTTTGGGTCTGTGTTGCATATTAATTTTCCCATTTATGGGTTGGGACTTGGTTTTTTGGGCCCCACTTTTTTTTTTTTGTTATTGAAGTTAAATTTTGGGGTAAATGCTCCCTCGTACTAGTCTCATTGGGTGGGGTCTGAGGCTCCACGCTACATGCTAAACCTAAATTTAGTTGTGATTGATATATTGTTTTTGATATTGAATTTTTATCAATCATCATTGTTAGTAAAGATGAGGTCAGGTTTCTCCAGTCTAGTAGGCTCTATTATTTTTTTGGGTTTAAATTGAATTTTTGGCAGAGTTTTAAAAAAGCTCGTGTGGTGTGATTTTCATCAGGGGCCCCTCCTGGTTTTTTTACTGCAACAAATTATTTGCTATTTTCCTCCATTTTAGGTCCCTTAAGTTGAAAACCCCCCAGGAGCAAATTTGGGGTGCAGGGGGGCGGGAAAATTTTTCCCAGCAGTGGTAAATTTTTTTTTAACAGCTGTTCCGGAATTGCGGTTTCATCGGAGGCTGTAGACTACCACAATGACTGGGTTTTGGTTCTCGACCTTTACTGCAAAATTTCCACAGTCATTTTAGGCATTTCAGTTCTGTGAAAAAGGGGACTCTGCAATGTACAGCCAACCCCCCCCTTTTTTTCCTGTTCACTCTGTCACATCTGTATAGGTTGTAACCTGGGGCCATATTTCGTTTTCCAAGTGATCCCTTTTTGTGGGTCTCATGAAACCGCGAACTTGCCTTTGCCCTTCAAGCAGTCCACGGATAAAGGTATTTTGTTTTTATTGCTGGGTTTAGACCCCGTATATTTGAAAGAAGAATGTTTCGGACTGGGGGTATTGTTGGTAGGGGGGGGTTTTTTTTTCCCCCATTAGTATCGACGGGTTTTGGGGGGGGGGAGGCCAACGACTGTGGTTTTCCCTCCAGGAAAACATTTGTTACGTTTCTCCCTTTTCCCTTTTTTTTCCTTCCCACAAAAAAACCCTCCCTCTTATTTCTACCCATTTTTCCCACCTTTTTTTTTCTTTTTTCCCCTTTTAAATCCTCAAAAATACATCTTTTTTACAAAACCTTTCTGGGTTACAAAACTTTTTCCCTTTTAATCAAACCTATTTCAATTTCCATCCAAACTTTTTTTCCAATTTCCCATCCACAAACCAATCCCCTTTAATTCCCTTTTCCTTCCTTTTTCAACTTTTTTTCCCTTTTACATTTTCCCTTATTATTCCTACCTCCCACACCAAAAATACCCCCCCATTTTTTAATTTAAACCCACTATTGCTTATTTACCTCTTTTCTATTTCCCTATTTTTGGGTTTTGCAATATTGGTTTTATCATCTTTGACTCACTTGTTTCCCTACCCCCCCAAAAGGGTCCTGTTAAGAGGTCATTTATTGTATTCCTTCCTGCGTATAATTCCCGACACCCGGACAAAATCTCCCTTCACCCTGTTCCAGGAAGTATTCCCCAGCTTTACCATTTTTTGTTCCCGACGCACCTCCCCAGCTTCCCCCTTACTGTCTCCAGGACTATCCCCCAGCTTACCTTACTGCTCCCGGGGCAGACCTCCACTTCCCATTCTGTCTTCCCCGGGCAGCACCTCCCCTTCACCATTACTGTCTCCCAGGACAGCACTATCAGCCCTACATTTACTGACTACCAGGACATCACCTCCAGCCTTACAGTTTGTGACTACATGGCCAGTATCAAGGGCAGTATGGTGAATGTATGTACATTCCTCGTCAAGAAACTCAGGACTACAAATTCGGTATGCTCTTAGGAAAAACCCGATGATGATGCCTCTTTTGGTCTTGGTATCTTGGTACCCCAGTCAAGATACCAAGACCAAAGAGGCATCATCATCGGGTTTTCCTAAGAGCATACCGAATTTGTAGTCCTGAGTTTCTTGACGAGGAGTGTACATACATTCACCAAACATTCACAGAGTTACATTTTCCTTTTTTTTCATCAAAGACTGCAAGAAAAGAGCTCTTCAGATCATAAATTCTCCACGCATCAACACCACTTCCAAGCAAAGTTATAATTCTCCCAACAGTCAGGTTGCACTGAACGTCTCAAAAGCACTTTCACAAGCTAACACCAGAGTCGCCATCGCTTCTAGCACTTCAATAAAGGATATAACCAGGACAAAATCCAAGCACCACGAACCAGTCAATGCAGGAGTTTACACTATACCCTGTGGAGGCTGTGACAAGATTTACGTAGGTGAAACAGCCAGAAACCTCGACAACCCGCCTCAATGAACACATTTACGCATGTAGGAACGATAACCTGAACAACGCCTGTGTACAACACCGAAATTCCACCAATCATCTCATGAAATTCAGAGACGCCCAATTAGTGATCAAAGAACTAAATTCCGCAGACGCAAGTGCCTCGAATCAGCACTGATCGCTGTTTCGAATACAATTAAACAAAACAAACGGCAGCTTCACCATCTCCGAAGTCTTAGCAAGAATCCTCCTGAAAACATAAACCCTGCCATCACATAGTCTCTCCTGTTATACTACACAAAGCACAGAGAGTGAACACTGAAACAAGCTGCCTCATTCCAGTTTATATTTGTCCAACCTATTTTTATGTTACCCAAGTAATAGCTTTTATATCCTTTACTCATGTACGAATAATTGCTCAACCATATTGTATTACTTTTGTCACTACCACTACTACTACTACTACCAGTAGTGAACATCGAAATGGTACCTCACTAGTATTCACCTCACTCTGTGCCTTTATATACCCTCTGTGTCCATGTATTGTTTGTAATGGCTTGATAAAGCTCCTGGAGAGCGAAACGTTGCCACAATAAATGTCACATTAGTTGCACTTGTGTCCTTTTACTTTACATATTGTCGGTAATTCTACCAACTTTATTACAACCATCATCACTACAACCACCACTATTACAACCACCACTATTACAACCACCACTATTACAACCACCACTATTACAACCACCGCTATTACAACCACCAACCACTACAACCACCACCACTACAACCATCACCACTACAACCATCACCACTACAACCACCACTATTACAACCACCACTATTACAACCATCACTATTACAACCACCACCCACTACAACCATCACTACAACCATCACCACTACAACCATCACTATTACAACCACCACCACTACAACCATCACCACTACAACCATCACCACTACAACCACCACTATTACAACCACCACATATTACAACCACCACTATTACAACCACAACCACTACAACCATCACTACAACCATCACTATTACAACCACCACCACAACAACCATCACCACTACAACCATCACCACTACAACCACCACTATTACAACCACCACTATTACAACCACCACTATTACAACCACCACCAATACAACCATCACCACTACAACCATCACCACTACAACCATCACCACTACAACCATCAGTATTACAACCACCACTATTTCAACCACCACTATTACAACCACCACTATTACAACCACCACTATTACAACCACCACCACTACAACCATCATCACTACAACCATCAATATTACAACCATCACCACTACAACCATCACCACTACAACCACCACTGTTACAACCACCACCACTACAACCACCACCACTACAACCATCACCACTACAACCACCACTATTACAACCATCACCACTACAACCACCACTGTTACAACCACCACCACTACAACCATCACCACTATAACCATCACCACTACAACCATCACCACTACAACCATCACCACTACAACCATCAGTATTACAACCACCAGCACTACAACCATCATTACTACAACCACCATTATTACAACCACCACCACTACAACCATCATCACTACAACCATCAATATTACAACCATCACCACTACAACCATCACCACTACAACCATCACCACTACAACCACCACCACTACAACCATCACCACTATAACCATCACCACTACAACCACCACTAATACAACCATCACCACTACAACCACCACTATTATAACCACCACCACTACAACCATCACCACTACAACCACCACTATTACAACCACCACTATTACAACCACCACTATTACAACCACCACCACTACAACCATCACTACAACCATCACCACTACAACCATCACTATTACAACCACCACCACTACAACCATCACCACTACAACCTCACCACTACAACCACCACTATTACAACCACCACTATTACAACCACCACTATTACAACCACCACCACTACAACCATCACTACAACCATCACTATTACAACCACCACCACTACAACCATCACCACTACAACCATCACCACTACAACCACCACTATTACAACCACCACTATTACAACCACCACTATTACAACCACCACCACTACAACCATCACTACAACCATCACCACTACAACCATCACTATTACAACCACCACCACTACAACCATCACCACTACAACCATCCCACTACAACCACCACTATTACAACCACCACTATTACAACCACCACTATTACACCACCACTATTACAACCACCACTATTACAACCACCACTATTACAACCACCACTATTACAACCACCACCACTACAACCATCACCCACTACAACCATCACCACACAACTATCACCACTACAACCATCAGTATTACAACCACCACTATTACAACCACCACTATTACAACCACCACTATTACAACCACCACTATTACAAACCACCACCACTACAACCATCATCACTACAACCATCAATATTACAACCATCACCACTACAACCACCACTGTTACAACCACCACCACTAACAACCACCACCACTACAACCATCACCACTACAACCACCACTATTACAACCATCACCACTACAACCATCACCACTACAACCACCACTGTTACAAACCACCACCACTACAACCATCACCACTACAACCATCACCACTACAACCACCACTGTTACAACCACCACCACTACAACCATCACCACTACAACCACCACTGTTACAACCACCACCACTACAACCATCACCACTACAACCACCACTGTTACAACCACCACCACTACAACCATCACCACTACAACCATCACCACTACAACCACCACTATTACAACCATCACCACACAACCATCACCACTACAACCAACCACTGTTACAAACCACCACCACTACAACCATCACCACTACAACCATCACCACTACAACCACCACTGTTACAACCACCACCACACACACCATCACCACTACAACCATCACCACTACAACCACCACTATTACAACCATCACCACTACAACCATCACCACTACAACCACCACTGTTACAACCACCACCACTATAACCATCACCACTACAACCATCACCACTACAACCATCACCACTACAACCATCACCACTACAACCACCACTGTTACAACCACCACCACTATAACCATCACCACTACAACCATCACCACTACAACCATCACCACTACAACCATCACCACTACAACCACCACTATTACAACCATCACCACTACAACCATCACCACTACAACCATCAGTATTACAACCACCACCACTACAACCATCATCACTACAACCACCAATTATTACAACCACCACCACTACAACCATCATCACTACAACCATCAATATTACAACCATCACCACTACAACCATCACCACTACAACCATCACCACTACAACCACCATTATTACAACCACCACCACTACAACCATCACCACTAACAACCATCACCACTACAACCACCACACTATTACAACCATCACCACTACAACCACCACTATTATAACCACCACTACTAACAACCATCACCACTACAACCATCAATATTACAACCATCACCACTACAACCATCACCACTACAACCATCAATATTACAACCATCACCACTACAACCATCACCACTATAACCATCACCACTACAACCACCACTATACAACCATCACCACTACAACCACCACTATTATAACCACCACTACTACAACCATCACCACTACAACCAACCACCACTAACAACCATCACCACTACAACCATCACCACTACAACCACCACTATTACAACCATCACCACTACAACCACCACTATTATAACCACCACTACTACAACCATCACCACTACAACCATCACCACTACAACCATCACCACTACAACCATCACCACTACAACCACCACTATTATAACCACCACTACTACAACCATCACCACTAACAACCATCACCACTACAACCATCACCACTACAACCATCACCACTACAACCACCACTATTACAACCACAACAACCATCACCACTACAACCACCACCATTACAACCACAACCACTACAACCACCACCACTACAACCACCACCACTACAACTTACGCAGTTCATGCCCTGGCCATAGAAGGGTACCATAGCGTGGGCAGCATCACCCAGCAGCAGCGAAGTAGATCCCACATGGTAAGGCGAACACTGAAAAAAATATATACATACCAGCGATAAGAGGCAAAATTCAATGTATGGAACACTGAGATCAGTGCATCACACGACCTTCCTAAAAAGATACTATCGTGTAGTGGGAAAGATACTATCGTGTAGTAGAGAAGATACTATCGTGTAGTAGGAAGATACTATCGTGTAGTAGAGAAGATACTATCGTGTAGTAGGAAGATACTATCGTGTAGTAGAGAAGATACTATCGTGTAGTAGGAAGATACTATCGTGTAGTAGGAAGATACTATCGTGTAGTAGAGAAGATACTATCGTGTAGTAGGGAAGATACTATCATGTAGTAGAGAAGATACTATCATGTAGTAGAGAAGATACTATCGTGTAGTAGGGAAGATACTATCGTGTAGTAGAGAAGATACTATCGTGTAGTAGAGAAGATACTATCGTGTAGTAGGGAAGATACTATCATGTAGTAGAGAAGATACTATCGTGTAGTAGGGAAGATACTATCATGTAGTAGAGAAGATACTATCATGTAGTAGGAAGATACTATCATGTAGTAGAGAAGATACTATCGTGTAGTAGGAAGATACTATCGTGTAGTAGGGAAGATACTATCGTGTAGTAGGAAGATACTATCGGTGTAAGAGAAAGATACTATCATGTAGTAGAGAAGATACTATCGTGTAGTAGGAAGATACTATCGTGTAGTAGGGAAGATACTATCATGTAGTAGAGAAGATACTATCATGTAGTAGAGAAGATACTATCGTGTAGTAGGGAAGATACTATCGTGTAGTAGAGAAGATACTATCGTGTAGTAGAGAAGATACTATCATGTAGTAGAGAAGATACTATCATGTAGTAGAGAAGATACTATCATGTAGTAGAGAAGATACTATCGTGTAGTAGGAAGATACTATCGTGTAGTAGAGAAGATACTATCGTGTAGTAGGAAGATACTATCGTGTAGTAGAGAAGATACTATCGTGTAGTAGGAAGATACTATCATGTAGTAGAGAAGATACTATCGTGTAGTAGAGAAGATACTATCATGTAGTAGGAAGATACTATCGTGTAGTAGAGAAGATACTATCGTGTAGTAGGAAGATACTATCGTGTAGTAGGAAGATACTATCGTGTAGTAGAGAAGATACTATCATGTAGTAGGGAAGATACTATCGTGTAGTAGGGAAGATACTATCGTGTAGTAGGAAGATACTATCGTGTAGTAGGGAAGATACTATCGTGTAGTAGGAAGATACTATCGTGTAGTAGGAAGATACTATCGTGTAGTAGGAAGATACTATCGTGTAGTAGGAAGATACTATCGTGTAGTAGGGAAGATACTATCGTGTAGTAGGAAGATACTACCGTGTAGTAGGGAAGATACTATCGTGTAGTAGGAAGATACTATCGTGTAGTAGGAAGATACTATCGTGTAGTAGGAAGATACTATCGTGTAGTAGGAAGATACTATCGTGTAGTAGGAAGATACTATCGTGTAGTAGGAAGATACTATCGTGTAGTAGAGAAGATACTATCATGTAGTAGGGAAGATACTATCGTGTAGTAGGAAGATACTATCGTGTAGTAGGAAGATACTATCGTGTAGTAGGGAAGATACTATCGTGTAGTAGGAAGATACTATCGTGTAGTAGGGAAGATACTATCGTGTAGTAGGGAAGATACTATCGTGTAGTAGGAAGATACTATCGTGTAGTAGAGAAGATACTATCATGTAGTAGGAAGATACTATCGTGTAGTAGGGAAGATACTATCATGTAGTAGGAAGATACTATCATGTAGTAGAGAAGATACTATCGTGTAGTAGAGAAGATACTATCATGTAGTAGAGAAGATACTATCATGTAGTAGAGAAGATACTATCGTGTAGTAGAGAAGATACTATCATGTAGTAGAGAAGAAACTACATGTAGTAGAGAAGATACTATCGTGTAGTAGAGAAGATACTATCATGTAGTAGAGAAGATACTATCATGTAGTAGAGAAGATACTATCGTGTAGTAGAGAAGATACTATCATGTAGTAGAGAAGATACTATCATGTAGTAGAGAAGATACTATCGTGTAGTAGAGAAGATACTATCATGTAGTAGAGAAGATACTATCATGTAGTAGAGAAGATACTATCGTGTAGTAGGAAGATACTATCATGTAGTAGAGAAGATACTATCATGTAGTAGAGAAGATACTATCGTGTAGTAGAGAAGATACTATCATGTAGTAGAGAAGATACTATCGTGTAGTAGAGAAGATACTATCGTGTAGTAGGGAAGATACTATCGTGTAGTAGAGAAGATACTATCATGTAGTAGAGAAGATACTATCGTGTAGTAGAGAAGATACTATCATGTAGTAGAGAAGATACTATCGTGTAGTAGAGAAGATACTATCGTGTAGTAGGAAGATACTATCGTGTAGTAGGAAATACTATCATGTAGTAAGAAGAATACTATCGTGTAGTAGGAAGATACTATCGTGTAGTAGAGAAGATAACTATCATGTAGTAGAGAAGATACTATCGTGTAGTAAGAAGATACTATCATGTAGTAGAGAAGATACTATCGTGTAGTAGAGAAGATACTATCGTGTAGTAGAAGATACTATCGTGTAGTAGGAAGATACTATCATGTAGTAGAGAAGATACTATCGTGTAGTAGAGAAGATACTATCGTGTAGTAGAGAAGATACTATCATGTAGTAGAGAAGATACTATCGTGTAGTAGAGAAGATACTATCATGTAGTAGAGAAGATACTATCGTGTAGTAGAGAAGATACTATCGTGTAGTAGGAAGATACTATCGTGTAGTAGGAAGATACTATCATGTAGTAGAGAAGATACTATCGTGTAGTAGAGAAGATACTATCATGTAGTAGAGAAGATACTATCGTGTAGTAGAGAAGATACTATCATGTAGTAGAGAAGATACTATCGTGTAGTAGAGAAGATACTATCATGTAGTAGAGAAGATACTATCGTGTAGTAGAGAAGATACTATCGTGTAGTAGGGAAGATACTATCGTGTAGTAGAGAAGATACTATCGTGTAGTAGGAAGATACTATCGTGTAGTAGAGAAGATACTATCGTGTAGTAGGAAGATACTATCATGTAGTAGAGAAGATACTATCGTGTAGTAGGAAGATACTATCATGTAGTAGGAAGATACTATCGTGTAGTAGAGAAGATACTATCATGTAGTAGGGAAGATACTATCGTGTAGTAGAGAAGATACTATCATGTAGTAGAGAAGATACTATCGTGTAGTAGGAAGATACTATCATGTAGTAGAGAAGATACTATCATGTAGTAGAGAAGATACTATCGTGTAGTAGGAAGATACTATCATGTAGTAAGAGAAATACTATCATGTAGTAGGAAGATACTATACATGTAGTAGAGAAGATACTATCGTGTAGTAGGAAGATACTATCATGTAGTAGAGAAGATACTATCATGTAGTAGAGAAGATACTATCGTGTAGTAGGAAGATACTATCGTGTAGTAGAGAAGATACTATCATGTAGTAGGGAAGATACTATCATGTAGTAGGGAAGATACTATCGTGTAGTAGGAAGATACTATCATGTAGTAGAGAAGATACTATCGTGTAGTAGGAAGATACTATCATGTAGTATTGAAGATACTATCGTGTAGTAGAGAAGATACTATCATGTAGTAGGGAAGATACTATCGTGTAGTAGGGAAGATACTATCGTGTAGTAGAGAAGATACTATCATGTAGTAGGGAAGATACTATCGTGTAGTAGGGAAGATACTATCGTGTAGTAGAGAAGATACTATCATGTAGTAGAGAAGATACTATCATGTAGTAGAGAAGATACTATCATGTAGTAGGGAAGATACTATCGTGTAGTAGGGAAGATACTATCATGTAGTAGAGAAGATACTATCGTGTAGTAGAGAAGATACTATCATGTAGTAGGAAGATACTATCGTGTAGTAGGGAAGATACTATCGTGTAGTAGAGAAGATACTATCATGTAGTAGAGAAGATACTATCGTGTAGTAGAGAAGATACTATCATGTAGTAGAGAAGATACTATCATGTAGTAGGAAGATACTATCGTGTAGTAGAGAAGATACTATCATGTAGTAGAGAAGATACTATCATGTAGTAGAGAAGATACTATCATGTAGTAGGGAAGATACTATCATGTAGTAGAGAAGATACTATCGTGTAGTAGGAAGATACTATCGTGTAGTAGAGAAGATACTATCATGTAGTAGGAAAGATACTATCGTGTAGTAGGAAGATACTATCGTGTAGTAGAGAAGAACTATCGAGTAGTAGGAAGATACTATCGTGTAGTAGAGAAGATACTATCGTGTAGTAGGAAGATACTATCGTGTAGTAGAGAAGATACTATCATGTAGTAGAGAAGATACTATCATGTAGTAGAGAAGATACTATCATGTAGTAGAGAAGATACTATCATGTAGTAGAGAAGATACTATCGTGTAGTAGGAAGATACTATCATGTAGTAGGAAGATACTATCGTGTAGTAGGAAGATACTATCATGTAGTAGGAAGATACTATCGTGTAGTAGGAAGATACTATCGTGTAGTAGAGAAGATACTATCATGTAGTAGGAAGATACTATCGTGTAGTAGGAAGATACTATCGTGTAGTAGAGAAGATACTATCATGTAGTAGGAAGATACTATCGTGTAGTAGGGAAGATACTATCGTGTAGTAGAGAAGATACTATCATGTAGTAGGGAAGATACTATCATGTAGTAGAGAAGATACTATCGTGTAGTAGGAAGATACTATCATGTAGTAGGAAGATACTATCATGTAGTAGGAAGATACTATCGTGTAGTAGTGAAGATACTATCATGTAGTAGGAAGATACTATCGTGTAGTAGGGAAGATACTATCGTGTAGTAGGAAGATACTATCATGTAGTAGAGAAGATACTATCGTGTAGTAGAGAAGATACTATCATGTAGTAGAGAAGATACTATCGTGTAGTAGAGAAGATACTATCATGTAGTAGGAAGATACTATCGTGTAGTAGGGAAGATACTATCATGTAGTAGAGAAGATACTATCGTGTAGTAGGAAGATACTATCATGTAGTAGGGAAGATACTATCGTGTAGTAGGGAAGATACTATCATGTAGTAGGAAGATACTATCATGTAGTAGGAAGATACTATCATGTAGTAGAGAAGATACTATCGTGTAGTAGGAAGATACTATCGTGTAGTAGAGAAGATACTATCGTGTAGTAGGAAGATACTATCATGTAGTAGAGAAGATACTATCGTGTAGTAGGAAGATACTATCGTGTAGTAGAGAAGATACTATCGTGTAGTAGGGAAGATACTATCGTGTAGTAGAGAAGATACTATCGTGTAGTAGGAAGATACTATCGTGTAGTAGAGAAGATACTATCGTGTAGTGGGACTTTTATCATGACCTTAAAATATATTATTTTTCTAATTTTTAATCATGTCCAGTGGAAATTCTTTTTCTTAGTTTTCTTGTAAATACTGAAGACAAATTTTGTTGAAATATTTTGTGGTGAAAGATAAAACTATACTCAGTATACGTATTACAATATAATGTTAAAATATACATGTTACACTATGTATCCGAACTGTAGATGTGTCTTGTGTGGAGCGAGATGGTAGGTTGTACGTTGAAGGTGGAGGTGGGGAGACCTTAGTGACGTGGGACTGCTTCTTGTACTCACCTATATGTGGTTGCAGGGATCGAGTCATAGCTCCTGGCCCCGCCTCTTCGCTGATTGCTACTAGGTCCTCTCTCTCCCTGCCCCAGGAGCTTTATCATACCTCGCCTTAAAACTGTGTATGGTTCCCGCCTCCACTACGTCACTTTCTAGGCTATTCCACGGTCTGACTACTCTATGACTGAAGAAATACTTCCTAACATCCCTTTGATTCATCTGAGTCTTCAACTTCCAATTGTGACCTCTTGTGTCTGTGTCCCATCTCTGGAACATCCCGTCTTTGTCCACCTTGTCTATTCCGCGCAGTATTTTATATGTCGTTATCATGTCTCCCCTGACCCTCCTGTCGTCCAGTGTCGTCAGGCCGACTTTCCTCATCCTTTCTTCGTAGGACAATCCCCGTAGCTCTGGGACTAGTCTTGTTGCAAACTTTTGCACTTTCTCTAATTTCTTGACGTGCTTGACTAGGTGTGGATTCCAAACTGGTGCTGCATACTCCAGTATGGGCCTGACGTAGATGGTGTACAGAGTCTTGAACGAATCCTTACTGAGGTATCGGAACGCTATCCGTAGGTTTGCCAGGCGCCCGTATGCTGCAGCAGTTATCTGATTGATGTGCGCTTCAGGAGATATGCTCGGTGTTATACTCACCCCCAGATCTTTTTCCTTGAGTGAGGTTTGCAGTCTTTGGCCATCTAAACTATATTGTGTCTGCAGTCTCCTTTGCCCTTCCCCAATCTTCATGACTTTGCATTTGGCAGGGTTAAACTCAAGGAGCCAGTTGCTGGACCAGGCTTGTAGCCTGTCCAGGTCTCTTTGTAGTCCTGCCTGATCCTCATCCGATTTGATTCTTCTCATTAACTTCGCATCATCTGCAAACATGGACACTTCTGAGTCTATCCCTTCCGTTATGTCGTTCACATATACCAAGAACAGCACAGGTCCTAGGACTAACCCCTGTGGAACCCCGCTTGTCACAGGCGCCCACTCTGACACCTCGTCACGTACCATGACTCGTTGTTGCCTCCCTGTCAGGTATTCTCTGATCCATTGCAATGCCTTTCCTGTTATGTGTGCCTGATCCTCTAGCTTTTGCAGTAACCTCTTGTGAGGAACTGTGTCGAAGGCCTTCTTGCAGTCCAGAAAAATGCAGTCGATCCACCCCTCTCTCTCTTGTCTTACTTCTGTCACCTTGTCATAAAACTCTAGTAGGTTTGTGACACAGGATTTTCCTTCCCTGAAACCGTGCTGGTTGTCAATTATACACTTGTTTCTTTCCAGGTGCCCCACCACTCTCCTCCTGATGATCTTCTCCATGACCTTGCGTGTGTGTGTGCGTGTGTGTGTGCGTGTGAGAGAGAGAGAGAGAGAGAGAGAGAGAGAGAGAGAGAGAGAGAGAGAAGAGAGAGAGAGAGAGAGAGAGAGAGAGAGAGAGAGAGAGAGAGACAGACAAGACAGAGACAGACAGACAGACAGAAGACAGACAGACAGAGACAGAGGAGAGAGCTGATATAGTTAACAGTTCTTAGCTTGTAATCACGTTAGGAAACTTAACCTAGTCTTGTAAACAATGTGTAAAGAGAGAGAGAAAGAGAGAGAGAGAGAGAGAGAGAGAGAGAGAGAGAGAGAGAGAGAGAGAGAGAGAGAGAGAGAGAGAGAGAGAGAGAGAGAGAGAGAGAGAGAGAGAGAGAGAGAGAGAGAGAGAATGAATGAATCCAAGAATGAAATAAAGTTATTTTATAAATATATTGCCAAAAAGATATTTTCAATTACTTTAAACCTAAAATCATTATTGAGACAAACTGAACAATGTGAGATGTACTAAAATTTGTTGAGTGATCTAGTATAGTAGTCGACCTCTTGGCCGTCCTTGTTATAAGGGAACAATGAAGGAAATGGTTATAATCGTAACCAGAATTTTTAAAAGGATGGAGGAGTAAGCCAGTGGAAGGCCTCGGTCAGATGACCAAAACCTCCATTGGCCGGTCATCATATGACTAAGACCCGCGTCACGAAACACTTCTGTTTCCTGACAAACCTGACCTAACCTTTAAGAGGAACATATGTCAACACTAAGAACACCAAGCAATACTAGCTGGAGAGTCTCGGGAGGAGACTCTGTTGGAGACACTGGGCAGAGTACTGGCTTGAAGCAGTACTCGTGCTATGTAAGTCTTGGGCAGAGTACTGGCTTGAAGCAGTACTCGTGCTATGTAAGTCTTGGGCAGAGTACTGGCTTGGAGCAGTACTCGTGCTATGTAAGTCTTGGGCAGAGTACTGGCTTGAAGCAGTACTCGTGCTATGTAAGTCTTGGGCAGAGTACTGGCTTGGAGCAGTACTCGTGCTATGTAAGTCTTGGGCAGAGTACTGGCTTGGAGCAGTACTCGTGCTATGTAAGTCTTGGGCAGAGTACTGGCTTGGAGCAGTACTCGTGCTATGTAAGTCTTGGGCAGAGTACTGCTTGAAGCAGTACTCGTGCTATGTAAGTCTTGGGCAGAGTACTGGCTTGGAGCAGTACTCGTGCTATGTAAGTCTTGGGCAGAGTACTGGCTTGGAGCAGTACTCGTGCTATGTAAGTCTTGGGCAGAGTACTGGCTTGGAGCAGTACTCCTGCTGTGTAGGTCTTGGGACCTGTGGCTAGTGTGTGACTTAGTTCCTGTGGTGAACTGTCCTCTGAACTATATTGTAAGTTATATTCTGTTTCGTCAGTTGGTTGTATTCCCTGTCTCACTGCTTATGTGTACCGTCCCCATTTATCTAAACCCCAATAACGTTCTCCTCTTCCCAAATATATTATTATACAAGGACTTAATAATAAACTGTGTTTGAGTGGAATAGTAATATTCACTGTCCCCATTATTTATTCTCTTATTCATTTATTCATTTCAAGTAGTGAAATCACTCGACTCACCTCTCCTGCCTACTCCTTCCCGATTACTCCCTTTACTCCCACACTTCCCAAGTATCCACATGTTCCAAGACCCCCCCTACATGACACAGGGAGATAAAAGTATAAAATACCGACACAAATAACACAAATGCAGTATAATGTGGTCCTTTATTGGCAATATTTCGTCCACACAGTGGACTTTATCAGTCACAAACAGATCTACCTGGGTTAAGAGTACATAAATATGTAGTGTGGGGAGTCAGGTGGAGAATGTTGGGTAGGTTGTATTCTAGATGGACCTGCAAGACACGGGTGTCCGTGCTAGGCCATGTACTGGCACACTATAACCAACAACAATAATTTACCCAGGGCTAGTGGTTTTGTCAGATGTTAGGCGTTCAACACAACTCCAGAGAAACTCGTGAGTCGTACAAGAATGGTATACAATACCGACAAGATGAAATTAAGACACATGTGCAACATCTGGGTATCTTTATTGTAGACGTTTCGCCATCCAGTGGCTTTATCAATACAAATTCCAGGACATAACTTGAAGACAGTAGGACTATGTACTTGAGTCGTTCTGGCACTCGGGCTATGACCTAAGCGCCAGGAATGGCTCAATTGGAGTTGAAAGGCTTACCGTGCCTTTGTCATAGGGCTGCCCCCGCCATAGGGCTGTAAACAGTACATCACCAACTCTGACACTCCTTCAGGAGCCACTGCAGGGTCACCACACTGTCCTTCAGGAGCCACTGCAGGGTCACCACACTGAGAAGACCTGGGCCAGGACCCTAGTAGTAAACGTACATGGACATTTACCCAGGTAGATCCGTTTGTGACGTGATAAAGCCCACTGTGTGGGCAAAACATGGTGATAAAGCCCACTGTGTGGACAAAACATGGTGATAAAGCCCACTGTGTGGACAAAACATGGTGATAAAGCCCACTGTGTGGGCAAAACATGGTGATAAAGCCCACTGTGTGGGCAAAACATGGTGATAAAGCCCACTGTGTGGACAAAACATGGTGATAAAGTCCACTGTGTGGACAAAACATGGTGATAAAGCCCACTGTGTGGACAAAACATGGTGATAAAGTCCACTGTGTGGACAAAACATGGTGATAAAGCCCACTGTGTGGACAAAACATGGTGATAAAGCCCACTGTGTGGACAAAACAAGGTGATAAAGCCCACTGTGTGGACAAAACATGGTGATAAAGCCCACTGTGTGGACAAAACAAGGTGATAAAGCCCACTGTGTGGACAAAACATGGTGATAAAGCCCACTGTGTGGACAAAACAAGGTGATAAAGCCCACTGTGTGGACAAAACATGGTGATAAAGCCCACTGTGTGGACAAAACAAGGTGATAAAGCCCACTGTGTGGACAAAACATGGTGATAAAGCCCACTGTGTGACAAAACAAGGTGATAAAGCCCACTGTGTGGACAAAACATGGTGATAAAGCCCACTGTGTGGACAAAACAAGGTGATAAAGCCCACTGTGTGGACAAAACATGGTGATAAAGCCCACTGTGTGGACAAAACAAGGTGATAAAGCCCACTGTGTGGACAAAACATGGTGATAAAGCCCACTGTGTGGACAAAACAAGGTGATAAAGCCCACTGTGTGGACAAAACAAGGTGATAAAGCCCACTGTGTGGACAAAACATGGTGATAAAGCCCACTGTGTGGACAAAACAAGGTGATAAAGCCCACTGTGTGGACAAAACATGGTGATAAAGCCCACTGTGTGGACAAAACAAGGTGATAAAGCCCACTGTGTGGACAAAACATGGTGATAAAGCCCACTGTGTGGACAAAACAAGGTGATAAAGCCCACTGTATGGACAAAACATGGTGATAAAGCCCACTGTGTGGACAAAACAAGGTGATAAAGCCCACTGTGTGGACAAAACAAGGTGATAAAAGCCCACTGTGTGGACAAAACAAGGTGATAAAGCCCACTGTGTGGACAAAACATGGTGATAAAGCCCACTGAGTGGACAAAACAAGGTGATAAAGCCCACTGTGTGGACAAAACAAGGTGATAAAGCCCACTGTGTGGACAAAACAAGGTGATAAAGCCCACTGTGTGGACAAAACAAGGTGATAAAGCCCACTGTGTGGACAAAACAAGGTGATAAAGCCCACTGTGTGGACAAAACAAGGTGATAAAGCCCACTGTGTGGACAAAACAAGGTGATAAAGCCCACTGTGTGGACAAAACAAGGTGATAAAGCCCACTGTGTGGACAAAACATGGTCAATAAAGGATCACATCACGCTACTTTTGTGTTTATTTTGTTTCACAACTTTCTATGTTTACACAGTAGCAGTTTAAAAACTTTTACACTGATGTATCATATCAATGTTTACAAGAAATTCACTGATGCAACACTCACCTTGACGGAAATTAAGGGAAGAGCTTTGTTACCAAAGAAATCACGAATAAGTTTTTCTTTTCCAATCAATGCAATGGCATCAGGGTAATTTTCCTGCAAAAAAAAAACCAGAAACATTAGAAAAAAATCATAGAAATAATAATAATAATAATAATAATAATAATAATAATAATAATAATAATAATAATAATAATAATAATAATCTTTATTTCTACATGTACAAGGTGTACAGACCATAGCTGACATCACTTACATGCTACTATATAGAAAGCCGCTTGTTATGCAGAGAATAATTGGCAAATTAGGTCAATTTTGTCCCCAGGATGCGACCCACACCAGTCGACTAACACCCAGGTACCTGCTTTAATTATAGGTGAACATGGACAGCAGGTGTCTTAAGGAAACACGTCCTAATATTTTCACCCGTACCAGGGATCGGCCAATTTCAGTGGGACACTTTCAATGAGACACTTTCAGTGGGACACTTTCAGTGGGACACTTTCAGTGGGACACTTTCAGTGGGACACTTTCAGTGAGACACTTTCAGTGGGACACTTTCAGTGAGACACTTTCATTGGGACACTTTTAGTGGGACACTTTCAGTGAGACACTTTCAGTGGGACACTTTCAGTGAGACACTTTCAGTGGGACACTTTTAGTGGGACACTTTCAGTGGGACACTTTCAGTGGGACACTTTCAGTGAGACACTTGCATTGTAAACCGGAACATCCTGCTGTCCCTTAAATAAAGGGACGCAGTTTTTCGTCACTTTTAACGTCAGAAAGTCTGATGCCTGTGCCATTACGTACAGTGGGTGGAAGTCAATAGATCACGGAGATACATTTAGGCATACTACAGCGGGACGCCACATCTTAAATGCCTCAAAATCAATATATTTTAGTATATATGTTAGTATAGTGGCAGATTTACGACTTTCGTAAACTCAGCTTATTAGCCACTATGTTATCTGTAAGATACATCAGCCATTAAAAATTAAAACCATTCAGAAGAGTCCACAAATAACCCGCACATAGGAGAGAGGAACTTTGACGACGTTTGGGTCCTTTGTGCGGGTTATTTATGCACTGTTTCAGTCATGGTATTATGCCTTTTTATTCTTCATTCATAAGAACATAAGAAAGGAGGAACACTGCAGCAGGCCTACTGGCTCATACTCAGAAGAGAGATATTTAAAAGTGTTTAGTACAGTACATACTGATACAAGAGTAACTCAGCGCCTCGCTCACAAGAGTAACTCAGCGCCTCGCTCACTAGAGTAACTCAGCGCCTCGCTCACAAGAGTAACTCAGCGCCTCGCTCACAAGAGTAACTCAGCGCCTCGCTCACAAGAGTAACTCAGCGCCTCGCTCACAAGAGTAACTCAGCGCCTCGCTCACAAGAGTAACTCAGCGCCTCGCTCACAAGAGTAACTCAGCGCCTCGCTCACAAGAGTAACTCAGCGCCTCGCTCACAAGAGTAACTCAGCGCCTCGCTCACAAGAGTAACTCAGCGCCTCGCTCACAAGAGTAACTCAGCGCCTCGCTCACAAGAGTAACTCAGCGCCTCGCTCACAAGAGTAACTCAGCGCCTCGCTCACAAGAGTAACTCAGCGCCTCGCTCACAAGAGTAACTCAGCGCCTCGCTCACAAGAGTAACTCAGCGCCTCGCTCACAAGAGTAACTCAGTGCCTCGCTCACAAGAGTAACTCAGCGCCTCGCTCACACACTTCACTTGCGCTCAGGTAGAATACCTGATGCTACTTAGAACACGGTTAACCTTTTAGATTATCCAATCCAATGCAGGAAATTTGAAGTGACCTTCATAACACTGATCACATGGCACCTCCACACGTCACCAGTCCTTATCCCTAGACAATGATTCGATATTGAAAATCTGAAGCTGATAGGATGAGGCATTCTCAAGTTACAAACGGAAATGAGGAAAAAAAATGTTGAAAGATAACGCTATGTGGATAACTAATATGCTAAAAAGTCTAGGAATTGTTCATTCAACTTCAGATAGATAGTGATTTATGGGTGACACTCATACTGATATTTACCTGAAAACAATATTTTGTTAGATAAATAGACACAGAAGCAACTTATGTGACAGTTTACTGTGGCAACGTTTCACTCTCCAACTTCAGCAAGTTAGGGTAAGAGGTTTACTCCAGCCAAATTGACATTATACTTATACTCCTGGTCTGGAGTCAGTCTCTCATCAGCTTACTGAGTACACATCCTGAACATCATCAACCCATGTCCATCCCAGAAATGGGTTTATATATCATAACATCTCAGATTAATAACAAGATAATTCATTACAAACTTTGATACACAAGACAATCTATATTATTATTATTATTATTATTATTATTATTATTATTATCATCATCATCATCATCATAGGTAAACGCTAAAAAGACAATCTATAATGGTCAGCCAATAGTTATTATTTTCATGGGGGAGCACTAAAACCACAAGACACACGTTATGGACAGGGAGGTAACCAGGTCTGATCCAAGAGAAAGGTAGCTCCAAATCATTGAATCAAGAACCAGACATGAGGAACCCCTCTTGAAGGGAATGATCAGGCAAGACGACTCCGGCTGCTTGAACTAACCTTGAACTAACCTTGTATTTACCTTGAACTTACCTTGAAAAACTCCAGCAAGATTTCCGGGGACGTGAGTTTGTCGAAGATTTCAAAGGGCATGAAGAGTGTGACCGTCCATGACCTGTCTTGGTTTGGAAGGGCAATCATCATGTACGTCCCTCGCGGCCAAATGTGCAGATAGTTGCATGGCATGGCAAACTGCAAACACAGAAAATTTCCAGTCTTGACTCTATGTAATTTCTTACATTATAACGCTGAGTCAAGACTATGGAAGGTCCCGGGATCATCGTCAACATTTATAACCTGCCACAAGGAAATTTCTAAACTTATAACGCAGGGTAAATTACTGCTGAAGGTCCCAGGGTATTTATTACTAAGTGATTTAATTATTCAGATACAGACTGGGAGAAGTTGAACATTAAGATGAAAGAGGTGTAGAAGAGAGTACAGGCTAGAGCAGACTCGTGCTAGCAAATATTCTGACTCTGGAGAAATGGTCTGTGGAAGCTGAGTCTTACAAGGGGCTCACATATGTACAGTGAACAGGTAAGTTTTTGACTTTTGCTAATTGGCGATATAAGCACGAAGATACAGATTATCAGAAGTAGTCCCTACATAGAGTAGCTCCCCAGTTATATAGTTTATATATAATTCCAGCAAAGGTCCTCGACATAGCAATCTAAGTATGATATAAGTCATACCAGCCTTTTACTGTGAGATTGTCTTTAGTTAGTGCTTTATCAAGCTTAAACTTAGTCACCTTCCTTGTTAAGTTAGTGCTTTATCAAGCTTAAACTTAGTCATCTTCCTTGTTAAGTTAGTGCTTTATCAAGCTTAAACTTAGTCACCTTCCTGTTAAGTTAGTGCTTTATCAAGCTTAAACTTAGTCATCTTCCTTGTTAAGTTAGTGCTTTATCAAGCTTAAACTTAGTCACCTTCCTTGTTAAGTTAGTGCTTCATCAAGCTTAAACTTAGTCACCTTCCTTGCTAAGTTAGTGCTTCATCAAGCTTAAACTTAGTCATCTTCCTTGCTAAGTTAGTGCTTCATCAAGCTTAAACTTAGTCATCTTCCTTGTTAAGTTAGTGCTTCATCAAGCTTAAACTTAGTCACCTTCCTTGCTAAGTTAGTGCTTCATCAAGCTTAAACTTAGTCATCTTCCTTGTTAAGTTAGTGCTTCATCAAGCTTAAACTTAGTCATCTTCCTTGCTAAGTTAGTGCTTCATCAAGCTTAAACTTATCATCTTCCTTGCTAAGTTAGTGCTTCATTCAAGCTTAAACTTAGTCACCTTCCTTGCTAAGTTAGTGCTTCATCAAGCTTAAACTTAGTCACCTTCCTTGCTAAGTTAGTGCTTCATCAAGCTTAAAGTTTTACCTGGACCTGGAGTTTACCTGGAGAGAGTTCCGGGGGTCAACGCCCCGCGGCCCGGTCTGTGACCAGGCTTCCTGGTGGATCAGAGCCTGATCAACCAGGCTGTTACTGCTGGCTGCACGCACAAACCAACGTACGAGCCACAGCCCGGCTGGTCAGGAACCGACTTTAGGTGCTTGTCCAGTGCCAGCTTGAAGACTGCCAGGGTCTGTTGGTAATCCCCCTTAATGTATGCTAGGAGGCAGTTGAACAGTCTCGGGCCCCTGACACTTATTGTATGGTCTCTTAAACGTGCTAGTGACACGCCTGCTTTTCATTGGGGGGATGTTGCATCGTCTGCCAAGTCTTTTGCTTTCGTAGTGAGTGATTTTCGTGTGCAAGTTCGGTACTAGTCCCTCTAGGATTTTCCAGGTGTATATAATCATATATCTCTCTCGCCTGCGTTCCAGGGAATACAGGTTCAGGAACCTCAAGCGCTCCCAGTAATTGAGGTGTTTTATCTCCGTTATGCGCGCCGTGAAAGTTCTCTGTACATTTTCTAGGTCAGCAATTTCACCTGCCTTGAAAGATGCTGTTAGTGTGCAGCAATATTCCAGCCTAGATAGAACAAGTGACCTGAAGAGTGTCATCATGGGCTTGGCCTCCCTAGTTTTGAAGGTTCTCATTATCCATCCTGTCATTTTTCTAGCAGATGCGATTGATACAACAAATTTTTCCCAGTCTGACGAAGCTCTGCCATATGCTTCCTGGTAGCCGTGAAGCTCTGCCATACGCTTCCTGGTAGCCGTGAAGCTCTGCCATACGCTTCCTGGTAGCCGTGAAGCTCTGCCATACGCTTCCTGGTAGCCGTGAAGCTCTGCCATACGCTTCCTGGTAGCAGTGAAGCTCTGCCATACGCTTCCTGGTAGCCGTGAAGCTCTGCCATACGCTTCCTGGTAGCCGTGAAGCTTTGCCATACGCTTCCTGGTAGCAGTGAAGCTCTGCCATACGCTTCCTGGTAGCCGTGAAGCTCTGCCATACGATTCCTGGTAGCCGTGAAGCTCTGCCATATGCTTCCTAGTAGCCGTGAAGCTCTGCCATATGCTTCCTGGTAGCCGTGAAGCTCTGCCATACGCTTCCTGGTAGCCGTGAAGCTCTGCCATACGCTCCCTGGTAGCAGTGAAGCTCTGTCATACGCTCCCTGGTATCAGTGAAGCTCTGTCATACGCTTCCTGGTAGCCGTTTAAGCTATGTAATACGCTCCCTGGTAGCAGTGAAGCTCTGTCATACGCTCCCTGGTAGCATTGAAGCTCTGCCATACGCTTCCTGGTAGCAGTGAAGCTCTGCCATACGCTCCCTGGTAGCAGTGAAGCTCTGCCATACGCTCCCTGGTAGCAGTGAAGCTCTGCCATACGCTCCCTGGTAGCAGTGAAGCTCTGTCATACGCTTCCTGGTAGCAGTGAAGCTCTGTCATACGCTCCCTGGTAGCAGTGAAGCTCTGTCATACGCTTCCTGGTAGCAGTGAAGCTCTGTCATACGCTTCCTGGTAGCAGTGAAGCTCTGCCATACGCTCCCTGGTAGCAGTGAAGCTCTGCCATAAAGCTCCCTGGTAGCAGTGAAGCTCTGTCATACGCTCCCTGGTAGCAGTGAAGCTCTGCCATACGCTCCCTGGTAGCAGTGAAGCTGTCATACGCTCCCTGGTAGCAGTGAAGCTCTGTTATACGCTCCCTGGTAGCAGTGAAGCTCTGTCATACGCTCTCTGGTAGCAGTGAAGCTGTCATACGCTCCCTGGTAGCAGTGAAGCTCTGTCATACGCTCCCTGGTAGCAGTGAAGCTGTCTACGCTCCCTGGTAGCAGTGAAGCTCTGTCATACGCTCCC
Organism: Cherax quadricarinatus; assembly: GCF_026875155.1. NCBI lineage: Eukaryota > Metazoa > Arthropoda > Malacostraca > Decapoda > Parastacidae > Cherax > Cherax quadricarinatus. Next base: position 23,948,480 of record NC_069451.1, on the reverse strand, counting down.
TGGTAGCAGTGAAGCTGTGTCATACGCTCCCTGGTAGCAGTGAAGCTCTGTCATACGCTCCCTGGTAGCAGTGAAGCTGTCATACGCTCCCTGGTAGCAGTGAAGCTCTGTCATACGTTCCCTGGTAGCAGTGACGCTGTCATACGCTCCCTGGTAGCAGTGAAGCTGTCATACGCTCCCTTGTAGCAGTGAAGCTCTGTCATACGCTCCCTGGTAGCAGTGAAGCTGTCATACGCTCCCTGGTAGCAGTGAAGCTGTCATACGCTCCCTGGTAGCAGTGAAGCTGTCATACGCTCCCTTGTAGCAGTGAAGCTCTGTCATACGCTCCCTGGTAGCAGTGAAGCTGTCATACGCTCCCTGGTAGCAGTGAAGCTCTGTCATACGCTCCCTGGTAGCAGTGAAGCTGTCATACGCTCCCTGGTAGCAGTGAAGCTGTCATACGCTCCCTGGTAGCAGTGAAGCTGTCATACACTCCCTGGTAGCAGTGAAGCTCTGTCATACGCTCCTGGTAGCAGTGAAGCTGTCATACGCTCCCTGGTAGCAGTTTAAGCTCTGTCATACGTTCCCTGGTAGCAGTGACGCTGTCATACGCTCCCTGGTAGCAGTGAAGCTGTCATACGCTCCCTGGTAGCAGTGAAGCTCTGTCATACGCTCCCTGGTAGCAGTGAAGCTGTCATAAAGCTCCCTGGTAGCAGTGAAGCTCTGTCATACGTTCCCGGTAGCAGTGACGCTTGTCATACGCTCCCTGGTAGCAGTGAAGCTGTCATACGCTCCCTGGTAGCAGTGAAGCTCTGTCATACGCTCCCTGGTAGCAGTGAAGCTCTGTCATACGCTCCCTGGTAGCAGTGAAGCTGTTTATACGCTCCCTGGTAGCAGTGAAGCTCTGTCATACGCTCCCTGATAGCAGTGAAGCTCTGTCATACGCTCCCTGGTAGCAGTGAAGCTGTCATACGCTCCCTGGTAGCAGTGAAGCTCTGTCATACGCTCCCTGGTAGCAGTGAAGCTCTGTCATACGCTCCCTGGTAGCAGTGAAGCTCTGTCATACGCTCCCTGGTAGCAGTGAAGCTGTCATACGCTCCCTTGTAGCAGTGAAGCTCTGTCATACGCTCCCTGGTAGCAGTGAAGCTCTGTCATACGCTCCCTGGTAGCAGTGAAGCTGTCATACGCTCCCTGGTAGCAGTGAAGCTCTGTCATACGCTCCCTGGTAGCAGTGAAGCTGTCATACGCTCCCTGGTAGCAGTGAAGCTCTGTCATACGCTCCCTGGTAGCAGTGAAGCTGTCATACGCTCCCTGGTAGCAGTGACGCTGTCATACGCTCCCTGGTAGCAGTGAAGCTGTCATACGCTCCCTGGTAGCAGTGAAGCTCTGTCATACGCTCCCTGTAGCAGTGAAGCTGTCATACGCTCCCTGGTAGCAGGACCTGTCATACGATCCCTGGTAGCAGTGAAGCTGTCATACGCTCCCTGGTAGCAGTGAAGCTGTCATACGCTCCCTGGTAGCAGTGAAGCTGTCATACGCTCCCTGGTAGCAGTGAAGCTGTCATACGCTCCCTGGTAGCAGTGAAGCTGTCATACGCTCCCTGGTAGCAACATTGGCAGTGTGAAAGAGCTTCAGCATTTGAAGGGAACAGTTTTTTCTCTATATGCCAGGCCTAATCTCCGAGCAGTACATTTCAATTATACAGAATAAAGTACCAGCCCACTCCTGATGTTACCAACTTTATTCATTAAAAAGGGTTACAACCTAAAGAAAATGAGAGGAAAGAATTCAGTGAGCTCTCAAAAAGAATATAGCTTTTAGAGATAAACAAAGGTCAGTACCAAATTTAGAAGAGCGGACAAAACAAGAGAACTAATAACTAGTTAAACAATTAGTAAGACGTAAGGGTAATCCTAATAGAACTTGACACAGTAATCAGGACCTGATGTAATAATACTATGAATACTAAGCGAAGGAACAGAGACTATTTAAGTTATTCAGGCAGCAGCTAGAATCCAGCCAGCAGCCAGATTCCTCTCAGTTGCAAGACTCCGGTCAGCAGCTATATTCCAGCCAGCAGCTTCAGAGATCATTAATAATGATAGGTGAAATACTAGACAACCTGAAGATTATAAATTTGATACCAAATTTGAATTAATGTAAAAAAAAGTGTAATGCGCAGAATTAAAATACAAGATATATGAAAGACTTGTCAAATTTCTTGAAAAACTAGATTCATATATCCAAAATGAAGTAAGGATGATTAAAGCGGTGGATGTGTCACCTCCCCTTGTGGCGTAGCTGGTATACAAAGTTCCATGTAGCCGTGAGGAATGTACTGCTGAGAGTAGTTGAAGCGAGGTCTCTTCAGCATCTGTTTCCTCATGGTGGAGAAGGCGCCATCACAGCCCACCAGAAGGTCTGCCTTGGCCTGTACTTCTTCCTGCGTGAGGGTGCTGAAGTGGCAAGGGGATTGTAACAATATATTAAGACACACACACATATATTTGTTATAATCATAACCATAAGTTTAAAATGGGTGGAGAGGTAAGCCAGCGGAAGGCATCTGTCAAATGACCAAAAGCTCCAGCTGCGGGTCATCATCTGACAAAGACCCCCGTCAAGAAACAATTTTACTGTTTTTTATCGTAAGAACCATGTATGACCAGACTTTAAAAACTGGTCGTACATAGTTCTCACCGTGTTTTTTTTTTCTTGCAAATTGTCTTACAGTGTAAGTTTATTCAGGTACATGTACACACAAATACAGCTACACAAATTATCCAACATAGTAACATGTGTAAATTACCAACCTGGATAACCAAAAAAGTCAAAGTGATTTATTTCCACTTGGATCCTTGACTTATTTCCATTGGCGTACATATTCTTTGAGAATATTGTACATAATTATAATAATTTTTGGTGACTTTTGCTCGAATGTACATTGGTTATCGTGCTGACTCGGTTATATATAAGGCGACTGTCCTGAAGCCATTGTTTCTGTATAGCCTCTACGAGCCTGCCTACGTTGTTACTTTGCAAGCCTGCCAAGCTGTTACGTGCTACTTATATGTACTGGGTTGAGAGTATTGCAAAGGTTAGTGTTTTGTTAGTGGTGGCGGGGTAGGCCACAGACGCGTGTAGAGCGTTTGGTGACTTGAGTATACGGGACAAAACTTGCCCAGACTAGCTTTATAACGCTGCTGGCGTATTGCTCGTTCTATTGGCACAGAGTATCAGTGCACTCTTATTGCTGCACAGCTTCACGAGTGTATCTGCAACAAGGTACGGTCTGACTCAGCCACGGCGGCTCGTGACCAGGGCAAAATGTCATTGATGTCAGTTATGGTCTGTATACCGTGTACATGTACTTGTAGTATATAAAGATATGATTATTATATAGCAATCCAAAATACCTCTTATTGATACGAGAATTATTATTCACTTGCCGATCCCCGCTTCAATGTCTTACTGGTAACGAGGAAAAGGGAAGGTACAAAGTCCGATTTACCACCTGTTTCCACAAGTGGTGGAAACAGGTGGTGAATCAAGTTTGCCTCATTGTCAGTCACCTTCGTCCACCATGAGGCCTGGTCACAGACCGGGCAGCGGGAGCGTTGACCCCCGGAACTGTCTCCGGGTAGAGTCAGTCTTGAGCACACCAGGGAGCAGTGTGCCTTCGCTAACGGGGAATTTGATAAGTTTTTGGTTTAATATGTTTATTATACACCCCATACCCATCCTGTGGGTGGTAGTCACCCCATACCCATCCTGTGGGTGGTAGTCACCCCATACCCATCCTGTGGGTGGTAGTCACCCCATACCCATCCTGTGGGTGGTAGTCACCCAATACCCATACCCATACCCCATACAAGTTGTCTTGTGCCAAGTGGTACAAGACACTTGTGTTGTCTAGTACAGGTGACTATGATAGATAATCTCGAGTCAGTTGGGCCAGAGATAAGGTTTTGTTTTTTAGATGACCATTCATTGAAACTGATTTAGAGGAGGCTAGGTTTGCAGACAGCTTCGAGGCTAATTGCTCCTTGTCCGAGCGGTCTACTATCTTTTCTTTCTACCAGGTTGTTATGGACAGAGATCGTCGATGACGGACCTCTGGATTTCGTGCACAGCTGGAAGCTGGAGTTGAGACACGACTCCCGCCTCAAAACCAGAAAGTTACACAAGACAAGATTCCCGAGCCCATTACCTGTTACTACTCTCGTATGCCTGGCCGCGTCAAGGTCACTTGCCTCAAGCTAAGTAAAGGTGCTGCTAGTGTTAAGTAAATCACAGCACGACCTTTGGGGAAAACAACTGTGCTTATATAGATAAAGCAAATCAGAGGGATATAGATTCCTATATGACACCTTTTTATAGTCTTAGTCCAAGCTCCCTTAAGGAGCAGGAGAGTTCCATTGAAGCAGCCACCTTCAGGGACACCAGGACACTAATTTCACATAGAGGTTGTGAAATTAGTGCCCTGGTGTCCGATTAGGAATTAAACAAAAACTGTTCACAACCTATCATCCTCAGTCCCAAGATGCTCTAGAGAGGTTTCACCATACCTTAAAAACTATGATGAGTACGTACTACACACATTTTCCTACAGACTGGGATGAATCACTTCCTCTGCTGCTACTAGCAATGCTAGAAACTGTGCAGGAATCAACAGGGTACAGTCCTTTTTGAGCTGATTTTTGCACATAATGTAAGAGGTCCAAAGCTGATGTGACTGAATCTTGTTACTATAACTCCACTAATTTTTAGTGAAAGAAACTACATTCAATATTTACTCTTTGCTGCCTTTTGCTGTTTCCTAAATTGGTTATCTTGGTGACTCAGTTACAACAGTTGTAGGGTCACCAGACTACAACTGTGTCTTGGTGACTCAGTTACAACAGTTGTAGGGTCACCAGACTACAACTGTGTCTTGGTGACTCAGTTACAACAGTTGTAGGGCCCCAGATACAACTTTTGTCTTGGGGGACTCAGTTACAACAGTTGGGGCCACAGACTACAACTGTGTTTGGGTGACTCAGTTACAAAAGTTGTAGGGTCCCCAGCTAAAAACTGGTTTGGTGATCAGTTACAAAGTTGTGGGCCCCGACAAAAATGGTTTGGTGACCCTTTTACAACGTTGTGGGTCACCGACTCAATGTGTCTTGGTGATCGTTAAAAGTGTGGGCCCCAGACTAAATGTGTCTGGTGCTCAGTTACAACAGTTGTGGGTCCAGTAAACTGTGTTTGGGCTCAGTTACAACATTTTGTAGGGTCACCAGACTAAAAACTGGTTTGGGACTCGTTCAACAGTTGTAGGGCACCAGACTACAACTGGTTTTGGTGACTCAGTTACAACAGTTGTAGGGTACCAGATCAACTGTGTTTGGTGACTCAGTTACAACAGTTGTAGGGCCCACCGATACAACTGTGTCTTGGGACTCATTTCAACAGTTGTGGGTCCCCAGACTACAATGTGTCTTGGGGACTCATTTACAACAGTTGTGGGTCACCAGACTCAACTGTGTCTTGGGATCGTTACCAGTTGTAGGGCCCCAGACTACAACTGGCTTGGTGACTCATTTACAACAGTTTGGGGTCCCCAGACTCAACTGTGTCTTGGTGCCGTTACAACAGTTGTGGGCCCCAGACTACAACTGGTTTTGTGCTAGTTACAAAGTTGGGGGGCCCCGATAAATGTGTTTGGTGACTCAGTTACAACAGTTGTGGGTCCCCAGACTACAACGTGTCTTGGTGCTCGTTAAAACAGTTGTGGGTCACCGACTACACTGGTTTGGGACTCAGTTAAAAAGTTGGGGGGCACCGACTAAATGTGTCTTGGTGACTCGTTACAACATTTTGTGGGCACAGATACAATGTGTTTTGGTGCCTCAGTTTAAAAGTTGTGGGCACCAGACTAAATGTGTCTTGGTGACTCAGTTACAACAGTTGTGGGTCACCGACTACAACTTGTTTGGGTTTGATCAGTTCAAAAGTTGTGGGGCCCCAGACACAACTGGTCTTGGTGACTCAGTTACAACAGTTGTGGGTCACCAGCTAAAAACTGGCTTGGTGACTCAGTTAAAAGTTTGGGTCACCAGAAACAACGTGTTTGGTGACTCATTTAAAAAAGTTGTGGGGCCCCCAGATACAACTGTGTCTTGGTGATCATTACAACAGTTGTGGGTCCCAGATACAACTGTGTCTTGGTGACTCAGTTACAACAGTTGTAGGGTCCCCAGACTACAACTGTGTCTTGGTGATCAGTTAAAACTTTGTGGGCACCAATAAAACTGTGCTTGGTGAACTCAGTTACAACAGTTGTGGGGGTCACAGATAAAAACTGGTCGGGTGACTAGTTAAACAGTTGTAGGGCACCAGACTACAAACTGTGTTTGGTGACTCAGTTACAACGTTGTGGGGCACCGATACAACGTTCTTGGTGACCAGTTAAAACAGTTGTGGGCACCGATACAAACTGTGTCTTGGTGACTCATTTTACAAATTTGTAGGGCCCCAGTAAACTGTGTTTGGGACTCATTACAACATTGTGGGCACCAGACTACAACTGTGTCTTGGGACCAGTTAAAAAACGTTGTGGGCCCCAGATAAACTGTGCCCTTGGTGACTCATTACAACAGTTTGGGGTCCCCAGCCAACGGTCTTGGGACTCGTTACAACAGTTGTAGGGTCACCAGACTACAATGTGTTTTGGTGACTCAGTTACAACAGTTGTGGGTCACCAGACTACAAAACGTGTCTTGGTGACCGTTACAACGTTGTAGGGTCACCGACTCAACTTGTTTTGGGTTTGATCAGTTACAACAGTTGTAGGGACCAGACTACAACTGTGTCTTGGTGGATCAGTTTAAAACGTTGTGGGTCACCAGACTACACTGTGTCTGGTGACTCAGTTAAACAGTTTTAGGGTCACCAGACTACAATGTGTCTTGTTGATCAGTTATAACTGTTGTGGGGTCACCAGACTACAACTGTGTCTTGGGACTAAAGTTTCAAAGTGTGGTCACCAGACTAACTGTGTTCTGGTGACTAGTTACACAGTTGTAGGTAAACAGATACAACTGTGTTTTGGTGACTCAGTTAAACAGTTGTAGGGTCACCAGGACTACAACTGTGTCTTGGGACTCAGTTACAACATTTTGTGGGTCACCAGACTACAACTGTGTCTTGGTGATCAGTTAAGTTGTAGGGTCACCAAATACAACTGTGTCTTGGTGACTCAGTTACAACAGTTGTAGGGCCACAGACTACAACTGTGTCTTGGGACTCGTTACAAACAGTTGTGGTCACCAGACTACAACTGTGTCTTGGTGACTCGTTACAACAGTTTTTAGGGTCACCGGGACAAACAACTGTGTCTTGGTGACTCAGTTACAACAGTTGTAGGGCCACCAGACTACAACTGTGTCTTGGTGACTCAGTTACAACAGTTGTAGGGCCACCAGACTACAACTGTGTCTTGGTGACTCAGTTACAACAGTTGTAGGGTCACCAGACTACAACTGTGTCTTGGTGACTCAGTTACAACAGTTTTTAGGGTCACCGACTACAACTGTGTCTTGGTGACTCAGTTACAAACAGTTGTAGGGCCACCAGACACAACTGTGTCTTGGTGACTCAGTTAAACAGTTGTAGGGTCACCAGACTACAACTGTGTCTTGGTGACTCAGTTACAAACAGTTGAGGGTCACCAGACTACAACTGTGTCTTGGTGACTCAGTTACAACAGTTGTAGGTCACCAGACTACAACTGTGTCTTGGTGACTCATTTTACAACAGTTGTGGGGTCACCAGACTACAACTGTGTCTTGGGACTCAGTTAAACAGTTGTAGGGTCCCCCGGGATACAACTGTGTCTTGGTGACTCAGTTACAACAGTTGTAGGGTCACCAGACTACAACTGTGTCTTGGTGACCAGTTACAACAGTTGTAGGGTCACCGGGACTACAACTGGTCTTGGTGACTCAGTTACAACAGTTGTAGGGTCACCAGACTACAACTGTGTCTTGGTGACTCAGTTACAACAGTTGTAGGGTCACCAGACTACAACTGTGTCTTGGTGACTCAGTTTACAACAGTTGTAGGGTAAACCAGACTACAAACTGTGTCTTGGTGACTCAGTTACAACAGTTGTAGGGTCACCAGACTACAACTGTGTCTTGGTGACTCAGTTACAACAGTTGTAGGGTCACCAGACTACAACTGTGTCTTGGTGACTCAGTTACAACAGTTGTAGGGTCACCAGATCAACTGTGTCTTGGTGACTCAGTTACAACAGTTGTAGGGCCACCAGACTACAACTGTGTCTTGGTGACTCAGTTACAACAGTTGTAGGGTCACCAGACTACAACTGTGTCTTGGTGACTCAGTTACAACAGTTGTAGGGTCACCAGACTACAACTGTGTCTTGGTGACTCAGTTACAACAGTTGTAGGGCCACCAGAGACTACAACTGTGTCTTGGTGACTCAGTTACAACATTGTAGGGTAAACCAGACTACAACTGTGTCTTGGTGACTCAGTTACAACAGTTGTAGGGTCACCGACTACAACTGTGTCTTGGTGACTCAGTTTACAACAGTTGTGGGTCACCAGACTACAACTGTGTCTTGGTGACTCAGTTACAACAGTTGTAGGGTCAACCAGACTAAAACTGTGTCTTGGTGACTCAGTTACAACATTTGTAGGGTCCGGATACAACTGTTCTTGGTGACTCATTACAACAGTTGTAGGGTCACCAGACTACAACTGTGTCTTGGTGACTCAGTTACAACATTTTGTAGGGTCACCAGACTACAACTGTGTCTTGGTGACTCAGTTACAACAGTTGTAGGGTCACCAGACTACAACTGTGTCTTGGTGACTCAGTTACAACAGTTGTAGGGCCCCAGACTACAACTGTGTCTTGGTGACTCAGTTAAAACAGTTGTAGGGTCACCGGGACTACAACTGTGCTTGGTGACTCAGTTACAACAGTTGTGGGTTCACCAGATAAAAACTGTGTCTTGGTGACTCAGTTACAACAGTTGTAGGGTCACCAGACTAAACTGTGTCTTGGTGACTCAGTTCAACAGTTGTAGGGTCACCAGACTACACTGTGTCTTGGTGACTCAGTTACAACAGTTGTAGGGTCACCAGGACTACAAACTTTTGTCTTGGTGACTCAGTTACAACAGTTGTAGGGTCACCGGGACACAACTGTGTCTTGGTACTCAGTTACAACAGTTGTGGGTCACCAGACTACAACTGTGTCTTGGTGACTCAGTTACAACAGTTGTAGGGTCACCAGACTACAACTGTGTCTTGGTGACTCAGTTACAACAGTTGTAGGGTCACCAGACTACAACTGTGTCTTGGTGACTCAGTTACAACAGTTGTAGGGTCACCAGACTACAACTGTGTCTTGGTGACCCCAGTTACAACAGTTGTAGGGTCACCAGACTACAACTGTGTCTTGGTGACTCAGTTAAAACAGTTGTAGGGTCACAGACACAACTGTGTCTTGGGGGACTCAGTTACAACAGTTGTAGGGTCACCAGAACTACAACTGTGTCTTGGTGATCAGTTACAACAGTTGTAGGGTCACCGGGACTACAACTGTGTCTTGGTGACTCAGTTAACAGTTTTTAGGGTCACCAGACTACAACTGTGTCTTGGTGACCAGTACAACATTTTTGGGGAAAAAGGGTAAAAAAATTGTTTGGGTGACTCATTTACAACATTTTAGGGCCCAAACAAACTGTGTTTTGGGGCCTTTTAAAAAAATTTTGGGCCCCCTTGTGTGCCCAAATTTAAAATTTTTGGGTACCGCCCTTTTGGGTCCCCCGGGGGGCCCCAATACAACGTTTGGGGGGTCAAACATTGGGGTACCAGTACAACAGTTTGGTACCAGAAAAAAATTTTTTGGGGCCCCCGTTCAACGTTTTTGGTACCAGACAACGTTTGTGGGGCCCTACAATTTTTTTGGGGACCAGAAAAGGTGGGCCCAAAAACGGTTTTTGGTACCAGAAAAACATTGTGGGGTACCAGTACAACGGTTGGTAAGAAAAAAAAATTGTTTTCCCGACAAAATGTGTTTTCCCCTTTTTTGGGGT